>CM076582.1:1453712945-1454912945 GCA_034641835.2 Pinus albicaulis
CACTATGTTAATTAAGAAACCCCAAAAGGAATAATTAATTAAACCACAATTTAATTATTATTCCCAGTCATGTTTAACCCAGAAAACAAAGAAATTAATGAGATAAATCCATAGTTATCTTATTATTTTCTAGGAATAATTATTTAAATAATATTCCTTGTTAAATATGACCAAATCAACCACCATTAATCAAATAAATCATTATTTATTTGATTATATCCCAACCACTTCCTTAAAAAGATAAATAAATCATTTATTTATTTGTTTTTCACTAATCAAGGGATTTGACCCAAGTCAAACACCCTTTCCCTCCAACAAATAATAATAAAATATTCCATAGAGGTGGATCTAGATGTGATTAACATTATTTTAATCATGCACCAAGATCTAGAAGGACCCAATATTTTGTTATAAATAGGAGGGTTTCCCCATCATTCTTCACCTTTTGTTGCATACTAGATCACTCTGGATCTATACACTCGGTCTCATTTTCTGCCATTGTTGCTCCCATTGAGCTCTACCTTCTACATTGGGTTTTTCTACATCTACAAGAGAGAGAAAGCTTAGATCTGAAGTGCTGAGGACTACAAAGAACCCATCCCATTGAGGAGATCTGGATACACCTTCTTGTTTCCTCCCAGGTGCCCTGTAATATAAAAAATTCATTCAAAAAATCGTGTTCTTGTCTTGTCTGTTGGATGCATGGAGCAAACTCTTTACTTAACTGCTTAATGTCTTTCCATTTATAGATCTGTTTGTTGCAGCACTTTAACTACTAATTGCAGATATGAAGATGTTTTGCAGCCATTATTGTTGTTAGGGCTATTAGTTATGCGTAGATAAAGTGGTTCTTTTTCGTACACTTCGACGAAGAATCCATACTAACAAATGGCGACTCCACACGGGTTTTAAATTACGACCGCTGTCGTTTTTCATATTCCTGCATATCCAGCTACTTCAGGCCCTAGGGCTTCTTTTCAGCTACTTAGTTTTCCTCTTTTTATGTCATTTTTCTCACATAAAACCCTAAAAACTTAAAATTTCTAACTTTCGTGTGTTTCTGGCCCTATTGCGCAGATAAGCGACACCAGCCGCAACTGAGACGAAAACTTTTCTGAAAATCTGCCGCCGAGACAACCGAAACAGGGGGGTCACACTTTTTGGCCCTAAACCTGCGACCTGAACCTCCAGGTCGCACTTTTCAGCCTGTTTTCTGCGACCTCAACTCAGATCAGGTCAGAAACTGCGACCTGACTTTTTTCCAGCATTTTTTCTGCACTTTTTCTGGGTTTTGCTGCAGCTTCTGCCAGGGTCTTCCAGCCTCTGTCTCAGCCCGCCTTGACCAAGATCTGATCTATTTTTACTCATCTAAGTGGGAACCCATCCCCTTAGGGCTTTAGTACCCTCCACTTTTTGTGGAAGAGTTTTAGCTGTTTCAGCCGTCGGTTTCAGAGCTTCAGCCCCCTCTTTTCCAGATCTGTTACCTCACTTTCAGATCCTTTGAAATCAACCTCTTTTCCTTTCAAATCACCTCTTGTCGTTTTGTTTGGACCTCCTCTGAAGGCCTCTGCCTTTCCCCCCCGGTTTTTTGCTGATTTCCCTTTTCCAGCCACCTTTCCTTTGTCTCTTGGCTGTGATCTGCACCCCTTGTCTGCAGCTTCATCCTCCAGATCTCTGTCCCCTTTGACCCTAGATCTGTCGAGCTTCCTTTTGTGTGTGTTTCCATAGTTTTTTCCCTTTCTTTTCAGCATAGTTGTGAGGGACCCACCTTCTTGGGTTAGATAGATGCATACGTAGCTGTTATTTCTCTGTTATTTCAGCATTTTATTCTGTTCTCTGTAGGTTTATTTTCAGCTACGCAGCACACTTTTTCTTGCTCTCAACAACGGAAAGGGTTTAAAAATTAAAATTAACGCACGCCACACACTAACCCTAAGTGAAGAAGCGCCTGGTTAACACCGCCTGGCAAAGACTCTAAAATCAATTGTCACTGCACCTTATCTGCCCTTGACGTTACTTGATTCTGTCCCTTTCTGCCCTTGTCGGTTTCCTTCTTCCTGTCATCATTGCGCCCCCAAGGCGCCTTTCCCGGAGACTTCTTGGCCTTCATCCTCAGTTTCCGGTTGATCGACCTGCTTCGCACCGCCGTCGTCGAGCCAGTCCACCTTCGAGTCCGCACTCCGACTCCTCTCCTGATTCATCGGGTCCCCCTTCTCCTTCCGGTTCTCCCCCTTTTACCTTCACCATGTCTGGACCAGGGCCTAACGCTAGCGGTTCTCCCAGCCCCAATGCCGGCCCTACTTCTAGCGGAACCGTCACAACCACTACTCCGGCCACCCCTGTGCTGCCGTACATTGCAGGCCTCAGCCTCCCCGATTTCCATCAGTTGATTAATGATCCCATTCACCACAATGCTACCTGGCCCGCTATGCCCACCAAGCTGCCCTCTGATATCCCTAAGTTCGAGGGCCTTAATGGAGAAGATCCAACCAATCACGTCCGGTCTTTCTACATGTGGTGTTCCTCCAACTCCATTACCGATGACTCCATCCATCTTCGTTTGTTCCAACGCACGCTTACCGGCGAAGCTTCTAAATGGTATGTCGAACAGTCCACTTCCTCCCATACCACGTTCGAGACTCTTGCCCAAGCCTTTTTGTCGTACTTCCAGCTCCCTCTCCGATACGACACCGGCACGGAGCTCTTGACTTCATTTAAGCAATCCTCTTCCACACGCCTTTCTGCCCATGTTCAGGAATGGCGACGAAGACGGAGCTTATGTCGAGCCCCTCCCTTTGAAGATCGGGTTTACATGGACTGGTTCCTTCGCACCCTCCCGTCTCCCATCGGCGAAGATGTCGCCTCTCACTTTCCTCAATCTGAAGAAGCCGCCCTCCAAATAGCTTTAAAATATGACCTGATCTACGCTCAATCTGGTTATGTTTATACCGTTCTTCCTGACATCCCCAGGCCCGGTGGCGCTAACACCCCGGGAACATCCCATTCCGCCGACGGTATTGTTGGATCTCTTTCCCACCCATCTGCTCACCCTCCTATGAGCTATGGTCTCCCTCAGGGAGGGGCCAGCACCTCAAGCACTCTTCCCCCTCCCGGCAACATGTATCCGGGATACGGCATGCCTCCTCCTTTTGCCCAACCTCCTGCTTACCTCAATGTCGCCCAACCCAACCCTTACTTTTATCCACAGCCTGGTGCGCCAGCTCCTCCAGCATATGCGCTTTCGCCTCCCTTGCCTCCTCACAACCTGCAACAGCACTTACAACCCCCTCCAGGGCAAGTATTTGCACAGCAGGGTGCGATTAATCCCCCTTCTTCTCAAAGAAGGCGGCGAGGCAACCAGAACACATCTGCCCCCGGTAACCGAGGACCCAATTCTGGTGTTGACCCTAACACTAGCAACCAGCCTCAGGGCATTCCGCCCAGGCCGGACAGGCAGCTTCGCACAAACAAGCCTTGTTCGTGTTGCGGTGTTTACGGTCACTACACTCACGATTGTCCTCTCTTACCCCAGATGCGACAGATGTGGGAGTCTCAAGACACATTGCGCGGACAACACGCCTCCCCTCATGCTCCTCCTAATGTGGCCACCACCCAGCCAGCTGTGTTCACTGATCCTTTCCCTCACCAGGGATTCGTGGCTACCCAACCCCCCAACAGCCATGTAGCCACCCCCTCGTCCCTTTCTGGTTCCTCTGATTATCAGATCCTTATGATGCGCTCCGATCCTTCCCCTGCCGTCGACCTTCACCTTCAAACTCGGTCTCGCCAGTACCCCAAGCCTCCTGCTCAGTCTGCCCCCGAGCCTCCATCTTCAGGTTCTACAGAGCCTCTTTCAACATCCAGTGGCCCCTTGCACATCCCTCAACCCAAAGTTGAGGTTCATCCAAAGATTCCAAAGGGCCCATTACGCCGAAATGCTGCTTCCGGTCGAGCTGCTCAATCATACAGTATAGTAGATGATTTGGCGCAATCCCCTGCTGCCATTTCTACACTGGAACTCCTCCAGTCGTGCCCTTCTCAAACGAAGGCTCTACTATCTGTCGTGGGCGCTGTTGATCCTGCTGATGACCAAATGATTGTTTTTGACGCCACTCAATCGGACCATCCTCCTCTCCCTCCTTCCGTTTCCTTCCAAATCCCAGTCAAAATCTGGAACGCCACTGTATCCCGGTGTATAATTGATGAGGGGGCATCCACCAGTGTGATGTCCGCTTCGGTTTGGAAATAACTCGGATCCCCTGAGCTGGCCCCTTCCACGATCACCCTTCGAGCGTGGGACGGTCATGCCTCCCAGCCTATTGGCCTGTTTCGTAACTGTCCCATCACCCTCGCCGGTAAGACCATTTGCGTTGATGTCGAAGTCATTGATGCCCCTCTAGACTACAACATTCTATTGGGGCGAAGCTACACCTACGCCATGTCTGCTGTCCCATCCGCGGTTTTCCACAAGATGTCTTTCCCACACAATGGGAAGATAGTCACTATTGACCAGCTATCTTATCATGAGCCGCCGTCTCAGACCTCCTCCGAGACGACCATCTCTTCTGTAGCCAACAAGCAAACCGTCGATTCTCTGACCAGTGTCTCCCTCGGCGTCTACAAAGATTCCACCTTGCTTGGTACTTTCCCTCATCTTCCCCCTCCTTCGGTCACTGATCCCAGCTTGTCGAATGTTTGCATGATGCAATCGTCTCAGGCTGCCCATAAGCGGCCTACCTCGGCTAGTCAACAACCTCCCCCCCGCCCTCCGCAACCAACTCCTAGCCATTCATCTCAGCCAGCCGGACCTCCTCCTTCTGGCCCTTCCCCTACATCTGGTATCCCTGAACCCCTTTATCCTCCCGGATCAGTTCCCCCTGGCCTTAACCACCTTGGAGCCGTCCCTCCTGGTCATTTCCCTGCTGGGCAGATCCCTTTCCTAGCTCCCCCTCCCGGAGTATATTCTGTCCCCGTCATGGCCACCCTCTCCCTCCCTAACTTGACCTTGGGCATCCCGGTTTGGTACCTTGATCCCCCAGCCGCCACCCCCCCTGGTCACCCCAAACCTTACATGGCTTTGACACCGGTTCAACTGGTCCCCCTCGCTTCCTCCATAGCCACTGTGCCCCCAGCACCTCCACAGGACCCTTCTCCTGTTGTGACGGCTCCCGGGAAGAAAGGAAAAGCCCGCAAAAGGGCCACCAACGACCAAACCACCACGACCGACCCGGCTCCTTCTCCGCCCGCAAAGCCTTGTGCCTTATGTGATGTCATTGGTCATGCCACCCATGCTTGTCCCGAGTTACCTCGTATCCGACCCATGGTAAACGTCGCGTTCCCCGCCACTACGGTCCCTGAAACTCCCACTCCTTTTTCGACCATCCCCAAGAACCCCAAGACTCTCCGCACCAACAAGCCCTGTGCTTTGTGCGGGATCCATGGCCACTACTCCCATTATTGTCCTCACCTGACGCATTACCGTGCCTCGCTTGAGGTGATCCGCGAGTATGAGGTTGAACAAAATCAATCCGCCTCTCCCATTCTCGCGCAGTATGCTTCAGGCCAGCCTGAGGATCCCCCCGCTCCCATCCACATCCCCCCCCCTGATGTTCAGATGATGGAGTCTACGGTCACCATTCTTTACCTATCCTCCTCTGCACGACACTCAGAGCCTAGCCCGCCTGCAGCCTCCCCTGTTGTGTCTTTTGATACTCGAGATCACTCCACTTGTGTCTCTGTTGACCTCCGCAGCCCGAGTCCTCGCCATGTTTTCGATAGCTCTCATACACCACCTTGTTTGAGTCTTGATCATCCTGCCCCTTCCTCCTGCCATTACCGCTCGATGACTTCTGTACCCTCACGCTGCCGTCATTTCCTTTCATCCCCTCATTTATTGTCTTGTCACACCATTTTGCGGGACCCCCCGTCCACACCCTTTATCGGTTACGCCGACGGTGCAAGTCGCTACTCCAGGAATCTTGCCTCGGCAGGGTGGGCCATCTTCACCCCCTTGCATGACCTCGTTCTGTCTAATGGGGTATGCATTGGTTCTGCCACCAACAATCAGGCCGAATATGATGCAGTGCGTGGCCTATTAGCTGATGCCCTCTTGCATCGCATCCGCCATCTGCACGTTCGTTTGGATTCCATGCTTCTTGTAATGCAACTCAATGGTGTTTATCGTGTGCATAACCCTGTGCTGTTTAGATGCTATTTACGAGTGAAAGTCTTAATACGTGCGTTTGAAACCATAACTTTCAACCATGTACCCCGAGACCAGAATCACTACGTAGATAGTATTGCAAACCATGTTCTAGATTGGCATTTATCACACACAATTCATACAAGACAATAACATTAAATCAACCATCAAAAGACGATACATATCCATAATATGTGTCGCAAACAATATATTGATGAGTCCATCTACTCTGATACATACGACATGCCCATAGCATGTTCCAAAAACTGGGGGCACCATATGCCCCTCCATACATATACATACGACATGCCCATGGCATGTTACAAACAAAATCCAAAAAACAACTGGGGGCACCAGATGCCCCTCCATACACTATAGGGGGCACCACCTGCCCCTACATACATCAGAGGGGGCACCATATGCCCCTAATCACTATCTGGAGGCTCCCGGGCCAATGGCTCTGCCCCTGCAGCATGTAGATCACGCATAGCTTGACCAGCCATCGCCATGCGCCGCATGATACCTCGCCACTCCGAGGGGAGACCAACACATGGCTCTATGTACTGGTCGTCTAAATCCTACCACCCGCGCTCCGATACTCCGGTCAAAAGCTGCTCACATCTACGGCGGATGTCCTCCAGTAGGGCGGCTGCATCCTCATTCTACGCTGCTCTCGACCCACTCGGACCTGTAGCTCCAGACGCTGCCGGTCGTCCCATATATCCGGCTGGTTTTACCGGTGCTATATCTGCATACCAAAAGTCCCTAAATCAGTATCATTATTTACTATTCAAAAACTTTAACATGCCCATATAAGAATAGCAATTTGTCACTTACCATCGGGCCCCCAGACTCGACCAGGCGGAAGTGGCAACTCCGGATCCCCACAGTAGCTCATCCCACTATACGGGTAGTCGTCTATGTACAACGGCATCTGATCCCAATGGGCAAAAAACTCCGGTCGAAACACTCGCCCGACCGCCCCTCCTCCTCCTCTGCCGAGTAGTCGTCCCCAACGACGCATCCTGGGCTCTCTCGGGCCCCCATCTGGAAGCTGCACACGAGGCCTCAAGGTCGGGATCTTCTCAAAGAAGAAGGCGCACAATAAATTCCCATATGAGCAATCATGATTCACCTGCCGCCTGCATAGCGACAACTGTCGCTTTAGCGCCACCAGCATCATTTGGGCCCACCCAAAGTAGGTCCCACCCAACACACTCTCCACCATCATCATCTGCCCACCGGTGATGTGATGGAACGCCTGGCTGCCCAGGATTCGCAGCACAGCTGCGGCCACTGCACGGGTTTCTAGCCTCTCTAGATCCCCGACCGATATTCGAGTCCCCTTGACTTGAAGACCCGGTCGACAATGGCGTTCCATAAACTCCATGATATGCCGCCCCCGCGGCAACACTGGCTGCGTGTCTCCCACTATCCCCAGTGGTGGGAGGCCGGTCAAGAAGTACACATCCTGGACCGTCAGTTCGATCCTGTGCCCTTGCACTACAAAGATCTCCTGATCTGGATCCCAATAACTGATAATCCGGGCCAGTAATGGTTCCCTTGCTCTCATCAACGGGTTCTCCACAAACTTGAGAACCCCAAATCTGGCCAATACACGACGAACGCCCTGATCCGCCTGGATCTCTGTCCGAAGTGTTTCCAGATCCCTCTCCCTCCAGTTGACCCGCAACTCTGCCATACCTTCACAAACACATTATTTTTGTCAGGGTACAGATCGGGAAAACCATAACCACACACCAAAACCCAACTCCCAGCCATAAAACAGCACCAAGCCCCCCTCATCTCCCAGGTCGCATTTTTCTGCCATTTTCTGGACCAGGTCGCACTTTTTGCCCTCAAACCTGCGTCTTGGGTCGCACTTTTTGCCCCAAAAAGTGCGACCCGGCCGTAGAGATGAGGGAGGGGCTATTTTTGGGGTGTTGGGCCCTAAAATGCAAATCTAATCCATCCAAATGCAAGAGCAAGGTTAGGCCTCTTACCTCCAACTGACAGATCTCGAATCCAACGGTCGGTTTGTCCGCTACGTTCGCCGCAAGATTTAGGGCCTTCTCTCCTCTCCACATTCACCACAGAAACAATAGCAAATGAATGATTTTGGAGGGAAAATTGCCTCATTAAAAGAGAACCCATGTTTCTTCTTTCAACTGCTGCGACCACACCGTAGCCCCGTTCGACGAACCATCAGCACCGCTGGTTAGATCTCACCAAGCTCTCAAATGGGTTTTACTTAGTTTTTGGTGATTTGATACTTCACCCGGACACATTTTTTCCACGAAGGGTCACTTCACTACTCCTTAAAATCGAATTTCCTCACTTACGGCACTTGTACTTGGGGCACCATATCGCTCCCTTACTCGTCCATGTTCGTGTCGATTTTCGTCATGAGTACCCACCTTGTACTCATGCTTCCTTGGTCCCCCATTGGGGCCTTTACTGTGTGGCAGCACTATCATGTCGCCCTTGTTTAGAGCATCCGAGTTGAGTCATCATTGCATTCATGGAGTCTATCCCGCGGCCTTTTATACCCTACTATAGCCCTCCATTCATTTTTGCTTGGTTCCTCTCTTGTGTCGCATATCATGACCTTCAGCCCCACTGTCCCCTATCCCTTTCGATATTGTGTCAGTCGCTGCCATGTCATTCATGCCCTTTATGCTCTAACAAGGGAAGTCGTCCATTCGCCACTCCATTCTTCCCATTTCCACCATCATCATTAGTGTCAGTCTGTCCGTCGCTCTATTGTTCTTCTCTCGTGCCTTAGTTGAGGATCTCTCATTGCCTCACCTACGATGGACCTCCTTCTGTCGACATCAGTACATTTATTCCAGAAGCAAGGTCTAGAGGGCGGTGTACCTTGGTTCCAGCTTCCACTTTTGTTCGGTGCCTCGGATCAGGCAAGGGGATCTCTCACTTCCCTTTGACTTGATTGCTTCTCCAGCTCCTTTTCAGCATGATCGAGATTCGTATACTAGACAGTCCAGTGACCCAACAGCAGCTCTTGATGATTCCCGGGCATGTGTGAGATGTCTCAGCCCTCATGAGGGGGTGGCCCTGCAGGTAGGCCCCCACATGCCCGGATGACCTCTTCATTTGCAGCCTTTGATGTCGCTCCAGATTTTGATGATGTTGGCCTTAGCCACTTGCAGCACCTCTCTGATTTGCATGTATCAGTCAGACTTTGTGAGCCCTTCCCCATTTACAGGGGGCATTTGGGTTGTATTTATCTCATGTACTCAGATGTTATTGTACTAGTCCTGGCTGTTATCCCAGGCACAGCATGTATGTGAGACTCTTCATTGTATTTTTATCCGGCCCTTGATTATGCCAGCTGTACCCTATGGTTCGGTCCCTTGTTCACTGGACACTCTATTCTTTTTTACTTTGTCACGGCGGACATAGGTATGCCTCCCCCGCCGCCTTCAGCACGGTACCCTCTCATAACAGAGACTTGTTGCACCTGCGAGTCTCGTCTCCTCAGGGTCTAGTCCTTCAGCACACTATCTACCTCATATTTCTCTCTCTGACATACCCTTTTGTTGTCTAGTGATTGTCTTCTTACAACGTACTTCGGTCATACGATTTGCTCATGACACTCGCACGCTGGGGGGCAATCTGTTACACCATTTTTTGGTCATCTAACCTTTCATCATTAGATGGACCCAAGTACACCATGTAAGACCAGTTTTACCCCAAGTAAAACTGCTTTCACTATGTTAATTAAGAAACCCCAAAGGGAATAATTAATTAAACCACAATTTAATTATTATTCCCAGTCATGTTTAACCCAAAAAACAAAGAAATTAATGAGATAAACCCATAGTTATCTTATTATTTTCTAGGAATAATTATTTAAATAATATTCCTTGTTAAATATGACCAAATCAACCACCATTAATCAAATAAATCATTATTTATTTGATTATATCCCAACCACTTCCTTAAAAATATAAATAAATCATTTATTTATTTACTTTTCACTAATCAAGGGATTTGACCCAAGTCAAATACCCTTTCCCTCCAACAAATAATAATAAAATATTCCATAGAGGTGGATCTAGATGTGATTAACATTATTTTAATCATACACCAAGATCTAGAAGGACCCAATATTTTGTTATAAATAGGGGGGTTTTCCCCATCATTCTTCACCTTTTGTTGCCTATTATATCACTCTGGATCTATACACTTGGTCTCATTTCTGCCATTTTGCTCCCATTGAGCTCTACCTTCTACATTGGGTTTTTTATCTACAAGAGAGAGAAAACTTAGATCTGAAGTGCTGAGGACTACAAAGAACCCATCCCATTGAGGAGATCTGGATACACCTTCTTGTTTCCCCCCAGGTGCCCTGTAATATAAAAATTCATTCAAAAATCGTGTTCTTGTCTTGTCTGTTGGATGCATGGAGCAAACTCTTTACTTTACTCCTTAATGTCTTTCCATTTATAGATCTGTTTGTTGCAGCACTTTAACTACTAATTGCAGATCTGAAGATGTTTTGCAGCCATTATTGTTGTTAGGGCTATTAGTTATGCGTAGCTAAAGTGGTTCTTTTTCGTACACTTCGACGAAGAATCCATACTAACAGTAGTTGGAATGAGAGGCCAATCTACCACCTCCTCTGGGGGTCCTACTATTGAAATTGCATTGTGGAGAGGAATGGAGCTACCATTCCTTAATAATCCAACTAGTTGACTTTCACCACTAGAATATGAATTCACTTTTATCAAAGGTAACTAAATGGTTGAAGGATAAGGTGAGATGAACCAACTAAATAAGGAAAATGAGACAAATTTTGGATTTCTAATTGTTGATCAAACTACTAATGTACAAATGAGGAATACTTCACATGAGTGGTTTCATGTTTTCAAGGTTTTCTGAGTGAGGATCCTAAAATTTTGTATTTTAATTTGATTTCTTATGTCATGGTGTTGATTATTTCACTGATGCATAGAAGTTGAAGTTATTTCTAGCTACTATTAAATATTTTGCATTGTGGTGGTTCATGGGACCACCAACAAAGAGGAGGAAAATTTTAGAATAGTACAGAGGGAGGAAAATTTTTTATAATATTGTCTGTAGAGATTTATTTATAGTCTTTAGTGAGGTAGAAAGAATAATTAAAATACAAAAATAAAGAAGATCCCTGTCTTAAAGGGCCTGAGAGAATAATATATGAATATGTTAATTTTATGGGACAAGGAGATAACTTAGTGTTGAGCTTTAATAATATCATTGAAGTTTGGAGGAAATTTTCATGTGGAAAAGGATGGATAGTGAATGGCTCTCGATATCTCCTTAAAAAAAGAAGTTAACTTCTAGTGGAGTAACAATGATGGAATTGGGAAATATTTTGGAATATTTTAAAGTGGATATATTAAGTACTCTATTTTTACAACTTCACACATTGAGTTTAAAGAAAAAACAAGAAGAGGATAATGCCACCCTTTCTATTTTTTGTCCCAAGTGTTGGAAGAAGCATCTAAGAAAATATTTCCCTCTCAATAATATTATTTTCTATGCCATTTTTATAGAGAACCACTCCATGGATACGTTTCCTTATTTACCGGGACTGAAATAGGTTTACAATAGGGATGATCCCATAACATAATAGTTGTATTCATTGGAAACCAAGAAATCATGGAAATCTAGGCCACAAGAAACATCGTTTGACCTTGTTGTCATGATTGTTTCACGTTTGTCTAACTTGAAGTATGAACCATGGAATTTCACCACACCTTAGAAATTATGTCCACAAGAATCATCTTAGAGCTAATCCTAGAGATAGGGCTTGCGAGGACTAGGAAATGGAGCCCTAATCTCATATCCTTATCAACTTAAACCTCTGTATCGTCCACAACCACAACTATTCCTATAGAACTACAATATGTTAGCATCTTAATAACAATCTCCAAATACTCAATTATAACTTTCTTACATCGAACCCTGTAGGACAAACCAGCTACCTGTACAACCTTTCTCCTTGATGAAATCTTAATCTCCTCGAAGTCTGAGAGAAAATGTGCTTTCAACTTAGTTATGGTCCCTTAATATTTAGGGAAATGGAATGTGCATATAGACCTTCGATAATTAAATAAGCACATTATGACAGATTATTTCCCCCTTACGTTTATAGATTGGGTCCTAGGCAACTTAGGAAGGAATAAATTCTTCTCATTTATCAATGGGCTTAGCAGTTATAACTATATTGAAATCACTTTAGAGGATAAAGAAAAAACTAATATCACTTATCGTTGGGGAAAATTTTGTTTGGATTTTTACCATTTGAGTTGTGTAATTCCATAGCCACCTTTCAAACTGAAATATTAGGTATTTCTTTTGGATTTGATCCACAATTCTATTAAACTGTAAATGGAAATATTAATATCTATGTGGATTCCTTCCTGGAATCGTTGGTGAATCTTAAGAAATTATTGATTCAAAACCAATAATTACACGTTGCCTTGAGAAACATAAATTTAGGATGATAATTAGTACAGGCATTTTCCTTGGATATGTTTTTTTTGTTATAAATATTGAGGTTGATCCTACTAGGATCAAGGTTTTGTCTTAGTTACTAGTCCCTACAATGCAAAAGGATGTGGTAAGTTTCCTTGGTTTTTCAAGTTATTATCAATACTTCATCGATGGATTTAAAAATATTTGTATGCCTTTCCCGCTGTTACTGTCTAAAGATGGTGTTCTCTTATGGACTAACTAGTGCCAAGATGTGTTTTAAACATTGAAATAAATACTCTTGGTTGTTCCTATTTTGAGAGGGGCCAACTATGATTTAACATTTCACATCTCCACAGATTCTTCATATACAACTGTGGGAGACATACTTAACCAAAAATATGACATGTGTTATTATACAATTTGTTTACTAGTAAAAATTTAACCCACATTGAATTGAATTACACTATGATAGAGAAGGAGTCCCTCATGATGGTCCACTCTATTATAAATCCTAACATTATATTATACTTTATTAAGTATTTATTCACACAGACCATGTATTTACCTAATATCTTATGAACAGACCTCTAACCAATAGGAAGATCATGAGATGCCTTTTTTGTTACAAGAATTCAATGTTAAAATTGTCGATCAACCTGGTAGGGTTAATTTGGTTGTTGATTTATTCTCTATGTTAAAATTTGAAGTAATTTATGTTCCTATAAATTTATATTTTTATTAATTAATAATTATTTTTAATTTATACTTATCTACCTTGGTTTGCATACATTACAAATTATTTGGCTAAAGGAAAACTACAAACAATGTTGTGTGCTCATGAAAAATCGTAAGATCATAAATAAAACATATTATTATTTGTGTATTAAAGGTGATTTTTTTTCATACATGTGCACATATTGTTATTCAATGTCGTGCTCGGGAGGATTAAGTGAATGACATTTTGATAGCTTGTCACAATGAAGCTTATTGAAGTGATTTATCAGATAAGTTATATGCATATAATGTATTGGAGGTTGGATATTTTTGGCTAAAACTATTTAGAGATTAAAATAGGTATGTGCACTAATGTGATAGATTGTAGTGGATGGGGAGGCAATTTCAAGCAGATGAGATGCCATTATAGCCACAAGTACTGGTCGAGAAATTTAAAAGGTGGGTGTTGGATTTTGTAGTCCCAATCACACCAATGTCCCGAAAGAAGAAGTATATTCTATTCTGTATGGAATACATTATGAAGTGAGTCGAGGCCAAGGTGGAAGCTTGAGAAAATGAATAGCAAGTCATAAAATTTCTCTATGAGGAGATATTTACTCAATTTGAGGTTCCAATTGAGATTTTTACATACCAAGGGACATAATTTACATCCAAACTCATCAAATATATTATAGAATAATAGCATGTTACACACGAGACTTTAACACCATATCACACTTAGGTGAAAAAGCAAGTGGAGTCCACTAATAATGTTTTGGATTGTTATGAAGAACTAATTGCTAGTGCGGACATAGGTAACCTCAGTATGTTCAAATATTGACCCTAGTAAAAAACAAACAAGAAAGAAAATATTTCCCTATGTTTATCTATATTGAATCATAAACTACATTCATAAGAGATGGAATCCATATCTTTTATGACATGCCACTATGGCTTGATGCAACTTCCAAAATTATTATTGATTATATCTCCAGATATAGAAGAAAAAATAGATCAGAGGAATATGCGACATAAATGATTCAATACAACATATAGTAGTGATCAAGGAGACTAGTACCTATATTATTTCAATGGAAAAATATAAGAAAAACAAACCATTTATAATTCCATTCAACAACATAACGGGAAGAAAAATTCATTAGTATTATATCATAAAAAGGATAAGTTACATAAAATGGCCCTTGATGAATTGAGGCTCCTCCCAATAATAAAAAATACCCTCCTTGGATGATAATCTCTCCAACCATATTTCAGCACCATAAGTCTACCTTCATTCATCTCCCCAAAACCTCTAATATGTGGTTCATTTCTAGGCCAAGAGGGGGAAGTTTCACACATTTATCTCAGGGAAGATATCTACTAGAGGTGGGATTAGGGTTCCTTGATAAATGGTAATTAGCTCCATGATCACAGGCATTAGGCTATAATAAGCATGAACTTGAAGCTTTCAGTTGGGATATAGTCTCCCAACAAAGCTTGTAAATTTCACCTTGTATTTTTACTTTTTCTTGACTCATAAGTGCAGTGGACGATAGAGCATAATTTTGTGGGGGATTTAATGCTAAGAGTTGTGCATGTGCATAAAATGGCTAGGAAACTGCGTAGGTGGTAAAAAGTATGTTTTTTTTATTTTTTTACCCATAAGTCCTAGTTTCTTCTAGATGTTTAAGTTTTAGACTTGCAAGGGAATTATTTGGACCATATTTTTGGATGGTGAAAGATCAAGTTTAATGGTCAATTTTCCAAGGTGATGAAATGACGTGTAATAAATTTCCCCCTAAATTGCAAAGTCAAAAAGGATATTTTGAGGACTGAGGTGCTTTATCATGCCAAATATCATATCAAAGACCGTTGTTGGAAACCTGCAACAATAAATGAAAGTTTACAATGCAATATATATAATCATCAATGAGGTAGGAATTCTCATACCTAGAGAAAACATAACTCAATGAAACAGTAGGGAAATGCACAAAAATCCATATCAATAGTAGACACAGTATGGATGCAACCATCAAATATGGATCTCACTACAAAATTATCAATATATCACTCCAGAAAGCCTGGATGGCTGAAACTAGATCTAGGGTCTTGGTCCCCATATCTCGGTCCATAGTATGAACAAAGCCATGCGAGTGAATGTATCGAACTATAACATAGTAGAAATAATTTGATTATCGATTAATGATGTGAACCATTAAAAAGTGTGATAGAAACCACTGATAATGAAAACGGCCCTCAAGGTACTTCCAGTACAACCTGTGAAGTGGTAATAGATGTCTTGAAGTCGAACACTCATAGAATCATTCGATCGAAGTTCATTGGTGAGAACCTGTTGTTGAAGGCGAGAAAACTACCATTAGGGAATGTAGGCTCCAAGTTAATGAAGTATATGGCACAAAACTCATATAAAGTGTTTGAATATAAATATTTTAAGTGATTCAGGACTGACTCAGTGATAGCCGATGTGATTGAAGGCTATAAATTCCAAGGTAATTTTCACTTAAGTTACACTTATCCTGAACATATCGATGTAACCAAACTTAGACTTGGCATCATTTGAGTCTAGAATAGTACCCAAAACTAACTAAATAATTTCAATCAGGTTTGACCAACTGTGGCAAATGGATTTCACGACTTGAACACAAATGTGACAGAGTTTCATGTTCAAGAGCTACATACTGCCATTAATTATATACAAAAAAATGTTTCTTCCCAATCCCCCCCACCATTACTGGCAAGTACCTCCTTATTTTTATCGAGTTTGAGGAGGGTCAAATTTTCTTGTCTTAGAAGTGCATCCTTCAGATGAGTCCTTGAAAGTATTTTTAACGAACCCTAGGAAAGAGTTATTCGGTCTCGTCATGATTGATGAGTCCTACATTGTTTATGTTTTACAACTCTACTGTAGGGATAAATCGATGGCATTTTAATTTTTAAATATTTTTTAAAAGACACATAAATAAAACTTATTCATCTTTTTCAATGTAAAATATTAATGATCCCACAAAAAGTAAAGCTTGGTGTTTTTTGTTTTTAGGGAGGAATGAGAAAAATGTAAGTAAAGTATGAAATGTTCTTTTTCATAAATTTAGTCTCCCAAGCCCGAAAAAGGCTAAAATGATGTAGGATAGAACTATATTGACAATGATTGGTCAACATATACCTTTTTTATAAATAGTCTAGTTCAGTCCAGAAAAGAGGTAAACTTATACTGAATAAACAATTGCTCATTTACTTTTTCAAGTTTGAATAGTAAATTACTTAATGGTATTTTCATGTTTTGAGAGCTTGAAGATGGATCAAAAGAGGACTCTAGAGTTTTTCTTTTTTTTTTTGTAAATATTAAGAGCCTGAAAAAGTGACAAGATTTCACAAGTCATCAAAACAATCCAATGATTTAACCTGTGTTTTGCACAATAAACTTGAAAAATTATCATATCAACTCCAAAAACATAGTAAAAACATCAAAAAATTTAATTCCAAAGGTAAAAAAGCATAAAATAATATTTTAAAAGACCTAAAATACATATAAAAGTTCAAAAAGAAAAAAAAATCACAATTTTAATTTTTTTACCTCTTGAGTGAATTTTAGAGATTTTTTTACCGAAATATTTAGAGGTGTATTCTGATTAAAACAGTGGACGAAATCATGAAATGTATTCTCTAGGTAAGAGATATTCTCATTATTATCATTTTACTGGTTTTCATTTTCATTTGACCATAATTTTCTGCATTTTTTGAGTCATTTTTCCTTTTTAAATGTGCTCACAGGGGTGCCAATTTACCCTTCATTAGGTCTGCACATCTAGACTCATTTTTACATAGAAAAAATCATGATGTGCACATATTTTCTTCTGAGGAGCAACAAAAATGTTCTCTTTTCTTCAAAGGAGGTTGCGCACAATGCTGAGGGTTTTATAAAATTAATGAAAGCTTCCAAATATTTTGCAAAATGTTCCAAAATTATTTTGTAAACCTGCTCTATTATTATTTTCAGGGTTTTTAATTTGACAATATGGAATGAAGGTAAGTAAAACACAAGAGAAAATATGAATAAGCTATAAATGATCCAACAACAATCCATGTCTTAAGAAACTGCAGCCTATACAAATTCTGGATGATCCCAGGCATGAAAGATCAATTATATCTTATGACATAGATGGTGAGAGCTTGGGATGTTTAGGATCAATGCTTTCTAATAAGGGACTAACAAATCACCATAGATGCAGATGAAATGTATCTCCTGACTGAAATTTGTAGAAAAGGGATAGACATCTCGATGTATGGGCACAGGCACGGTGGAAAAACATCTACAACCTATCTTAGGCAACATTATATTGCAAGGGCTCAGCTCAAGGACGGCAGAATTGACATAAAAACCATAGAGAGGCAACCCTTGAGAACTATCACCTTTCTAATTACACAATTGTGTGGTAGTGCATCCCTTCGCTTTAATAATAAGGTACATATGCAGATATTCATGGAGTGTGCAAAACCTACCATATTCAATTTTTTAAAATGGTTAGTTGCTAATATGAAATCACAACTAACTAGAGAAAAACTGAAAAAAATAAACAAAATTGGGTATGGTTAATTTCTGATTTCATTTTTCCTAGATAGGATTTTCCTTATCACTCTAGAATATTTTATGGTAGCTGCAGGAGGACCTTGGGATCCTCGTATGGTTTTTTTGGTTTCATTGATGGCATGCCATGGAGGTGATGGTCCAATAGTGAAAGAGACTACTAATGTTTTCAGGTGGTTGGAATGTCATATCATCATGATTTAAGACTTTCCATATTCCTGCATGGCCTATACAGGTGACCCTGATATCAAATTTCGAGCAGGGATGTAGTGGTGTGGCCCAGGAAAACAATTTCACATTTCTGTTATTTTTGTGTTTTCAATTTGATTTGTTTTTCGCATCCAAAAATAAATATCTAAAATGATCATAAATATGTGGTTCTGATTAGAGCAGTAGGGTGAAGATGTTTTGACAGACAAGGTGACTAGCTGGCATCTTTCACAGTACATAACCTTGATGTGGTAGTGGCTTTCGCTGAGCTGGAGCATAACTTGGGGACATTGATTGTAGACACCACAGAGACTGGGATTCATGATTTTCCTCTCTGGTACCAAAGGCACGTTGTGCGAAATATATGGGTTGATTAGTCACTTGCTACGACGAGTAGCTCATGTCATAGTTTGCTACCATGATAACTACCATGCTTAGGGGCTACTCCTAGGGATATATTTTTTATTTTTTTCATATCACCATTCTCGGATAATAAATTCCATGAAGCCTCATATGTTTTGGATGGAATTTTTTAAATGTAATATTCCAAATTAGGAAAAAGAGGAATATGGAACAAAAAACTAGAAAATGTAGCGATACATCAACAAATAAAATGAGAGCATATCGTATAGCCATTCTGTTGAACATTACAGAAGAAAATGTTTACAAGATCTTGAGGAAAAAGACACTCAAGCTAGGCAAAAGAAGCCTCTAGATACCCAGTACATACAATATGAATAAAAATTTCTATACAATAATTCCAGAGGCTAAGACAACGCATTTATGTTGGGCTTAATTGTTTTTGTAAATGTAAATACATGGATCTGTTGATATAGTGCTTAGAAAATGTCAATATTAGAGATCTAGGCTTTGTAGCACAATTCGAAGATAAAAAAAAAAAGGTTTCTGGAAGTACTCAAAATCTAAAATATGCAAAATGGATCCCTATGGATGAATAATGCTTTGCAACTAGATCACTAGTGGGAGGTGGTTGATTTGATATGACAATGTCTATTTTCTCTCCTCACAAAATTTATGGATGAAGGGTTGCCCCTCACTAGAAAACAAGGTGAAGAACTTGGGTACTTGACCTCCCACTGCAACTTCACTGCAAAATAACGCAAGTAGTTCTGCTCCCCTGACTGGAAAAGAAGCTCAGGAATTGGGTCTATCAAACCTCCAATGCTAATGCCCTGTAAAAAAACACAATACTGAAGGACACTATGCTATATATGATAGTTGAACCTTTGCCTGATGCTAGATAGTAGAAATCATGCTCAATTAACCTCTCCCGAGTCAGAACTCAAAGTCCCCCAAGGATGAGTGTGGGATTCCCTCTCTAGAACACTCTTGTGCCAAATAGCATAGCAGACTTCACTAAATAGCTAAAGCGTGCAGAAAGTCATCAAATGCCAATACATAGAAAATAATCAAAAATGCCTTATATTGCTACAATCCTCTTCCTTATATGTTTGTTTATCTTCCTCAGTCTAGGTAACAATCCTTAAATAGGTTAATCTCATGCATACACTCCTCCATCATAACTACACTAGCTTCCATTAATGCTCCACTACCTCCATGAAATCATTGTTGATTTGGTAAAACTTGACCTTATCCAAAATTTTTAACCCCTGTTCATACCTAAGGGTGCTTTATTTGACTGATACAATGATCCACATTCACACAGGAAGTGGTTTTATTACTACTAAATAGATTTATGGGTCTCTCTACCCACTTATTCACCTATCTAATTATCAAAAGAAAAAAATAATATTCCAAATAACTAAAAGATAATTACAAATATTATAGTACTACCCTCCCAAATGTTGCTTGTCCTCAAGCAACTACAAGGATGGATACTGCAACACCTCCTCTCCTTCCCTTATATCATATTCATCTGTTAAACTCCTCTAGTGACCTAGATGCTCTCCAGTCAATCTGTCCTCTATCTACTCCTCCCAAGTGTTTAAGTTAACCTCTGGTGACAAAACCAAATGGCTCTCATCATGAAGAAGTAGGATACCCATGGAGGTAAATACATGTTTTCTAGAGGCCTTATTGAGGTATGGGATCTAAAAAATGTTGCGGACCTTAACTCCAATGAGAAGCTCTGATCCCCCTGCTATTCTCCTAATGAGATGGATCACCCTATGTGGCCCATAAAAGAGCTCTTCCATCTCCTACTCCTGTAATGTATATGGGTTGTATGGATGTTACGGGAAAATTTACCCTAAGGCGCAAGGTTGAAAGACCTAAGAAAGCCGATGACATGTAATCACAAGAAGGACTCTAATTACCAATTTCTATGGTTTAGACTAGAAAGCAAGGATTATGGACCTTACCTGTTTATCCATCGTTTGTAGTAGATCTCATAGGGTGCGAACCACCTACAACTCCTCGTCCTCCAAAACCTGCAAATCAATCAAGAACAAGCACAAAAAATAGTTGTACATCATAAATGTCCTAGATGTTAGCAAATTAACATACATGATATCATAAAGATAACATGAAATAAGCTATTCAAAATCATTAAGCATGTACAAGAGACACATAACATATGAACATCAGGAACATGATGGTACTTATTTTATTGATAACATGTATAGAAAATAATAGTGGAGAAATTACCTCACCGTTGCCACGTCCTTGAGAAAAATTGTCCTCTGGATTTGTCTAGCCCTAGCCTCACAAATCTTCTTCCATAAATGGTGCACAAAGGATGTCACATAGAATGAGGGTGGTCATCACAAGGAACCAAGGGTTTCCTAAAACCTAGGAATTTCAGGAGGCATAGGGGAAATATCAGACTTGATCAGGGCTATAACAAGCTATACTATCAATAATGTTCTCTCTCTCCTCCCTCAGGCCATTCCCTTGAGGTGTATTTATACTTCCTCAAATTATTTTTTTCAGTTGGGGAAAAGTTACGCCATGGGCTAGGGTAGTTAAGTTAGAGGAAAAATTGTAAACCCCACCTCAATAATAGGGAATTTTTATATTTTTTAATATTTTAAATAGCATATTCAGGTCAGATATGGATGGACCCACGTGTGCACACAGAAAAAACTAGGTAGAGTCGTGTATGGATTTTAAAATATTTTTTTTTAGAAAGGTGACCAACTCTTAATGGAAGAGCCTCCCAAGGCCAATGTATAATTCATAAAGTATATAGAGGTGATAAATGATGCTATAACAGATTCCCCCTAATATATTAGGTCAGAAGGGGTACATGATGGCTGAAATGTATTTTGTGCATAGAAATGACCTTGCCAGGGCTAGAGAGGGCTTAACATATTTGAGCCTGCCAAAAACTAATGATAGAAATCAGAAAGATAGCTCATGTATGAGGTAGGTATACCCATGATTAGTGAAAGAAAATCATGTCCACATATCAAGTATGGAGAAAATCAAATATGTATACAAGTATAACTGAAATGTAAAGTAAATAGTGAATCATCTTATCACTGCCCAAGTAAAAATGATATCCAAGTCTCACATATAAAAAACTGATCAATAATGTTGCATAGACATTTGATCACTGAAGTCACAACTGAATCCCTAAGTACCAAATCATAAGTGGTGGAAAAAATGGTACAACACAAAACTTGGGTGCCAACATATAAGATGTTGTTGTCATGAAACTACAACATATAAGTGTGGATGGTGGCACTAGTATAAAACTGAAGGAGCTTTCAAAGTGAATGAAAGCATGTTGATTCAAACTTGAGGTCTTCTCCAATCACCATGGCACAATTTTACACAATGGGAATAACTGATCTGAGGTCGACTATGTGATAAATCATTTGATTATTGGTAATTGATGTATACCATTAACAAATGCGATACAACCCACTGATAATGATAATGAGTGTCAAGGTTCCCTAGTACAATATAACAAGTGCTATTAAATGAGTTGAAGTCGAACACTTAACAGAATCTACCGATAATTAGACACTGATGTATTCTCACTATTGATATCAGAGGAGTTTGCTAGTAATGACTTCAAACCCTAAGGTACTGAAAAAATCACTCTCTACCTTATTCACAGAGCAATGAGTCAGAGTCGATGGGAAAATATCTACTAGAAGGCATTAAGGAATCCCAAATTAGTCTAGCACAAGTGTAACCCACAGGCCAAGATTTGCAAGGAATCAGACTAAGAAAAGTGAAGTAACCAACCCAAAGTACATTTCTGGCATGCAAAAAATGTAGCTACTACACAATAGAAACCCTCTAAACCAACCAATAATGAAAGTTGTTAAAGAGGCGAGATATCCACCAATAGGTTAAAATGGAAATCCACAAGGGCGTTACTCAATAAACCTCTAACATATCATGTGTGATCATAGCATATTAAACAATACTCCTAATTTGAGTACATATTGGAAATAACCCTAAAAATCACATTATTTAACCCTCTTCCAATATAAACCCAATATACCTTCCCAATTTAAAAAACCCCTACTTTCACTAGATATTGTCGGTATCCATATTTTGATTAAAAAAATTTATACCCCTTTATATTTTTTCATTAAATTTGAGCTCCATTATGTTTGTAAATATAAAAAAAAATTATCCCTTATATATCCCCCAATATATTATGTCATTTTTCCCTCATTATATATCCCCCAATATGGACCCATGTGGTATGGTATTGCTCCCGCAATGAAGCCCCTGTGTGGAAATCAAGGTATTGCACGAATCCAAGGTGTGATAATGTAAGCTAATGAAAAAGACAAGGGAATCCACTCAGTCAAATACCCATGATGTTGATAAAATTCTAAGCACAAGGTCACCTATCAATGATGTAAATAGGGCCAGGGTGTGGTTGTAGGTTTACTTTCAGAGCAATATGTCAAAGTCGATAACAGACAAACCTGCCAGCAAAATTCAATGGAGACCTTCTCAAACCAGCATGAGAAAAGTACCAAATAGCTGATGTGATATAATAAGGTGCTAACAACTAGGATGCCTAACTGAAAAATGAGTCAAGAGACAACACAGAAAGGCCGACTCAGGTTAACTTCCCTTTAAAAAAAGCACAAATCAATTTTTACTATGGCAACAAATGATAACTCTGTATAATTTTTCCATGCAGGAGACATAAACAAACTCTCCATATGATTGGAATAGATAACCAACCGGGGGAGTACTAACTTGATAACAAGGTTATGGCATTGCCTAAGTCAAAAAATAAAACCATTCCAAATGGAGAAAAGACTTAGATTTTTTGTGCTTTATTCAAGGGCGACACAACTGACACTGTAGTTTCCATCGAGTATGTAAGTATTGTCTCATTTCCACTCTTTTTTAATTTTTTTTTTTGTCTTTTTCATTTTTCAAAGCATGAAAATGAATAAAATAATGCCTATAGTACAATGGATAGAACGAGTGTCGGTAAATAGATGCACTAGTTGTGGGGATAGGAACAATCATATGCTTAATGCAAGGTGGTGAAAATTTGTAAGTGACACTCAAAGGGATGTTCCATCTATGGGTAAATGTGTCAAATTGCAAAGGCTAAGTGATTTCATGGTTAGATTGTACAGAAATACATGGTCAAAAGAGGGCTTAAACATGAGTCCAAATGAATTCATCTAAAGGCCAAGATAAAGAAGTGGTCAATATGCAATGTAGTAATACAACTTGACAACAATGGGAGCCTCTAAGGTAAATGGCCAGAATAAAGATAACGAAGAAGAAGAAGAATGAAGCTTCAACGCACAATTCATGGCAAGACTAAAGAGGACTCTCGAGCCTACATAACATGCAGCATGAGAAACAAATGCTAGTGAGGGACGAACTAAGAATCCCATGGAAAGGATGGATCTACCACCAAGTCATGATTTAAAAAACTGTTGAGTGAAATTGGTTAAATATTCATGACATGATGGATTCGACCCTATTGCAAGTGATCAGAATGGAGGTTAGTATGAAGAAATTCAATGTAAAGTGAATTCCCTAAACTATATGCCAGTTTAGAATCAAATACCTGCCATGACAAGTTAGCGGTCATGGATTCGAAGAAAAATTGGAAATATCTCAAAATCACCAGAAGGTACCAGAAAGTAAGTTTCCCAACACTTACAAGCCAAAAGGCTAAACAGCCTTAACCAAATAAAAAAAATAGGCAAAAACGAAATTTCCAAAAAAATTCAAATTCTAGGCATAAATAAGCATTTTGACTTACATTTTGGTCATTTGTATAGTGCAGAAGTGGAGAAAGAGCTTTGGAGCAAAAAACCCCCCTCTTAAAAAAGAAGCAATCGGCCATTGAATCAACTCAAATAATTCAAGTAAGCCTCACACTCATCTTGTTTATAATTTTCATGATTTTTTTAGCCAATTTTTTTGATTTTTGACATTAGAAAATATTTTTTTCTTGGAACCCTCTGCGTATACGCGGGTTCTTCGTGAGGAACTCACGTATAGACATGACTATTTCCAAATCAAGTCGCATATGCGCGGAACATAATTCAAAAATTGATATCCAATGGCTCAATCGATGAGATTGTTTATGATGAATATTAGTTGGAAGGAAAGGGAGCACAACACAATAGAAAATGAATTCATACAGGACCAGCAATCATTGTATATGGTTCAGAGCTGCGGTTTATTAAAAAAAAAAAAATGCCAAATATGATAACCAATACTCTATTACTCGAGATGTTGGTCAATTATTGGGAACCAGATGAAAATTTTTAACGATTGATCAGATGCCATTGAGGATTGAGGTGGAAGATGTCTATTTTATCACTATACTTTCTCGGAGGGGAGAACCAGTTGATTTGCATGGTAAGCCCACTGGAGGACTTAATGTATATGACTATGTCCAGGTATATTGTGTATATCATTGTAATATTCCGAATTAGCCATGAGCTAGTTGGAATATAAATTTTGTTTTTTCTTCTTTGTTTGATGAATAAGAGGGTATGGAGACCCATAAATCTCCTTAGTAGGAATAAAATCACTGCTAATGTGAAACAAGATCACTTTAGTGGCTTGATAAAGCACCCTTATGTGTGAAAAGGGGTTGGAGCACATAGACTAGGACAACTTTGGCCAAATCAACAATGTTATCATGGAGAAGTTTCATACATTATGGGACACCGCAGTTTTGGAGGGAGACTCCATGCATGAAGTAGTGGCTTTAATAAGTGGGGCCAAGGGTGAGGAAGCTCACCACTTATATAAGGAAGGGGATGGCAGCCATAGAGGATCATGTTTTTGATTATTATTTTGATATGGTTTATTAAGATTTGTTTTCTCTCTTCAACTTTTTAGCTAAGATTGCAGTGTTGTTTAGCATAGGGGGTTCTCGA
Source organism: Pinus albicaulis (assembly GCA_034641835.2). Taxonomy (NCBI): domain Eukaryota; kingdom Viridiplantae; phylum Streptophyta; class Pinopsida; order Pinales; family Pinaceae; genus Pinus; species Pinus albicaulis. The sequence goes on from CM076582.1 coordinate 1,453,738,483, forward strand.
GCCGGAATTCCACCTTCATCCTTGGGGGACTCAAGTGCCTACTCAGGAGAAGTGATTGCACTTCATTTCCATATTCTGACATTAGGCCAAACATTCAGTCTAGTGGTAGAACACTGTTCCTATTCAGGTTGTGTTGTGTTATAGGGTAGAAGTTGTGGAGAGTTTATCTGGCTTATTTCTAATATATATTTCATTGGAGAAAGGTTTCCTTCCATTTGGAGGCTAGTAAGGAAGGCCCTTCAGTATCATTGATATATTTGGCACCAGGTCATAATGTTTTTATCCCTTACAACATAGCATCAGCCTAGATCTACAATATTCTAGGGAGGAGTTGCAGTAGATTATTTGGGGAGTGATTTCCTTAGTGGAGGGGTTAGCCTTTCATATGAAGGAATTCTTGGAGGGGAGCTACTTATTTCCATATAAACTTCAACCATAAATCTTCATTTATTTTGTTGCAGCATACTTTCAGCACTGGGGCTGCAACCCATATTGTATTATTGGGTATATTTCTCATAAACCCTCTTGGGTTGTCTTCGAAGGTTGTTTTAGAGCCTAGATATTCATTTTATGTATCTCTTGAGGCATATATCAGCCCATTGTATCATTGTATGTTCATTTTTTGTAGCAGTGCTCCTATGAATGCATTGCAGCAGTCTTCTGGCATTTTGATATAATAGCAACACCCCATTCTTGAGGGATTTATCTATTGGAGGCTTATTGATTCATGTTGTATGGCTTGTGCCCCATTATATTGTACTATTTTTCTACTATTGTGATGAATAATAAGACTCCATATAGGTCTCTCACATTTATGCGTTGATATTCACTACTATTTCCATGTTTATGCACTATATTCTTGCTTTTCCCATTTCAGAATATTACAATGGTGCAAAGAAGGTGGGGGATCAGATCCCAATCAAGGATGTACGAGATTTGTACATGAAAATCCTACTTTTCACTATTAGTAGAGTGGTAGGGTCGATATCCCTTCACTAGGCCTCACACACTCATATGAGTCTGGCGGTGGATTTATTGACCCACCAATATGACTGGTGCACAACCTTATTGGCTAATATGAAGAAAAAACTAACTTCCTTCTGGCAGGTAAAGACAAAACATTTTGGTTATGGTACTATTTTGCCAACATTATTATTTTAGAGAGTCCCAGAGCTTCAACCCAAGATCATCTCTTCCATCAGTAGCCCAAGGGATCCGAGGATAGCCCGATGGGTAGAACTAATGAAGGTACTGGGTGTAAGTGACGTTCCCCACACTACATGCGATGATGAGTTCTTCCAGTGGTGGGCATAACAAGTCATATTAGTAGAGGACTATCCCTATGGTGGGATGCATTTTAGAGCAAATCCTGATTTGATTCTTTAACCTGGAGCAACATGGACTACAATTAGTAAGATTTCACAATTATTTTTCGATTATGTGGTTTTTTTTATTTTTCAAATTATATGAAAAATGTGAAATATTTTTTATAGGACAATATGACTTACAAAATTCAATGATCATGATGCGTAAATGGAACCAGTTAGAAAATAGGGATACCCAAGACACAAGCATCACAGAGGAGAGGTAGATGATGCTGAAGACCTAGGAAGAACCCTCCATGATATCTAGATAAATTTGGAGAGTTTAAATCTCCAAGTACCCATGGAAGCTATAGAGGATCTTCCTGAGGCTATCCAAAGGAGGCTGGTTGGAGTGCCATGAGACTGGGTGCAGTTATTCTACCATGTAGCTACTTCTATTGCATTCTATCGAAACACAAATTTTGGGCAGTGTCCTTAGGGATATATTTATATTTGATCGAACGACTGTATTATTATTTTTTATCACAGACATGATCGGGCATAAGCCCTAATTCTGTAGGACATGATGGTCCAATTTTTTTATATTTTGAACACTCTGATATATATATATATATATATATATATATATATATATAGTGATTTTATATGATGTTATTGTCCCAAATGTAAAATAATGAATGATGTTTTTGATATTTTTAAAGTACAAAATGGTTAATGTGCCAATCAAGTTCTTTATTAGATAATGATTCTACTAACCAATTATCAAATTAAGGAATATGAATGAACATAAAAAGTTTAAATGGATGTTGTAACAAATGTAGCCTAAAAAATAATCGATGCAAAAATCGGTCTCCAACATGATAGGTGGTGTTTAATTGTGAAACCACTAGTTGTGAATCCTAGTAAACTACTAACGAATCAACACCGATAAATATTACCTCCGAGAGTAGGTTGACCACTATAGTGTAATCTGGCACATTATTCAAAGCAGGATTAATGCATATACCTCTTTAGAATAACAATTGACCAAATGGTCTCGGATGTGGGTTATTTCTAAGGACAGCCATACAGTGAGCGCATGGGGTGGCACGTGGCCCAGACACATTGCCACCCATGGTCTCTAGATGCGGGCATTTAATTGCCCTAACTACGCCCGCAGGCACTCATTTACTTTTCTCGCCTATTGATGCACTCACCTACTCTTCAAAATGAATTCGAATGGCAGTCTCCCTCCATTACCTCTACCGATGAGCTACATTTGTCCCCCTGTAGTCTTGGATCCGAGCTCCCAAACACCTATAGGGAGGTGCTACAGTCTCCTTTGATATATTGAATTTGTTCCTGGCATGCATTTCTCTCATAGCCTTCACTATAGTCTAAATTTCATCTCTACGCCTCGTAGGCCATCGGCTCCTTGGCTCTCTGCTCCTGTAGCCTCACATTCTGCTACTTGTCCACCTTTGTGGTATCCACCTCACTATTTTATTTCCCATAGCTCCACCATGCACCACCTTGACTGTATGCGATGTCGCAGAGGTAGCAACCAAGGCAGAGCTTCCAGACCTTCAATTTCTGCTCAATCTAATACCTCCTCCCCATCATTCAATAATTCATTTGGGCATTACCTTGCCACCCGCAGTAGTCGTGGCTGAGATGGGGCTTCAATAAGGTCTCATTCCCCACCACTAATTCCTCCCTCCACCAATTCTCCCTTGTCTCTTCCTCGCCTGGAGATGGTGGCCTCTCTGCTGCCCACCCATTCTGCATAATTCCATTACACTTTCACCATGGATCGACCTCGCATTACGACCACTATCACCATTAGCTTCAAAGAGGAAGCTCTCAATACTGAAAGCCCACATCGCATAAAATTTCATAATAATTCTATCTCAGACTCTGCGACTCAGAAGCTCACTGGTAAGGGGGTGATCCAAGGTGCTCTGTCCGTAGTTTAATAGGGTGCTCCTCCGTCCAACAATAGAAGCAAAAGCTCCGACAGTAGCAGTGAGGATTGGTCGGGCGATGATGTAGGTCCAGGCAGTGCACAAAGCACTAATGTCCCTGAGAATGTGGCTGATGACACCCGTGACAAGCATGTATATGACACTTGGGAGTATCAGTGTCTCATCATGGAAGAGACACCTCCCTCGGGAAATGCCACATAAGCCATCAGGTTTTTGCCAGTTTTTGGTTTCAGGTTCCAAGTCTATGGGACCTTTATTTCCTGTTCTTTTTGAAATTTTTAAAGACTTATCTAATCTCCATGTACGAAGCTGTTTTCCCGCAATGGGAAGCTGTAAAATAATTAAGTTGATTGGTTTCCCATTCGGGGGCAGTCACTATTTTTATTTTTTGTATAACTATGCCTCTGGAATAGGCTAGAACTGTAGAGGTTCGAGCCTCCATGTATTATATGTTTCATAAAAACAATTTAGTCTTATTTGGAAAAAAAACAATTGATCAAATGGATAGTGAATTACCCACACCACGAAAGCTAGGTTCCAGGTATGTCAACTAGCACCATCGACAAAGTGAAAATGACTCATATCATCTAATAATACCTACCAAAGAAGATCAAAATAATCAAGGTCATGCCAAAAGTAAAAAAATATACATGTACAGAAATATAATATATATAACAAATAAAATGCTAGGTCAAATCCTAGGCATAATACTTCTTCAAATAGAGCCCATTTCTCAGCTCCGCCGGCTTGTTCCCATCAAAATCAACCAAGGCATAAGCTCCCTTTTTCAGGACCTTTTTTACGATGAAGGGGCCATACCACATGGATTTAAAATTGTGTACCCCTAAGGCAGCCTTCTCTTGGGCATAAACCAAGACAAGGTCACCTTCAGAGAAAATCCTAGGCTTGATCGCCTTATCGTGCTGAAGCTTTACTCATTTCTTATATGCCTCATTCATCATATTTGCATCTCGGCACTATTCATCGAGATGTTCTAGATGGATAAGGCATTATTTGAGATTAGAAGTGTCGTTAAGAAGCTCAACTGCCATCTTAACAGAAGGAATTTCACATTCAATAGGAAATATAGATTCCAACACATAAACTAGTTGAAACAGAGTGAAAATTGTTGCACTTTTTACAGATATCTGGTATGTCCAAAGTGTAGGGTACAACATGATGTGCCAATTGGATCTAGGTTTCTTAATAATTTATTGAAAAATAGTCCTCAAGGATTTTTTAACCACTTCAATCTACCCATTGGCCTGAGGATAATAAGGAGATGAATGCTCCAACTGAAAACCCAATTTGAGAGCCAATTCATTCATCATCTTGTTCGGAAAATGAGTGCCACGGTCAGTGACAATCTCTTTGGGGACAACAAAGCAAGAAATGACTTGGCTAAATATGAACAGGGCTACTATATCACCATCATTCCCAAAAGTAGGCATAGCCTCAACCCACTTCGTAAATTAGTATACAACTACAATAATGTACTTATGACCCTTAGTTGAAGGTAGGTTACAAGTAGTATAATAAATACCCCACTTTTTGAATGGACCAATAGTGATGACATGATAGAGAGGATTTGGATGAGCACGCATTGTCTGGGTATAAACTTAACAAGGATGACAGTTTTTGATCGCCTCAACACAATCTTTGAAAATTGAGCACCAAAAGAATCCTACACACAAGATTTTTTGGGATATATAAAGCCCAGATAAATGACCACCACAAGCTCCACTATGGCAATAATTGAGGACAACCACAAATTCTTCGAGAGTTAAGTAGCTTCCAAGGATCGAAGTGACCCCGCGATGATATAAAGTGTAACTTCTAGCTATATAACTTTTAGCTAAGTGACGCAACTTTAAACGCTCATCTTTCGAAAAGGCTAAGGGAAACTTCGAATTTTGGAGATAAACTATGAGATCTCCATATGAAGTATCTCATGAAGAAATGAGAAAAATATATTTATCAGGAAATTATTCTTCATAAACAATATCTTCTCCACAGGAAAACTCAAAAATCAACTACGCAAATACCAATGACTTCTGGATTTAGGAAGATAGGAATTTGAGATCAAACTCTTGCAAAATGAAAATCCATCTATTGTATTTTCCCCCAATCACTCTCCTACTGAGAACAAATTGAAATGGATTAACTGTCACCAAAAGTAATTTTTGCGAAGGAGCATATAATGTCTGAGTGACTGGACAACATGGGAAACTACCAAAGCTAGTTTCTCAATCAGAGAATACAGGAGTTCAAGACCTACCAAGCCTCGAATAAGGTATTATACAAAATTCTCCCAAAGTGCATCATCTTCCTGAACCAGAACCATACCGATGGTGGATTCTTCTACAACAAGATACAAGAGGAAGTCCCTGCTATAATCAGGTACAATCAGTAATGGAGCAATGGTCAATGCTTTTTTCAAAGAATTGAATTACCATTGAGCAAAGTTATCCCAAAAAAATGGAACTTCTTTCTTTAACAACCTCATAAATCCCTTTGTAATCTCGACATAGTTTACGATAAATCTCTGTAAGAAATTGGATTTCCCTTCTAGACTTTGAAGTTGATAGATCAAAGACGGGGGATGCAACTGAAGTATTGCCTCAACCTTGAAGGGATATACCCAAATCCATTCCGTAGACATGATGAATCCTAAAATTTAACGGAATGTGACAGCAAAAACACACTTATTAGGGTTCAACCGAATTTTATAATACTAACATTGTTCAAAAAATTTACGAAGGTGTTAAGGATGATAAATTATCTTGCAAGAACCAGTAGCTAAATCATCCAAATAGGCCTCGATAATATTTTTGATGTCGTGGAAGGTAGAGAACATAGCTTGCTGAAAGGTAGCTCCAACATTTTTAATGACAAAAGGCATATTTTTGTAAGAAAATATACCGAGGGGAAAATATAAGAAGTCTTATGCTAATCTTCAGGATGGATAGCGGTCTAATTATATCTCGAGAAACTAACCAGGAAGGATAAAATCTCATTCCCCGCACAGTCATCGATAATATAATATATAAATGGTGTGGGGTAATTATCTTTGGGACACGCCTTATTCCAATCCATGAAATCGATGCAAACATATATCGTTCCTTATTTTCTGTCCACAGGAACTGGATTCGAAACCCACTCAATTAATGGAACAGGGTATATGAAACCCACCTTTAGTAGCTTCTCAACCTCGGCTTTGATAGGTGCAACCTTCCTAGGGTTGACCGAAGAAAAGCTTCTGCCAAATAGGCTTAGCATTTTCATATGTATTGATCTCCTTCTGGACAATATATGGATCTATAATAGGAATTTCCTCATAAGACCAAGAAAACAAATCCTGAAATTCTCTAAAGAGATCTGTGTAAGTATGAATCTCTTCAGGGGAACATTCAGCTCCAATGAAGGCATTCTCAATAATGTTGGTATATCTGGAGATGTTCACTGAGGTAGTAGCAGAAATAATAGCCATGTTCCCTTTAGAAAATACCTGTGTTGTTGCTAAGGGGTTCAAGACTAGGTGAATAGGAGAAAAAGATTGAAGGCTAGACAAACTTGTTTCAAATTCTCGTAAGTCTGGTAGAAAATAGGACCAATTTTGAAAATCATCTCGCGGTATCTCTACACAAATCATTTCTTCAGGGATGGCCTCTTCATTTTGAAGATTGGTATCAAGGAAATCCTGAGAAAAATATGAACTAAGAGTCCAAGTCAGAGCCACATCTCCATCGAATTCCTCTGGTGAAAGAGAAACTGGAATGGAGTCTGTAGATTCAATACTAGATCTATAAGAAATCTTAGCTGCAGACATAGGAAATGCCATTCCATCCAGTTGGCATTTCGCTAATGTGGAGGTAGGAGAAGGCAAGGTCCAAGGGTCTAAAAAATAATGAATTTGAAAGGACTCTCTTCAATTATGAACCCTGTAGGATGAAATAGCATGGATATGAACCGAATGAGGTGGAAAATCAAAAGTACCCATCAAATATGTATACATTCCAACCCCAAGATTCTCAACAAGTAGCTTGGTATCATTCACTAAGGGAAAAATCGATTCGGTGGATGCATTGTAATCTACAGTAAAATAGTCCATCTAATTAGTAGTGAAAATCCTCCCATTCATGAGCGAAACATACAATTTGAACTAATGAGAAAGAAATAACATCCATCTCATAAATCCATTTTCGCCCCAATAGAAGGTTGTAGTCTAGATTTGCATCAACTATTTTGACCTCGATATTGAAAATGTTACCCCTAAAACAGATGGGTAAAGCTGAAACAATGCCACGTGGCCTGTGAAAAGGACCATCAAATGCAGTAAGAATAGTAGAGGAAGGGAGAGTTGAAGGAGATCCAATAGCCTTCCAGCATGAGACGGACATCACACACATGGAAGCACCCTCATCTAATATTGTTTGAAAGATGTTAAACTTCTGATATGTAGACTTAATCTAAAAATACATATAATGAGCAAGCCTCTTTTTGAAAGTAGACATGTAAAATTTGAACACAACATAATTTTTTGGATCAATGGCCCCACTGGTAGTGAGAAATGCACTCCTTTGTGTAGGACATGACTGGAGTACCTCTAGTGCAGACATGGTGCAAGGGGTTTGAGCTAGATTGTCTACAATCGATTAGTTCTGGGAAGCCTTGGAATGAGGATTGATCATCATATGCTTTGTAGACCCTTTCGGAATCTGAGGTATAGTCTCAACTGTAGGCCTCTCTATATGGAGTGGCTCAGCATTATTAGGAGCACCTTTAGCATTTGAAGATTTAGCTTCGCCTTAATCACGAGATCCCATAGCAATATCTGTGTGAGCACTCATCATGTATATGTTTGATCGATTTTCCCCTTCCTAGTGGCCTCCTAAGGGAGCTCTAACATTTGGACTTGTGCTAGTAAGAAATTGTTGCCCTTGGGGAAAAGAGTTTGTCAGTAGATCCTAGTAGCTTGAAGAACCCTGTTGAGCTAACAAGTGCTGAGCATCCTGAATTTTAGGGTAGAGGTGAGTAATATGGTCTCTAGTGCATAACTTACATGGAAACTTAACCTTCTTTTTATTATCCCTCTTGCCCTCTCCAACATGATTGGTGGATCTGTTTTCATTCCCCACCCCATCCTCATATTTCTTCTTATTATTTTGTCCCTTCTTCCCATCGGATTGTTGATTTCCTTTAGGGTTAGAAGCTTGAATGAAATTAATAGCCAAGGGCTTAGAAGGAGTTGACACCGACAGTGTAGCCTGACCGGAAGGAGGAGATTGTAGAGAAAACTACAGCAATTGATTTAGTAGGTTAGTCGTACCACTGTTGATCGTAAATATAAGTTCGTAACAACGAGGACTAGTTTTGGTTTTGCCTAAATCTAACTTGGAGTGAGGAGAATCCAAAACGTTTTTATTAAGGAACCTAGAGAGAGAATAGATCAGTTCTAGTTGCTGAGCCCTAAATATCCCGCTCTTCATAAAATACCCCTGAAAGAGATACATCCTTTGAGATTTATTGCCACAGAGATTTCAGAAATCATTCGAGAAGGAACTCATTCGGAATTTGGGCTTTGATGAGCCTCTTAGTTCTCCTCCATTCCTGAATATGATAAAAAATGTGAGTTTCTTTTTCCTGCTAGAAATTGGCCAAGAGATCGGTCCCAACATCATCACGGACAAGCAACTGAAAACAATTTAACAACATAGTAGCCAACAAACCAAAAGTAGAAAAACTGCCTCATGTCAGCTCAATGTACCATTTCATTGCATTCCCATTTAGGATTCATTGAAATAACCTCAACCTAATTGAGCCATCGATACGGGAGTTCGACGAACACCATAAGTGGAAAATGGTGACACGGTTCGCCAGATCCTCACTGGTCTTCCCTTCAAACTTTCAAATGTATGAGGGCAGTTTGGTGGGGACCAGAGGCCAACCCAGACTATACACTACAAGGAAAATATTGTCTAGCAGAGGCTATAAAGGAGACTTTTAGTGTTATTAAATTGGCCAAAATTGTCAAAAAATAATTCGTTACAACATCTTTTTATGGTTACGGAGGTTTTGTGGAGCTTTTAACGAAAATTCAACTCAACTAAAAAAAATGAGCAGTCGAAGGTTATTACGGATGTCTTTCTTTATCGATGCACTACACTGGATTTAACACACCAGTGTGTACATGTAGAAGGTGCCCCAGGGTGGTGGAAGGAGAATGCACTGGGCCGTTAAGGTATAAAACCACACCGGGTGTAGCATTGGTGAAGCAATGCACGGGACCGTTCTAATTTGTCTTGGGATTTGTGCAGTGCCCATGGGTCATATCAAAACACTAGTTTGTAGCATTATAGAAATGCACCGGTGTGCAGTATCACAAAAATGCACCAAGATTTACATTTGGTATCAGTATTTGTGCAGTGCCCATAGATCATACAAATGCACCAATGTGTACAAACAGATAAACGCCCTAGTGCGCAGTATCACACAAATGCACGAAGATTTATAACTTGTATCGGTATTCGTGCATTTCCCATAGGTCCTACAAATGCACCAGATAGACACATAAATTCCCCAGTGCATAGTATCACACAAACACACTGATATTTATAATTGGTATCGGTATTTGTGTGGTGCCCATACGTCGTATGATGACACCAGTGCGTATAGACACATAAATGCACCGGTGCACCGTACTGCACAAACACCTTGATATTTTAAATTGGTTTTGGTATTTGTGAAGTTCCCATAGGTCGTAGAAACACACCAGTGCTCTTAAGGATACAAAAGCACTAGTGTATAGTAACTAACACACACCGATTTTCATTTTGTATTTTTTAGAAACATCGAATTATGACAGTGAAAATATTGTGAATTGTTTGAAACTCATTATTCATCAAAAGTTCACACATCTTATAACAATACATATTAATTAAATTTTTAATAATTCATTTGAATGTGATGTTTGGATTAATTTTTTATATCACATCATAATTATTGTGTTTTTTTAAAATTCATTATTCCTCAAAAGTCGACACATATATATCTTATAACAATATTCATATGAATTAAATTTTTATTAGTGTATTTGAGAACGACAATGGAGAACACAATAGAATAAATTAAAACATATTTTATTCCTATATATATATATATATAGGAATAAGACATTCCTTGTCATACAAAAAGGGACAGTTATTGGTATCCCTTTGTCTTTCAATTCAAACACTATGTCCATTACATTAAAGAAAATGTCTCATTTCACAGACACATTTCAAAAAATACAATGCCTTGCTTTGATATCCAAACATAGTGATCATCATTCTTCGCTTGAACTGTTGTCACTGCTGGAGCTACTTCCATGACTTGGACTATTTTCAGGAATGTTTTGTTCATGGCGTTGATTTTTTTCTTCTTCTTCGCCTTCCATATACAAACATAAAAATAAACTGTAATGAGTGTATATACATTGGTGAGAATAATGAAAATTTCAATATTAAATAATATACATCAATGTAAATCGAAAAGAAATGACATACCATTGCAACAATTGACTCATAAACTATACACATTCTTTCAAAACTATGTAATATGCCATCTTCCAAGATTTTTTCTATAGGCACAGTTCCATACTTTATTTCCTGCAAGTTTTATACCCCATAACAAATCATATATTTGATATAAAAGAATTTTTTTCTATTAATTATAGACAGAGCTAAGTAAAACAAGATCGATAGATGCTTACAAATTCCACAATTAAGTTCTGATATGCCAACATGTACTCACAACCCATATTTAAACCAATTTCAATCAATTCCTCTGATGGTTCTTCTTTGTATGTTAGCACCTGTTTGAAGACATTCAATGATGATTTTTCTAAAACAACTTAAAAAATACAAAAATGAAATCTAGTTGAGTTGTTATAAGGAAGTAACAATTACTCACAAACTTAGATATCAACCCTTTTTTTCCTTGTCGTCCTGTTTTGTGTGCTAAATGGGTTCCATTTTCTTTATTTTTTTCTGCAAGAAAATACTTGAAAATTAATATTTAATGCTAAATTATTTATTTATTGTACCTAATGATCGAAAAATTCAATGATTACATATTACATTTGAAGCACGTTTTTGTTGAGATGGCTCCTCCTGCGATGCAATTTTTTCCATTTCTTTGACCATCTCCTTGTACACCTTTTTGGACATTCCTACTGGCATATTTCTGATATCAACTTGTTCATATTTTTATATTTTCATAATCTTCCTAAAAATGTAACATGACAATAAAACATTTTAATTTTTATATTGATACATGGAAAGTAAATATAACAAAATTCATATTTATAAATAATTCTAGACAAACATTTAAAGGAATATTACTCTTTCATTCCTTCTTTTTTGTTATTCTATGTTTTTCCTATTAAAAGTTTGACATGTCTCATTGACCAATTCTCTGGAAACTCTGCCTGTAGTTTTGAAAAAATTTGTTTATTGGAATCATTGGATTTGTTTTTGTATTGTAAATGGAAAGAACGTCTATACATTCATTCCACTAGATCCCTCAAACTTTTGAAAAATATTTCCTCCCTTTTGTTAACCTCCAACACCACTCCAAATGAGCTAAGGAGCAATTCATTTTCATTGCATGTTTTATTTTTTTTCTTTTCTTAGAACAAAATTCATTTTCTGAGATGTTGGTCCATGTAGAACATTAAAAAAATGTGAATTAATAGACTGTTTGACACATGTTATCTAATAATTTTAATTATATTATTAATGAAAGTTAGAAAAAAAAACTCATATTGGATCGATAGTATTTTTTTCATTCACCTGATTCATCATTTTGGAGTTTTTCCATCAAGCTTTTACGTTCTTCTGGTCCTAGATCAGAAATAATCTTATCGATCTTTGTCATTTTCTGGCTCTGCATGATACATAGTAAACAATGCATATTAGTTAAATTTGCATATAGTTCAAAAATAATATTTTTTGTAAATAATTTACAAAGAACTTTCCTTTTTTGTTTTTCTTGATGTGTTATCAGTATTTTTGTTACTTGATCTCTTGTAAGTCATTTCTTTATCAATATAAAACCTATACCATATCATTCATTAATATATTTATAAATAAATTGTCAACTTTTCAAGTAAAACAAAAATTCTCAAGAAACAGGGGCACCATTCATGGTGTACGCACCGACACCGATGCGTGGATGTGTTAGAAACGCACCATACAGATAGTATAATAGACCGTATGGTGCTCTATGTCAACAAGAAACACTAGTGCATTAAATTTCAACCACCACACTGATTAGCCATGAAAAAATAATAAAAATAGTCCAATGTTAGTTTTTGTAGCATAAACCGGTGCCATATTTTACATATGACGCACCGATAAAAAAATTAGTTTCTTTAATTTTTTGTCACATTACTTTCGCGGTACGCTTGTACAATACACAGCACTGGTGCGCTAGGTTACTTCGGGTGCATCGATGAAAAAAAAAATCTATTTTTTTTAAATTCACGTAATGGACGACATGGATTGAGATCTGACTATGCAAATCATCCCGTCGGTTGGATGTCTTAGGTCTATATTTATAAATACAAACCGTATAAATCTAAATTGAAATTCCCTAATTATGAAATCACAGAAAGAGGGAGAAGAAAGGGTAGAAACAAAAATAATGTAGGGTTTGTATTTTTTGAAAGTGTATTTTTTTTGCGAAACAGAAAGTTTGCAGTGCACCATAATGAAATAGTGCACCAGCTGCATATTTTACAAATGGCGCACTGAAAAATATATATATATATATATATATATTTATAATTTTTTATCACAGTAATTTCACGGTGCGCTGGGATAATAGAGCGCACGGTGCATTCAAGTACATAAGGTGCATCGATAAAAAAAATCTTTTTTTTTAATCTACACTAGGGCCAACATGGGTTGGGATCCGACTATGCAAGTCATTTCGTGGGTAGGATGTCTTAGGCTTATATTTAGCAATACAAACCCTCTAAATATAAATTGAAGAGCCCTAATTCTGAAATCATAGAAAGAGGGAGAAGAAAGTGCGAAAACAAAAAGAATGTAGGATTTGTTTCTAAAGTGGATTTTTTTTTTGGTGAAACAACACGTTCGTTTTGTTTCATAATGAAATAGTGCATCAGTGCCATATGTTACATATGGCACACTGATAAAAACATATTTTGTTTTTTCTAATCACTGTACTTTCATGATGCGCTAGTATAACCTAGCACACCGGTGTGCTATGTTACGCAGGGCGCATCGAGGAAAAAAATCTGTTTTTTTTTAATTCACGCAAGGGCCAACACGGATTGGGATCAGACTATGCAATTCGTCTCGTGATTTGGATGTCTTATGACTATAAAAACCCTATAAATATAAATTTTAAAGCCCTAATTCTGAAATTACAAAAAGAGGGAGAAGAAAGGGCAGCAACAAAAAGAATCTATGGTTTTTGTTTCTAAAAATGGATTTTTTTTCTTTATATTGTTTCTAAAAACTGCAAAAAAAGTAAAAAAAATTGTATAAAAAGTATAAAAAAAAACAATAAAATTTGATTTTTTTCTTGTACTACATAAAAAAACTATAGAAAAAGTAAAAAAATAATAAACTTTGATTTTTTTCTTTTACTTCATAAAAAAAACTACAGAAAAAGTAAAAAAAACAATAAACTTTACTCATATCGTTTGAGATTTTATGCTACAGTGTTTGAATTACCAGAGGTTTGGAATTCTGATTGTCTGAATACTTTTGTTTGAACGTATTTCCCTACTCAAAAGTTCTCTCATGCTTTGTTTTCTCCATGTATGTATATTGCAAATCCCTAGCTGAAATTGTTTGCAAAAATAGTCAAATAATGAAAAGTGTTCAGTATTTAAAGAAATGTTCTATGAAATTAGATTTTCGAAAATATTTTGGTGCCCATTTTTCAATTTACTGTTTTTTTTTTCACTTTAAGAGAATATAATTGCGCTTTTTTTATTTGCGTTTATTCGTCACCGGTGTGTCTGGGTATAAAATGACACTGGTGTGCATTGCCAAAAACATACCAGTGCGGTGATCTATACATTACACACCGAAATTACATTTAGGTGTGTGCACCAAAATTTATTTTTATTTTTCTCAAATGCAGGGAGAAAATATCATAATTATATGGAATGGAAAATTCTTCAAAATCCAACTCGTTCCATAGTATTCCTCAAAGTCCATCATAGAGTTCTCCTTATCCATCTCAAGATGTAATATTTCTTCAGATTTTATTTATATTTTCACTATCTGATTGAATTTATGATTTTTATCCATGCAGTCAATCATGCACAGCTTAATTAAATTTATAATGTATACAAATTTGTAGGTTCATGTAGATTCAACATCTAGTTTAGATGCACAAAATATTGAAACTGCTCCAAAACGTCAGAATTTCTTATCAGGAGTTGCATACCGCAAGGAACATTTGGTAGATGAAAATGGACAGTCGATTCACCCAGCCAATTGTAGCAATATTGCCTCTTCTAGCCACAATCCCAGGACAATAATGGTAATTATAATTATAATTTTTTGGCATATATATTTATTAATATGTAATTATTTCAACATCAAACAAATTTATAAACATACAATTTTTTCAACGTGGTTACTAATCGATCATATATTTTTTACTAATCATGTTCAAATATTTTTTTTTAATTATTAGGATTCTAGTGATGATGAACGACCTACCTGGCATCTTCCATTGCACCCCACAACAATTTCAAAGAGATAGAGGACTTAATGAAGAGAAAAAATTAGAGAGGAACGATACCAAGAATGGTTGAATCAACCACTGATTCAATTCTCGCTATGTCGAGATTCGCCAATTAGGAATGACTACAGCAATAGTAGTTCTTCACAAGGTGGCAATGCAGGCAAGAAAATAGAGGATGGTATGGATGATTACTTAAGGGATACGACTGCCATGGAGACAATGTTGTTATATGCATTCCAAAACGATGATCAACTAGGGGATGATGCTCATATTACTGACACATTTTTCGAAAGCCTTAAATTTTCTTCCACCACCCCTCTCTTTAAACCTGGCAGTCAGTCAAAGTCTACCTAGTTGGGGACAACGATGTTACTGTACAACTTGAAAAAAAAATTTGGCTTGTCGAATGCATGTTTCTTGGAACTTTTGAGGTAACTTACCATAAAATAGTTCCTTATATAAATTTGAAATATAATCAGTATACTACAATGAACATTAAAAATGGTAAATTTTATGAACGTTAATAATTATATAGAAATTAATGTACATTTATTAATGTATTTTTCCATGATCACCAACTATAGGTTATTCAAAGATAAGGTTCCTCTGAGTCATAATGTCTTGGCCGGTAGCTGTGAAGAAGCAAAGAAATTGTTGAAAATGTTGGGTGTTGAATACATATCATATCATGCATGTCCAAATGATTGTATTATATATAGAGGAGAATATGTAGACAAAGATATGTGTCTGAAATGTGGGCATGATAGGTATGATAAATAAAAAAATAAGGGTAAATCACATAGGTATGATAAGGCTCTTTCATTGCAAAGAATTAGCTATGTTGCAGGGATGACATGCTTCACACAGAATTGAGTTGGGAATTATGTGAATCCCAAATGATTCAATAGCCATGAAGCATATAGAGGATACATGGCTCGAAAAATTCAAGGATGAAGTATGAAGTCTATGACTCAGCATAGCCATGGATGGAGTCAACCCATATTCCCCCCAGAACACCAACTATTCTATTTGGCCTGTAGTGGTGATCAATAACAATATCACCCCATGGTTTTTTGTGAAGAATGAACATCTTATGTTGGCTCTCATAGTCCCTAGTATAATACAAGTGAAGAACATGGATGTCTACCTACAACCACTGGTAGATGAATTGAAGGAATTATGGGATGGGATAAATGTATACGATGTGTCAAGACCCATCGCAACAGAGAGGAGTTTTACGTTGTATGGCATATGTGCTTACAGGACACATGATTATCCAGGCTTAGGAGTTTTCTCTGGTAAATTACATGTTTAATTTATTGATTTTTTTATATACATAACAATATTCTTTCACATATTAGTTATTTAATTTGTTTTAATATTTGTTCTCATCTCCATGATATTATTTAATGTGCCATGCATATTAATTAATGTATACAAATATAATCTCGTAGGTCTTGTAAAAAAAAGGGTATTTTGGATGTTAATGTTGTGGACCTTCTCTAAGAGCTAGATCATCCAAGGACCTACAAAAGCCAGTGTATCATTGCTCCAGGGTATTCCTACCACAAGAACACCCTTACAGAAGAGCAGCATCCACTTTCAATGGTAAATGAGAGAGAACCCAAAGGCATTGAATAATGACACCAGCTGAATGGCTTAGAGCATATTATTGAGACAAGGAGAAGCATTTCATAGAAATGTTCGATTCAAATGGGGAGCCTATGTTCGATGATCCATATTTCTTCGACACCTATGTTGAGAAATTTCCCATTGGGATGAAAAGGAAATCTATATTTTATGACCTCCCATATTGGGAGAATCTTAAGATTAGCACTTATTAGATCCCATGCATATATTTAAAAATGTTTCATACTCTTTATGGAGGCACATGTCATCTAAAAAAAGTGACACATTGGCTGTTAGGAAAAATCTTATTACCTCAAAAACTAAAAAGAAACATTGGGTAAGACAATTAGGAAATACGGGATCAGAGGAAGGAACTGGTCCCTCTAATTCATGGTTTTTCAAATAAGGTGATGTCCCATGGATTTTTTAAAAAGAAGATATTTATTTGGCAAAAGAAGTTATAATGGATGTGAGGATGCCAACTTCATACATGTCTTCATTATGGCATTGCTTCATCGTGGATGACCGTTTTTCGGGGTTGAAATCGCATGACAATTTGAATCTTATAAGAGTACGTATAATGTCAAAAGAATGATTTTATTATTTTTTATATTAATAAATTTTATCCCATGCAAGGATCATAAAACACAACTAATTTTGTATATTATTGCACGTGTTTATAACTTTGTAGTGTCATTATCCTTTGTTCGTGTGTGGGTGTGTGAAACCTAAATTCCCCCAAGACCTAGGACGTTCCATATCTAAATTATATGCATTTGTATGTTGGATCACGTCAAAGGAGATTCATGTGGCTATCATTCCATGGTGGCATCAAGAGATAGTTGAGATTTCTTGTATGTTTGAGAAGGAATTGTCGATGAGTTTCACGGACTTACAAGTTCATATTTTAATCCACCTAGAAGATGAGGTCGAATTATTTGGGGTGGTTTCTTGTCATTGGATGTTCTTATTAGAGAGGTACACGAATAAATTGAAAGGTTTTGTTTGAGAAAAGGAAAAACCCGAGGGGTCTATGGAAGATGGGTACATATCGTATGAGTCTTTCTATTATGCCAGTGAGTACATCAAGCAAATTGATAACAGACCATGTGCGGTGATTTCGGATGATGAAAGGGATGACGACAAAAGAGAACGGGAGTTGCTCCAAACGAGTGGAAAAAATCGTTTGATAAAGATTAAATGACTTATAATTTTTCAAATTTACAAAAAGTAATTAATATTCATGTTGAAATTTGATATAATGTATATTTTGATCTCTAAGTACTATATAATGTTGGTTTTATTTCATTAGAGAAAGCCAAAATTGAAGCAATCAATAAATTCATTCTTTACAATTTTGAAGTGACACAGTCATGGGTCGCATTGTATGAACAAAAGAGGATGAAATTGGATAGTGACAGGAAATAGTTCATACATTTGAATGGTAGAAGTGTGATTTATCCTGATCATTTAAAAGAAGATATGCCAAAAATATGTCCAAATAGTTGGGTTTCTAACCAAGTCAGAGAGAAATACGGTGCTACCGATTGTTACCTGCATCCTGAAGAGGATGTGCTAAACATAGGGATTGCGTGCAACAACTCCGTAATAATATTTTTAATTTATATGTAAATTTCAAAATTATATTAAGACATATACATTTCATATTTTAACTATTTGGTTATTATAAGACACATAACACTATGATTTTTTTACCTTTTTTATAATAGGTGCATTTGTTCCCATCTATGTGGGCATATGGACACCATTTTCGCACATAAAATGTTGATGCTGGAAACATCACACAAGACTGTGGAGTGGAAGTCGAGTTCGATCAATCTATTCGATCTAGCCACCATGATCAAAACCTAGTACGAGGGATGTTAGGTTATGTCGGAAAGATACAAGAGATCATTGAAGTGGATTTCTCTTCTTTCCAATGTGTTATTTTTAGTTGCAAGTGGTGCGACACCTTTGATCGGAATAATGTAAACGAAGATCGCAATAGTAGGCTGATATGTATCAACTCTAGAAAGATGTGGGATGAAGCTAAGGAGCCCTATGTTTTCCCTAAACACTACAACCAGGTGTTTTTTTACCCAGATGTGATGGATAGAGATTGGTGGTTCATATTGACACATGACCCTAGATCAAAACATATTTTTGAGAACAATAGTGTTATCATGCCATGTGAGCTAGATGATAATGAGGGTGATTATATGAACCGAGAGTGATATGGTACATGTGTTATTTCATCAGTATTTATACTTTTTAAGATGAGTTTTTCGAAACATTATAATTTTTATTTTGAATTAATTGGTAATTTGCATTGTGTTAATGTTAAAATCAATAATTCACTTGATAATTTGCAATTATGTTGATCTCAAAAACAATGGCGTACTGTATAAATTAGTTCTCTTTTTTGTATCTAAGATCATAGCAATATAATGATAATTCTAAAGTACATGAATTTATTTGCATTATTTTCTAAACTTTATTATGTTACAATAAATCATATTATTCTAGATTTATTATTTTACAATTATCTAAAATTTACAAATTTAAAAATTTAAAAATTTTTATAAATTCATTTCACATTAATACAATTAAAATTTTTACAAATATTTTACATAAAATCACGAGTAAAATTATAATTATAATTAGAATTACAATTACAATTAGAATTACAATTTTACAATTTCCCATTCAATTACAATTACAATTATATAATTTTACACACAATTACAATTTTACAGTTACAATCAATTCACAGTAATATAATTAAAATTTTACAAATATTTTACATACAATTAGAAGTAGAATTACAGTTACAATTACAATTAAAATTCTACAATTTCACGTACAATTACAATTACAATTTTAGAATTTTACATACAATTATAATTACAAATATTACAATTTTACAATATCATGATCATTTATTATTAAATTAATTAATAAACATCACCTTCATAATAACCATCATACAAACATCATATTTGACTGCAAAACACATTCAAAATTACTAACATCATCACGATCATGATCATCTAACAAAACACAACTAACATTATAGATTAACATCATCATAACACAAACATCAAATATACATCTCATGTCAAATAACTCATGCTATCACATACACATCTATCTACAATATGCACATTAAATGAACATATCTAACATGACCTAACAATATACACATCATGATGATCACCAACATGTAAATTAAGTACAACCGCAACATGAACATAAAATACATGGACCATATATATATTTAACTGAATAATGTAAAAAGTATACAACTATAATATAAATGTCATGGATCAGCTGGTGGTAGTACAACATCAATATCAGTACTAGTGGAGGCCTGCTCAGCTAATGGTGCAGCCTCGACAGTCGATGGTACAGCCTGCTCATGATCATGAGTACTGATGGATGTTGTAGGTTGTTGACTAGTTGTGGCTGATGGTACAACCTCATCTCCATGGTGACTACTGCTAGATGGTAGTGGAGGCTCATACTCATCTGACGCGACACGAGGTGAATGATCATGAGATGAAGATTTGCTTCTTGTGGACTGTCCATCACCTGTTGCATCTTGACCATGTCTATAACATTAAACAGTCCTCCTCAATCATGTAACAACTATCATAATGCATACGACATGCCGCATCAGGCTGTAAATGTCACACAACATGCCTCTCCACATATCTAATAGCCTATCATTGACCTTTATGTCTCTGTAATGAGTGGGCCTGCTCGCCTCAATAATCAATGCACTGAGTTGGTTGCCCAACTCCATCCGGTATCTAGCATCATGTTGAGTACCAATCTCCTCATGATCGTCGACATTTAGCATGCCTTGATCATCATCAGGATCCACACCTGGGGCATGTGGTGGTGCTGAAATCTCCTCGCCATCAAAAGAGATAATGTCTGCAAAATATATACAAGTACACAACAATAATTAGACAAATTCATTACACAATTTAATAAAAACAAGTTAAAGAGCTTGCTATAATAAATTTAAATATATATAACAATAATATTACCTCTATCATCTGGCGGCTCATAAGCTATGAAGAGGATGTTGGCACACCCTTTCCAATCCAAACCCACGTAAGGATAGGGGACCATAATGAAGGGATGGTCGCCAACACTAGCTAGCAACTCCAGTGCACCCTGCTATATCCTCATGAAAAACTCAGTGTCGCCCCTCTTGGGCATCATCTTCCCCGACATGTGCCTACGTGCCTCAAACTTCATCCTACGAGGCTGGAAAAGAAAATTAGGCCTTGTCTCTGTAAACCTCTCAAAAAATAAATAAAAAAACTCTGAAGCAAAAGCGAATTTCACCCTCCCTTCTGCATGAGTACGACATCTATCTAACGTTGTATGGAACTGCCACAAAAAAATGGCAGACCGCTTGACAAGTCATGGCTCTTGTGATAAAGAATCAAAATAATATAGAAGTGAGAAACCAATGTGTTTCACATCACTGGTGTTGTGCGAAATGGTCAAAATGATAAGTGAGAGACACTATACATCCTCCCTACCAAATGCACCAATACGTAACTGACCTACAACGACCCAAAAATCTGCAGGAGAGAGTGCATTTTCTCTAATGTGTCTCTAGGAGTAAACTAATTGATTCCCTACTAGACAGCTAGCCAGAACCTTTGGGAACAAGGGAAAATCCACCCCTCTCCTCGATAGCCCTGTAATGAAATATATATCCTCCTATGTGGGTGTGTACCACTGGTTGATACCAACCTGGAAATCCTGTTGTTGGGCATTTCACCTTTGGATAAGGTGTCTAAAAAACAAACTATGGCCATTTAGTGGGGTAGCCTCCTCATAGAACTTGAGAAGGCCTACCTACCTTAGGAGCCCCTTTCTCATGCCTCCCACAGTAAAAACATGTTATACTGCTCTGCTTGTTGTCATTGTTGTTCCCCCTCTTAACTCCTTTCACGTATATGAATGATTGACATATTAAACACAATTTTTTTATTAAATGAGACATGTATTTAGAAATATAAATATATAATTTTTTTTAAAATAAAATAAAAAATAGTCGGTGTGCCAAAAACACAGTCATGCACTCGTCCCAGTGCATATTTGGATGGAGCGCACCGACGTCAGTGTACCTAATAATATTTAGCAGCGCGCTAGAGGCGATGCTCCAGAAATATTTCAGTGCACCGTTGACTATGTATAGTGTCAGAAAGGTGATGCACTAATGAAACTCTACACCCTAGGGTGTATAGTTAAGTCAGCGGACCGACCTCCTGCCATTGTGACATAGGGAACGGTGTGGCCTTTTACAAGGCTGCACTGTTGACGTAGGTGAAATATGGAAAGTCATGCACTGAAGAAAATAGCTATCCTGGGACTGCGATTTTGGTAAATGCACCACGCTGTATATATTCCACTAGGTCAACGGTGAGGCCTGATAAACGACAACACCGCACTTAAAAAAAAGTTAAAATTAAAATAGCACAGTGTGCCTTCGGTACCACCCTAGAACTGGTGCGGATACCATTAGCATTGGTTTACCAGGCCGAATAGTTGACCATGTAGAAATTTGGTATGTGGTGCACTGACAATATTACCTGCCTTAGGGCAGATAATATTGTATGTGCACCGTGTTGCTTCTATTCCACATTGTCAACGCTGCAGCCTGGTAAAATACTGCGGCAAACTTTTTAATTTTTTTTAAAATAACATGGTGCGCCTATCGGTACTGCCCCAGAACTAGCACAGATACTGTTAGCACCAGCTGTGGTGTAACTTGTAAATTTATAGGCAGCACTGCAAACCAGTGCGAGCTGAACGGCTCGAGTGCACGACGCGAGAATTTTTTTTTTCTTTTTTAAATGGTTAATTTTAATTTTATTTTAAATTGTAATCCACTAAAAGGCTTAATTATGGAAAAACAAGAAAAATATATGTAAACTGTCTCATCGAAGAGGCATATTGGCTATAGAATTTGCAAAAGAAAACTTGTCCACCGTTTTGCAAAATTCAAGCTGGAGATTGGTGGGCAATACACAACAGCAGTGCGTGCAATAAGTGAAATGGGAGCACTAATGTCATTATGGCTCAGACAAGGATAAAATACACTAGTGCTTGAGAGCACTGTAGCACTGAAAAAAGTGAAAAATGTAGTTTTTTGGCTGTAATTTTTTTTTTTTATTGAACACTATTACGATGCACTAGATTTTATAAGCACACTGGTGACTTTGCTTCATTCCGCACCAAGCGGATTCTATTTTATCACGCTTTGTATGAGGCACCGGTGCGCACTGCTTGTAAAGCACTGGTGCATTAGAGCAATACAATGCATCAAGAGAGTCTGTATGGAGCACACAGTGTCTGGTGCACCAATGTTTTGTGTGGTTTTTTGTCCATAATTTTTTTTTATTTAACCCCATTCCTGTACGCATGGTTTTATCGATGCACCAGTGCATTTTCCTCATTCCACACTAGGAATTTTTGTTTTCACACACTTTTTATGAGGCACCGATGCAGATGCTCTATAAAGCACTGGTGTGCTACTGTAATAAAATGCATTGGACGGGTGTGTACGGAGTGTATGGTGTCCGGTGTGCCAATGTTTTGTGCAGTTTTTGGCTGTAATTTTTTTTTTATTTAACCTTGTTCTTGTGCGCGGGGTTTATGGGTACACCGGTGCCTTTTCTTCATTCTGCACTGGGATGTTTCTGTTTTTGCATGCTTTTTATGAGGAACTGGTGTGGAAGTGTTGTAAAGAATCTGCGTGCTAGAGAAATACAATGCACCGGGAGGGTGTGTATGGAGGACTGGTGTCCGGTGTGCCAATGTTTTGTGCAGTTTTTTGGCCGTAATATTTTTTATTTAGCCATGTTCCGGTGTGTGAGATTTGGGAGCACTGGTGCATTTTCTTCATTCCGCACCAGGTAGTTTTTGTTATCGTGCACATTTTATGAGGCACCGATCTAGAACTGTTGTCAAGGACCAGTGCGCTATAGAAATGAAACACACCGGGTGGGTGTGGACGGAGTGCACGGTGTCTGGTATGCCAATTTTTTTTGCGTACCAGGGATTTCTCGTGTTGAACGCACCAGTATGTTTTACAGTGATAAGTGCACCAGACAAAATACATCTGCAAACACCTCTTCCCGCCAACCTCCTCTAGTAATCTCGGCTAGAAACAGATGTCTGGGGTATGTTTATAAGTGGTTCCTCAAAAACATCTGCTAGAGGGTATTTTCCTTGTAGCGATACCGAATAGGACCGTTTGTCAATTTCAATAGATATGGAAAGTTTAAAGCTGCCAGGAATGGTAAATGCGAAGTATCCTGGGAATTCCATCCCCCACAGGAAGTATTCCCCACATTCTGAAAATAATAGCCTGGATTTGTTGAGGCACTAGTTTGCCAAATGTTGTTCATAAAATTTTTTGAGCCATAAGAGAAGCCTTATGACCCAACATTCAGAGAATGACCCCCTCCCATCATAGGGTTACTATAAACAGGGATATTCCCTTCAATTGAAGTGTTAAAAGAGGAATAAACCCCTTGGTAAGGGTTCCAAGCATTGGATAATGGAGAAAATCCCTAAGAAGAACCTACTAAGGGGAAAGGAACATTCTCTTCTTGACCAGAGAAAAATTGACTAGTAGCTCCTAACCCTGTAAAAGTAGGGTTGCATCCTAAAAAATCATTAGAGCCTTGACCCCTGATGAAATGATTCAATCCTTTATTTTGAGAGGTGAAAGGAAGAGATCATAAGTAAGGGTTTGAATGTGGAATATGTCCACTCCCAAAGGGGAAACCTTGAGATGAATCTGATCCACTAGCCATAGAAGGCATAGGCACGTAGACAGCTGAAGCAATAGTAAAGGAGATAGAAGGAATCACAGTAGAAGGCGTTCCAAAAGTAAAGGGGCCAGATTGAGAAGCATGTTCTTGGGTGATTCCACTCGAAGATAGAATAGAAGTTTAGCCAAACATAGCAGCACTAGGAGTGATTTTCTAAATGAGAATAATACCTCCTCCTTCGCCTAAAAGAGGAGTATGAACACTTGCAGTGCTCATAGCTGAAGCTGTGTTCCCAGCCGTGGCCATCGAAAGAAATGGATATGAAGGAAAGGGGCTAGCCGGTATCTAAGAATCAGGCCCAATTTACAAAAGGACGTCAAGAAAACTAGCGGGAAGAGGAGATGAAGGAGTCTTAGGAGGTTGAGGAACCTCTTCAACTGCAACTTCTTCTTCCAGAAAGAAGACTCTAGACATGAGTGGAGTACTCCTCTCTACAATAGCACTATAAATAGTACCACACACAGAAGAAAAAATCCTAGATGGAGGATCACTCTCTGTTGCATTCAAAAACATAGGATAAAATTTACCCATTAAATTACTCCTATGCCTCGTTGAAGAAGGCTCATCACTCACAGGAGAAAGCCCACAAAGCCTCCTCGATCAATGAGGAGATCATTCAGTCACTTTATGAGATTAATTAGACTAAAAAAATATAAGAAGCTAATCAATCTAGGAGAAAAGAGCACAATCTATAAAATTCCCTAATATATATTCAATCAAGTGGCCTTCAGGTATTTCCACTCCTGGTGATTAGGATTGGTCACCAAAGGATGCTAAAGTGAATAAGAGGACCTTCCGAAAATAGTCTCAGGTAATTACACCCTAGGCCTACTAGCAAAGGTAACAAAAATAATTACGTTGACCTCCTGAAAATAGCCTTTTTCAGTGCAAGTCCCTAAGCTTCGTAAGGGTGACCTCTAGAAGTACTGATGAAAGTAATGAAACTTCTACCTTAGGTACCATGGGTATCCCCCCTGTAGTGACATCTGTGATCCCTATGAGAGGCAACTAAGGGCACCAATCTGTATCGGTAGTCGGGTGGACTATTCTTAGGTAAAGATTCAACAAATAGGAGAGGGGGTATCTCTCTTCTCTACCTTCACTCTCCCTCACGCTTAACTCTCTAGAGGTAGAGCTTTCTCGTTCCACTTAATGGAATTAGATTTCCCTCATTAATCAACTTTCTATGTTTGACAATTTTGAGTGGCCTTGGAGAGCTAACTCTCCACTCACCTATTCCAAGGCCCTCCGACCTAGCTAGTTGGTGTATGATTAATGAAAATACAAAAAAATTCTAGTTCATCTTAATTAGAGTGCTTGATTTTAAATGGTTGTTACTTAATTCAAAGGTATATGGAAGTGAAACTGACGGTGTTTATGAATGCAAAATAAATCAATGAAAACCTACTACATGAAAATGCAATATTTTTCTTTTGAGGGTTCTACAAAACTAAATAAGAATTTATTTATTTTTTTTTCATTTATCATTCTTCACACACTTCAGAAAACTATCAAAAAATACTAAAATGTTTTTTTGCAACTAATGCAAAAACTACCAATGATATGGAAATTCTAGGATTACTCACTAAGGAAGAAAAAAGATTTTCTAGGGAGAATCGGTTCAATCACTTTTGACAGACAAGCAAGGCAAGTCCCAAAAATAAATCCTTTGGATACGAAATGTCAAAATACACATAATAAAAAAGAGAGAGAAATCTATCGAAAGACTCCTTTCAATACCAAACAAACGAACCGAAAAAAAAAGGAAACTAACAAACTGCTTCAAAATGTATGAAAACCATCAAAAGGAAACCAAAGAAAAAGCAATGGAGAACAAGAAATGTTTTTTGGATTTTCACTTTTAAGGAAAACAAAAATATTTCAAAGAGACAAGCACAAAACTACTCAAAAACCAAAATCAAGAAAATGAGCCACAAAGAGACTTCGAAATGCATAATCTAGCTATGCTATTTTTGTAGTTGGACTCAAGAAACAAATACAAATAAAAAGGCCCAAGAAATTAATTCAGAATAGTAGAATACACTTCTAGCAAACAAAAACTCAAAAAAACCAAGAGAAGGTCACTTCAAGATTCACTAGAAGGCTAGTTGCAAGGAAACAAGAAAACCAAATAATTCAAAGAGGAAAAACCAAAAGTGAAGCAATTCATAAGGCAAACATGATCAAACAAGAAGAGGCTCACTGTTATGAATGATCAGAACAACCAAGAACTCTAGGAATAGGTCTTGGTGCTACAACTGCAATTGCAACTTCACAAAATAGGCCAAACCATAAAATGACTAGGTAATCACAGGAAAAAGAAATGAACTGAGATACAACTATAAGAAACACACTGTAGACACCTAAAAGGTACCATAGGAGTGGCCAACCACAAAAAGAAAGACTTAGAGGGCCTTAAAATTTATATTTCCAAAATTTACTAGGCATACACGAGTTTGTTGTGTGCAACGCGTGTATAGATAATTGTTACCAAAGAAACACACATATATGTGGGTTATTTTGGAGTAAACAAAGGGCACACATGACTGTGTACAACATAAGTGGCATATATAAACTGAAATAAGGAAAAAAATAAAGACTCATTCCTGATCAGAAGATCGAGACTTCTACCTAGTTGGGAAAAGACTTACTAGACTGCAAATGTGATTAAACTTTCAGGGAACCCACAAGAAAGATAAGAAACCCAAACTAGGAATTACAAGGATGTAATCCCCAGTGGAGTCACTGGTTCTATTACGAGAAAATTTACCCTAAAGCCCAGGGTTGCAATACCTAACAGAGTGGATGGCATGTCATCACAAGAAGGACTCTAATTACCAATTTCTATGCTTTAGACTAGAAAGCGAGGATTGTGGACCTTACACTTTTATCCTTTTTTTGTAGTATATCTAATAGGGTGCAAACCCCCTGCAACTCCTTGTGCTCCAGATCCTACAAATCAATCAAGAACAAGCACAAAAAATAGTTTTACAACATATATGTCCTAGATGTTGACAAATTAGCATACATGATCACATAAAGATAACACGAAATAAACTATTCAAGATTATTAAGAATGTATAAGAGACACATAACACATAAACATTAGTTTCCTTGGGACTATCAGTTTCCATACCACTTTTTGGTTGTGCCTGCTTGCTCATCTGCTTGGAAGTACTAAATGGAATTGGGTGTCAGATGAGTATACCCAAAACAGAACAATACTTTCCCAAATCCATACAAAGAGTGGCTATATCCATCACTGATTTTGGTCTTAAAAAGTCCATGAATTCCAAAGAGAGGCTTACCCTCTTGTGGAGAAATACACTATATATAAATGGCAAGGGAATGAAAATACTTTGTTATATGATCATTAAGTACAAAGGCAGAACTCTTACCATTTATTGTTGGCAAGCTGGTGATGAGGTCCATAGATGAGCTCTCCCATCTCTCTCCAAGAAAAGTAGGGGCCTGTAACAACCTTGCGGAATGGTTGTTTCCCTCCTCATTCATCAAGGAAACTACATACCTTCTGATATGTTGGAGAACATACTCTTTGAGAACCTCCCATGAGAGTCTCTCCATAATGGTCTGGTATGACCCAGTGAAACTTTGGTGATCGGAAAGGAGTGAATCATGTGTTGCATGTAGAATATTCTCCCTAAGCTTGGAGTCTCAAGTCAATAGAATCTGCTCTTGGTAGTAGATAACTCCATTCACCATTTTATGCCTCTTATCTGTTACTTTCCCATCAAGAACCTTTCATGTGAAGAGGTTCTTGGAATACTCCACTAATAGCTGGGACTCCCAATATGGATCTATACCCCTCAATGATAGTGTTGCTAGCCTTTGTGATAAGGCACCTGTCATCTCATAGCTCCCCTCTTTGACATGCTCAATGCCAAAATCACATGTTGATATGATAATATCCCACTTTTGTTACCTCCCTTGCAGCTGCTTTTTCTTGGGAAAATATTGAAGTTTATGAATGTCAAGGCCATTTACTAAACAAAAATTCCCAAATTTGGCCAAGGAATGCATGAATGCCAACAACCCTCCATTATGCATGAAATATTATTTCCTATGTGGAGTTATATTTTGATTTTCAAAGGCTATGGAGTAACCCATTTTCACCATGATTGTGCCATCTTCCAATTCAGAAACATCACCTTTCAGTGCAGGAGGCTTGGTGAGAGATGGAAATACTGATATTGTACAAAATCTCACCTCCTCCTTGATCTAATCAAATTCCCTTTGCACTGTGGTAGTCTCACCCAATTCTCCCTCCTTAGTCAGATCTATGAATGGTGCAACTTGTTGTGGGAACTCCTTGATCATCTTCCAGTCTAGGGGCCTTCCCAGTGGAATGCCTCCATATAATGAAACATCATAGTCTATAGAAGATCGTATATATAAGTGGACTTATTTTTCCTTGATTCCACTGCACAAATCAGTCTCCATATGATGTGGAGAGACTTCCTAGGATGGATAGGTGTGCATGCCCCTAATCACCTAATTCTGTCCACTCTTCTTATCTACCCACTCCATCTGCAAAGTCTCCCAATTTTTGGTTACCTTACCCAAAGTAATCAACCACTGCACACTCAATATTACATTGCTGTCAGGAATACCAACCACAAAGAAGTGATCAGTCAAAGTGCATGTTCCTATGGTGATAGAAAATGCTGGAACATACTTCATGCACTCCATGGTTCTAGCTCCTAGGACCAAAACTAAGAATCCATCAAAATCATCAGTGGGTATTGTCCTCATTTGCACTAACTGAGCATCAATGAAAATGTGGGTGGCCCCTCTATCTATTAATATTGATACCCTTTGCCCCTGAGCTATCACCTGAACTCTCAAAGTCAAATACTTGGGTACTCCCCGCAAAGATGCAAGGGCCCATCCAATGGGACAAAATGCCCCATTCCCACCTCTTGGTGGTGGTGGATCCTTTCCTGTAATCACAACGTTGTTATCCCCAACTGGCTCCTATTATTCCTCCTCCTCACTATTAGGGAATACCTCTATATAGTGGGCCTTTCCTGTAGCACACCTATGCCTTGGTGCCCATGTTTCTTGACATGTGAAGTAAAGCTTCCTCCTTCTCAAATCTCTTCTGACATCATCACTAAGGGATCCTTCATTTTTTTTCTGCTTTGGAGGAAAATCATTCACATCTTTCCCCTTTGAATGGAAAGTGGACTTCTGCTGGAATAGAGAGCTTGCCCTTGGAAAAGCATCTTGTGAGTCTTTATCCCTTGGAATGGCATCTTGGAGAGTAGTTGGTTTAGTGGACTTAACCAACCAATGCATAGACTTTGCTAGCCCATCGATAAAAATATAAACTCTCCTAGTTGTAGATAAATGTGGAACCATAATAGAAAGTTTTAGAAATATAGAGATATAGGTCTCCATATTAGGTGACTTCTTGAGCTTGGGTATCTTAACAAAATGTGCCTATGGATCCCTTCGATCAAATATTTCCACTAATATTCTAGTGAAATCTGCACAAGCAACCACATTTGCATGCCCCAATATGGTAATACCATGAAACCACCAATCATGTGCCTCTCCTTCAAGGTGCAGTGCTACTATTTTGATGGCTTCCATTTCTTGTACTTGGTTCAGCCAGAAGTAGATGTCTAGCTTCTCCACCAAAGACTTGGTTGTGCACTTGGATGATCCATCAAAAGCAGGCAAAAATAATCGACCCATAGTACATTGTAGATAATTTTTCTCTATGAATCCTCCACTTCTATTGTTATGCTGGGATTTCCTGTTGTGTTTGACCTGACAAACCTCCTATAATTTTATATTATCTTCGAATCTCCAAGATTGAGACTTATATTCTAGAAAATAAGCTTCAATAGTTTCTTTTTCTTGAGGTCCTCCACCTCCATTTCCCACTGTTAATAACGTATATATAGTGGAGCATTGGGAAACTTGTTGCCTCACTAGTTATTCATACCAGTGATGTGAAATGCCAAAGCTTTCTCCATGTAGAAACCCTCTAGGAGTTTCTTTGTCTCTCCATCCTCATCTACTTGATTTATCTTGCAATATCTTGAATGGTTTGGAGAATAATCTTAGGAAAATCCTTATCATCCACCTCTCCTAATATTTGATTTTTTCCTTTATCTCCATTGGGGTCTGTATAATAATATCCCCAGTTTCTATTAAGATATGGATTTCTAATTTCTATGAGAGGCTCTTCTTCTTATGATGACATAGATGTTGTAATAGACAGGCTAAGCCAGGATTATGCTTTGATACCACTGTAATATTCCAAATTAGGAAAAACAGGAATATGGAACATAAAATTGGAAAATGCAGTGATACATAAACACATGAAATGAGAGAAGATCATATATGCATTCTATTAAACATTATAGCAGATAATTTGTACAATATATTTTGGAAAAAGACACTCAAGCTAGGCAAAGAAATCCTCTAGAGACCCAATACATAAAATATGAAGAAAACCTGCTATAGAAGAATTTTGAAGGCTAAGACAGTGTAGTTTCTGCTAGGGTTAAATTCGGATGTAAATTTAAATACATTGATCTACCGATATAGTGCTTGGAAAATGTCGGGATCAGAGATCTAAGCTTTCTAGCACAATTCCAAGATAACTGAAAAAGGGTTTTCGGAAGTACTCAAAATGTGGAATATGAAAAAAGAAGCCCTACGGATAAATAACACTCTGCAAATAGATCACTGGTAGGAGGTGGTTGATATGATATGACAATTTCTGATGTATCTCCTCAAAAAAATTTCAGATGAAGGGATGCTCCCCTCAGTCAAAAAAAGCTCAAGAACTTGGGTACTTGACCTCCCACTACAACTACACTGCAAAATAGTGTAGTTTCCTGAGGATACTGTGCTATAGTTGAATTATTTTGCTTGGTTTAATGAGATGGTGGAATAATGCTCAAGGAACTTCCTTGCTAACCTCCCAGATGAAGGGCTGCTCCCATCACTGGAAAATAAGCTTAGAAATTTGGTCTTTCAACCCTCCACAGATATTGGCCTGCAAACAAACACAATCCTAAAGGAGACTTCCCTTTAGATGATGGCTGAAGCTTGGCCTGATGCCGAATATAGGAAATGATTCTTAATGAACCTATCTTGAGTAGGCACTTGAAGTTCCCCAAGGATGAGTGTGGGATTACCGCTCAAGAACACCCTTGTGCTAAAAAACAAAGGAGACTTTGCTAAACAACTAAATCGTATAGAAATTAATAAAATACCAATACATAGACAATAGTCAAAATGCCTTCTATGGCTTCCATCCTCTTCCTTATATGCTTGGTGAGCTTCCTCACCCTAGGTCCCACTCATTAAAGATGCTACTCTCATGAATACACTCCTCCATGATAACTACTTTGTCCTCCATTAATGCTCCACTACCTCCATGACAACGTTGTTGATTTGGTCAAACTTGACCTTGTTGACATGTTTTAACCCATGTTGACACCTAATGGTGCTTTATTAAACTGGTACAATGATCCACGTTCACATGGGAAGTGGTTTTATTCCTACTAAAGAGATTTATGGGTCTCTCTACCCACTTATTCACCTATATTATTATCAAAATAAAAAATTAATATTCCAACTAGTTAAAATATAATTAGGAATATTATAGTAAAACCACACACTTTTTACAAACATTTAAATTAATGAAAAATACTACTTATTTCTCAGTTTGTCTTGTTAAATATGTGGATGGATATTTTATTTTTCTTGCAACTGTTACAAATATAGATTTAGTACATAGTTATCTAATGCATTAATTAATGTATTTAAATGTCTTGGAATCTATTGATATTTGATGTAATCAAATTTTCTCTCTAAGAGATGAACCTGCCAAAAAAAATCTTAACATTGTTGGACTTCTAACTTTATAGACATTTTTTAAATGTAATAGCATGAAATGAGAATATAACCTAATGATCAATCAATGCATGCCAAATGAAATCAGGTTAGATAATAGTTCAAAAATAAAAATATACTCTGCAATGTTAATCATTGTTTGAACCATGCATATCCCATTAATAGAATCTATCTCATTAGTAGATTAATAAATAGCAGATGTTGTAAAAGACTGATTCCAAGTACTATGACTAGCACAATCGAAAAAATAAACGTAATTTTGTGCGAGCGTTGACACTTGAAAATCTAGTGTAATAAAAGGTAAGCAAGAAAAGTAACATGAAATTGTAAAAATATTGCTAAAATTACTACACACACTCATAAAAATATGATATAAGTAATACAAAAAATATTCATGAAATGAATCACACATAATATTTCTTCAGTTAAATACCATTCCGGGGCTCTCCCAAGGAAACATTGTCATAATCAACTAATTCATATTCCCTTTTATCTAGTACACACTTTACAATGTAAGGACCATGCCATGTGGGCTTGCATTTATCAGCAACTATTTTATCATGTGCTCTATCATAGAACAATACTAGGTCACCTTTTGAGTATGAATGACGAATAAGGTTTTAGTCAAAATGTACCTTAACCTGTTTCTTATGAGCCTCACTATCCAGTGAAACATCATGGTGAGTCTCATCTAATCATGCTAAGTATACAAAACTACTTCTTCTACAGAGGTAGATTCTAACAATTCAATGTCTAGTTTCAAATATGGAATTTCACATTCACTCAAAAAGACTGCCTCCAAGCCGTAAACAAGTTGGAAGGGAGTAATGTGAGTTCATGATTTTGCTGAGGTGTGGTATGCTGAAAAGGCTAGAAAAAGCATTGCATGCCAATTTTTTTATAAATACCAATGATTCTTTTGATCATGGTTTTCAAAACCTTGGTAATAGCTTCTAATTTTCCATTCTCTTGAAATTAATATGGAGTGGAATTGTCATGGCATAAGCCTAGCTGTGAAGAAATTTCAGTCATCATAAAGTTTCAAAAATGGCCATAATCCATGATGATAGCTTGTGGAATGCCAAACTTGGAAATCACATGGTTGAATATGAAAATGGCTATATTTTTTCCATCATCCTTATATCTAGGCATCACCTTGGCCCATTTTGTAAAATAATATACCGCTATGATAATATAGCCATTACCCCCAAACAAGAGAGCGTTGCATGTATCAAAATCAATACCCGATTTAGCAAAAGGACCGACAACTATGATTGCGTGAAGAGGAGATGGAGCCGTAGGCATCTTGCGATGATAAAATTCTCATTTATGGAACTTCATGATCATGGTTATGAAATATTTGAACGTCGAGGGCCCAAAATATGCAATGCGCAATACCTTTTGAGTAGTGGAAAACCCAAACATATAATCGCCACAAGGTCCAGAATGAGAGTCATTCAATGCATTTTTGGCTTCCTCATGGGTCAAACAATGTCAAAGTATGGAATAAACACCACGATGATAAAGTGTATCACCAACAATAGTGTATTGCTGGGTTTGGTACCGAATACTTCAACGAGAAGTTTGGGAATGATTCTAATACATGTCTATATGATAAATAGGACCCATTGGTGCTAAATTTTCCTCTTTCAATGAACCATAACTCCACTTTCATAATGTGTGACACTTCACATGTTGGAATATGGCACTTAAGTTTTTTTTATCAAAGGGACTAAAAATTTTCAAGGATACACATTTCTACTAGAAATGACACCTTGCAAGCTCAAATTCAGCTCCCGAATTTGGATGTAGGCAAAAATTTCGGAGGGTGTTCTAGTTGCAACAAAACTTGGTGATGCACTGGTAGAGCTCCATGTTCTCTTCCTTGGTTGAAATTCATGTGAATTATCTAGCTTATTATGCATTATTGATTCATTATGTGGATTATTTTGGTTTTCCCACATCACCTGGTTATAGATACAATCCCCCTTTTTTCCTTTCTTATTTAAAAACCTTCACAAATCCATATATATTGCACTAGTTTCAATCCAAAATAAGGCTAATATAGTTGTGAGTTTAATTATCCGCGTCTTTTATATTCATCTCTGATTTTTCCCTAATTCTAGCTATTAACCACCTATAAAAATTTGCGTATATCAAATGGTGGCTAAATCTTTTTTAGCCTTCAAGAAACAATTCATGTCCAAATTGTGAGTTCTTGAAGTATTATGATGATATTTACCCATTGAGATAATATTCACTGTTGTTTCACTATTATTCCTAAAGAACCTGCTATTCACCAACATAAAACTACTTATAAAACTCCATTTTTCATCATTTCACTTCTCCTTTTTCTCATAAACAATCCCATTTTTATCCTTATTTTCGTTCATAAAATCCCTCCATTTACCTTCATTTAACCTCTAAATCACCTTAACCCTCTTCTAAACCTTCTATCTCCCCCTCATGTGGGTTAAAAATCCCTTCTTTCATTTACCGAAACCCCCATTTGGCCTTAAAAATCACCATTTTTTGGCCTAAAAGCACTCTTCGAAAATACAAAGGCATTAAGCCCCTGAGGGCTTATTATCTCAAGCCCTTTCCTCCATGCGTCCTAAAGCTCCGTAGTCAGGCACTAAAATACTTAAACCCTTTTCCAAACCCCTTTTTTCCTTCTATTTCACATTCCCAACATATAAATTTTTAAACAATTTTTTACTGTTGATCTCTGCAGATCAACGGCCATCAGGATACCCGCTCTCCAGCCGATCACCTTCCTTTCCTTTCTTCCCCTTTCAACATATCCATTTCCTTTCTCAATCACAACCGTCTGATCTGAAGATCTGACAATTGCGACTTAACCTGATAAACCCATTGCACCTGCTCTGCGACAAAGAAGAGCACGTCATTTCCAGACCCACTGCTTCATTTGCCCGTGCAGCTCTTCAACCATTGTGCTCAACCCACGTCGTTGGATCTAGAGCCTCCAATCCAATGGACAATGATCAATCTCATGTAATTTTTCACCCCACTTCGTAGTGCGCTACTTCCGCGCGATACCAGCGGTTTCTAAAAAGACACGCATCACATATTCTATGGAATCATGTTTTTTCAACCAAAATCATAAACTACCCAAATGCTTCACGAAAACCATTAATGGTTTTCTGAAACCACCATAGCTCAAATTCACGCCAAATTCAAAATTTTACCTGGTTAGCTATTTCTGCTAGGATTGTCTCCTCCACCGTTGCATTTCCTCATCCTCAATCTTTCCTACTTCCTCCATTAAAACCTCTGAAACGCAGTATACCATTTCCGTAGAGTTTATTTATAATTTTTTTGTGTTTTGCAGGTTTAAGTGGTGATTAATTTTTGTTTTTCCACAGTCACAGACAGGTGACCATATAAGTCCATCGTGACGATTTTGTGTCTTTTGTCCACAAACAAAGGAACCAGTGGGATTTCAGGCTCTCAGTTGCATCACTGGATCGTGATCCTTAGATGAAACCCCCCAGCTGACAGAAAAATACCTGTGCAAGCGAAACAAAGAAACAAAGTGTATCAATATACATAATTAATGTTAAAGGGTGATTAAAGCCAAAGTTTGAGGATCAGGTTTTAATCCTCATGTCTAAAGAGATAAATACAGTATTAAAGAACAAAGACCCGAAGATGAAGATCAAAGCTAATTAAGCCTAAACACAGATCAAAAGAAAATTAAAAGTTTTTTAAGGTAAAATAGAGAAAATATCAGTGAAAGAATCCTCCACTGCCACATCAGAGGCTATGTATCACCTTCAGCTACCAAAGTGCCACCTGTAGCCTCAATAAATAAAATGAAGGCATATTTATTGCCCAGTTAGTGATTTTTTGTTTAAAGACAGCCAAAGTTATTTCCAGCCTGCCTAAAGAGCTTTAAAGTCAACAAAAACTGCCAAGAATCTTAATACTAGAGGAAAACCAATTAATAAAGAGAAGTATTAGAAAACTTCTCTATTGAACCCCTCAAATATAGAGAAGCATTAACTTGTATTAATTAAACCTAGAGACCTTTTCTTTCATCCCATCTCCTCTTTATTATATAAATACTTCTGAAGAAGATGAGATAGTGTTGGTTGTTGGATTTCTAATGTAATAGTTCTTTTTTCGAATGATTTTTGAATGTAAATAAATTTTGAAGCTCTGAAGCTCTGTTAAGTTATTGAAGAAGTTAGGCTGAGAAGAGAAGTTGTTACTGTGATGAAACATTGGACATGTAGTTTATAACTGAATTGACAATCAATACACAAGACGATTTTTGGGATCCTGGTCTATATCATTGGTGAAGTATCACTTACTGTTACGGTTTTCCTTTCATGTATGCCATTTTGTTCACTTTCTCTGATAAAGAGAAACAAGCATAGAGCTAGGATTTACTATTAGAAGTGCCCTACTCTCACTGATAAGCTTTATCTTTATGTTTTCCTCTAATTGTGTATTTAAGAATGACTTAAATTAAGTGTAAACATTATCAAGGAATGTTTTTTAGTCCATGTATTGAAGTGAAAAACTTGAAAGGAAGTTCTTGAATGATATTTTTATTAGATGCTAAGTAGAGTTAAACTAGAAAAGTTTATGTTTTTCCCTATCTTCTAGTTCTTTCTCCTAAGGTTGTTTGAAAGTTTACCTAACACTATGCTAAAATCGGGCCTTGGTTATAATACATCTGACCTGATCTTAAGCTACACTTTGTTTTCTTATCTGTTTTCATCCCTTCTGAAATTAGTCTAGTGAGATTACTAGATTATTTTTTGATAAGTTTGCTTTAATACAAGCTTGTCCAAAGAAGTTTATGGTTAGCCCTGTCTTTTGGTTGGTTTCAAACAGTTGCTTAAAAAGGCTTTTCTTTTATGGAAATTTGATAAATAGTTGTTGAAATTATTGGCTTTTTCCACTTTCTCAACACTTTTAATGTTCCGCTCCATCATTTAATCTAAAGGATATTTTGATATAGATGACTTTCCCCTTGGACCACTCTTCAAATTATTGTACAATTAAACCCTTTCGTGACTCCATTTCTCAATGGTTTAAAGCTGCATCATACTAATCCTATCTGCTAAACACTTCTCAATACACTTACATCTTCACCTTTTGGAACTTTGTGATATTCCATCCAATTAAAAATCATACCTGACCAACCAAACAAACAAAAAACCCTTGTTCTTAATAACTAGCCTAATATCATACTAAAAGCCTTAAAGATAAATCAATATTTCCACTTATAGAGAGATCCCTCTCTGGATTCAGAAGGGCCAGATCCTAGAATCCCAAAGTGGTTTTTGATGTAGTCTCTACATCATTTAGTCTTGCCACTCTACTAAACTACAGAGGCCTAACATTAATGGCGACCATACTAGTGAATTTCTGAGGTAATATATAACTTCACAACTAGGATAATCCCATTTGTAACAAATGAACCAAATGTCTGCCTAGAGTGGTTTTGATTGTTGATGGTGAACAACTTTCAAGCCTTGAAATCAAATAAAAATCCTTCACCTGGAGACTCCACTGAACATCATTAGGCTTGCTAATTTTCCTTGGTTTTCCAAAGACTCCACTGGGAAACCCTTTATCATAACATCATTAAAACTCAGTAAAGAAACTTTGAGGATTAAGTTTTCTTTGTCAATATATCAATTAGCCTATTAAATATTGTCATATTTGGCTAAAATTTTCTTGTTAGTGGGTCTATAACACAACACTGTGGCTTAAAAAATAATTCATACTAGGAGCCACCCTGACCCAAATCCTCCTGAGATAGTTGATAATCCTAAAGGAATTCTTAGGAAATCTCCTAAAAATTAAAAATCTAACTATTTTCAGACCAATTGTCAGAGCTAATTCCTTTCCTAAAAATCTTGTAGCTCTTGAGAATACCCATACATCCTTAGATTGGTTTCATAATAAACATGGTGGTGGAACCATAAAATTTTTTACCTCCATAAAATCTAAAAAATTTCCACATGGCGACTCCACACTCTACAACTCCCAAAATACCAAATGACTCCACTGGTAGAAGACTCTGAACTGGTTGAATAGACACAGTGACCTTTTTCCTGATTTACAAACATGATTCCAAGTATACAACGAAGATATGCCCCAATGAGTAGAGATCATATCCTTGGGTTTCCACATAAGATGCCCTAGGTGAATTGGGATGACAACCTTCCTGTTTTTCAAGGTGAAATATTTGATAACCCATTGTTACATCTTGTAAAATTTCATATGCATGTATGGAGGTTAAAATTTGAATGGCATGAATATTGCCTAATGAAAATATTCATGGTGACATTAG
Organism: Pinus albicaulis; assembly: GCA_034641835.2. NCBI lineage: Eukaryota > Viridiplantae > Streptophyta > Pinopsida > Pinales > Pinaceae > Pinus > Pinus albicaulis. The sequence continues at coordinate 1,453,777,274 of CM076582.1, forward strand.
AAGGAGAAGCAAGGGATTGGTATGAATGGTTGGAATCTGGTAGTTTGTTTTCTTTAAAGGACCTTGAATATGTGTTTTATGAGAACTATAAAGGAAACACTACATCATTATCATGGGGTGAAATACATTATGATCCATCACAAAATATCACCCAACACATTATAGAAAATGATGAGGATTTGGAAGCAATACATCCTGAAGATATTTTAACGGCCATTCATGAGTTTAATATCTTATTGAAAAATTATAAGAATATAGATGAATCAATTAAGGAAGAAATCAATCAAGGAATAGAAGAAATTCCTCAAGATACTCCTGCAATCATGAACTATGATTTATCATCCCTTATAACTGAGGCTCAAGAAGAGATCTAGCCTGAAAATAAGTCTTCACAAGAGACAGAAAATTGTTGTACTCTTGTTCAAAGGAACATAGAAACATCTTCCCCTTTGACGGAAAAAGATATAGACCAGACTATTAATAAACATCGAGTCTCTAAAAATTTTTACAAAGCAAATACTCTTGCCCTTTCACATAGAGAACCTTGTTGTACAGATTTAGAAAGTTCTTATGTAGATCAGAATAAAGAAGGACTTGTTGATAACCCAGTATGTTTGATTGGTATTATTACTTATATTTGTTATTTTCCTAACTTTGATCTATCTAGTGATGATCTCCCCAAACAGAAGTTAATCTTGCAGGACCATCATTAGCAGATTTATGGGATGAAGATCAGTTCCTTCAAAGAATTAATGAGCCAATGAATAATATTTATGATACTGATGAAGAAAGTTATGAAATATTAGAAGTAAGTAAATATTCGTTGGATCTTTTCTCTACTTCATCTCAGACCATCAGTAATAGTTTCCATGTGATTGGGAATCAACAGCCTTTCAGCTCAAAGGTTGAGGAGGAAAGCGATGAAGAAATTTTTGAGCAGGTTGAAACCAAGGAGCCTTCTCTTGAAAAAGAGGAAGTAATTGAGCATACCTATGCTCAAAAATATAATAACTTCTTCATAGATTTCATCCCACTAAATCAGAATATCTCGGGACTTCAAGAGGATAGCACTGCCAAATATGATTAGTCCTCTAGTTCAGATAATAATGAAGATGAGGACGTTTTTATTTTTCAAGAGAATCTTTACCTTGATCCAGTGGAGAAAGAAGAGATGATCCTGGTGGAACCATGTCTTCTAAATACTCTTGAAATGGCATTATTTCAAGATCCTGATGTTGTTTTCCTGAAGATATCTGAAAAAGGGTTAAAGATTACACATAGCAGTATATCACCAAGTGCAACAAAATTTTTCAGAGCTACTGCTGAGAAGCGAAGAAAATGGGAATGGCCTTGTTTGTCTTGCATGCTCAAAGAGATGAGCAAAGACCAGTCATGGAACCATATGATTGACTGGATGTGTTGGAAGAGAGTATTTGCGAGCTAAACATGTAAATATTCCATGTTAGAGTAGGATAGATAGGAATGTCAATAAAGCTCAATTTTGAGCATTTAGTTAGCTGTTGATCTCTACTTTGAAGAATATAACTGAGAAAAATACAAAAACAATAGAAAAGAGAAAATAGGGAAAATGAAAATAAGAAAGGTACAACCCCATACCAAAGAAGAGAGAAAAAATATGAAAGTGTGCAAGCTCAAATGCCACTCATAAGAACACATTTCTAGTTAGTCATATAGCCTAATCATGACTAATTAGCTTTTCAATTTACTGCTGATAGGTTAGTGAATTAGATCAGCCAAATAGCACAATCTTGGCTTATTAGTAAGGTAGATTAGGATAAAAGAAATAAGGTTCAAACATGCTCAAATCCTGAACCTTGGACATAGAAAAAGAACTGGTTCTAAAAAGCTCAAAACTTGAACCAGATGAGAGAGAAGACACAGCTCAAACAAATTCAAAATAGAGTTGAAGAAATGATGAAGGATGTTTTAATTTTCAGATCTTAAGCCTTCACAATTTTGTTTTATTTTTCTACAAATAAAATCTATGTGAAACTTGTTTTTTATGCCATAGACAATAGCAAGTCAGACTGCTTAATCCTATCTTGGCTGCTTTTAAATTTCCTATTTTAGAAAATAGAGAATAAAGGTCTATCAGATAGTCTAATCCTGACAGATAGTAGTTAAGTAGGGAAACTTATGAACTCAACTGTTTAAACCGAGTTCATTGAGAAAGAAGATTATACTTAGATTAGTTTCCTATTTTTCAAAAGAATAAAATGTTGATGAAGAGAGTTTGCTAGTCCAAGTGCACTATGAAAGAATAAAAAATGTTAGGATCATTAGGAATGGGTAGGTAGAGTCCATTGTTTCAGATTTCTACACAGATCATCAAATCAAAGAAAGGTCATCTAAGGGAAAAGAAAGTTGCTGCCCCAATGGATAAGGCACTGGTTTACTGAAAAGCCAGAGATCAATAGATGAGGTTATGAACACCTAAAGAACCAGCTGTCCTCCCAAGTGGATCCACTATTAGCCACTTTTTCACTTCCCATTTTTCTCATAAACAGTCCCATTTTTATCCTTATTTCCCTTCATAAAATCCCTCCATTTACCTTAATTTAACCTCTAAATCACCTTAACCCTCTTCTAAACCTTCTATCTCCCTCTCATATGGCTGAAAAATCCCTTCTTTCATTTACCGAAACCCCCATTTGGCCTTAAAAATCACTATTTTTGGACCTAAAAGTTCTCTTCCGAAATACAAACGCATTAAGCCCCTGAGGGCTTATTATCTCAAGCCCTTGCCTCCATGCGTCCTAAAGCTCCACAGTCGGGTGCTAAAAGACTTAATCTCTTTTCCTAACCCCTATTTTCTGTCTATTTCACGTTCCCAACATATAAATTTTTAAACAAATTTAGACCATTGATCTCTGCAGATCAACGGCCATTAGGTTACCCTCTCTCTGCCCAATCACCTTCCTTTCCTTTCTCCCCCTTTCAACATATATGCTTCCTCTCTCAATCACAACCGTCCTATCTGAATATCTAATGATCGAGACATAACCCGATAAACCCATTTCACCCGCTCCGCAACAAGGAAGAACATGTCATCGCCATGTCCACTACTTCATCCGCCCGCACAGCTCTTCATCTGTTGCACTCAACCCACACCGTTGGATCTAGAGCCTCCAATCCGAAGGATGAAGATCAATCTTGCGTAATTTTTCACCCCGCTTCGCAGCGCGCTACTTCCGCATGATACCGATGGTTTCTAAAAATACACACGTCGCCTATTCTATGGAATTGCAATTTTTCAACCAAAATCATAAACTGCCCAAATCCTATGCAAAAACCATTAATGGTTTTCCGAAACCACCATACCTCAAATTTGCGCCAAATTAAAAATTTTACATGGTTAGTTGTTTCTACCATGATTGTCTCCTCCATCGCTGCATTTCCTCGTCCTCAAGCTTTCCTACTGCCTCCATTAAAACCTCTGAAACATAGTGTACCATTTCCGTAGGGTTTCTTTATGAGTTTTTCATGTTTTTCAAGGTTTAAGTGGTGATTAATATATGTTTTTCTGCAATCATATACAAGTGACCATATAAGTCCAGAGTGACGATTCTATGTTTTATGTCCACGAAGAAAGGAACCAGCAGGGTTTCAGGCTCTTAGTTGCATCAATGGATCGCGATCCTTAGACGAAACCCTACAGCTGACAGAAAACTACCTGTGCCAGCAAAACAAAGTGGAAAAGTGTATCAATATACAAAATTAATGTTAAAGGGTGATTAAAGCCGAAGTTTCAATATCAGGTTTTAGCCCTTAGGTTTAAAGAGATAAAGACAGTATTAAAGAAAAAATACCCGAAGATGAAGATCAAGGCTAATTAAGCCTAAACACAGACCAAAAGAAAATTAAAAGTGTTTTAAGGTAAAACAGAGAAAAATATTAGTGAAAGAAGCCTCCTCTACCACATCAGAGGCTATGCATCACCTTCAGCTACCAAAGTGCCACCTGCAACCTCAATAAATAAAATTAAGGCATAGTTATTGCCTAGTCAGTGATATTTTGTTTAAAGATAGCCAGAGTTATTTCCAACCTGCCTAAAGAGCTTTAAAGTGAACAAAAACTGCCAAGAAGCTTAATACTTAATGAAAACCAATTAATACAGATAAACATTAGAAAACTTCTCTATTAAACCCCTCAAAGACAGAGAAGCATTAACTTGTATTAATTAAACCTAGATACCTTTTCTTTCATCCCACCTCCTCTTTCTTCTATAAATACTTCCGAAGAAGATGAGATAGTGTTGGTTGTTAGATTTCTAATGTAATAGTTTCTGTATCGAATCATTTTTGAATGTAAATAAATTTTGAAGCTCTGAAGCTCTGTTATGTTATTGAAGAAGTTAGGCTGAGAAGAGAAGTTTTTGTTGTGATGAAACATTGGACATGTAGTTTGTAACTGGATTGACAATCAATACACAAGTTGATTTTTGGGATCCTGGTCTATATCATTGGTGAAGTACCTCTTACTGTTATGGTTTTCCTTTCATGTATGCCATTTTGTTCACTTTTCTCTGATAAAGAGAAGGAATCATAGAACTAGGATTTAATGTTAGAAGTACTCTACTCTCACTAATAAGATTTATCTTTATGTTTTCCTCCATTTATGTATCTAAGAATGACTTAAATTAAGTGTAAACACTATCAAGGAATGCTGGTTAGTCCATGTCTTGAAGTGCAAAACTTGAAAGGAAGTTCTTCAATGATATTTTTATTACATGCTAAGTAGAGTTAAACTAGAAAATTTCATGTTTTGATCTGTCTTCTAGTTCTTTCTGCAAAGGTTGTTTGATAGTTTACCTAAGAGTATGATAAAAGTAGGCCTTGGTTATAATACATCTAACCAGATCTTAAGCTACACTTTGTTTTCTTATCTGTTTTCATCCCTTTTAAAATTAGTATAGTGAGATTACTGGATTGTTTTCTGATAAGTTAGCCTTAATACAAGCTTGTCTAAAGAATTTTATGGTTAGCCATGTCCTTTGGTTGGTTTAAAACAGTTGCTTAAAAAGGCTTTTATTGTATGGAAAGTTGATAAATAATTGTTGAAATTATTGGATTTTTTCACTTTCTCAACACTTTTAATGTTCCACTCCATCATTTAATATAAAGGATCTTTTGATATAGATTACTTGCCCCTTGGACCGCTCTTGAAATTGTTTTACAATTAAACCCTTTTGTGACTCCATTTCCCAATGGTTTAAAGCTGCATCATAGTAATCCTTTCTTCTGAACACTTCTCAATACACTTACATCTTCACCTTTTGGAACTCTTTCATTTTTTGATATTCCATCGAATTAAAAATCATACTTGACCAACCAAACAAACAGAAAACCCTTGTTCTTAATAACTAGCCTAATATCATACTAAAAGCCTTAAATATAAATCAATATTTGCACTTATAGAGAGATCCCTCTCTAGATTCAGGAGGGCTAGATCCTAGAATCCCAAATTGGTTTTTGATGTAGTATCTGCAACATTTAGTCTTTCCACTCTACTAAATTACAGAGGCCTAACACTAGCAAGCCTATTGAGTATCCCAAAATTGTCATTATAGGAACCCAAGAAACTCTTGGCTACTAATAGGCCTATTCAGTACCCTCGTGAAGTTACTTGTTTCACCATTCTCCTTATTAAACCTTCCTCTTCTTATTTTTTTATATCTTTTCGTCCATCAAAATAATTTACATTTTATTCATGTTTATATCACCATATAAGAGTGATCATGTGATCTAAATTTGGAATATTTTTTCTCTTTCCTCTTGCTCAGAATCACATAAAAGTTAAATTCAAGTTTGTGTCAACGCTTTGCAAACATGAAATTGGGTCTTCAAAAAAAACATGTTTGTTTAATGTCTCTTCAAAATGAATTAGTATTCATATTCCACTGAGTATAATGAACATAACATGCATAAGCCATGTAGGCATAAAGAATATAAATACAAAAAGGTTTGATGATGGAGGCCACCCCTCTTGGGCTACATCTCTGGGCATGTCAACATGACTAGACCATTCATATAAATTCAGTATCAAGGAAGTACATAACATTTTTCTTCCAATAAAATGTGCCTATTACTCCTAGAAAGTAATATTCACCTACATATAACTCTCACAACAAAAAAAAATAAAAACATCTCCTACAAAGATGACATACTTCCACTAAAAATGAGTAGAAAAACATCATGTGCATCCTTCAATTCAACATTGAAGCACATAATGAAAAATTCATCATGAAAGAAGTTAAACCTGAGTTGATCCCTGTTGGTTACAATTGTAGTAGGTGAATATTAAATGTAAGGAAAACCCATAAAAGGTCTTCTTCGTCGTGAACACCCTTAGGAACTGCTACCAAACCCTTCTTGATCCATACATCCCTTAGCATCAAACCTGAAAATGGCCATCTAGATGTGATGAAAATAGAAAAAGGAAGTGACCATTGGATTCATAGCATCCAAAAACTTCAATGTACCTTATTTTTTATCTCAATTTGGATAAAATCTCAAAAATGTATGCTCAAAAGCCTAATTGATCCACACATCCTTAGACTTCAACCTACAAAAATTTTATGTAGATGTGATCAATGACTCTTGAGACTTATTCCGTTGAGTCTAGAATACCAGAAAATTGTACCTAAGCCTCTTTTTTCTCCACATTTGGTCGAAAATTAACTAATTTATGACCTTTATAATTCTGCTCCATAATTTCCTCCCAAAATTTAGCAAAGTGGCCCCAAATTAGGCTCACTGGCACTAATTTTTGAAAATATATTGTATTTTTCAAACCCACCAATTAAATTCAGATTAACTTAATAAATACAAATTAGTGGTTAAGTAAACAAGAATAGTCTTAACTCGACGCTCCATTAATAAAACATGTTTAAGTGTTAATTAAATGCAGGTTATTGTTAATTAATATGTGCTTAAGGGTTAAGCTCCTCCCGCTTTGTCGGTATTCATGGGCGATAGTTACATGTCTTGGGGGCTAGCCCGCTATCCCCCCATTGATACCTTTATGAAATTTCAAATAGCAATGGAGAACTATGAGGCTAAGGATCACGGTGAAGGCATACTTGTGGCACAATTTGTTAGTGTTTGAATCATGATTGTCATTAGACCAAAACCTACAGGAATTAGTCTCCGCTACAATCACCAAAGTTAGGATCCATGAGAGGTGGTTAGTCCGTGTCGTGAAACAAACGGGGAGTGGTGAAACCAATTTCCAACAATCTCCTCCCCAATGCGAGCCGGGTGAGTTTTGAACTCGAGACCTATCGCTCTGGCACCACTTGTTGGAATCACAACCGCCACTAGACCAAAACCCGCAGGCATTAGTCTCTGCTACAATTTCCAGAGTTAGGATCCACGAAAGGTTGTTATTCCATGTCACGAAACACATGGGGAGCGTTGAAACCAATGTACAATAGTTAGTTGGGTGGAGGTATCATGTCCAGGCCCCCCGTGGTGCTTCTGGTCCATAAAAAAAAATTACATAGCCATGAGGAGGACAAGTGGCAACCCCACGATGAGGCACGTGCCTCCTCCTCATCAACCCAAAACACAACCAATGAACAATTTCCAACACATACCAAAAATGAGCCAACCAACACCTTCCACTTGGAAATCACCCATTCACCATATGAAATGAGTTTACTGGTGAACCTGACCTCTCACCCTATCATATAGGCATGTCCAGTTAGTATTACAGACTACTGACTAGGTTTTCCTGCACCATTTTTTCCAAATTCGTTTGTTTGGGAAAACGGTTAGCAGACTATAACGTGAGCTCCATGTGTTAGATTAAGGTGAAATAAACGTTGTTGGATTTATAACGACGGTACACTTCACGTTCATTCAGGTTTTGTGTCATTCTAAGAACTTTTATTTTTGAGTGAAAATTTGATCACCTGATCACACCTCTCCACTAGGAACTCTCCGACTCCAAAATTTTTCTTTCCTAATCAATATAATGAGGATGAATTCAAAATACCCACAAAAATAAATCCAAATTACAAAATATTCTTTTAATGCCCTTCAAGCCCCAATCAAGGCTATTAACTTATCATCCTCATGAAGACCTATTGTCCTATAAATAATCGAGCCAACATTCTTATCACTATTGCAAGAATAAAAATATTTCTTAGTGGAATTTGAACACTCTCTTTACGCTCATCTTTACATGGATTGAAAACACTTCATCACTAAATTTAAATTGTTGAAGAAAAAGTTGGTTCCATCTTGGAAATTAGAAACAACATAAATTTTCTGTAATGTCTTCAAGCTGTATTTGTACATCAGTAGTACATTGTTGCAAAAAAAATTCATGATATTCTTGGCCTTGTCTGCAGAACATGGTCATCTTAACTACAGGAATCTATTCACACAAGTTTCAAATGAAATACTTGTATAGGTGAACATATGAAAAAATTGTATACAACTTTAACGACAATTTTGTACATTCACAAAAGTCCTTGAACATGTGGACTATATCAAGCCAATACATACATGAATGAAAAACACCTACTTCTTGAAAATAGTGAAAATAAATGTTCACTTTACAAAAGTACATAAATAGGTAATAACAACAATTATTTACACAATTTACAAAACAAATTTATAATGATTCTACCCAATCTGGATTTATGCAGGAACACAACAGAATACAGAAATAACCATAAACATATAAATGTAGTGGAAATATGGCTTCATTTCATTAATATCAAATAACAGAAATATGCTTACAAACATAACGGAAATAAAATAGCTAGGGTGCTGGTAGCGAATCTCTGAGAAGAGATGTGGCGGCTCCAGACCTTTGAATTGTGTTACAATGAGGCTCAAGGGCCTATTTATTATGGAGAAACAATGGAGAACTCTAAACGTCCAAAAACCTAACCATAGGAGATGAAGCTCCAAAACTATGGGCCCTGCTTGGGTAAATTGGTGTTTCAACTTCCATGGGACGTAACTTCGGCATACTATCTCCATTTGACGCACATGATACATCATTAGAAATATGTATCCGAGGAATAAAAATTTCTCCATGAATATAAATTCTAGAAAAAAATCATATTCATTTGACAAATGAAGCCCAAAAACATCATTTAGGGCCTCAAAATGTCTCCGGAAGTTCAGGACCCGAAAAAATGCTAAAAATAGTAACTTTTGCCGAAACTGAAAAAATGAAAGAGACAATGGTGGGACCCAAAGTGGAATAGGTGGGTGACCACCAATATCCACCTATATCATTCCTCCCCCCTTAGGAAGCAATGGTCCCCATTGAATTAAGTTCCTCCATGAGATGAGGAAACTTCTGCTGAACTTCGTCCCTGGTGAACCACTTTCCTTGGTGCAAGAGTTGGATAGCTTTGATAGCCTGATACAGTTGGGTATTTTGTTGGAAAGTGTTATTGAATTGCATGTCCATGATACAATCTGTGGTGGGTTTTTTCATGCATTTTGGGTTTAACTCTGTTGGTGTGAGTTGTTCTGCAATGTCAGAGGTGTCCAGTAGAGGTCAAAAGTAAGGACAAAGGTGGTCCACATTGAATACTGGGTGCAAACCAAGGAATGGTGAGATATTGAGCTCAAAGGCATTATTCCCTATATCCTTGGTGATGGTGTACGGCCCATATCGGAGCGGGCGAAGCTTGCAATGGGGTCTAGTGAGGCGCTCCTTCTGCAAATGTCTCCACACTTTGACACCCTCTTGGAAGTTGTGTGGCACTCGATGTTGATCATGGCGGTTCTTGTACTTAGCATTGGATTTTTCCAATATTTCATGAACCTATTGGCGGATGTGCTGAATGCACTCAATGAAGCTATTTTCTTTTTCAACTTCAGGCTAGACATGAGACGAATTGGCCTGAGTATCCACAAATGGCATGGATATGTCAATGGGACATAATGGCTGGAATCCCAAGCCCACCTGAAACGAGCTATGGCCGATTGAGCTATGGAGAGCTTGGTTATAACTATGTTGTACATAGGGGAGGCTCTCATCCCATGTGAGTGGATGCTTTGAATTGTACATGCATAGAATGTGTACAATCATTCTGTTTACAACCTCTGTCTGGCCATCTGTTTGGGGATAGAAAGTTGTGGGATTGGTGTCCAGCATTGACCAGAGGCTGGACCAAAATGTGCTGAGGAACCTGCTATCCCGATCTGATATGATAGACTGTGGGATTCCAAAGTGCACCCACACTCATTCAAAGAAGAGTTTAGAACTGGATTCTGCTGTGACATTCTTCTTGCAGGCTGCCATAATGGTCATCTTCGAGAATCTATCAACGACTACAAAAACACAGTCATTTCCATGCTTAGTAGAAGGTAGGCTCGACATGCAATCCATGGAGATGGATTCCCAAGGTCGATTGGGGTAGGTAGCGGAGTATATATGCCTTGCTTCCTAATGGTAGATTTGGCAATGGCACAAGTAGTGCATGATCTGATGTGCTTCCCGAAATTCTTTCGAAGGTTCGTCCAATAGAAATACTTCTACAGTACTGCTACTATTTTCTAGACCCCGAAATTCCAAGCGAATCGACTATAGTGTGCTTCCCATATCATCTTGGCATGCTCACTTGAAGGAACACAAACGTGTCCCAGGTGATATAAAAGTGCATCTTGGAGGTGAAAATTTGGAACTTGTGTATCCCCCAAGACTGCCTTGTATGTGTGGTCGAATGCTGGGTCGCTCTCATAGAGAAGTAGCCAATCACAAGTCTCATGCCCACAAGAGTTGAGAATGGTGGTGAGCGCCACGATCGGTGGTCGGCTGAGGCAGTTTACAACATTATTGGTGCTACCCTTCTTGTACTTGATGTTCAAATGAAACTGTTGCAGATATGTGGACCACTTTTGATGGCAATCATTCTACAACCTCCCTTGTGTTTTTATGAACTACAGGGGCTGATGGTCTGTGTGGATGATGGTTTCCTTCCCCAAAATGTAATCCTTCCATTGTCGACAAGCTTGCACAATGGAATACATTTCTTTGTCATAAGTGGGATACTTGCAAACTGTGTCAGACAATGTCTCACTATTATATGCCACTGGATGTCCCTGTTGAGTAATAATTGCCCCAATAGCATAGTCAGAGGCATATATCTCGATCTCAAATGGTTGTTTCAAGTCTGGTAATGTGAGCACTAGGGAAAAATAGAAGCGATTTTTCAATTCTGTGAACGCCTTTTGTTGAGATTCTGACCAAAATAATTTTACTCTCGCTCCTCCCTTGGTGACTTGACTCAAGGGACAAGTGATATGAGAGAATCCCAATATGAACCTACAGTAGAAATTAGCAAGACCCAAAAAGCTGTGAAGCTCTGTTATAGTGGTTGGGGATGGCCATTCTCGAATGACTTGGATCTTGGTTGGATCCACATGCACCCCCCTTTCATCAATAATGTATCCCATATATTGAACTTGGGTCATGCCGAAAGTGCACTTCTCCAAATTGGCACACAACTTGTGTTGCCACAGTGTTTGGAGGACTTGTTGGATGTGGTGGAGGTGCTCTTCCCAAGTCTGGCTGAAGATAGGAATGTCATCTAAGTACACCACTACAAATGAGTTGGTGAATGGCCACAAGATGCCATCCATCAAACTCATGAAGGTTGTGGGAGCATTCGTCAACCCGGAAGGCATGACCAACCATTCAAAAAGGCCTTCCTTGGCTTTGAAGGTAGTCTTCCAGACATCAGAGGGTTTGATTGGTACCTGGTGATACCTAGACTTCAAGTCGATCTTGCTGAAATATTTTTCCCATTTGAGTTGCTCCAAAAGGTCATCAATCCATGGGATCGCATACCTATTCCTGACAGTGATCTTGTTTAGTGCCCAATAGTCAATAAAGAGTCTCCATGTCTCATACTTCTTCTGTACCAACACGATCGGGCTCCCACACGGCGATGAACTTGCTCGGATGTGACCTTTCTGCAGTAGCTCCTGAATCTGCCTCTTCATTTCATCGTTCTTCAGAATATAGCACTGATAGATCAATCCATTGGGTAGCGGCGCACCTCGGGTCAGATCATTTGGTTGCTTGACCTAATAGTGTAGAGGAACCCCTGTGGGTGATGTGAAGATGTCCCCGTACTCCTCCACAACCTTGTCCATTTGTTGTTGTCGTGCAGAGGAGCCCTGTTTGGAGGTTGTGGCCATAGTCTTCTTCTTGCCCTAGGGTCAGATCATTAGGAAAAAAAATTCCTGGTTTGGGAAATGAGCTTACTGCAATGTTTTGTAGTAACCAAAGAGATATTGGAAGGAGGTGGTACCTCTCATATCCTATACAACTTATTTCCCAAAGTAACAATAATAGTTCAAGGCCGAGACTCATACACAGCATGACGCTTCCATGAGTATGGTTTTCCTAATAATACATCAGAAACATCAATAGGAGCAATGTCACATAATACCTCATCCGTGAGGGGCTTGACGCTATATGGAAGGTGGCACTGCTGGCTTACGCAGAAATCTCGTCCTTGGTGAAGCCACCCGATGGTGTATGGATGTGGGTAAGATGTGGTCGGAAAGCCCGTCTGCTTCATGGCATCTACTAAAATGAGGCTCTTTTCACTCCCATTATTGACAAATAATTGTATCGGGGAGCCCTTTACCCAAATATGGGAGTGGAATAGACGTTCCTCCTCCTTTGTATCTTCCGGTTCCTCCTTATGAATATTTGTAGTGGCAACAATGGCGTTGGGCTCCACATCAATAATCTATTTCCATTTTTCATTCCCCTTGTTAGGTTTTGATTTAGATTTGGAGCATGCATCTGACTCAGAATCCCTCATCTCGGCCGCTAGCGACTGATTGTCCTAACACTCACTTGTGTTGTGAGTGGAGCTCTTATGGAACTCACACCACTTCCCCATGTCTTTCTTTTGCTTTGTGGTGTTGTTCTTTGCTTGTGGATTTGAAAATTTGTCTTACGCCACTATGACATGGCTCTGTCCTTTGTTTTTTGGTTTGGGAGCACCTTTCCCTTGATTTTGATTCACAGATCGAAAGTCTCATTTCTTCTGTTTGAATTTATGCTCAATCTTGGCAGCATACTGGTATGCCGTACCAAGCGAGGAGATGTTGAGGAACTCCATTTCCTCCTAAATGTATCTGTGTAGAAAACTGTGATACTTTAGCACCAGATGTTTCTCTGAATATTTGATACACAACTTTGTGCACAGGGTATGGACCAGATTCATCAGCTCATGCACATCTTGATCCCTTTGTTGTCGCAACGTGGTCCATTGTATGTACTTGTCCTCATAGCTCCCCACAGGATATTATTGTTCCTTGATGGCGCCTCGGGAAGAGTTCCAAGTGGGTACGACAGAGAACAAAGAGGTTCTTGTATCATCCTTTTTCTCATAGTAGGTTTCCCACTAGTCCTTGACATGGGGGTAGCTTTGAGGAGTGCAAAAATAATCTTCTCCCGGTCGGAAAAATCATGAACTGAGAAATATCCTTCAAATAGTTTCAACCATCTATCTATGACATCTCCATCTATTTGAACCTCAAATATGGGAATTTCAAAATTTACTTGTACCTTAAATGGAGTCGCACCTCCAGAGTGGTTGTTGGACGCAGATGCACCGCCGGTGGGCAACCGTTGAAGGATCTGGGAAAAGTTATCCATCATCACATTCCTTTGTTTTTCGAGGGCCTCTTCGAGCAAATATTTTGATAGGATCTCCTACTCCTTCATATTTCTTTTCATCCCCCATGGGTGTCCATCAGGGTTTGCGAGGCTAATCTTACAAAGGTTCCACCTGATCGAGCTCTAACTCCTTATACCCCGACCTTGTTGGGGACATGCAAAGAAGGATCGAGAAAAAGTAGACCACTCTAATACCACTGATCCGGATTTATGTAGGAATGCAAAAAAATATATAAATAACCATAAAAATAGAGATGCAGTGAGAATAAGGCTTCATTTCATTAATATCAAATAACAGATATATGCTTACAAACATAATGGAAATAAAATAGCTAAGGTGTTGGTAGCGAATCTCTGAGAAGAGATGTGGTGGCTATAGATCTCTGAACTATGTTAAAATGAGGCTCGAGGGCCTATTTATTATGAATAAACAATGGAGAACTCTAAACGTCCAAAAACCTAACCCTAGGAGATGACGTGCCAAAACTATGGGCCCCGTTTGGGTAAATTGGTGTTTCAACTTCCTGGGGGCGTAACTTCGGCATACTATCTCCGTTTGACGCACATGATATATCATTAGAAAGATCTATCCAAGGACTAAAAATTTTGCCACAAATATTGTTTCCAAAATGGAATCATATTCGCTGGACAAACGATGCCCAAAAAACGTCGTTTAGGGCCTCAAAACGTCACCAGAAGTTCAGGACTCGAAAAACTGCTAAAAATAGTAAGTTGTGCCGAAACTGAAAAAATGAAAGAGACAATGGTGGGGCCCCAAGTGTAATAGGTGGGTTACCACCAATATCCACTTGGATCATGGGTTCTCTTCTTGCACCATCTTGTCTTGAAGGTTGGTCATGATTGCCATCAGTCCTCTTGGCCACATTTTGTTTCCCTTGTGTCACGTTGCATAATCTCTTTTCCTTTCTTTAAATGAAGCTTTGAATGTAACTTCCAACATCATTTAGTGTCATGTCCTTGCACTTTCCAATGAGCACAAAAAAACTTCTTCTTGTTTTAAGACATAGAAGTTCTCTCATGTGAAAGAAATTCATTATGTTTGATGCCCAAAATTTGGTCCATTGATTTAGAAATTATCATGTGTTGCTCATAAAAAACCACAAAATGGTAAAAATAACCATAAAATGTATAAGGGTATTGATTCCATAATTATTCAAAATCACCATACCTTGGAAAACACTCTTAAGAGTTATACATGTTTTTGGAGTTGCAGCTTCAACGGTTGTCACAAGGTGGTGAAATCTCTTTCTCAGATTCTTGGTGAGCCTTAGGCCATTTAAAAAATTCTCCATACTCTTTGCGACCATATCCAAATCCCATATATTTTTTTCTTTCCTCTACCAAAATTGGATTGGTAATGCCTTGGAAATTTATGTCGAGGCCTCAACCTTCATAGCCCACCTTGGAGAGAAACTTCATGTTTATGCTTTTGGTATGTTGCTTGAATGTTGCAAATTTTTTTTATGCAAATATATGGAAGGACTGGTACTGTAAATGCTAATTACCTACTTATATTTTCCTTTCATCTTCTCATCCTCTGATGATTATGATGATGACCAAATTTTAGATGACTCTAGCCACCCACTTTTATCCACTATAATATGGTGTGATTGTTGAAGATGCTTGAAAAATTGACATGCATCATTTTCCACATATGGTACATATCCACTATTTGAACCATAACCACATAGCGACTTCATCTTGGAGGTTTCTCTTTTTGGTGTAGGAATTGAACTTTCTGCAACTTGCTCATCAAGCACTTGCTACAATAGAAAGCACATGTGCCTCTTCTCATCTTCAGAAATTTCCAACATACTTCTCAACTCTATGTTCTCCATTGAAAGAGCCAAAGTTCGATCCTCAAGCTCTTTAAGAGTATTTTTTCTACCCATCTTGTGACTAGGTCAAATGTAGTTATGATAACAGCTGATTTGAATTTGGAGTAGGTGTTCTCTTTCCTCTTCCACAGAATCACATAGAACTTAAACTTAAGACCATGTCGATGCTTTGCAAGCAGAAAATTGGGTTTTCAAAAAAAAAATGTTTGTTAATGTCTCTTCAACATGAATTAGCCTTCATATGAAACTAAACATACAACATAACACACATAATCCATGTAGACAGAAATAAGAGCAAGACAAAAGGTTTGATGATGGAACTCACCACTCTTGGGTTACATCTCTGGGCCCATAAACATGACTAGATCACTCATATAAACTCAATATCAAGTAAGTACACAAAATTTTGATGCTAATAAAATGTTGCTATTACCCATACAAGGTAATTTTCTCCTACATAGAAATTTCATAACAAAAGCAACTCAAAACATCTCGTACAAAGATTACATACTTCCACTGAAAAAAAGTAAAAAAAATCATCATGTTCCTCCTTCAATTCCACATTGAAGCACATAATGTTAGGTCCCTATATTAATAGTGTAGTCCCTTATTGTTGTTAATGTAACCCACTTATTGTTATTGTTGTACCCCTGTAGCCGCCATATTGTTATTATTGTTCCTTTAAATTATTATTGTTAGGTCAACTAGGATTATATTGTGACCCCATGGACTCCTATATATAGAAAGGAGGTTTTGTCATTTTTATCATCCAAGAATTGTTAATTTATGTAATGTAAATGAGTTTCCCCCATTCAAGTGTCTGATTTCTAAGGCATTGATCTCTCTTTTCTTCTATTTTGGGAGCTGGTTTCATAACATTTTGTATAAGAGATTTGGATTCTAGGGTTTCGCTGCTTCAAATAGGTCATCATGGAATTTTCACTATAACTTGTTTTCTATGAAGGTTCAGAAGCGGAAAAAAAATCTTGTGAAAGGAAATCCCGAGGAACGATGTGTAATCAAATCTTGGTTCACAATATTTTCAGAGATATGATCCATGGAAGTTATGGTTTTTCTAGGCTCCTGAATTTCATCCCAAAGAGGTGACATTAGGAAAACGATCATAACATTCTCTCTGAGCATCGATTTAGAATTCTGTGAAAATTTTCCAAAATTAAATGGACTATAGTTTCCTTTGTATCAATTTCAAAGCTCAAGGAGGAACCAGTGACACATGGAATACCATACAAGCTCACTCTACTGAACAAGTACATAATTAGTTCATGTGGGAGATTTGGCATAACTTTGTCTTGAAGAATCCAAATCAGGTCATACATGTGGCATTGGAAAGACGATTAATAGGGATACTAAAATACTAAATATAACATCCCTAGGATCTAAAATTATAGATATACATTAGTTTCAATATCGAGATCCTCAAAAGAAAGAAAAGTGTGTGTATTTTTTTTAAATTTCACGTCTTGTTTGAAAAATCAGTTTGAAGTGATTCCAAGGGCATATTGATGCATAGATATCATTTTTTGGTTCTAAAATTTTCTATAAATTGAATTCAACATTCATTAAGCCCTTATAAGTCTCTACTATGACTCATGAAGAGGAAGAAGTGCAACATGATATATCAAAATTACAAGAGAAAGCACAACAAATTTCACTCTCGCAAAGAGAAACAAAAAATGAAATGGAAGTTTTGAAGAAATGTGTGCAAGCTAAGATGGATGGTTTGAAGGATGGCATGGAAGACATGGAAGAAAAAATGAAAGACATGAAGAATGATCTAAAAGTATACATGGAAGGTTTAACAAATTTGATACAAGAAATGATTCGTAATGGTGAAAAGATAGTAGAGGAAACTAATGATGAAAACAAAATAAATGTTAATATTGATTTCATAAACTCTAATGTTGGATTGAAGACCCACCATTTTCCAAAGATCGATATTAGGAAGTTTGATGGCAAGGATCCCATAACGTGGATACTATATATGGAGCAATATTTTGATATCAATAATGTGCAAAACACACAAAAGGTAAGCATTGCAACTTTATATTTAGAAAAATATACATTTGTATGGTATCAATTGATTTTCTCCCGTAAAAAAATTATCACTTGGAAAAATTTTATAGAGAAAATATAACACATTATGAGGATACAAAGAGTAACACCTTCTTTTGCTAATTGATAAATATCAAACAAAAGGGTTGGCTGGTGGAGCACATTGAGGACTTCCAAAAACTGAATATAAGGGTAATTGATATTCCAGAGGAACTCAACATTGATGTCTTTGTAGGGAATTTAAAGGGTAACATCCAACATGAGGCTCACCTTTGGGAACCTGATTCATTGGTGAAGGCATTCAGTTTGGAAAGAAAAATTGAACGTAAAATTATGGTGACAAGGAAGCCTACCACTCACATATATAAAGATGTTAGTGTTGCTACTCCTATACTTCCATAACATACAAGGTTGACACCACAACAATTGGAAGAAAAAAGAGCAAATGGGCTTTTTTACAACTATGATAGAAAATACAATAAAGGTCATAAGTATGTTGAGAAGAAATTATTATACATAGATTGTGAATAGGAGGAAGAAAAAGAACAAAAAACATCAAAAGAAGAGGATATACACCAGGAAACAACCCTAGAGAAGAATAAATGAGTCTGACCACATCTTGTAATGCATTGGGAGGAATTACCACTCCTCAAACTCTCAAGATATAAGGACATGTCAATAATAAAAAAGTAATAGTGTTCATTGTTTTGTTAGAAAATTATATATTATGGAGCAATGCAACACATAAAATATGCGGAAAATACAAGGAAACAAAAAACCACATAAAACCAAAGAGACACAGATATACGTGGTTCACCCAGTTTGGGCTATGTCCACCCCAAACAGCCAGTCCTTCCTTTCTATTATCCAACAAAAAATTAATAGACAAAACCTACAATAGATCCGCTGGAATATCCTCTCTTCTCTCTCATAGTCTCCCTCTCTGTTTCTCGCTCCGAGAATACACATACAATGCACAGCTGCAATACAATGCCCTCATAAAAGCGAGGGGTTGCCTTCTAGGGCAAAAAACCCTAATCTAAACATAAATTCTACCATTATATCATTTGCCTAATGTACAACCCAGATTGACTAGAAATTACTATACTTTTACAAGGAAATTTTACATCTGTTTTTAGCTTCGAGGGCGCTACCCCCAAAAATCCCCACCCGGGGGGGGGGCTCCGAAAAGCACTGTTGCCCCCCCCTAGACCCCCCACGGCAGTGATTAATTACGGGCAGAGTTGGCGCCCCTTTTAAGGTACAGGGGTCCAATGTTGTGATACAAAGTAAACAAGATAATCAAGCTCCACACCCAACATGATTCAGGTATTACCCATAACTTTATTCTTTGTAAGGTAGCCAAGGAATTGAATTTCTTCCTATACCTAGTGCCAGAGTGTCAAGTGATGGTTGCAAATGGATGAAGTATAAATTGCGTTGGAAAATGCCATAATATCAGGGTAACCATGGGGAAATATGTATTGAATATTCCAGTGCGTTCCATTCCAATGGGAGGTGCTGATGTTGTAATAGGAGTACAATGGTTACAAGATTTGGGGACTGTAGCTTTTAATTTTCAAGATATTTTCATGAATTTTTTTTTGGAAGTAAAGGAAGTTGAAGTACAGGGTATCGCAGGGAAGCCAAGAAAGATAATAAGTGCTAATTTAAGGTCAAAGCTTCTAAAGAAATAAGAAAGAGGCATAATTCCACAATTATCCTCACTAAAAGTTCCAAGATCGAAATCATCTATTTCTCTAGATCTCCAAAAAGTCTTGGACAATGATTCCAAGGTGTTTGAAACTCCAAAAGGACTCCCACTGTTAGGTCCCTATATTACTAGTATAGTCCCTTATTTTTGTTAGTGTAACCCCCTTATTGTTATTATTGTACCCTTGTAACCCCCATTTTGTTATTATTGTGCCCTTAAATTATTATTGTTAGGTCGTCTAGGATTACATTATGGCCCCATGGACTCCTATATATAGAAAGAAGGTTTTGTAAATTGTATCATCCAAGAATTGTTCATTTATGTAATGTATTGGAGGTTTCCCCCTTGAAGTGGCTTATTTCTAAGGCATTTATGTCTCCTTTCTTCTATTTTTGGAGTTGGTTACACAACATTTGGTATTAGAGGTTTGGATTCTAGGGTTTCGCTACTCCAAACAGGTCATCGTGGAATTTTCACTATAAATTTTTTTCTACAAAGTTTTAGAAGCTGAAATTGTTAGGGTGTGAAGATGAAATCCAGAGGAAGATTGTCTAAAAATTTCAGAGCTTGGTTTGCAATATTTTTGGAGATATGATCTGTGGAAGTTAGGTATTTTTTCAGGCTCTTAAACAGGTCATCGTGGCATTTTCGCTAAAACTTTGTTTCTACGAAGGTTCAAAATATGAAATTCATATGGTGCTAATCTAAAATCCTGAGGAAATTCTTCAAAAAAATTCAGAACTTGGTTCGCAATATTTTTGGAGATATGATCTGTGGAATGTAGTGCCTTTTCAGGCTCCTGAATCTCATCTCAAAGAGGTGATCGTGGGAAAAGTTCAATAACTCTCTCTCTAGGCATCGTATTGGAGTGCCATAAAAATTGGTCACAAGTACACAGAATTTAGTTTCTTGGCTATCAGTTTTAGGGACAAAGGACGAAACAGTGACATGTGGCAAGTCGTACAAGTTTGCTCTACTGAACCAATCCATAATTAGGTCATTGTGGGAGATTGGACACAACTTTGTCTTGGAGAATCCAAATCAGGTCAGACCTGTGGAATTCGAAAGATAATTCAGAGGGCTACGTCGGTACTAAAATTAAAATATTGAAGTTCTACAATCACAGAGATAATCCAATTTCAATATCGAACTCCTCAAAAGAAATAAAAAGGTGTGTATTTTTTTTCCGAATTGCATAAGTCTTGTTTGAAGAATCAATTTGAATTGATTCCAAGGGAATATTGTAGAATAGATATCAGTATTGGGTTCTAAAATATGCCTCGTAAAAATAATTCAACATCCATTAAGCCTTCGGAAGGCTCTACTATGACTCATGAAGATGAAGAATTGCAACATGATCTATCAAAATTACAAGAGCAAGTGCAACAAATTTCACTTTCGCAAAGAGCAACAAAAAATGAAATGGAAGTTTTGAAGAAAGGCATGGAAGCTAAGATGGATGGCATGGAAGCTGGCATGGAAGCTAAGATGGATGACATGAAAGACAACATGGAAAACATGAAGAATGATCTAAAAGCAGACATAGAAGCTTTGACAAAGTTGATAGAAAAAATGTTTTCTAATGGTGAAAAGATAGTAGAAGAACCTCACAAGGAGAGAAAAATAAATGTTAATCGTGATTTAATAAACTCTAATGTTGGCGGGAAGAACCACCATATTCAAAAAATGGATATGAGGAAATTTGATGGAAAGGATCCTGTAACATGGATACTACAGATGGAGAAATATTTTGATCTCCATAACGTGCAAAACACACAAAAGGTACGCATTGCAACTTTACATTTAGAACAAAATACATTTGTATGGTATCAATGGCTTTGCTCCCGTAAAAAAATTGTCACTTGGTCAGTTTTTACGGAGGAAATGATAGCACATTATGAGGATACAAAGAGCAACACCTTCTTTACCCAATTGATAAATCTCAAACAAAAGGGTTTAGTGGGGCAGCACATTGAGGACTTCCAAAAATTGAATATAAGGGTAACTGATCTTCCAGAGGAACACAGGATTGATCTCTTCATAGGCACTTTAAAGGATAACATCCAACATGAAGTTCGCATTTCGGAACCTGATTCATTGGAGAAGGCATTCAGGTTGGCAAGAAAAGTTGAATGTAAAATTATGGCGACAAGGAAGCCTACCACTCAATTCTATAAAGAAGGAAGTGTTGCTACGCCTAGATTTCCACAACCTACAAGGTTGACACCACAAAAATTTGAAGAAAAAGGAGAAAAAGGGCTTTGCTACAGTTGTGATAGCAAATACACTAAAGGTCATAAGTGTGCTGAGAATAAATTATTCTACATAGATTGTGAAGAGGAAGAAGAAAATGAACAAGAAGAGGATGTACACCTGGAACCAACCCTAGAAGAGGAAGAAATGAATCCGACCATATCGTGTAATGCACTGGCAGGAATTACCACTCCTCAAAATCTCAAGATACAAGGACAAATCAAGAAGAAAAATGTAATAGTGTTGATTGATTCAGGTAGCACCCATAATTTTATTCATTGTAAGGTAGCCAAGGAATTAAATTGTTTCCTATACCGAGCACCCGAATGTCAAGTGATGGTTGCAAATGAAGGAACTATAAATGTCTCTAGAAAATTCCATAATATCAAGATAACCATGGGGGAATATGTATTGACTAGTCCAATGCTTTCCATTCCTATGGGAGGTGCTGATGTTGTACTAGGAGTACAATGGTTACAATCTTTGGGGACGGTAGCTTTTAATTTTCAAGAAATTTTCTTGAATTTTTTTTCAGAAGGAAAGGAAGTCGAATTACGGGGTATTGAAGGAAAGCCGGGAAGGATAATAAGCTCTAATTTCATGAAAAAGCTTCTAAAGAAAGAACAATGAGGTGTAATTGCACAATTATGCTCACTAGAAGTTCCGACATCAAAATCATCTATTTCTGCAGATCTCCAACAAGTCTTGGACAATCATTCCAAGGTGTTTGAAACTCCCAAAGGAATCCCACCTATTCGTGATCATGATCATGTTGTTCATTTTATTCTAGGAAGTTTTCCTCCAAACATCAGGCCTTACAGATATCCTTACTTCCAAAAGAGTGAAATTGAACGTATGATTGCAGAAATGTTAGAGGCAGGTATAATTCAACCTAGTCAAAGTTCTTTCTCTGCTCCTGTAGTATTGGTACACAAGAAGGATGGATAATGGCGAATGTGTCCAGATTATAGGGAGCTCAATAAGCTCACCATTAAAGACAAATTTCCCATTCTTATGATTGATGAATTATTGGATGAATTACATGGAGCAATTTATTTTACCAAGTTGGATCTTCGTTCAGAATATCATCAAATTAGAATGAAGACTGAAGATATTCCAAAAACAACATTTCGAACTCATGAGGGTCATTATGAATTTCTGGTCATGCCTTTTGGTCATACCAATGCACCTTCTACATTTCAAAGGTTGATGAATTCCATTTTCAAACCCTTCCTTAGAAAATTTGTGCTAGCATTTTTTGATGATATACTAATCTACAGCAGGTCTTGGAAGGATCATGTTGAACATGTTGACAGGGTGCTCAAACTATTGCAGGAGAAACAATTATATGCAAAAAAATCCAAATGTTTCTTTGGAGTACAAGAGGTGGAATATCTGGGTCATATTGTATCTCACGAAGGTGTTAAAGTAGACCCTAACAAAATTAAAGCCATTAAGGAATGGAAAGTCCCCACAACCATAAAGAAGTTGCGAGGATTTCTCGGGTTAACGGGGTATTATCGCAAGTTTGTTAAGAATTATGGGAGAATAGCAGCACCTCTAACAACATTATTGAAGAAAGATGCATTTTCATGGACTCCTGAAGCAACTAAGGCCTTTGAACGTCTTAAAGAGGCAATGTACCTAGCACCGGTCTTAGCTACACCAGACTTCACAAAAACCTTTATTGTGGAATGTGATGCCTCAGGAAATGGAATTGGTGCAGTTTTAATGCAGGAAGGAAGACCCATTGCTTTTGAAAGTCATCCAATCAAAGGAAAGTATTTACAGAAACCTATTTATGAGAAGGAAATGTTAGCAATACTGCATGCACTAAAGAAATGTCAAACTTACCTAATGGGAAGACACTTCAAGGTAAAAACTGATCATGATAGTCTTAAACACTTTTTGGAACAAAGACTATCTTCAGAAGAGCAGCAAAAATGGGTCACAAAGATGTTGGGTTATTACTTTGAAATAATATACAAAAAAGGGAAGCTCAATGTTGTTGCAGATGCACTCTCAAGAAAGAATGAAGAGGTGGAAGCATTTCTTTGTGCCATTTCTATTATCCAACCAGATTGGATAACCGAAGCAAGAGATGAATGGAAGAAGGACAAAGTTGTATGGACACTCATTCAAAAGTTGCAGCAAGATCCTAGTACATCTGATACATTTAGTTGGAAAAATGATTCCTTATGGTACAAAGATCGCTTATATCTTTGTAAGAATTCCCAACTAAAACAAAATATTCTTCTGGAATTGCACACTTCTCCTTTAGGAAGACACTCAGGATTTTTAAAAACTTACCACAGGGTGAAGAAAGAATTTTTTTGGGATGGCCTTAAATCTGATATTCAAAATTTTGTGGTGGAATGTTTGGTTTTCCAGCAGAATAAAGTGGAAACAATTAAGACCCCGGAACTTCTACAACCTTTATCCATTCCAAGTCAATGTTGGGAGGAGATTTCAATGGATTTTATCACAGGTTTACCTAAATCTGAAGGAAAGAGTGTCATCATGGTGGTAGTTGATAGAATTACCAAGTATGCACACTTTTGTGCAATATCTCATACATTTAAAGAAAGTACAGTTGCTACTACATTTCTGGACAGAATTCAAAAGCTACATGGAAGCCCAAGGGTCATTGTGAGCGAGAGAGATCCCATTTTTACTGGAAATTTTTGGTCGAAGTTATTTTCTTGTTTGGGTACTCAATTAGCTCATAGCTCATCTTATCATCCTCAATCTGATTGTCAAACTGAGATAGAAAATAAATGTTTGGAAGGATATCTTCGTTGCTTTGTATCTGATAAACAAACACAATGGGTCAAGTGGTTACCTCTCGCTGAATGGTGGTATAAAACTTCCTTCCATACTGCAGCAAAAATGACCCCATTTATGGCACTTTATGGATATCATCCACCATCCATTACATCATCTTTAAGGGAAAATTCTAAGGTTCAAGCAGTGGAAGATCACATCGAGCATCAGCAAGAATTTCTCCAACTCTTAAAGGATAACCTGAATTTGGCACAAAATTGAATGAAACAACAGGCAGATCAACATCGCAGCGAGAGAAGTTTTGATGTAGGAGATTGGGTATTTTTATGGCTACAACAATACAAACAAATGTCCCTCAAGCAAGCTAAGAAGGATAATAAATTATCGCCAAAGTACTATGGTCCTTACAAGGTGTTGCAAAAGATTGATACTATGGCATACAAATTGGAGCTTCCTGCTTCTTCGCGAGTACATCAAGTTTTCCATGTTTCATGCTTAAAGAGGGTTATAGGTGAAAATATTCTAGTTCAAACAATATTTCCAGAACTTGATGAGGAAGGAAAAATCATATTGGAACCTAAAGCGGTCATGGAAACAATAACTCGACAACTACGGAATCGATCAATTTCAGAGTATCTCATCAAGTGGAAGAACTTGCCCACTGAAGATTCTACATGGGAGGATGAGAATTTTATACAGAAGAACCCAGAGCTACTCAAGCATTGAGGACAACACTTTTTTGAAGGAGAGGGGCATGTTAGGTCCCTATATTACTAGTATTGTCCCTTATTGTTGTTAGTGTAACCCCCTTATTGTTATTATTGTAGCCTTGTAACCCCCATTTTGTTATTATTGTGCCCTTAAATTATTATTGTTAGGTCGGCTAGGATTACATTATGGCCCCATGGACTCCTATATATAGAAAGGAGGTTTTTTAAATTGTATCATCCAAGAATTGTTCATTTATGTAATGTATTGGAGGTTTCCCCCTCGAAGTGGCTTATTTCTAAGGCGTTGATATTTCCTTTCTTCTATTTTTGGAGTTGGTTACACAACACCCACCTATATGTGATCATGATCATGCTGTCCATTTGATTCCAAGAAGTGTTGCTCCAAACATCAAGCCTTATAGATATCCTTATGTACAAAAGAGATCAATGGAACATAAGATTGCAGAAATATTATAGGCTGGTATAATTCAACCTAGTCAAGGTTCTTTCTCTGCTCTAGTAGTATTGGTTCACAAGAAAGATGGATCATGGTGCATGTGTCCAGAATATAATGAGCTTAATAAGCTTACTATTAAAGATAAATTTCTTATTACTATGATTGATGAATTATTGGATTAATTACATGGAGAAATTTATTTTACCAAGTTGGACCTTCGTTCATGATATCATCAAATTAGAATGAAGACTGAAGATATTCCAAAAACAGAATTTCAAACTCATGAGGATCATTATGACTTTTTGGTCATGCCTTTTGGCCTTACCATTGCACCTTCTACATTTCAAGGGTTGATGAATTCCATTTTCAAACCTTTCCTAATAAAATTTGTGTTAATAATTTTTTATGATATACTAATCTACAACAGGAATTCGAAGGATCATATTTAAAATGTTGACGGGGAGCTCAAACTATTGGAGGAGAAACAATTATATGAAAAAACCTCCAAGTTTTTGTTTGGAGTACAAGAGGTGGAATATCTGGGTCATATTTTATCTCAGGAGGGTGTTAAAGGTAAACCCTAACAAAATTAAAGCAATTAAGGAATGGAAATTCCCCACAACCATAGAGAAGTTGCGAGGATCTCTCGAGTTAACAGGGTATTATTGCAAGTATGTTAAGAATTATGGGAGAATAGCAGCACCTATAACAACATTATTGAAGAAAGATGCATTTTTATAGACTCCTGAAGAAAATAAGGTATTTTAACATCTTAAAGAGGCAGTGTTCCTAAGATTGGTCTTAGTTATGCCAGACTTCACAAAAACATTTATTGTGGAATTTGATGCCTCATGAAACGGAATTGGTTCTTTTTTCATGCAAGAAGGAAGACCGATTGCTTTTGAAATTAATCCAATAAAAGGAAATTATTTACAAAAATCTATTTATGAGAAGGAAATGTTGGAAATACTATATGCACTAAAGAAATGGCGACCTTACCTAATGGGAAGACACTTCAAGGTATAAACTGATCATGATAGTCTTAAATAATTTTTGGAACAAAGACTATCTTTAGAAGAGCAAAAAAAATGGGTCACAAACATGTTGGTTTATGAATTTGAAATCATCTACAAAAAATGGAAGGTAAATGTTGTTGCAGATGCACACTCAAGAAAGGATGAAGAGGTGGAAGAATTTTTTTGTGCCATTTCTATTATCAAACCAAATTGGATAACCAAAGAAAGGGATTAATAGAATAATTATGAAGAAGTGTGGACACTCGCTCAAAAGTTGCAACAAGATCCTAGTACAACTGATACATTTAGTTGGAAAGATGATTCCTTATGGTACAAATATCTCTTATATATTTGTAAGAATTCACAACTAAAATAAAATATTCTTTTTGAATTGCACACCTCTCCCTTAGGAGGACACTCAGGATTTTTAAAACCTACCACACGGTGATGAAACAATTTTCTTATGATGGCTTGAAATATAATATTCAAAAGTTTGTGGCAGAATGTTTGGTTTTCCAGAAAAATAAAGTTGAGACAATTAAGACCCTCGGTCTTATACAACCTTTATTCATTCCAAGTCAACACTGGGATAAGGTTTCAATGGATTTTATCACAGGTTTACGTAATTCTGAAGGAAAGAGTGTCATCATGGTGGTAGTTGATAGATTTACCAAGTATGCACACTTTTGTGAATTATCCCATCCATTTAAAGCAATTAGAGTTGCTACTACATTTATGGAAACAATTCAAAAGCTACATGGAAATCCAAAGATCACTTTAAGCGACAGAGATCGATTTTTTATTGGAAATTTTTGCACGGAATTTTTTTCTTGTTTGGGTACTCAAATAGCTCATAGCTCATCTTATCATCCTCTATTCATTGAGAAAACTGAGATAGTGAAAAAATGTTTGGAAGGATATCTTTTTTGTTTTCTATCTGATTAAAAAACATAATGGGTCAAGAGGTTACCTCTGGTTAAATTGTGGTATAACACTTCCTTCTATACTGCAACAAAAATGACCCCATTTATGTCCCTTTATGGATAGCATCCACCATCCATCACATCATATTTAAGAGAACATTCTAAGGTTCAAGCATTAGAATATCACATTGAGCATCAACAAAAAGTTCTTCAACTCTTAACGGATAGGCACAAAATCGAATGAACCAATAGGAAAATAAACATCAGAATAAGAGAATTTTTGATGTAGGACATTGGGTAACTTATGGCTACCACCATACAAAAAAATGTCCCTCGAAAAAGTTAAGAAGGATAATAAATTATCACCAAATTACTTTGGTCCTTACAAGGTGTTGCAAAGGATTGGTACTATGGCATACAAATTGGAGCTCCCTCCTTCTTCTCAAGAGCACCCATTTTTCAATTTTTCATGCTTAAAGAAGGTTATAAGTGATAAAATTCCATTTAAATTAGTGTTTCCAGAACTTGATGAGGAAGGAAAAACCATATTGGAACCTGAAGTAGTCACAAAATCAAGAACTCAATAGCTACAAAATTGATCAATTTAAAAGTATATCATCAAGTGGAAGAACTTACCCACTGAAGGTTTCACATGTGAGGATTAGAATTTTATACAGAAGCATCTAGAGCTACTCAAGCGTTGAGAAAAACACTTTTTTAAAGGACAGGGGCATGTTAGGTCCATATATTACTAGTGTAGTCCCTTATTGTTGTTAGTGTTTCCCCCTTATTATTGTTAATGTAGCCCCCTTATTGTTATTGGTGTACCCTTGTAGCCCACATATTTTTATTATTGTGCCCTTACAATTTTATTGTTAGGTTGACTAGGATTATATTATGACCCCATGGAATCCTATATATAGAAAGGAGGTTTTTTCATTTGTATCATCCAATAATTTTTCATTATGTAATGTAAAGGAGGCTTACCCCTCGAAATGGTTGATTTCTAAGGCATTCATCTTCATTTCCTTCTATTTTGGGAGTTTCTTTCATAAGACATAAAGAAAAATTAATGATGAAATAATTTAACCTTGAGTTGATCCCTGCTAGTTACAAGTACTATATATGAATTCTGAAGGTGAGGAAAACCCCTACAAGGTCTTCTTCATGCTGAACACCTTTAGGAACTACTATCAAACCCTGCTTGATCCATACGCCCCTTAGCCTAAAACTTGATAAGGACCTCTATATGTGCTCAAAACATTAAAAATAAGTCACCATTAGATTCATAGCATCCAAAGACCTCTATGCAGCCTCTTTCTAAGCTCAATTTCGATAAAATCTCAAAACGTTATGCTCAAAAGCCTGATTGATCAATACATCATTGGTCTTCAACTTGCAAAAAGACTATGTATATTTTCTCAATGGATCCTTAGAAATGTTCCATTTAGTCCAGAATACCCAAAAATGGTACCTTAGCCTATTTTTTCTTCACATTTGGTCGAAAATTGACTGAGTTATGACCTTTATAAGTCTGGTCCATAATTTCCTCCCCATTTTTATCTAACTAGCCCCAAATTGGGCTAACTGGCACTAATTTTAGAAAACCTGCTAGATTTGTCAGACCTTCCAGTTAAAGTTAGATTAAATTCATAAATATGCATTAGAGGTTAATTAAATTTTTGCGAAAAATATTGAGAGGTGGGGGTGAATCAGTATCTATAACACATTGTTAAATTTTACCTTTTCTTTACTGATTTCTATATATGACTTTAACGAATCCAACTGGCATATACATGTGGATATCTTTAAATAAATTTTTATATGTCTAGATATCTTATAATGAAGATAATTCTTTACTTAGATCAGTGCAACGTTCATTCATCAGATGTTTAGTAAGCAGTAAGCATGTGCAGTAAAAACATAATAAAACATCTCACATAAGCAACACACATGAACACCAAGAGTTAAGGTGGAAAACCAAATCGGGAGAAAACAAATACTTCTTTTATCTCTATCTTGAATATTTATTATAAAGAAAACTTCTTACAATATTGTACTGGTGCATAATTGTACCAGCATGCAGGCAACCACCTGCAGAAGGCTTCAACCTTCTCTTGTTCTCCAACTTCTACTGGAAGGGAGCTCCAACCCCCTGATCTCGTTTACCAGCTACCACTAGAATTTAGATACTACTCCCTGATCTCATTTACTAGCAACCACTGTAAAGGAGCTACGACCCCCTCACTGAAGGCTTTGACCCTCAGCACCACTGTGGACCAAGTTTCATCACTTTTCACACTAGATCCCAAAGCTTCAACTCAACTCATCATAAACATCATCAATAATAAACTTAACCCAAACTTCAATCAAAACAGTGAGATAACTGTAACCAAAACATAGTAATAACCCAGATTTTAGAATCAATATGCAGAATCAAACTCAACCCTAAACAATCATTATCTTAAAATACATACGCTACTTCACTTCACTACCCACGTGTATACATGGTTTCCTTCACACCAACATGTGTATATATTTGAGAATATTTTTTTTACAGAGTATGATCAGTCTCAGATCGATATCTGAGGCTTTCAATTATATATCTTTTCAATGCTATAAAATTATATTATAGATTAATGCAACACATAAAATATGTAGAAAACACAAGCACACGAAACACATAAAACCAGAGAGACATAGATATACATGGTTCAGCCAGTTTGCGCTACGTCCACCCTTAACAACTAGTCCTTACTTTCTATTATCTAGAAAAATGAAGAGACACAATCTACAGCATATCCGTTGTAATATCCTATGATCTCTCTCACAATCTCCCTATCTGTTATTACAATACACAGCCGTAATACAATACACTCATACAAGTGAGGGGTTGTCTTCTACGGAAAAAAAACCCTAAACTAAAAATAAATTCTACCGTTAGACCATTCGGCTGATGAACGGCCTAGATTGACTAGAAATTACTATACTTTTACAAGGAAATTTTACATATGTTTTTAGCTTTGCGGGCGCTTCCCCCAAAACCACCCTCTAGGGGGGGCTCCATAAACTCGTAGCCACCCCCCCCCCCCCCCCCTCCCGCAGGTAGTGTACAATTACAGGCAGTGTTTTCTCCCCATTAAGGTACAGGGGTCCAATGTTGTGATACAAAATAAACAAGATAATTAGGCTCCACACCCAATAATCTCCCACTTGGAGACTGATTGTAGCAACTCCACCACTGCTTCATATGTTGGATAATGACTCCACTTTTGACTTGGTTGTTTCTCATATTCATCATCATACTTGAAGACCAATTGAAACTGATCATAATCTCAGTTTCTCCCTGGTTACAACTTTTGTTAGCATATCTGCAGGATTCTGGCTAGTGTGTATCTTTTCGAGCTTCAACTATCCATCTTCCAATGCCAACCATATGAAATGGTACTTGACCTCTATGTGTTTAGTCATGGAATGAAATACTGAGTTCTTTGCAAGATGAATGACACTTTTTCTATCACTGTATAACATGCCCATATCATGCTTCTTACCTAATTCATCCATAAACCTTTGTAACCAAATCATTTCTTTACTAGCCTATGTAGTAGCAACATACTCTGCTTCTGTTGTTGAAAGTGCAACAACACTTTGGATTTTTGAAACCCAACTAACAGTTGTTCTAGCTAAAGTAAATACATATCCTATAGTGCTCATCCTATTATCTCTTTCACCTTCCATATCTGCATCAACATATCCTTGTAGATCAATGTTTGAACCACCAAAGAATAATGCTTGATTTGTGGTACCTATCATATTTCTGAGAATACATTTTATTGCCATCCAATGTTCTTTTCCTGGATTTTTCATATACGTGCTTACAACTCCCACTGCATGTGTAATATCAGGCCTTGTGCAGATGATTGCATACATTAAGCTTCCAACTGCTGATGCATATGGAACTTTAGACATATAATCCATTTCTTCTTGGGTCTTGGGGCACATCTCCTTACTAAATTTGAAATGGCTAGCAAAAGGTGTACTAACTATTTTTTCATTTTGCATATTAAATCTGTTCAAGACCTTTTGTATGTACTCATTCTAACACAATGTTAATTGGTGATTTTTCCTGTCTCTAGTTATTCTCATACCAAGGATTTTTTTTGCAACTCCCAAATCCTTCATTGCAAATGAAATTACCAATTTTATTTTGAGCACATTTATTTCCTACATGTTAGACCCTGTTATCACTCAGGTTTTCCTAGAAGTTGTGTAAGAGGAAAGTATACCCGAGGTAACCACAAACCAACCTTTTAGATGCAGAATCTAGCCAATCTGCATCCAGAGAGGACTCTCTCTTTATGATTTATCTTTGTTTTTGGAAGGTTTTAGGCTAGTTATAGATTCAAAGTTTGTTTTGGGAAAATGGTGGAATCCACAAACTAAGGGCAAGGTTGAGAGCTTTCAGTCCATTGGGCTATGGAGTCAAAGGATGGCTTTACTGGATTTCTATTCTACGCACAAGATGGCTTTACAGGGCAAGATAGCTAGGCAGAGAACAATCCTTAAAATTTAAAGTGGATGGGATGATTTTGAAGGGATGAAAGGCAGCTAAGAATCTTTCACCATGTTCAAAAGAAAGAAATGAGATGACTACAAACAAAGAGCAATGAAGAATTCTTTATTATAGTAAACAACAATGTTTAAATTAGCAAAGCAAGAGCATTTAAGAATTCATGCTTATAACCAATTTAGAGGAAAACATTAAGAACAATCACATCTGAAATCAGAGTACAATTAAGTAAATTCTGATTCAATCCTTTATGTAAATTATTCATAAATGGACATAATGATATTATAAACTGATAAAAAACTTAAGACAAAGGGTAGAAAGACTTATTAAACTGCAGTCCAACACATGAATCCTGCAAAAAATCCTGTACTTCAAATCGTCATCCAGTAAGCCACGAATAAATTTCTCCAAAATGATTTTATTTCGAAAATCTCAATGTGACAACATAGTAATAGAATCCACCCTCAAATACTTCCAAGAGTGGAGTATTTATATAAATTCTAAACTAAAATATCTTGAAACAAATATCAAAATTGGTTCACAAATCTCTCCAACTATTTTACATAAATAGAACTTAATTAAAGGACATTCAAGCTAATGCATCTATTTGGCACTATTTTGTATGGATAGGTGATGACAAAGAGGAGAATTCGAATTTGATCCAACTCTTAGTTGATGATGAGGCATCCAAGTCACTAACTGCTTCCTTTCTTTGTGCATTCTGCTCCAACAATTCGGCAAAATTGGGGTCCAATGATATCTTTGTATTTCTCAATCTGTAATAGATATGAAAAAAGTGAAAGAGGTTATTGTAGATAAATATGTTGGTGAGATAAACCTCTTTCAGTTTCCCAAAATTCCTCTCCAGCTATGCATAATAGTCTCTGTACAAAATATGTGTAAAACAGAGTTTTACAGAGTCTGAAAAATGGCCTGTAAAGATGCACATGTATCTCTCATTATAAAACCACTGTGAAAAAACTGAGATATTTTTTTGTAGATGGGTCTCTTAGGAACAAAAACCTCCTTCAGTTTTGTATGAAGTATTTTGGATTGGCCACAATCCTCTCTGCAAAATGATGACTTAAACTGGAATTTTCTGCAAGAAGTGCTTTCCAACATTGTTTAATATTTCCAAAACCATAATGGCTGTTAGAAAAGTGAGAGAGGTTTTTGTAGATGGCCCTCTTAAGAACATAAACCTCCTTCAGTTTTTCAAAATTCATCTTGTATTGGTCACAGTATTTTCTGCAAAACAATGACTAAAACATGCAATTTCTGCAAAAATGTTCCTTCTTGTTATGTTTTTTCATCTTTTTACTTTCTTGCTCTTTTCACTGTTTTACTTTCACTTTAGACAAACCTCACTATTGGTGAAAGTATTATCATCTCTTTTTACCATTTTACTGCCTTCTGTATTTACTTTTACTGTTTACCTTTGACTGCTCTGTAACTTCATTTTAACTTTCACTGACTTTTACCTAATACACTTTAACCACTGATACTCTTTAACTGTTATGCTTTTCCTATCCATGTAATTTATCATTTCACTTTTACCATTCACTGTGCACATTTCATCATTTTAATCTCTCTCTGACTTTGTATACAAACTGTTTGTTGAATGAAAATATTGAATTAAAATCTGAGAATTTGGAGTAAACAATTTTGTCAACTAGTATTGAAATTATTGGTCCAAATCCATATTCTGATGGTAACCTGCTAAAATCAAACAATTTGTTAATGAAATCCAGGTCTCTATGAGGGGTGTTCAATGGGGTTACATTTAGGGCTGCCGGAGCTTCCATTTTGGTTCTTGTGTATTCAAAATGG
The DNA here is from genome assembly GCA_034641835.2 of Pinus albicaulis. Lineage (NCBI taxonomy): Eukaryota > Viridiplantae > Streptophyta > Pinopsida > Pinales > Pinaceae > Pinus > Pinus albicaulis. Next base: position 1,453,811,158 of record CM076582.1, read on the forward strand.
AAGTTTATGGGTTTTCTTCACAGACCGAGAGCGATTTCAGTTTTAATGAGGGAAATTGGCACAATTGCAGATTCAGGGGAACAATTTACAGTTGTAAAACTCAGGGAATGATCTTAGGAATAAGATTTAAACACTGATTCAGCGAAAAACAAGGAAAACAGAGTTTCTTTTGAAGTTCGGAGCGCAATAGAATAAATACCTGTTATTGGAGGCAAACTGGGTTTTAACAGGTATTAGGCGGTGGCAAGAGGATGCTTGAACATAGGTCTGGCGGAATTCTGGAGCAAAATCGAATAAAACAGTGGATTTTAGTGAAAATTCGAATTTCTTAGCGGAAGGCACAGTCGCTTTCGAATAACGAAAATGACATAAAAACACGCGAATTTGTTTTATTTCCAAAGTCAAAAAGGGGGTTTTTAGTTTTTCGAGGAGTGACGTCACTTTGGTACGGGCTGACGTGGGGCAGGCGGGCCGGGCGGTAAGCGGTTAGTTCCCGCACCGCTTATGGACAAAGGTGGTATTAGATGAGCGAGCAGAGATTCCATTAGAGTATCGACACGTGGACGGGTGACTAGTCGTTAATTAATCACCCCGGGCAGGAGTTGATTGGTGGAGGTATTTGGTTATTAATTAATTCTAATAATTAATTAATCCCATGGTATGATGGAAAGAGGGGTCGCGGTGGGGTTTTAATTGTGTTTGAAACGTCGTGTGGAATGCCAGGTGGATGGGCCACGGTGGCATAGGGGCTTTTCCAAAGTTTTGGTTTTGAAAATAAAACTTCGGGTTTTATTTATATTTTTGTGTTAAACATATAAATCATATGTTTAAAGTTTTTCGTATATATGTTTTTTATTTTATTATATGATAAATTAACCGATGTAATTAATTTATCATAGGGGCGGGACTAGAGTATAAAGATATATTTAACCAAAGGGCGTATGAAGCGGGTTTTCTAATGAATATTTGGGAAGTAAATACTTTGGTTAAAACATAATAGAGGGGTTTTTTGGGTATTTATATAAAAGGAGTTATATACTTAGGATAGGGCATTTCACTAGGGATTTAATAACTACAGTTAAACATTAATATGACAAAGGGACAAGGGAACTCAAAATACTTTGCACATCTAAGAAAGTGACAATTTCTGAAGTAAATTGCAATATCTCATCTTCAACACTTAAACTTAGAATAGTAAGTTATTTTGAGGGATTTTTATGGAATTTTTGCATAATTTTCCTAAGCAAAATTGGATTTTATTTAGGAAAAGATTAAAGGTGAATGATTATAATGATGAATTATCTCAAGTACTTAGGTGTTTTTGATCATTAGGCCGAGGGTCCGGTCCCTCCAAAAGTCAAGGAAATGCCTTGAGCCCCTTTGATCTCCAAATACCTTAGTACTTTGGGGGAAATTAGTAAAACTTTTAAGGGGAAAGTGATGAGGGAAGTTAATGATTTTGACTTTGCTTGCTGTGATTTTCCAGTGTATTTCCCGCTTTAGTATTTGTGATGAAAGTAAAGGATCAAAAACATTTAGCAGCATCATTCATCAGATAAAACTTTGCAACACCATCTACCTACCCTATCTACTACTACCATTTTCTCTTCTTTATTAGGGTGCATTTAGACTTGCAAACCCTTTTCAACCTTTTATTTTTACATGATAAATCTATCTATTTCTACACTTATTGCATCCAAGGGCTCAGATTAAACTGTTGAGCACCTTTTCTTAACTCTACCTATCTACTTATCTGCCAAGATTAAACTGTTTGGTCAGATATTTATTCTCTATTCTATAACATGAAATTGAAATATGAATAAGTCAAGTTTAAACTGTTTGACTATTCATGAATTGTGGCAAAAGTTTGACAAGCTGCACACAATTGCTTTATTACAAAAATGAAATAGTAGTGGCATTTTGATTTGCACACTTTCCTTGGTCTATTTTTTGCTTGGGGTTCATTTCTTTCTCTTTTTTGACCATTTTATTCTTTTTACCCTTTGATCTTTCTTTTAGGGTATACCCTCTTTACATTTTTTTAAATTTTTTGATTTTTTGGTTTTCAAGAATATGGAACACCTTTGCTCAAGTAAGAAGGTTTGAACATATTCCATAATTCAATCAAGACAATCATGAAAGATGAAACCTATTGATATAGGAGGCTAACACTGGCTCCACTTGGGGATGGATTTTCCTTGTGAAAAGTCAAGAACAGCAGGTCAGGTGCCTCAAAATGTCTTCAAACTAAACCATGTAATCTCCTTCTTCTGGTAGCTTTATTGTATATATGATAGTAAAACTTCTGAAGCTTAGGGCCTTCACTTCGGGCTTCAACTCCAGTAAGTTACTATCCACTCAAAACTTAAAACTTAGTTGCCCAGTTAGGAATTTTCTGCCTTGTTCCAATCCCAAACATGAATTTGTTGTGGTTGAAAATCTTGAATTGAATATAGTCCTTTTTCTGCAACCTGAAATCTGATCTAAAACTAAAACAACACACAAAAATTTTCAAACCAACTTAATGAAAAACTAGCTGAAAATTGAAAACTAAAAAAAAATGCTCAAAATTTTAAGCTTATTAGCACTCATTTACCTACTCTAATCTACTAAAAATCTTATTGAATCAGGTAATACAAAAATGCCAATGAAGCCAATCAAGTAGCTGTAAAAATAAATGGATAACTTGATTGCTTGTGATCAAAATTGGAAGTATGTTATGATCATGTGCCTTTATAATAAATGATATGATGTATACATGCCACTTTTGATGTATTTGATCCTTATAGAGAAAACATGTTTGCAAATTTGGGCTCAAAAGATTCTGCATATAATCTGATATAGGATCAATAAAAGCATGATGTATGTTATTTACTTCTAGGCCTTCAATGACTAATTTTTCAATTGAATTATGAATATTAGACCATGAACTTATTTCTTAAGTCTTGTGTTTGAAAGAATAATCATCTTCAATATGCAAGTCAAAAGATAGTACAATTTCCTCTTGCTTTGGAGAAGGAAGATTTTCAAAGAATTCTTTAGGATTTCGGAAATTGTATGACTGAATTTGAGAATGCAAAAGTTTGATTTCATTTTCATAATTTTCAGAAATTATATCAAGAAGCCATTTTTTTAACTCGAGGAGAACATTTTCTTGATTTAAAAAGAAGAAAGAAATCTCTTAGAAAATCCTCATCAAACTGAAGTTTTGATAACTCATCCCTGAATTCATTTAAAATTTCATCAAATGAAAGATTTTCCACAAACCCTGTCATCCAGTATCACTATTAATGCTTTGGAATATGGATTATTTGGTTGTGGAATTGCTCTGAAACTTGAAGCTCTTGATCTCTGATCAACAGTGTCTTGATTGGAAAATGATATCAAAAGAGTTAGAAGAATGATGCTCAAATGTGCATGGAGATTTTATATTTACAATTTTCAAAAGAGATAAATTAAAAAAATACTCTAAGATCTTCTCTAAAATACAATATACATTGGAAAACTCTATCAATTTAGAAAGAACATAATGTCTTGGATAACAATTCAAGTTGAAAGCCTGATCTTTCCATATTGTTCTTTGAGGTTCATTCCTCCAGTGGAGTCTTGATTCTGAAATTGATTTGGAGTCGCCAGGTGGATGATTTTAACCTTTGTGTGTCTGATCCCTGTCCACCATCATAGATCAGATCTAAACCTGTAAAACAATTCTGAAGAAAAAGTTAGTTCTTCGGGAAACCAAATTTTGAATATTTTATGATTATTTTATTTTATTTTTATGAATTTTCAAAACAACTTCTATGATTTCTTTAAGAAATTTAAGATTTTTAATTAAAATTTTCTCAAAGATTTATTGAACTAGAGAGTCTGATTGAATGTTTTGAATCCAAAGTTCAGTTTGTAAGCTAAACCAGAGATAGACTGAAGCAGCATTTGTTTACTATGCAGTTGCAGAGCAAAAGCATTTCAAAGGCTACCTGGCTGATCTTCAGACTCTGTCTATAGCTTATAAATCAAACAATAGTATCAATAAAATGATTCAGATCCCTAGTATGGTCGCCACTATGTTATCACTCAGGTTTTCCTAGAAGTTGTGTAAGAGGAAAGTATACCCAAGGTAACCACAAACCAACCTTTTAGATGCAGAATCTAGCCAATCTGCATCCAGAGAGGGCTCTCTCTTTATGATTTATCTTTGTTCTTGGAAGGTTTTAGGCTAGTTAAAGATTCAAGAGTTTGTTTTGGGAAAACGGTGGAATCCACAAGCTAAGGGCAAGGTTGAGGGCTTTCAGTCCATTGGGCTATGGATTCAAAGGATGGCTTTACTGGATTTCTATTCTACGCACAAGATGGCTTTACAGGGCAAGATAGCTAGACAGAGAACATTCCTTAAAATTTAAAGTGGATGGGATTATCTTGAAGGGATGAAAGACAGCTAAGAATCTTTCACCATGTTCAAAAGAAAGAAATGAGATGATTACAAACAAAGGGCAATGAAGAATTCTTTATTACAGTAATCAACAATGTTTAAATTAGAAAAGCAAGAGCATTTAAGAATTCATGCTTATAACTAATTAAGAGGAAAACATTAAGAACAATCACATCTGAAATCAGAGTACAATTAAGTAAATTCTGATTCAATCCTTTATGTAAATTATTCATAAATGGACATAATGATATTATAAACTGATATAAAAAACTTAAGACAAAAGGTAGAAAGACTTATTGAACTGCAGTCCAACACATGAATCCTGCAAAAAGTCCTGAGCTTCAAATCGTCATCCAGTAAGCCACGAATAAATTTCTCCAAAATGATTTTATTCCGAAAATCTCAATGTTACAGCAAAGTAATAGAATCCACCCTCAAATGCTTCCAAGAGTGGAGTATTTATACAAATTCTAAACTAAAATATCTTGAAACAAATATCAAAATTGGTTCACAAATCTCTCCAACTATTTACATAAATAGAACTTAATTAAAGGACACTCAAACTAATGCATCTATTTGGCATTATTTTGTATGGATAGGTGATGACAAAGAGGAGAATTCGAATTTGATCCAACTCTTAGTTGATGATGAGGCATCCAAGTCACTAACTGCTTCCTTTCTTTGTGCATTCTGCTCCAACAATTCGGCAAAATTGGGGTCCAATGATATCTTTGTATTTCTCAATCTGTAATAGATATGAAAAAAGTGAAAGAGGTTATTGTAGATAAATATGTTGGTGAGATAAACCTCTTTCAGTTTCCCAAAATTCCTCTCCAGCTATGCATAATAGTCTCTGTACAAAATATGTGTAAAACAGAGTTTTACAGAGTCTGAAAAATGGCCTGTAAAGATGCGGATGTATCTCTCATTATAAAACCAATGTGAAAAAACTGAGATATATTTTTGTATATGGGTCTCTTAAGAACAAAAACCTCCTTCAGTTTTGTATGAAGTATTTTGGATTGGCCAAAATCCTCTCTGCAAAATGATGACTTAAACGGGAATTTTCTGCAAAAAGTGCTTTCCAACATTATTTAGTATTTCCAAAACCATAATGGCTGTTAGAAAAGTGAGAGAGGTTTTTGTAGATGGTCCTCTTAAGAACATAAACCTCCTTCAGTTTTTCAAAATTCATCTTGTATTGGTTAAAATATTTTCTGCAATACAATGACTAAAACATGCAATTTCTGCAAAAATGTTCCTTCTTGTTATGTTTTTTCATCTTTTTACTTTCTTGCTCTTTTGACTGTTTTACTTTCACTTTAGACAAACCTCACTATTGGTGAAAGTATTCTCATCTATTTTTACCATTTTACTGCCTTCTGTATTTACTTTTACTGTTTACCTTTGACTGCTCTGTAACTTCATTTTAACTTTCACTGACTTTTACCTAATACACTTTAACCACTGATACTCTTTAACTGTTATGCTTTTCCTATCCCTGTAATTTCTCATTTCACTTTTACCATTCACTGTGCACATTTCATCATTCCAATCTCTCTCTGACTTTGTATACAAACTGTTTGTTGAATGAAGATATTGAATTAAAATCTAAGAATTTGGAGTAAACAATTTTGTCAACTAGTATTGAAATTATTGGTCCAAATCCATATTCTGATGGTAACCTGCTAAAATCAAACAATTTGTTAATGAAATCCAGGTCTCTATGAGGGGCGTTCAATGGGGTTACATTTAGGGCTACCGGAGCTTCCATTTTGGTTCTTGTGTATTCAAAATGGAAGTTTCTGGGTTTTCTTCACAGACCGAGCGCGATTTCAGTTTTAATGAGGGAAATTGGAACAATTGCAGATTCAGGGGAACAATTTACAGTTGTAAAACTCAGGGAATGATCTTAGGAATAAGATTTAAATACCGATTCAGCGAAAAACAAGGAAAACAGATTTTCTTTTGAAGTTCGGAGCGCAATAGAATAAATACATGTTCTTGGAGGCAAACTGGGTTTTAACAGGTATTAGGCGGTGGCAAGAGGATGCTTGAACACAGGTCTGGCGGAATTCTGGAGCAAAATCGAATAAAACAGTGGATTTTAGTGAAAATTCGAATTTCTTAGCGGAAGGCACAGTCGCTTTCGTATAACGAAAATGACAAAAAAACACGTGAATTTGTTTTATTTCCAAAGTCAAAAGGGGGGTTTTTAGTTTTTCGAGGAGTGACGTCACTTTGGTACGGGCTGACGTGGGGCAGGCGGGCCGGGCGGTAAGCGGTTAGTTCCCGCACCGCTTATGGACAAAGGTGGTATTAGATGAGCGGGCAGTGATTCCATTAGAGTATCGACACGTGGACGGGTGACTAGTCAAATACCACCAATCCCCCGCGCGTTAAAACTCTGACAAAGGATGGGTAGCGGAATTGCCGAGGAGCGTTGATCTTTGGAAGAGCGATCGGACGGTTGCAATAACGGGGAGATCGTGGGAAGTTAAATGGTGCGGGCCCAATACATTTATCGTTAATTAATCACCCCGGGCGGGAGTTGATTGGTGGAGGTAGTTGGTTATTAATTAATTCTAATAATTAATTAATCCCATGGTATGATGGAAAGAGGGGTCGCGGTGGGGTTTTAATTGTGTTTGAAACGTCGTGTGGAATGCCAGGTGGATGGGCCACGGTGGCATAGGGGCTTTTCCAAAGTTTTGGTTTTGAAAATAAAACTTCGGGTTTTATTTATATTTTTGTGTTAAACATATAAATCATATGTTTAAAGTTTTTCGTATATATGTTTTTTATTTTATTATATGATAAATTAACCGATGTAATTAATTTATCATAGGGGCGGGACTAGAGTATAAAGATATATTTAACCAAAGGGCGTATGAAGCGGGTTTTCTAATGAATATTTGGGAAGTAAATACTTTGGTTAAAACATAATAGAGGGGTTTTTTGGGTATTTATATAAAAGGAGTTATATACTTAGGATAGGGCATTTCACTAGGGATTTAATAACTACAGTTAAACATTAATATGACAAAGGGACAAGGGAACTCAAAATACTTTGCACATCTAAGAAAGTGACAATTTCTGAAGTAAATTGCAATATCTCATCTTCAACACTTAAACTTAGAATAGTAAGTTATTTTGAGGGATTTTTATGGAATTTTTGCATAATTTTCCTAAGCAAAATGGGATTTTACTAAGGAAAAGATTAAAGGTGAATGATTATAATGATGAATTATCTCAAGTACTTAGGTCTTTTTGATCATTAGGCCGAGGGTCCGGTCCCTCCAAAAGTCAAGGAAATGCCTTGAGCCCCTTTGATCTCCAAATACCTTAGTACTTTGGGGGAAATTAGTAAAACTTTTAAGGGGAAAGTGATGAGGGAAGTTAATGATTTTGACTTTTCTTGTTGTGATTTTCCAGTGTATTTCCTGCTTCAGTATTTGTGATGAAAGTAAAGGATCAAAAACATTTAGCAGCATCATTCATCAGATAAAACTTTGCAACACCATCTACCTACCCTATCTACTACTACCATTTTCTCTTCTTTATTAGGGTGCATTTAGACTTGCAAACCCTTTTCAACCTTTTATTTTTACATGATAATCTATCTATTTCTACCCTTATTACATCCAAGGGCTCAGATTAAACTGTTGAGCACCTTTTAATAACTCTACCTATCTACTTATCTGCCAAGATTAAACTGTTTGGTCAGATATTTATTCTCTATTCTATAACATGAAATTTAAATATGAATAAGTCAAGTTTAAACAGTTTGACCCTTCATAAACTGTGGCAAAAGTTTGACAAGCTGCACACAATCACTTATTTACAAGAAATGAAATAGTAGTGGCATTTGGATTTGCACACTTTCCTTGGTCTATTCTTGTTTGGGGTTCATTTCTTTCACTTTTTTGACAACTTTCTTTTTTCCTTACCCTTTGATTTTTCTTTTAGGGTATACCCTCTTTACATTTTTTAAATTTTTTGATTTTTGGGTTTTTCAAGAATATGGAACACCTTTGCTCAAGAAAAAGGTTTGAACATATTCCATAGTTCAATCAAGACAATCGTGAAAAATGAAACCTATTGGTATAGGAGACTAACACTGGCTCCACTTGGGGATGGCTTTTCGTTGTGGAAAGTCAAGAACAGCAGGTCAGATGCCTCAACATGTCTTCAAACTGAACTATGTAATCTCCTTCTTCTGGTAGCTTTATTGTATATATGATAGTAAAACTTCTGAAGCTTAGGGCCTTCACTTCGGGCTTCAACTCCAGTAAATTACTATCCACTCAAAACTTAAAACTTTGTTGCCCAGTTAGGATTTTCTGCCTTGTTCCAATCCCAAACATAAATTTGTTGTGGTTGAAAATCTTGAATTGAATATAGTCCTTTTTCTGCAACCTAAAATCTGATCTGAAACTAAAACAACACACAAAATTTTCAAACCAACTCAATGAAAAACTAGCTGAAAATTGAAAACTAAAAAAAATGCTCAAAATTTTAAGCTTATTAGCACTCATTTACCTACTCTAATCTACTAAAAATCTTATTGAATCAGGTAATACAAAAATGCCAATGAAGCCAATCAAGTAGCTGTAAAAATAAATGGATAACTTGATTGCTTGTGATCAAAATTGGAAGTATGTTATGATCATGTGTCTTTATAATAAATGATATGATGTATAAATGCCACTTTTGATGTATTTGATCCTTATAGAGAAAACATGTTTGCAAATTTGGGCTCAAAAGATTCTGCATATAATCTGATATAGGATCAATAAAAGCATGATGTATGTTATTTACTTCTAGGCCTTCAATGACTAATTTTTCAATTGAATTATGAATATTAGACCATGAACTTATTTCTTAAGTCTTGTGTTTGAAAGAATAATCATCTTCAATATGCAAGTCAAAAGATAGTACAATTTCCTCTTGCTTTGGAGAAGGAAGATTTTCAAAGAATTCTTTAGGATTTCGGAGATTGTATGACTGAATTTGAGAATGCAAAAGTTTGATTTCATTTTCATAATTTTCAGAAATTATATCAAGAAGCCATTTTTTAACTCGAGGAGAACATTTTCTTGATTTAAAAAGAAGAAATAAATCTCTTAGAAAATCCTCATCAAACTGAAGTTTTGATAACTCATCCCTGAATTCATTTAAAATTTCATCAAATGAAAGATTTTCCACAAACCCTGTCATCTAGTATCACTATTAATGCTTTGGAATATGGATTATTTGGTTGTGGAATTGCTCTGAAACTTGAAGCTCTTGATTTCTGATCAACAGTGTCTTGATTGGAAAATGATATCAAAAGAGTCAGAAGAATGATGCTCAAATGTGCATGGAGATTTTATATTTACAATTTTCAAAAGAGATAAATTAAAAAAATACTCTAAGATCTTCTCTAAAATACAATATACATTGGAAAACTCTATCAATTTAGAAAGAACATAATGTCTTGGATAACAATTCAAGTTCAAAGCCTGATCTTTCCATATTGTTCTTTGAGGTTCATTCCTCCAGTGGAATCTTGATTCTGAAATTGATTTGGAGTCGCCAGGTGGATGATTTTAACCTTTGTGTGTCTGATCCCTGTCCACCATCATAGATCAGATCTAAACCTGTAAAACAATTTTGAAGAAAAAGTTAGTTCTTCAGGAAACCAAATTTTGAATATTTTATGATTATTTTATTTTATTTTATGAATTTTCAAAACAACTTCTATGATTTCTTTAAGAAATTTAAGATTTTTAATTAAAATTTTCTCAAAGATTTATTGAACTAGAGAGTCTGATTGAATGTTTTGAATCCAAAGTTCAGTTTGTAAGCTAAACCAGAGATAGACTGAAGCAGCATTTGTTTACTATGCAGTTGCAGAGCAAAAGCATTTCAAAGGCTACCTGGCTGATCTTCAGACTCTGTCTATAGCTTATAAATCAAACAATAGTATCAATAAAATGATTCAGGTCCCCAGTATGGTCGCCACTATGTTATCACTCGGGTTTTCCTAGAAGTTGTGTAAGAGGAAAGTATACCCGAGGTAACCACAAACCAACCTTTTAGATGCAGAATCTAGCCAATCTGCATCCAGAGAGGGCTCTCTCTTTATGATTTATCTTTGTTCTTGAAAGGTTTTAGGCTAGTTATAGATTCAAGAGTTTGTTTTGGGAAAATGGTGGAATCCACAAACTAAGGGCAAGGTTGAGAGTTTTCAGTCCATTGGGCTATGGAGTCAAAGGATGGCTTTACTGGATTTCTATTCTACACACAAGATGGTTTTACAGGGCAAGATAGCTAGGCAGAGAACAATCCTTAAAATTTAAAATGGATGGGATGATCTTGAAGGGATGAAAGGCAGCTAAGAATCTTTCACCATGTTCAAAAGAAAGAAATGAGATGATTACAAACAAAGAGCAATGAAGAATTATTTATTACAGTAATCAACAATGTTTAAATTAGCAAAGCAAGAGCATTTAAGAATTCATGCTTATAACTAATTCAGAGGAAAACATTAAGAACAATCACATCTGAAATCAGAGTACAATTAAGTAAATTCTGATTCAATCCTTTATGTAAATTATTCATAAATGGACATAATGATATTATAAACTGATAAAAAACTTAAGACAAAGGGTAGAAAGGCTTATTGAACTGTAGTCCAACACATGAATCCTGCAAAAAGTCCTGTACTTCAAATCGTCATCCAGTAAGCCACGAATAAATTTCTCCAAAATGCTTTTATTCCGAAAATCTCAATGTTACAACAGAGTAATAGAATCCACCCTCAACACTCTCTTTGAGGGTTTATTTATACAAATTCTAAACTAAAATATCTTGAAACAAATATCAAAATTGGTTCACAAATCTCTCCAACTATTTACATAAATAGAACTTAATTAAAGGACACTCAAAATAATGCATCTATTTGGCACTATTTTGTATGGATAGGTGATGACAAAGAGGAGAATTCAAATTTGATCCAACTCTTAGTTGATGATGAGGCATCCAAGTCACTAACTGCTTCCTTTCTTTGTGCATTCTGCTCCAACAATTCTACAAACTTGGGGTCCAATGATATCTTTGTATTTCTCAATACGTAATAGATATGTAACAAGTGAAAGAGGTTATTGTGGATTAATATGTTGGTGATAAACCTCTTCCGGTTCCAAATTCGAGGCCGGCTAGCCATAATAGTCTCTTGTCATAAATATGTAAAACGAGTTTACGAATTAAATAACTGTGAATCTGTATCTCTCATTATAAAACCAATGTGAAAAAACTGAGATATATTTTTGTAGATGGGTCTCTTAGAAACAAAAACCTCCTTCAGTTTTTTATGAAGTATTTTCGATTGGCCAAAATCCTCTCTGCAAAATGATGACTTAAACTGGAATTTTCTGCAAAAAGTGCTTTCCAACATTATTTAATATTTCCAAAACCATAATGGCTGTTAGAAAAGTGAGAGAGGTTTTTGTAGATGGCGCTCTTAAGAACATAAACCTCCTTCAGTTTTTCAAAATTCATCTTTTATTGATCACAATAGTTTCTGCAAAACTATGACTAAAATATGCAATTTCTGCAAAAATGTTCCTTCTTGTTATGTTTTTTCATCTTTTTACTTTCTTGCTCTTTTGACTGTTTTACTTTTAGTTTAGACAAACCTCACTATTGGTGAAAGTATTCTCATCTCTTTTTACCATTTTACTGCCTTCTGTATTTACTTTTACTGTTTACCTTTGACAGCTCTGTAACTTCATTTTAACTTTCACTGACTTTTACCTGATACACTTTAACCACTGATACTCTTTAACTGTTATGCTTTTCCTATCCCTGTAATTTCTCATTTCAATTTTACCATTCACTGTACACATTTCATCATTCTAATCTCTCTCTGACTTTGTATACAAACTGTTTGTTGAATGAAGATATTGAATTAAAATCTGAGAATTTGGAGTAAACAATTTAGTCAACTAGTATTGAAATTGTTGGTCCAAATCCATATTCTGATGGTAACCTGCTAAAATCAAACAATTTGTTAATGAAATCCAGGTCTCTGGGGGGCATTCAATGGGGTTACATTCAGGGCTGCCGGAGTTTCCATTTTGGTTCTTGTGTATTCAAAATGGAAGTTTCTGGGTTTTCTTCACAGCCCGAGCGCGATTTCAGTTTTAATGAGGGAAATTGGCACAATTGCAGATTCAGGGGAACAATTTACAGTTGTAAAACTCAGGGAATGATCTTAGGAATAAGATTTAAATACTGATTCAGCGAAAAACAAGGAAAACATAGTTTCTTTTGAAGTTCGGAGCGCAATAGAATAAATACCTGTTCTTGGAGGCAAACTGGGTTTTAACAGGTATTAGGTGGTGGCAAGAGGATGATTGAACACAGGTCTGGCGGAATTCTGGAGCAAAATCGAATAAAACAGTGGATTTTAGTGAAAATTCGAATTTCTTAGTAGAAGGCACAGTCGCTTTCGAATAACGAAAATGACATAAAAACACGTGAATTTGTTTTATTTCCAAAGTCAAAAGGGGGGTTTTTAGTTTCTCGAGGAGTGACGTCACTTTGGTACGGGCTGACGTGGGGCAGGCAGGCCGGGCAGTAAGCAGTTAGTTCCCGCACCGCTTATGGACAAAGGTGGTATTAGATGAGCGGGCAGTGATTCCATTAGAGTATCGACACGTGGACGGGTGACTAGTCAAATACTGATCCCCACAGCTAGCGATTAAACTATGACAGAGGATGGTAGCGGAATTGCCGAGAAGCGTTGATCTTTGGGAAAAATAATCGGAGGAACATTTACAATAATGAGAGATCGTAGGAAGATTAAATAGTGCGGGCCCAGCCAGTATAGATGGTCAATTATCTTGAGTTTTGGAAGTTGATTAGTGATGGTGGTTATTAATTAATTCTGATAATCAATTAATTCGATCGTATATGATAGAAAGAGAGGTGGTGGGTTTTATTCTATGTTTAAACATACGTGTGAAGTGCCGGTGGATGGACAGTAACTATAAAGACATTCATGATTCACTCCACTGGGTGTGTGTGTGTATAATAATTAAACACATAAATCATATGTTTAAAGTTTTTCTCGTATATGTTTTATTATATGATAAATTAATTAATATAATTAACTTACCATAGGGGCGGGACTATTATATAACGATATATTTAACCAAAGGGCTTTTGAAGCGGGTTTTTAATGAATATTTGGAAGTAAATACTTTGCGTTTTAAAACATAATAGAGGGTTTTTTTTAGGTATTTGTATAAAAGAGATATATGCTTAGGATGAATGATTTATTCAGATTTAATAACTGAAGTCCAGAGGATATGACAAAGGGACAAGGGAACTCAAAATACTTCATCTAAAAAGTGACAGTTTAAATACAGTGCAATAATAATAATGAACATTTAACTTAGACTATTAAGGGGGGGGAGAGATTTTTAATGGAAATTTTTATAATTTTCCCCTAGCTTAAAATGAGGTTACTTAGGAAAGATTAAAAAACAGACAGTATTTATTAATTAATATGTAGAATGAGTCTTTTTGATCATTAGGCCGAGGGTCCGGTCCCTCCAAAAGTCAAGGAAATGCCTTGAGCCCCTTTGATCTCCAAATACCTTAGTACTTTGGGGGAAATTAGTAAAACTTTTAAGGGGAAAGTGATGAGAGAGGTTAATGATTTTGACTTTTCTTGCTGTGATTTTCCAGTGTATTTCCTGCTTCAGTATTTGTGATGAAAGTAAAGGATCAAAAACATTTAGCAGCATCATTCATCAGATAAAACTTTTGCAACACCATCTACCTACCCTATCTACTACTACCATTTTCTCTTCTTTATTAGGGTGCATTTAGACTTGCAAACCCTTTTCAACCTTTTCTTTTTACATGATAATCTATCTATTTCTACCCTTATTACATCCAAGGGCTCAGATTAAACTGTTGAGCACCTTTTAATAACTCTACCTATCTACTTATCTGCCAATATTAAACTGTTTGGTCAGATATTTATTCTCTATTCTATAACATGAAATTGAAATATGAATAAGTCAAGTTTAAACAGTTTGACCCTTCATAAATTGTGGCAAAAGTTTGACAAGCTGCACACAATCACTTATTTACAAAAATGAAATAGTAGTGGCATTTGGATTTGCACACTTTCCTTGGTCTATTTTTGTTTGGGGTTCATTTCTTTCACTTTTTTGACCACTTTATTTTTTCCTTACCCTTTGATTTTTCTTTTAGGGTATACCCTCTTTACATTTTTTAAATTTTTTGATTTTTTGGTTTTTCAAGAATATGGAACACCTTTGCTCAAGAAAAAGGTTTGAACATATTCCATAGTTCAATCAAGACAATAATGAAAAATGACACCTATTGGTATAGGAGACTAACAGACCCTACAACAAGCATGTCATCTACATCCAATAATAATATAATATAGCTTCCATCATTTTTCTTTTTCAGATAAACACAATTATCAAAGTGACATCTAGTATAACCTTGTTGAGACATAAACTTATCAAATTTTAGATACCACTTTCTTGGAGCCTATTTTAATCCATACAAACTTTTCTTTAGCTTGCACACTAATTTTTCCTTCCATTTGACCTCATATCCATCTGTTTGTCGCATATAGATATCTTCATCAAAATATCCATGGAGAAATGATGTCTTTACATCTAACTATTGAAGGTGAAAATCTTCCACTACTACAAGACTTAAAATAGTTCTGATTGAAGTCATCTTAACAACAGGAGAAAAAATTTCATCAAAATCAATGATTTTCTTCTATGCAAACCCCTTCTCCACAAGTCTAGCTTTGTACCTCTATTTTCCTCCATCTTCTTTCATCAGCCTCTAAACCCATTTATTCTACAATTTTTTTTACCTGCAGGAAACCTGACTATGTCCCAAGTATGGTTATGTATTAATGAGTTCATCTCTTCTTCCATGTCTAGCTCCCACTTCTTCCTGGTTTCAACCTGCATTGCTTCTTCATAATATTCAGGTTGACGAGAAACAGTCAACAATAAATAATATAATGAAGGAGAGTATCGTTCAGGGGGTCTACTTATCTTGGTAGATCTTTTGACACCACTTTCAGGTGTTTGAGGTGCATCTTGTTATTTTGGTGGTTTTTTTTGTTGTTGTTTTGGTGGTTGTTGTTGTTGTGGCTATTGGTTATTATTATTTTCAGGGACCTTTACTTTTTGTGTGATCTCATCAAGAATTGTGTATTCTTTGTTTTCTTTTTCTTGTTTCTTTTCCTGCAACCGATTCTTATACAATACCTTTTCATTGAATATTACATCTTTGCTCCTAATGATTTTGTGATTTTCATAATCATATAAGCGATAACCAAATTCATTAACACCATATCCAATAAAGGTACATTTATTTTATTTTCCCTCAATCTTTGTTATGTTTTCTTTATTAATATGGAAAAAAGCCTCACAACCAAAAGGCTTTAAAAAAGAGTAGTTTACCTTTTTTCCTGTCCATGCTTCCTCTGGAATACCACAATCCAAGGAACTTGAAGGCCCTCTATTTATTAGATAAATAGTAGTATCTATAGCATCTACCCAAAATTGTAAAGGCAATGTTGCATGTAATCTCATGGACCTTGCACGCTCCATGATTGTTTTGTTCATTCTTTCCGACACACCATTTTCTTGTGGTGTTCTTGGAATTGTCTTCTCTCTGTGAATTCCATGCTCTGAAATGTACCTATAAAACTCTTTGCTGCAACATTCACCTCCATTTTTTGATCTCAGACACTTCAACTTCTTTCCTGTCTCATTCTCAACGAAAGCTTTCCATTTCTTGAAAGTATCAAATACATCAAATTTATTCTCAATATAAGTAATCCAATTTTTTCTAGTTGTATCATCAATAAAAGTAATATAATAATGAGAGCCACTAAGAGATGATACCTGAGTAGGTCCCCATACATTTGTATGCACAAGCTCTAATTTTTCATTCTTCTTTTCTTTCCCAACTATGAGAAATCTGACTCTCTTCTATTTTCCATAAATACAATTCTCACAGAAATCAAAATCAACATTCTTCAAACTTGGCAAAAAAATTCTTGAGTGAAGAATCTTCATCCCCTTCTCATTTATGTATCTGAGCCTATAATTCCATAAAGCTCCATCTGCTCCTTTGGAAGTTAAAGAATTAACAACTTTAGAAATAACATTACATAAATACAATGTACCAACATTTTCACCTTTTGCTATTACTAGGACTCCTTTGGTGACCTTCCAAGTTTTATCTATGAAAGTTGTCACACAACCTTCACCACCTAACTTCCAAAATCAAACTTTTCTTCAGATCTAGAACATGTCTTACCTCCTTTAATAGCCATTGGTTTCCATTCTATTTTTTTACAAGAACTTTACCCATTCCAACAATTTTACAGTGTTTATCATCACCCAAACAAGCTTGTCCAAAATCTCCTTGAACATAGTCATGAAAATATTTCTTATCAGGTGTGGCATGGAATGAGGCCCATGAATCTACCACCTAGGAATTATTAACATTTTCGAAAGAAAGAATCAAAGCATCTTGTAACACATCACATGTCACATTTTCTTCATCACTACTTTATTGATGTGCATCTCCTTCTTTTCCCTTCCAAGATCTAGAGCCTTTCTTCAGGTGTCCTCTCTTTCCACATTTCCAATACACTATCCCTAATCTAGACTTGGATCTACCTTTCCTTGATTTACTGTGATATCCTGAGCTCTTTCCTCTTTCCATTTTTCTTCCCCTCGAATCTGCACTCAAATCATTATCCGATGTCTCACCAGAGCTTTTTCATCGCATTTCCTCATTAAGGATAACACTGACAACATCATCAAACTTTAAAGTACTAGATCCATAGACAGAGTTACTAATGGCCATAACTGAACCATTCCAAATTTCTAGAAATAAGCATCGAAATAAAAGAGCCCAACTTCATCATCAAAGTTTACCCCTACAGAACTTAACTGACTGGTAACTGTATTAAAACCATTTAAATGGTCTACAATAGATCCACCTTCCAACATATTCATATTAAATAAATGTTTCATAAGAAATACCTTTTTTTTAGCCGAGGATTTTTCATATAGTTTTGCCAATGCCTTAATAAAACCCTTTGTTTTTGTTTCCTTTGAAATATTGAAGGCTACCAATGCTGCGAGGCACAACCATACTATTTTGAGTGCCTTTCTATTGAGAATCTCCCATTCTGCATCTTTCATAGTAGTCGACTTCCTTATTTTTCTGCTCAATGGTACTTACAGATCTTTCTGATATAGATAATCCTCGATCTGCAACTTCCATTGCGGGAAGTTTTGGCTATTAAATTTCTTGACCCAAAATTTACCATCTTCTACCATTTCTCCCACTCGAACAAGGAACCCTTATTTCCTGTGAGTTTATCATCCAAATAGACCTTCGGCTCTAATACCAATTGTTAGAAAATTATATATTACAGAGAAATGCAACACATAGAATATGCAGAAAAAACAAGCACATGAAACACATAAAACCATAGAGAGACAGATATATGTGTTTCACCCAGTGTGGGCTATGTCCACCTTGAACATTTAGTCCTTCCTTTCTATTATCCAGCAAAATGAAGAGACACAACCTACAACAGATCCGTTTTAATATCCTTTGTTCTCTCTCACAGTCTCCCTATCTGTTTCTTGCTCTGAGAATACACATACAATAAACAGCCGCAATATGATACCCTCATACAAGCGAGGTGTTGGCTTCTACGGCAAAAATCCTGAAACTAAACATAACTTCTACTGTCAGATCATATGTTTAATGAACATCCCAGATTGACTAGAAATTACTACACTTTTATAAGGCAATTTTACTCTATTTTTAGCTTTAGGGGCACTGCCACCGAAACACCCTGCTGGGGGGGCTCCATAAACTCGCAACCATCCCCCCATGGACCCCCTAGGAAGTGTACAATTACGGCTGGCGTTGCCGCTCCATTTAGGTATAGGGGTCCAACGTTGTAATACAAAATAAAGAAGATAATCAGGCTCCACACCCAACATTCAGTAATGCAAAAACCTTATTAATCCAATCATCATTAAACATAATTACTCCCTCATTTATCATATTTGTACATATTCAACTTAGTAGCATACACAGTATCAAACAACCTAGATTTGTATGAAGACATCATTGATACACAATAGTAATACATCAAAAACAGATAAGAAATTTCCTTCTGCACACTTCATTGAAACCCTAATCCCATATGCACTTTTTCTTAACTAAACCCATGTATATATGCACTTTTATCGAGACAAACCTGCATATAGATCTGCAACTATCTCAGGACTACGCAATTCTTCAGAATAAATAATCAGCTCAAATCGTACCCTTTTCTTCAACAAACATTCCCCAGATCACATATCTAAACATTTTATAAACAAATCTTAGAAATACATGGTCATTTCAGGTCTAGATACATCGATCCATCATTGTATTCATAGGTGCATTATTATTTTAGATCTATCAAGAAACTGTAACCCATTCCATGCAAGTATACTTCAGAATGAAGTATTCATTCAATCCCAGACACATGCACGCTTTGCACTATGATCTTCTTCTCATATAGATTTAGCCTTTACCAATACCATGAGTCAAACCCACACAACTACCAATGGTATTCTTTTATGGGATCAAATAGATGACACAATTCTCAATACTGTGAGCTAATACCATGGTAATGCCCCTTGGTATCATAATTTTAGATTGCAAAAGGCATACGTGACTCTATTTCTTTTTCCCTGCGTGTATATGTGACTTATCTTCATAAAAACTATGTATATACTAATTATGGATGTTTATGCAGGTTACTTGTATACCAAGTAGTGTATACATTGCTTCCATATGCAGGTTTCCTTCATCAAACCTGCGTATACATTGAGAAATATTTCTTTTTTAATTTCTTTAAGGTTTTAACACGTCTTGGCGTCCATCGCATGTGATGAATCTCTGGATGAATGCTGCCAATTCCTACCACAGGTGTTGTAGAGAGGTAGGGTTAATCCTTTTTCCTTTTCATTCCAATGGTTCTTCTAGATCCTAGTACACTGTGATTGCCTCTCGTAGAAGAAGGTTATTTTCGGTCTATCTTTCTCCCTCTGCTAGTCTTCTAGAGATTTCAACAATGATATCTTCTGTGACCGTATAATACTTCCCCTGAGCCTGGTATGTCCCTCCTATATGTTCTGCAGGAATTCAATTGCTACCTCTGTGTCAAACCCTTGCAATTTGTGAAAGTATGGCTGCCAGTCAGCTTGCTGAAGAATGGTGTGAGCTGCGCCTGATATTGGAAAGGTCGTAGGTTCATTCTGGAGAGAGTTTCATCCCATGGTTGATGTGTTTTCTTGAGCTAATTTCTCCTTCTATCTATGTTTCCTTTCGACCCTGTTGGTTAGAATAAAAAATGCATACAAGAAAAAGAAATTGCAGCCTTCTGTCGTAAATGTACATAACTTCATATCATAACTGCAATGATTCTTTAGTATTATCAATGTATCCAACATAATTTGTGCAGGGAATTCACATGCTTAATATTTATGGATATTTTCCCCCCTCTCTCAAAATAAGGGTGTCCACGTCCTTAAGTTGAAGAGAGATTTTATCATTCATGAATGAATACCAGGTAAAATGTCAGGGGTCAGTAATCACAGTCTGTATGCGAGAATGATGTTCGTGGCCTTAGAGCTCAAGGGAAGAGGGGTGATTGTAAAAATTATGAATGGGTGTAGTGAAAAGGTCAGATTTGGAATTTGTCATAAGTGTATCTCATGTGGAAGTGACCGAAGAAGGGAAGGAAGAAATACATCAATTTTTTATGTTCAGATGTCCTTATTTAATGGTATGGTGTGACAGAAGCATGACTGTAATATATAATTATTGGTTGCATAATCTCGGAATTCAAACATGAAAGCATAGTTTATTTATAGTTACTTATGCGGTAAAATATCATTATCACTAATTCGAGTAGTGGATTTCTCTTGGGAATGGAAGAAAATAGGAGATAAGGTATATGTAAGAGTAATTTTCTATCGTTGGAACATACTTTCATACCAAAAGTAGAGCCACTACTGCCAACAGATGTTCATATCCTCGACAGGGTTGCTATTTTAACCGGAAGAATGAGCTAGAATCCCTTATGTAAAAGTAGTTATTTTTCCAATTTTATGGAGAGATCACCGTGCTGGTGTGGTGGCCAGATAGTCAAGGTGCCACTCACTAGAGTTTTAATAGATTTATCATGCCATATTGTGATGAGACCTCATGTCCTTCGATCAATTGAGAAGGTCATTACCCTAGTGTGTTGGCCATTATGGGCAAGTCACCTGGTAAACTGTTATGATCATGGTAGGCTAGCACGTGATGATACCCTTACTCTCTCTTAAAAATTTTCATATAGACATAGTACTTATTTTTGAAAAGTAGGAATTTTTTTTATGAAGATACCACTCTGATGGTGTGGCAGCAAGATACTCACAGTACCATTCACTAGGATTGTAACAGAGTGATCAGGCCGGCTCGTGATGAGACCTCATGTCCTTCAAGAAGTTGAGGAGGTCATTACCTTGGTGTGTTGGCCATTATGGGCATGTCACCTACTAAACCCTTATGATCATGGTAGTTTGGCTCGTGATCAGACCCCCTATTCTATTTTAAAAATTCCCATGCCAGCATAATATTTATTCTTTATACATGAAAGGAGGCTCATTAACTCCTTAAGAGTTAGGGATGGTGTGAGAAGTAAAGAAATAATGCCAATACAATTAATACTTCTTATTCCTAAATCCTTATGTCAAAGGGAAATATTGCTCGAGAGTGTAGAAATATATATTGTTATAAGACTATATATTGTGTGATAACATGTTTGAATAGATGTACCATGTGATCCCCTGGAGTAGATATTTCCATTAAAGTTTCAAAGGATCATCATATTAGTAATATTTCTTCTTTTATCCTCTTCAGGTGCCAATTTCCACTCATAAATATATTTTATAACTGGGGTGTGGAATGAGGAGAGGCCAACAAAAATAAAAATAAAAAATCATGCTTAAATAGGAAAGGAAAAAATCAGTTGTTAAATCCAATTGAACAGTAGTAAATAAATATGCCAAAGGAAACAGTTGTTCAATCTGATTGAGCAACAGCTGTTCAATTGGATTGAACAGTAGCCATTCAAATATTTGAACAAAAAAATTAAACACGCGAAAAAAATACCACTGTTCAATCCGATTTAACAACAACTGTCCAATTGCGTTGAACAGCAGTCATTCAAAGATTTGAACAACAAAAGTAAAAACGTAAGAACACAGTTGTTGAATTTTAAACAGTTGTTGTTCAATTGTATTGAACAAAATTTGTTCAAATTTTTGAAAAACAAAAGTGAAAATGCAAAAAACAGAGTTGTTCAATTCGATTGAACAACAGTCATTCAATTCGATTGAACAACAGTCGTTCAAAGATTTGAACAACAAAAGTAAAAACGCGAAAAAACACAGTTGTTCAATTCAATTGAACATCAGCTATTCAATTGAATTGAATAGTAGCCATTCAAAGGTTTGAAAAAAAAAAGTAAAAATGTGAAAAAACATGGTTGTTAAATTCGATTGAATAACAACTGTTCAATTGGATTGAACAACAACCGTTCAAATGTTTCGATAGCAAAAGTAAAAACGTAAGGGGTGGTGAAGGAAAAGGTTATTATTTTGAATATGTACAAAATTAAAAGAAAATTGCAGGTAAATTATATATAATATTTACAAAAAGAAACAACAAACACTTATGTACTTGAATTTGTGGGGTTGTCACCCCCTTCTACTAGAATTTGGATAGTAGGATTGTTGCATACCTGCTGGCAGAACGACTCCTTTATAAAGAGTTTTTTATAGACGTTCACTCTATTCCCATTGACTTGAAATGTAGAACCAGACCCGTCTATGGTGCTCAAGGTGAGGGTATCATTTTTGTGTACTTTTTGAATTTTGTATGGACCGAGCCACCTTGTTTGCAACTTCCCTGGAAAATCTTGGAATCTAGAATCATAGAGAAGTTCCCAATATCCTTTTTAGAATATCATATTTTTTATGAGATTTTCATGCCACTTGCCTCGGTGTTGTTGTATGATTTATGCGTGCTGCAGAGTTAGTAGCTGTATTTCATCTAGTTCATTTAATTGCTAGAGTATTTTAATCTCAGCCTCTGTCAAGCCTAGCCCTACCTTCTGTGCTTTCCTTAAGTTTTTTATCTCGAATTCAATAGGAAAAATAGGCTCTCTTCCAAATACTAGATGATATAGAGAGTATCCAGTGGTGTTTCACCATGTTGTGCGGTAAGCCGATAAGGCCTCTAGTAGTCTAGTGGCCAAATCCCAATGATGTGCTGATATTGTTTTGGTGAGAATTTCCTCAAGGACTTTGTTGGTACTTTCAACTTGCTCATTCGCCTACCAGTGGTAGCGAGACGTAACTCTGTGGATGATATGGTGGTTTCTCAGTATGGCTCTAATTTTATTACCCACAAACTGTGCCCCTCCATCAGTTATCACTTCCTGTGGTAAAACATATCACACAAATAACTCAAAAAGGAAGTTAGTTACATATTTCTGTGTGGCTCTTGATAATGCCACCATTTCTGCCCACTTTTTTATGTAATCTGTGGCAAACAGTATGTCGATTCTCTAATTTGATGGTGGGTTGAATGGTCCAATGAAGTCCAGTTCCCATCGTTTGAACAGTTCTACTACCAATTATGGTGGTAGTGGCATTTCATCAGCTTGGCTCGAGTGACCCATTCTTTGGAAAATATCACAGGCTTGGACATAATTTTTTGCATATGTAAGAATCATAGGCCAATAATAACCCAATTGTAATACTTTGTGCCCCGTTATGCGATTTGTGAAATGGCCACCACAAGGTTCATCGTGATAGGCTCGTAGGATGTCATAAATCTCATCTTCCTTGATGCATCTGCGTATATGCATGTTGGCCCCTATATGAAATAGGTATCCACTGATCCCAGAGAACCTAGCACTGCACTATACAATCAATTTATGTTCCATTGATGTCAAATGTGTGGGAAACTTCCCTATTTCCAAGTAGTTTGTTGCATCTATGTGCCATGGTGTTTTTACTGATGCAACGAACAGATATTCGTCAGGAAACTGATCATCCACTGCTAGTGTGTCATTTGTCTTTGGGACCCAGGATAAGAAGTCTGCAAACACGTTCTCCTTCCCTCGATAGTCTTTGATAGTTATATCAAATTACTGCAAAAGCATCAACCAATGAGTTATTCTCCCATTTGTGATTGGTTTATTAGCTAGATATCTAATGGTATAATTATCAGTATATAGGAGTACTTGATAGCCAGTTATATAATTTTAAAATTTATTGATAGCATAAATGACAGCTAAGAACTCTTTTTCAGTCACTCTGTAGTTTAGCTCAGCAGGGGTGAGATTTTTGATGATATAATAAATAGCATAGGGATTTTTTTCTTCTTCTTGACTAGAAATTGCCCCTATCACTCTGTCATATGTATTCGAAGAAATGTGAAATCACAACTTCCAGTTAGGACCATGTAGAATCAGTGTCATTGAGACCAGTTTCTTTAAGTCTATAAAAGTAGTGTCACATTTATCAGACCAATGAAATTCAACATTTCCAGTTAATGTATACAAGGGTGCAGCAATTTGTGAATTTTTTTTATAAACCTGCGATAATACCTTGCGTATCCAAGAAAACTTCATACCTCGGTCTGCATACAAGGTGTGGGTAATAAAAGGATTACTCCTGTTTTTGCCTGCTCTACCTGTATTCCATCTACAGAGATGTAGTGTCGTAGGATTACTCCTTTGATCATCATCATGTGGAATTTATCATTTCTTAAACATAACTTGTAGAAATATATCATTCCAATACATTTTCTATCATTTCTAATGCTTGATCAAAGTCATCACCATATGGGGTGAAGTCATCCATTTAAATTTCAAGTACCTCATTTATTAAACCAGAAAAAATGCTAAGGATGGATATTTATAAGGTTGTTGGGGCATTGCATAATCCAAATGGTAGTACTCGGTAGGCAAATGTGCCCCATGGGCAGGAAAAGGTTGTTTTATCCTAGTCTTCAGGGGCTATCTAGATTTGATTGTAACTGCTGAACTCGTCAAGAGAGTGAAAGAACGGTTTTCCTGCCAATGTGTCAAGGTATTGGTAAATAAAAGGAAGGGGAAAGTGGTCCTTATGTGTTGCTTTATTCAGTTCTCTGTAATCCACACAGATTCTCAATTTTTCATTATTTTTAGAAATGACCACTAGAGGGGAGACCCATTTGCTGTCTGAGATAGGATAAATGAAATTTACATATACCACCTTATGCAGCTCATCTTTTACAATGTATTTTAGATGTGGATTTAGCCTCCGCTGAGGTTGTTGAATAGGCCGAGCCTCCTTGTCAGTATAGATGTGATGAGTGCATAGTTGAGGGTCTATACCCTTTATATATGGGTAGTCCCAAGAAAATGCTCCCTGATGCTTCTGTAGAACCTTTATGAGCCTTTTGTTTTGGTTATTATCTAGATTTCCATTGATATTTAAAATTTTCCCTAGCTCAATTTCAATGGGTATATGGTTACGCACATCGGTTGTGGGTATATGTTGATCATCTAGGTTTTCCAAGGGATATTCCTATGTTTCATCTTCAAGAATTATTTTTAACATTTGGTATTTAAAGTTTTTAGATGTATATGGCTGGTTCATGAAATTATTGATTACATCATCTTCAATTTGATCCTTAAATTCAAGGGCCTCAATTAATGTTAGAGGCAGACAAATAGTTTATTCCCAATATGTATCTGGATTCTTGTGAATGTTTACTTTGGGTAGACTTGGTTTGGAAGGTGGGTAAATGATGATATTTTTTATGGAATCTCCTCTAGTAATGGTCATGCTACCTGTTCGACAACCTATGTAAGCATCATCTTTGGCCAACCAAGGTCCCCTAAGTATCAATGGGAGATCATCCTTCCTATTCTTTGGGTTAACAACTAAAAATTCAGATGGATATTCCCATGAGTCCACAAAAACTAGGTCAACAAGTTCTAGCAAATTAGTTGTCGGTTCTAAAGCTAATATGCCTAGCTTTTCGCAGGTCCCTGTAGTTAAGATTTTTATGGCTGCCCCTAATTCAAACAATGCGTTTGGAAAGGAGTGGCCAAATATTTTCACAGTTACTATGGGATTCCCTGGTTCCTCATACTTCATAGGTGTTTCCTTACCTAACAATATGTCAGATAGTGCTCCCATCACATGAATAGTGGGTACAGTTTTTTCTCTCTTTACTTGCTTATTCCCACACAGTTCTTTAATTGTCTTGGCGTAGATGGGAATGTCTTGTATGGCCTGTAAAAGAGGAATTTTAATGCAAAGGTTATTTAATTCTCCTAGGTTATCAAAATCTAGAGAGAATATCGGTGTAGGCAGCATTAACCTCTCAGGGAATGGAGGGGGATAAATCGTAAGATTTTTAGGCTTCCCGTGATCAACTATTTCCTTTCTTTGCTCTACTTTTGTTTTAGTCATATTTGTTTGTCTAGGCTCTATTGAAGTTCCAGATTCAAATTTTGGTGGGTTCGTGTTTTCTGCTAGTGAGATAATACGTCCTGATCTTAGCCTTATTTCATTACGTTTCTACTGTTTAGTTTTAGGGTTTGGATTTTCTACAATATGGATTAGTTGAACTGACCTATTTTTGGGGTTAGGATTGGGCTGAGCCGACAATTGAGGCCATATGACTAGTTGAGGGTTGTGCTGGACTAGGTATGGAGATGGTAGTGTAGGTTTGTTTTGAACTCCTGTCCCCATTGGTAGGTTGGTCACTCCCAGAGGTCTATGTCAGTTCTGAGGCCAATTTGTGGCTTGTGAAAGGGAGGATGGCCACTAGGTTTGATATGGAGTGTTTTGCCAATAAGGGGAGAACAAGGAAAAATTTGATAATTATTCCCTGAAGAGGGTTGTGTTGGCCAGCGTGGCATATGAAATGACTAAGATGGCCTAGTAGAAAATGGTGGTTGACTCTACCAAGACATTGTAGGTTTTTACTGGTTAAACTGTGGAGAAGAAAAGAACTGAGGCAGGTCTTGAGGTATACCTCGTCATGATTTCCATTATCGACACTGGTTCATTACATAGATTGGTTCTGTCTCTTCTTCTTCTTCTTTTAAAACTGCATTCAGCCCCAAAAGTGAAGGGAAATGGTCCTTGGCATGGTCCTTAGTGAAAATAGCACATGTTTGAACCATGTCTAATGGGCATTCCATTTGGTTGTGCTTCTTCTGAAAGCATGGGAAAAAGAAGGCCAAGTTTTGTTCTACTATAGCTTGCTTCTTGTTGGCTTGTAGGACATAAATATGTGGTGTCAAAGTGCCCAAGATGTCAGTTTTAAAATCTTCTAAAAGATTACCAAAATCTGCCCTGGTTACATTGCCACCAGACTGCTTAGGATATTTTTTAGTTGAGTCTCATCCAATTGGCCTATTTCGCATACTATCCCAAGAGCAACTGATAAATAGAGAAATAATATCATCATATTCTTCTTGGTAGATGTCCCCTTTCCCCATTATGTTAATAGTTTCAACCCATTCTTCTTTCATTCCCTTAGTCATTTTTTCTTTTAAGATGTATTTGGAAAGTGTAGTATATGGAGATCTTTGTAAATTATATTGAAATATTTCGACGTATTATTCTAATGTCTCATTTTTTGTTACAGACATATTGAAGATTTCATATTTTGATTCTCAATTCTAGCAATAATATTGATATTTATTAAGAAAAATGTTCTTCACTTGGTCCTAGTTATTGATGGTTCCTCCACCGAGCCCCATGAACCAATATAATTATGTCCCCTTCAAATTAGAGGGAAAAAATTTTAATTTCTAAGGGTCAGTGGTGTAGTCATATCCCCTACATAAGACATCAAATTCAAATAGAAATGCATCAGGATCTTCTGAGCTCAATCCATGGAAGGTGGGGATGTTTTGTAAGGGAATGGCTTTCATAGGGGAATTTGTAGCATGATCAACAATGGGATAATCCAACGTTGATGTCTGCCTCTAATTCTGGATCTGATTGTTTTCCATTTGATCAAGGATATGCCAATAATATTTAGGGATTTCCTGTTCTGGAGGAATAATCTTAGGGGGATTAGGGGGCGAATGCGGAGGAAGCCTTAAAACACTTCCTCAATTTGGGATACAGAGTGTCTCTGTCTCAACCACTCTCTCATGGGATCTAGGCTCTGGAGTTTCTACCTAAATTGCACTATTGGTTTCTCCTTCCCCTTCTGTAAATTACATGAACCTCCCTCTCTCGAAGGGTGAACACTTAAGTGATCAACAGTCTGAAGGCTTTGTTCAAACCCTTATATATCACTGTGAATTTTTGCATGGGATGTAGATGGTGACGTTGTTTCTTGAGGGATTGTAGTAGGAATTTGAATAGCAATGGTTTTGGGTCCTATGGATGCCTGGGATTCAACTTTCTTAATGATTTTATCTATATATGTTTTCCTACCAAGGATCACCAGTCCTTTGGGTTTCACAGACTTAAGTGGATGATTTTGATTTTTTTCTGTATTTTTCTTCCTATTCATAAAACAAGAGCACCTGTTCTACTAGCCTCTGCACAATTGCTGAGAAGCGGGTTGGAGAGCAAGCTTTTTTCTTACTAGTACGCAGGTTCTCACCTCTCCTTTTTAATACCCAATTCTTCGCATCAAAAGAGAAAAATAAATGAAGGACATCACTCATAAACACTCTCCCCGACAACGATGCCCAAAATTCTGCTTCACAAAGGTGACTAATACAGGAAACTTAGATACTTCTCATTCAATTGTCAACCCAGGGCGAGTCCTTTTATTCCAAGAGTGTGAGCACATTATATGCAAGTGATATCAAGAACAAGTACTCTATATTACGGTGAAGAGGATTATATAATTCTTGAAGTTCAATAAATTCAAAGGGGAATGGAATTGTAAAATTCCATTTAATTATTCTATCTAAGTAAGCACAGAAAAGAGCAACCTATGATTGAACAACACGCTGATTAATTGAAAAACAATCCCACTGAATTGAAAAACAACTTCAATAAATTGAACATCAATTTCTTATCTAATTTTTCAATGGAATTCTCTTTGTAAACTAAATAGCTAACACCTTTCTGAATCAATTAAAAACTAGACTCTTTACAGTATTGATGGGAAGATCCAATTCTTAGCTATACATAGAATTGAACAGCAGTCGTGCTAAAGCTTAATGAAATGAATATAAAAGAATTGGGAAATGATGGAAGCATCTAAAAGCTACGAAAACATGGAATGTAGGCCAGAAAGCATGAACAATAAAGTATTCTAATGAAAGAGAAAGTTGTAGTGTTTTATGTTTGTAACTCAGCCAATTAAATGATATCTCACGAAACACATTCGATGAATAAAATGTAATTTCTGTAATTGAATGTATATCATAGAAGCTAGCGCAAAAACTCCCAGGGCTAGGCCCAAACCACTAGAAGTCTACCGCTAAGGAAAACTTAGAGAATGACTATTCAAAACACCAAAGTTATTCATTAAGTTGAAGGTTAACACATGAATACCCCTGGACAGTCTTGTCCCGATATGTCTATTACAGAAGAAAATCCCTATTCAACTCCCTCTATATTGTTCTTCTTCAGCCTTTTAAAGGCGATTTCAATTAGAGGTAACGGTATTTTCCAAACGGCAGCCCGCTCCTCGTGGATGTCATTTGGGTTCTTCTTATGTGGATATACCTTTCCATCTTCCATTTTCCCATGGGAGTCATTATGGTTATGTTATTTTATGTCTATTATCTATCTTCTAGTTATCTTCAATTCAGCTGCTCTGTTTTCCTGTGAATAAAGATACAATAAGTCAAATTCCCATTGTGAAACATCCCTTTTACCGTTAGTTCATTTGTCTTGATTTCAAATTAATATTCCTTTCCTTTATTTTTAAGATGGGAAAATATTTATAAAGGTTCATAACAATTCGTGGTAAAATTAGGGTGAAAACGTACCTCATTCTTGGCCCAACATCATGTACTAATTGAGCCACAATATCTCTGATACTTAGACTCCCTACCGTCATGTGGAGAAACATGTGCTAGCTATTGTCCATGTTGCTCAACGTTTTCCTCACTACATTCTCCTGCAGAAAAAATTGGTGATTTCTTATTGCAACCCTGCGAATTAAATTATCGCATGTCAGTTTCTTAAGGGAAACTGCTCAAAATGGATGTCATCCTTCAAGATTTGGACTTAGAATTCACTCCTAATTTTAATAAATCACTGGTCTTCACTGAGTTTATTTTTTATATTCGTATTACGGTTGATTCCTATCCTCTTGATGAGTTTGTTCTAGATGAATCGCTCTTTCTCATCAGTACTCTTGAACCATGGTACCGATACATCATTTTTTATCTCCACACCCAAAATTTTCAGCCCGAGCTATTGGACTCTAAGCGAAGATGGGTTCGCTACCAGTACCAACCTTACTGTATCATTGGATACACTCTATATCACACTCATATTGACTCCATCCTCCATCGATGTTTGAATCTCGAGGCAGTTGAGAAATTTCTCAATGATTGCCACTTCGGTGCCTATGGTGGTCACATGCCTAGTTATGCTACCGCCCAAAAGAACATTTGCACGGGGTTTTTTTGGCTATCTATCCTTAAAGAATTCATTATTTCAATATGAAAATTCCATGACTACCAAGTATACACTTGAGAAGAGTTTGTCCCACCCTCACCCTTGCACCCAGTTGTGACTGTCGGACCCTTTACAAAATGGTGCATAGATTTCATGACCTAGAACCCTTGCTCAGCCAAGGGGGATGGTTATATGATCATTTCCATCGATAATTTCACTAAATGCGCCAAAGTGATTCCTGCATATGATAATACAGGCCTAGCTATAGTGGAATTCTTGTTCAATCATGTCATAGCTTAGCTAGGTGTCCCGAAAGCGATTGTCATTGATCATGGTGTTAGGGTCCTATAAATATAGGATTCATAATTTTGAATTGAATTTTTATAGTCCTGTAAATATGTACATACCTTGCCTTTTGCAAATTGTTTTCCCATATTTTGAAAAAATTAAAATTTAAAAAAAATAAAAAAAATCAAAAAGAGGGTAAAAAGTCATAAAAGAAAGATCAAAGGAATTAAAAAATATAGACCCCAAAAGAAAAAGATGAAAATAAAACATGAAGGTGTGCAAGTCCAAATTCCACTACTTTTTACTTTTTGCAAATGATTATGGTAGAGTGTCAATGAATGTCATAATCCATGATGAGTTAAAACTGTTTAAACTTGACTTGACATCTTTTCAATTTCCATTTTTTTAGATAGTGAATAAAGTTTTGTCAGATAGTTTAATCCTGGAAAATTAGCAGATAGGTAGATAATAATAAGCATCTCATCAGTTTAATTTGAGCCCTCAGATAAAATAAGGTAGAATTAGATAGTTTATATTTTCAAAAGAATAAATATTTCAAGGTTGCAAGCCTAAATGCACCTTGTAAAAAGAAGAAAAAATGTTAGAGTGATGTTGGGTATGTAGAAAGAAGTGGGAAAAACCATGTAATATTCATCACTGAGCAAAAAATCACTAATTTCCCATCCCCTGTAAGTATAGTGTTTTAGACTATCAGTCAAATAGACTCAAAACAGTTCTCTGACTTTTGATGGGATCAAACCCAAGGCTCCATGACTGGGTAGTGGAAATGTTGAGTTCTTATGATAAAATCCCATTTTACCATTATTTATCCCTCATTCACACTTTTTAACTCATTTTCATAAGTAAAGACTCTTTCTTACTTAATGAAACCTAAAATCCCATTTAATTGACTTCCTTCATTCATAAAGCATACAAAAACCCTCAAAAAACACTATATCCTAAGTAAAATAGTGAAATTATGAAAAGACAAGCTTCACCTTATCTTATTCACTTTAAATAGTCATTTAGAGTATTTTTTTGTATTCCATTTCCCTTGTCATAAATTAACCTCTAACTTACTTTATTAATTCCCTAAAAATACCTTATCCTATCTATATAAATCCTTTTATTTTAAATACCTACAATTATAAATATTTTGGACCAAAGATATTATCCACATATTAAATTATAAACCCAAAAAATACACCCTTTGGTCTAAATCTAACCTTAATGAAATACCTCGCCCCCTATGGTTATAAACCTGTCAGCGGTTTAAAACTATATAATAAAATAAACCTCGCACCTATACATATGCTCAAAAATAAACATATTCCCCCCCACATTACATTTTTATCCTAAGTTTTAAACCAAATAAAATTTTTTATAAGGTTCAAAGGAAAAAAACCCCACGCCTTTGCAGCTACACACATCAAGCCTTCCCCACAATACTAACCCTTCCCTTGATAAACTTTTAACCCAAAGTTTTATTGAAATAAATACTTAGGTTTGTTTCAAATAAACTTTAACCCTCCATTATCTATATCTGTCATCCTATATAAAGCCTCACACTTTGTATTATTTAAACCCCATTATATTATTTTAGCCATATACCCCCGTCCATATGCATAAAACCATTTATATTTAATAAAAACTTTCCCCCGAGTCATATTTTATATAGGTTTTAAAATTCAAAGCACTCATTTAACATTGGCTCAGTCCCACCATTTCCCTCTAGCCGTACCTTCCTAGATAATCCTCACCCTTCACTTTCGATCATGAGATCTAACAGTCTCAGATCGATGTCGTGTGCAAAAATCAATCATTTTCCCAACCTTCAATTGGACGCGAAATGGGTTTTTTTACCATTCTTCCCTCTGTGATGTGGCTTTTTCCCATTCGATTGTGTCCATTTCAATTGAAACAAATTATTTCCTGAATTGAACATGAAAACCACTGTCAGGTTTTGCATTTTAAACTTGAACTACTCCCACCCATGATTTGACCTGTAGTAAATGATAAACCAAACAAAATTAAAATAAGCTCAAAACCTTTGAATCACGCATATTGTTTCATTATTGTGCAGTGTATCCATCAATTCACTTTACTCTAGATTGTGTAAGAACCTTTTTCCCTGATTTTTGACTTATGCCCAGAAGGACCCGAATTTCAATACAAATTCACCATTGAAGAACTTTTCACTACACTGGTATACCAGCAGACTTCAGATCCAACCATGATCCTCTCAAAACCTTTTTTCAAGAAACTGAATACCTTCATTTTAAGGTATTTTCTGACAAACTAAAACCTGCAATTTTTTTTAGGGCATCAATGATTAAACCAAGCCCTTGATTAAGAGTTTTGACCAGCTTAAAATTGCCTAAAAGAGGCCAAACCCTGGCGAATTTTTCTGAGAAATTTCTGTGTTCGAAAAACCAATCTTTAAAGCCAATTTCCTCAATTTTAAAAACCTCATAAGATCAATTTTAAATATAGAGAAGGTTTTGAAGCCTAAGTATACCTTAAAAGCTCCTTTTTGAATCAAAAGCCATTCAGGAAACCCTCGTTTCCTATCTTATCCTAGTTTACATTCTCTAAGAAGCCTAACTGAGCAAAAAGGACCAACAAAGACTATATTTTACTCAGAAATTGCACAATTCATCCTCTGAAAAGGAAAAAAAAATTCTGCAATCAATTTAATATTGTAGAAGTATCCCAGAATGACTAAAAAGCAGAGCATAGCTAAACCTGGAGGATCTAAACCAACTAAGCCTGGGAGATCCAAACCCCCTAAATCTAAAGGATCTAAAATTGTTAAATCTACTCTAGTCCTTACTACTAAAACTACTATTTCAGTGAATCCCCTTCAAACCCCTATAGCTGCTGTAGAAAGCCTCCCATTGATTGATATTGACTACAAAATTGTTGATCGCATTGTAGAATTCAACCTTTTGGAAATAAATAATTGGAGTTATGATAAATATTTGGAAAAATATGAAATTCCTATTTGGGAGACTCATTTTCCCAAATATATAGTTCCATTGACCCACCCTGGCCAACATCTTATCAGATTATGCCGAAAATATTATGATCCAGATCAAAGGGCCATAATCAATGCTGATAGAGAAATCCTTTTTACCATCACAGCAGAATCAATAAATCAAATTCTTCAATTACAATTTGATTATCAATCAGCCCCCTGACTATAGAAGCTTCGACCCAGTTGTGCTTAGGCATGGACTTTCATAAGAAGTTCATGATATTTC
Organism: Pinus albicaulis; assembly: GCA_034641835.2. NCBI lineage: Eukaryota > Viridiplantae > Streptophyta > Pinopsida > Pinales > Pinaceae > Pinus > Pinus albicaulis. The sequence continues at coordinate 1,453,844,952 of CM076582.1, forward strand.
AAAACTTTATGCCTTCCCATGTTGACATTCCTAAGTTAAACCCTCCTTATTCCATTGCAAAATTCTATAAAGGGTCTAGACGTATTATCTCTATGCTATCTTCTATACTTTGATATTTTATAGATGGATTCACTAATGAGTCCATTCTCGGCTTTTTGTCCACCTTGTCTCTAGGCTAACCTTCTTCAATTATCTTTGATTTTGTTGGTTTCATAGCGAACAATATACATTATCAGCTAACCAAATTACCCACTGAAGGGGTTTTTAGATACTCATCCTATCTATTTCACTTATTCTTACTCTTCCAAGCTAATATATTTCCTATTTCATTACAAAATATGGACTTGGAGGGTAAGCCTTTATCCATTATCTTCTGGACTTCCTTTTTCAGGAAAGACGGTAGTGATTTCACCTACACATATTTTTCAGACCTGTTTCTACATCCAATAATGAACATTTTGAATAAAGAAGAATAATCTAGATTTAGTGAAGAAATGAAAATAATCCTACAACTTTTAGAACATAGTAAAGTGGGATATTGGTATCTATATGAGAAGCATACAGAGTTAAGAATTTTTGGATTAAACTTATTACCTTATAAGTTGCCTAGATATTTAAGCATGAGAATTTTTGCACTGGAATATTTGAGACAAATTCTCAATTTTGATTCTATTAACTTCATGGATGCTAGAAAAAATACTCAATTTAAGTTAAAGAATTAGGTTGGTCCCTTTATCATAAAAAACAGAGATGCAGAAAAAGAGATCACAAAAAGATTAACAGAGTTTAAATTTCAAGAAATTTTTCCATAAAACTATGATCCTCAAGGGATCTTGAGTAGTCTAAGAGTTAAATTCAAATTGACTCCCTTCATACATGAGCTTAAGCCTGAGATTGAAAATTTTTCCAATCAAAGAGAGTGGGTAGAAAATACACTAACAGATAAAGCTAGTACAATGGAGACAATAGGTAAAATGAATACAACACAAGCTCTAGAAGTTGTAAAGTAGCCAGAAATATTAGCAAAAAGAGGTAGAGAAGAAGGAGCATACAAAGCATAAACAACTTCAGAAACCAAATTCAAACTAATTTATAATAAAAGGCTTAAATTTAGTTCAATTGGGAAAGACAAGGTAATTGATATTGAAGATACAAATGTTCTAGAAGTAAATAATGATGAAGCAATAGTGATAGTGAATGAAATACTTGCAGATATTGAAAAGACAAAACAAAAAGTAAATATGACACTCAAATGATTGAAAAACAGAATAATGTAGAGGCCTCTTCCTCACAAACAACTGAGGAAAAGGATTTAGACATCAAGGAGAGATATAATCAGATAAAGCAGAAGAATGAGGAAACAAAATCAGAAATATATTCTCAATTCCTCAAGTAAAAACTTGGGAATCAAAATAGGCTATCGACAGCCTTTGATTATTCTACAAACAAGATGATTATGTCATTTTTGCAACCAACTACCTCAACATCAAAAAAAATGGCAAATCATGAAAAGGTGGAGTTTGAGGTAGACACTGAAAATGTTCATGAGCTGGACCAAATTGAATTTCATAGACATGGCTCTGAAATGTTATATTCAACAGTGGTGACTAAAGCAATGAGTGCTACCAAGTTACAAAATACTATTCTTAATATGCAGGATCAAATTAAGTTAGACAAGGGATTTTTTTATGCAAAGGACCTAAGGGTTAAAGCCTTAGAGGATTTAGTTTTATAGGTGGGATATGATTCCTCAAATATTCAAGAAGCAGAGTTGTTGGTAAAGAAAAATAATAAGGATATAGCAACTTTGAGGAAATAGCTTAAGCTTCCTCAAAGTGAGCATCCACAAACCAAATAAATCCTTCAAGATCAAACTGAAAAAGAAGAGATGATGAAGCTCATCCTCAAATTAACTGCTCAGATGAAAGAAATGGAATCTGAAATGGACTAGCTTATCTAAGAGAAGGAAACTATGAAAGAAACTAACACACCTATCATTGCTTCAGTTATACCAGTGATTACCACAACAGTGGCTTCCACATTAGAAGAAAAACTAACACCAAAAGGACCATTGGCAACTACAGTGCTAGTGATTTTAGCTACTAATTCAACCACAGATTCTTCTACAACGACGTTCAACAAACAAATGGAGAAGGTCAGATTGTAAAAGATATAGAGGAATTTTCCTGAAAAACCAATGAAATCAACAGCCTAAAAAATATGATTGAAAGTCTTGAAGCTACAAATAAGTTAGCTCTGATAAATGCTAAAACCCATGAACATAAGACAATCATACTTAGAGAATAAATCAAGGGCTTACAAAAAGAGATACCTTTCACTGAGAAAATTTCATTTGTAAAAAATCATCTATGGAAAATCATAATTGAAGCCATTCACACTCAATGGTCTTCAATTCAGGTTATATATGAGTAGAGAGACTTATTATTAGCAGCTCAGGAAAAGATTCCAAAGACCAAGGATGAGTTAACTAATAAGCCTGCTCAGGCTTTAAAACTCATCACATTCTTGAACAACAAGAACAGGGAAGAATTAGAGGAATTACAGGTATTGGATAGAACAGAAACAATCTTACAGTTTAAAAAGGTTGTAACTAAGAATAATTTGATGAACAACCTAGAAGATAAATGTGAATCAATGAACATTTACATAACAAATTTTATGGAAAAACACACAAACATAAAACAGAGGGGCCTACCAAAGTTCCATGTTTTTAAGGAAAAATTGATGCCCCAGAAGGATTATGTTAAAAATATCAAGGAATTTGTCCAGCAACAAGTCAAAAAACCATTACCACAAGGCACTCCCATGGGAAAATTCCTCCTTTAGAATTTTAAAGATTTGTTCCTTTTACAGCATGAGATTAGACATCTCTTTGTTTTCAAGCCCACTTTTGCTAAATACACGGAGGCTCATGAGAAGTTTAGAAAGCTAAAGAATGAAAAAATTCCCAATGAAGAAAAATTGCAAACATTTACTGATTTAATGTAAAAATGAGAGGTAAAAATGTGAAGAAATGTTACCTTCAAGAAACAGTCAACAAACCAGTCAAAAGAAGAGTGAAATAAATTAATTAATTAATTAAAAAAATAATAAATTGTTTGCTGATTTTACTGCAAAAAGACATATTTTTACAGTAGTAAAACAGTGAAAGTGTAGTGGTGTTAAATAGTATCAGGTAAAGAGTATTATTTAAAGAGTATCAGATGAAAGAGTGTTAGCAAAGGAAAGTCAAAAGACAGATATTTTCTAGCAGCCAACAAGCAGGACAACTAATCAATCAAAAGCTCCTTGTTAGATTAAACAATCCTATTTATTTTGGATAAGAGGATAGCTTGGGGATCTGTTAAGCAGTTGTCCCTCTTATTATGTAAAGATATCTTATTTTTCCTAAAGATATTTCTAGATGTCTCCTAGGATATTTGTAATTACATTTTTGTATAAATACTTCTACATTAGAAGTATTCAGTGTGGATAAAATTGCTAGACTTCACTATAGAAATTTTTGTTGAACATTGGAGGCTATTGTGTGTTTGATTTCAAAGTAGCAGACTAGACAAGCTGACTGGCATCATAAATCAGGATCCATGTGATAAGTTGATGAGTGAAGTACTTCCTACTTTTCACTATTTCCTTTCTAAAATTCATGCATTCATTTTATGTTTGTTCTGTCTAAATGTGTAACTAGGAGTATTACTACAAGATTAGTCAAGTGCTCCCTATCTTTAACTAGTTTCCATTTTAATGTTTGTTTTTTTTTTTCCAGTGTTGAGAATTCTTGATTGCTCTCACTCTAGTTTGACCTCTGCCTTCTACTTCCATTTTACGGATCAAAGGATCCTTAAGTGCCCTTTATCTTGATCATACCATCTCACAAAAAACACTTTCCCAAATCTCTGAGGGTTATCTATCTTGCCCTGAATATATTTGTAGCTTTTTAGTCTTGATTTCTATTGCTTCTAGCTTGATTTAGACTCCATAGACCAATGGACAAGTAGATTTCCCTCTATCTTACCTCCAAGTGATTTTTTCCCACCAAACCCTTTAAACCAAAACCAAATTGTGATTTCATAACTAGCCTAATATTCAAAAATCAAGCAAAGATAAATCTTGAAGAGAGAGCACTCTCTAAATTTTAGGAAGGCTAGATCCTAGAATTTGAAGTAGGTTTGTGGTTACCTCCAGTATTCTTTGACTAAAAACTAAAAATCCCACAACTTAATAAATTACCAAAGTGATAACACAAGGCTCTCACTTTCAAAATAATATGATGACATAAATCTTTTCTCAGTCGGAGTTACATCATGATAGATCCAACCCTTATTATCCATAGGCCAATGGTCAGGTAGAGGTTTTCATTGAAGTTTTGGTGACCATGCTTTAGCACAACATTGGGTAGCACAAATGAGATTGGTATATCATGCTCTTCTCAGCTATGTGGGCATCCTGAAATTTTTCTAAGACTACCATTGGATTCACACCATTTTAATTGGTGTATGGTATAGAGGCCACACTCCCAATTGAGTGTGAGATTCATTATTTGAAGCTAGCTATCGAACTACTTCTTGGTACTTCACCAGAAGAGGAAATTTTTCATTACCTCGAGAATCTCGATGAGACCCAAATAATTTTTTCTTTACTTATTGAAGCACAAAAGAGATGAGTTAAATCTCAATATGAAAAATCCATCAACCCTCACATTTTATCTTAAGTTCACATAGGCTTGCTTTATGACCAAGCCCACGATAAGTTGGGAGTCAGAAAACTTAAGCCAATGTGGCATGAGCCCTATATCATTCAATGAGTATTGGAAAGAGAAGCCTAAAAGCTTGCATATTATGAAGGCAATCAATTAGATGAGCCCAAAAATGGGCTCTATCTAAAATAATATTACGCTTAATCATGAGTGTGATACTTTGGACATTAGTCTTTTATTCATTAATGTGCTTTGTTTGAATTTTTGGTGTGATTGTTTTCTTAGAAAACATTTTTCCTCTTCTTAGCTTGCACTCCACTTGGTTTTCAGATGTCATTGAATCATTACATCAGTTTTGTTGATGGAACTTGTCATAGCACATGGACCCTGTCTTCCGTAGCATGCACACTCTTTGCCCCTGATAGCGAGTTGATTAATTTACAAGGTATTTTTTTGTGTCAAAAAACTAAAAATATTGATGATTATAGTGTGGTTATCAATTATCGTATACTATTGATCTCTTAGTTAGTGATTTAGTTGTTAAACTAGACTCACAATGCATTTTTTTACAGTTAAACGACCATTATTTTGTGCGAAATTCTCATATTTTTGCATATTTATTTGTGTGTTCAATTTTTGGACAGAAATTTTGATTTTATTACATATGAACATATTCTAAGACGTTTAAACACATTAACAGATACATTAGTAAACCATGTATTATATAGACATCTGTGCAACATGTAAAAAACCATCACATCCTTATGATACACAAGTAGCCATAGAAACATGGATATATATATATATATATATCAGGCTTGTCAAGTGTGTTACAATAAAATCTCAAAAATATGTGTTCTATGAAAAAAATGGCTCTTCGAGCCTACATAAGTACAAAAATGTAAAAACAGGGTTGTTATTTTCCCATATGGTGCCTGTGATAACAGGTGACTACTAAAATCACTCGCCAGAGTGGAGGACACAATATATATGGAACCCCAACCATATGCCTCTGAAAGAAAAGAGGAATTTCATAAAAGGTAGCATACTCTAGGATGCCCCTCATAAGGCCTACCATGTTCTGCTTTAACTCAGCTAATGGGTATGCTCCCTCCTCATAAGGGACATCCTCCATTAGGCAGGATACCCTCCTCTTGGTCAGTGACATACCTAGTAGTCTCTTTAGACCCATATCTATAAAAACATCATAATCTTACATCTCAGAATACATAACAAAAACATTCAAAAATTAAAAAATGTTAAAAAAAATAAATAACCTGCATTAGTGTGTTGTGTGCCTGGTGAAATGGGTAGATCTCAGTCTCCCCTAAATTCGATGCCTGCATATGCAAATTCCTAAACTACGATAAGTTGATGACATATCTATCTTAAATATTTTGTAGGGAAATGCATCTGTTGACCCCCACCCTGAAAAGGCATGATCTCACAGCACCTCATCAGTCTCGGGTCCCTCGAGGTTGGATCATGGATATCCAACCACTAATACTAGAATAATGGTACTCTCTCTAAGAAAAAGGTCACCCAAATTGACCCATACCCAAAAAATTTTAGCTACCCTATCTTTCACTTGGTCGATTGGCTCTTCATGTTCGCAATAACCCCTCGCAGCAGTTGAAAATTGTAGGTGCCAGACAGTCGACCACGTACTAGAATTGGAATTCCTCTGCCTCATGTAATGCCTAGGATCCCACCACTAAAGTCATACAATGAAGGATCATACACAAGGGAATTAATCTAATACATGATATCTATATCTTCCCACTCTTAGTCATTCGAGCTATGGGACAGTGTCTCTAGATGAGCATACTCGTACACTTACCCCCTGCGGGAGCTCCGGAGAGTTGGATTATCTCCCCTCTCCTAGACAAGCCTATGATGAAATAGATGTTCATGACATCTAATTCTAATTTCTAGCCCCCGATGATGAATATATGCCGATCCACATCCCACAGTCCAATCAAATACTGCAGTAACTCCAGCTGAGCTCTGAGCCCTGATGTCTGAAATAATTTTAGTAATCCACAATTTCGTAATGCATTTACACAAGTTTTTCTCTTGAAGTTATTGTTTGTATTCCACCTCTTGGCCTCGTTCTTTCCATTTGGTGACCATCTCTGCTAAAATCACATGTAAAATATGTTCAAAAGACATTTTAGGAGAATTCGACGCAGTAGTTTTGGTAATCATCAACTGGAAATGGGTAGATTTTTTGTTTCAAAATATTCCTTGCAGCCAGCACAACTATCCAAATTAATTTAGTGCTGGTGGCGTGTTATCCTGAAGGGCTAAATGTGACCAACGTTAGTGTGATAGCTCTCACCTGTGCTAGTCGCGAGTGATTTTGAGGCTTGACATGCTTCCCCCATCTCTCCATTTCTAAAGCTAAATGATAAAAAAATGGAATTGAAATGAAGAGGACTTTTTGGGCTCTTACCTAGCACTGAAGGATCATTCAGTGGTGCCCTAGATCAGCCACACCACTAACATTAAGTTTGGAGGGAAAACGGGTAAAGTGCACTTCTCCAATTTACTCAAAATAGAAAGGTGAAAATGAATTTATTTTTTGTATATTATATATTTTTGAAATGTTTTTCCCATTATTTTATTATTTTTCCTCCATATCAGCAATGTTTTCCATTTTTGTGTAGTAAAAATACTTTTACACTATTGGTTGTTATTTCTGAGGCAAATATGTTTTATTTTATATCTTTTTTGAACTCAGTAAAATTTACGAAAAAGGAAGCCCCCTAGAGTCAACTTTAAAATATTTTCTGACTCTTGAAAAATAAAAATATTGTAGAGTACTTGTCATTTGAAATCATTAAATTGAATGAATTGATGTCGATATGTTTACCCATTATTCGAATTCATATTTACTATTTATGAAAAAGGAATACCTTGATCGAACATGGTCAAGAGGTTCTCTTAGACATTGTTTTCTAACTTTTCGAATTCGAGAGAGGATTTACGAAAAGGGACATGATGGAGTTTCATTTTTTTTTCTTTTAAAACTCCTTAAACATGAAAATTTACTGAGCTACCGTTTCATTGGACTCGTTAAAGATTAAATGATGAAAGACTTGTCACCATGATGAGACCAAGTTCCTCCTTCCTAGGTCTTGTTAAAATTACTAGGATGGATTTATTCGAAGAATGAACATACATACTCGACATATATTATCCTCTTCACACTGGCTATAAAAAATAAAGAGGTACTTGTTGGCGATAAGAGGGGAAATAGAAAGTAAACATCCTATGTGTGTTTTCAGCAGCTTGTCTCTCTTGAACATGACACTCATATATAGTTCGTGTCAAGTTGGGGACATCCTATGTTCGTCTCTTTGCCTCTCGGGGTCTCAGAAATGCATTTTCCTACTATTCTATCATCATTTTTGTCATCAAGACCTCTAATCCCATTTGAGTCAAAACCTGCCACACTTTAGATTTGTTGCATTTATATGTTCAAGGGAAGTTCTTTTTGTCAAACATATTTTTCTTATCTGACCTCCTCTATTACAATCCCAAATCACTCATGTCATTTTCACATATTTTTTGTTTCGTGTCAATTATGTGGGAATTATTATGTCCCTCCTTCGATGAATCACTTCCTTTTCAACATCAGCTCATTATCTAGGAATGTGGTTTAAAAAATTATTTTCAGTACCTTGGAGCTTGCATGCCTCAATGGCAAGTTCTTCTTGTTCAACGACAGGTTCACATCATTGGCCTTCGATCGAATTATTCTACATGTGTTTGAATTAAACACATTGATTCACACTTGTAGACTGTGTTGTTGTACCTTGAGGTCCATCCTCATTTTTTGTGGTTTCTCTCATGCCTGTTAACGATTTTTATCATTGACCAATAATCAAGTGATTTCTACCATGTCTGAGACCAACAAATTTATTTGCATGTCTAGATTCGTAAATTGGGTTGATTGAGATCACAATGAAGACCTTGGGTTAGATTTGATTTTTGACCCAGGCTACAAGTAGTTATTTAGTATTCATGATCGTATACATGATCCTATCTATACAAATGGCTATGTCCATACTGTGGATCCATTTCTATGATCCTCTTAGATGGATGGGTGTGACCATGCTGTAGTCTCATTTGTTATTTTATTCCTAGTGCATATTCATGTTGTTAGGCGTATTCATACTCGATATGCCACATCTTGTAAAATTTTTGATTTGACATGTTTCCTAGTGGTCATCTCAGTTCTTTGCCTTCATTCATAAAGCATTTCATCCATGACTCTTTGTTATACCTTCATTATTTAGGGAGCATCTATTACACAGTAATTTGTCACCATTCTCATTTCCCATCCATGATCCTCAAATTCCCTGTGACATACCTTGTGAAATGTTTCCACCATGAATAAATATGTTAAGACATCCCGTGAAGACCCAAAGAGAACTTTCTTGGAAGATTACTAAAGAAACTTGTTCAAAATCCTAGTTTCTTGCGTCAACGCATTTCCTATTTTCATGCTCTTGGTGATGTTGGATTGGCAGTTCAATCCTAACACTATTAGTGCCCTTATTTCTTGGAAACCCACACTGATCCCTTTTTGGCAGTGTTTCCTTAAATTAAGGAGAAGATTCGACCTCTAGAAGTTCCAGGGAAGCGATTTGGTTGTTAAATGGTGGTGATAGAAACAAGCTCTATGATTTTAGAGCTTTGATCACATCGATGGGGGTTTATCCCTTAGAAATTGGACCTTCCTCCTCCTTTCATGGTCTCCCAACCTATTCTCTCTTCCTATAAATTAGTCCCCATCCTTCCACTACCGGTTGCTCATTGTTGAGCTCATTTGAACTCTCATTCATTTTAAATTATTTCATTGTGATTATGGTTAAGTTTTTCACGAGGAGGAATTATTTAGAGCTTTAGTGAAGGACTCAAATTTTTAGTAGAGGGAGGCCTCCAACATCAATGCCTGGGTTGTAAGATCTTCCTTCCATATTTATCAATAAAACATCTAATGTTTTCTTTCTATATTTGTATAATAGTTTATCAAAATATTCTCTTACTTCTTGATCTAATAGATAGCTAATGTTTATGGTTATTATGTATTGGATTACATTTTCTATTTCCTTTTTATCATCAGTAGTTATTTCTATGCCACCAGTAACAAGGAATGAACCTAAAAGAATCATTGATCATGGTCATCATCAATGGGTTCAAACATGGTTTTGGAAAAGGTACCTTTATCTATTTCCTTGTCTCATTTTGAATATTAGTTAAGAAAGGTATGCATTAGAAAGTATCTCAAGTTGCTAGACCCACTCTAGGGCTAGAAAGATCACCTTTTTCCGTAGACAGGATTTATCTTGACAACAACTAGTAACTAGGAAGCTAAGAAGAAGCGGAAGAGGATGAAGAAGAACAATAAAAATTAAGGGGGAAACCAAGAAACCATTGATACCAATGCAACTATTATGGATAAACCTTCCAATAAATCATACAAAGTTAAATTCCCTTGAATGTTATGTAAGGGTGACCACCTTGTTAGATAGTGTCCTAGTATTCCAAGGGTACTAGAAGTTTGGTCTGCAAGCTCACATCAACCTTTATCGTCAGCTTCTAGAAATAATGATCATGATAAACCATCACCTATTGATAGTAAGGTCCATGGGAAAATGGGTAAATTGAAATTCCATGTAGGTTATGTGAAGGGGATCATCTTATTCACCTTTTTACTTATATGGATGAAGCCTCAAAAGTATTGGACAACATTATGACTTCTTATCCTCGATTCCCAACTGGATACAAGAAGATTTCCCCCAATCCTCCACTAGTTGATGAAGTGATTAATTAGAATCCAAATCTAATTAATCCCACTCACTATGAACGTGAACCTAATGACTTTGTTCTTGACCAACCATCAATTGATAAAAATTTTGAGTCGATTCCACCTTTAGTTGATCATATCTTTCCCATAAAGAGTGAGATTCATACTAGTCAGGTTCTTCTCATTCCTTCATAATACAATGAACTCGGGGATAGTTCTCCCATTCCCATAACATGAGGGGGAAGTTCTCCTGTTCCCATGGCACCCCCTCAAAGTAGCATGGTCACTTCCTTTGACTAGAGTCGACTGGAAGGATATCATCTTCCTCCTTATGTGTCATTCTAAATCATAGTATAAGCTTATAGTGTGGCAGTACTATTGGTTTCCAAGTGTGAATGAATATTCAAACCATTTCCCACATTGGTTATCAATCCAGGTGTGTACATTATTTCAAGGTAACGTGCAAGGTATATGAAGGAGCAATGGCACAATCCAATATTGATCACAGATTCAGCAATCAAAATAACTAGAAGTACTGTAATAGTAATTAAAGATAAATTTCAGAATTATAAAATCATTCACAACAATTAAAGAAAATACCATAACAATAGTTAAAATACTCAAACAGAAATGTGAAAGAAACAAAATGAAATAACGAAGCACCTGGTCAGAAGAGTGGGACCAACTCTCTGACTAGGACTGCGATAGACTCACTGCTTACGGATAGAATGGAAAAATGACTTGCATTCAATTAATTAAAAGTCTTCTGTTACAAAACTTGATCTCTTGCATGCTAACAATCTATGCGTTCTCCTATGTCTAATTTATTTCCCTTTAAATATGAAAACATAGAAGGGAAATAGTCTGATTAAAAAATCTCAATAATAAAGATGAGATATGAAAGATCTTCCTAACATGATTCATCTTGCACAAGTCGAATCTGGAAATTACAATTGGGGCAATTTCAGAAAACGGCCACAACAGAAAATCTGAAAATCTGTCCTTCAAAGAACCCTGCATTTCTCTCAATCAAGACCGAATTTTGAAAAACTGATCATAAAAAAACTAATTTGGTTCGTTCTTCACAAAACCCGTGTTTCATATTTTTAGGATTCTTCTCCATTTCCCCAAAAAGTTCAATGCAAAGTTGTCTCTTGTTATCACAATGAATTTCTAAGTTGGAATATTTAATTATCAGTTGAAGATCAAATATGCAATCTATAATATACCTTGAGGGCTAAAATAGTGAGTGATGCTATAACCAATTAATTAATAAACCATCATTGGAAAAATCATGCATAATAATCATTAATTTATTAAAATAAAGGAGAACAAGTATTATTTATCCAAAAGAGCATAAATAATTATAAAATGGAATTATATAATAAATCATGATAAATAATGTGATAAAAGAACATGATAAATGGATTAAATGGATGTTAAGAAGTGATAATAATAATACAAATTAGTGGCCCAACATCTCTCCCAAACATAAGATGGTGCATGTCCTCATGCAGCCCAATGCCTCAGTATTAACCAAGTTGTAATACAATAATCAAAATTCTCACCCCAGCACATGATATTGATGGAAGAGAAGGCTTCCTCCTCAAATTCTTCCTTAAAATAATTTTCATGTATACTTTCAACCGTATGTATATGAAGTTGCAACAAAGTATGGTACAAGTAAATACAAACTTCATTACAAACAAGATTTTGCTGAAATTTTGTAAGAAAATTTATACTATATCGATGTTCCTCCAATCCAAAAATCAAATCAATGCAACAAACATATTTCAATTTATCATAAAATGGTTTTAGGTAATAATAGATAATTTTTTTGGAATTAACAAATTGGTTTATCTTGAAACTTTCTGGGTTTAATGATACATCTTTGTTGTCCAACAATTAGAAGAATCCAGTTAATAGTTTTAAGGATATACACAAATAAATTTTAGGATTGTATACCTTAAATGAGGAATAAAGGAGAAATCATTCATCATTCAAAGCAACCCTTCCCCCAAACTAGAGAATTAGTATGCCCTCATGCTACACTAGAAAAAAAATTGGGCTGGTTTCTACAATCATGGCTGAAATCTTTGTTTGGTATAACAACATGGAATAAGGGAGATTTTGAGAATTAATAATGAGATCAATGGATGGTAAAGAATATTAATGGCATGTTCATGATAATTAAAGTAACACTCCCCCAAAGTGAAAGATTTTGTCTCTGTTGTGTAACCAGCTCAAAAAATAGAAGAAAAGAGATATCAACACCTTAGAAATGAGCAACTTCAAGGGGGCAACCTCCAATACATTACATAAATGAAAAATTCTTGGATGATACAATTTAAAAAACCTCCTTTCTATATATAGGAGTCCATGGGGCCATAATGTAATCCTAGTGGGCCACAATGTAATCCTAGCTGACCTAACAATAATAATTTAAGGCCACAATAATAACAAAATGGGGGTTACAAGGGTACAATAATAACAATAAGGGGGTTACACTAATAACAATAAGGGACTATACTAGTAATATAGGGACCTAACATGCCCCTCTCCTTCAAAAAAGTGTTGTCCTTAACACTTGAGTAGCTCTGGGTGCTTCTGTATAAACTTCTCATCCTCCCATGTAGAATCTTCGGTGGGTAAGTTCTTCCACTTGACGAGACACTCTGAAATTGATCAATTCCGTAGCTGTCGAGTTCTTGTTTCCGTGACTGCTTCAGGTTCCAATATGATTTTTCCTTCCTCATCAAGTTCTGGCAATATTGTTTGAACTGGAAGATTTTCACCTATAACCTTCTTTAAGCATGAAACATAGAAAACTGGATGCACTCGCGAAGAAGCAGGAAGCTCCAATTTGTATGCCATAGTACCAATCTTTTGCAACACCTTGTAAGGACCATAGTACTTTGGCGATAATTTATTATCCTTCTTAGCTTGCTTGAGGGACATTTGTTTGTATGGTTGTAGCCGTAAAAATACCCAATCTCCTACATCAAAACTTCTCTGGCTGCGATGTTGATCTGCCTGTTGTTTCATTCGATTTTGTGCCAAATTCAGGTTATCCTTTAAGAGTTGGAGAACTTCTTGCTGATGCTCGATGTGATCTTCCACTGCTTGAACCTTCGAATTTTCCCTTAAAGATGATGTGATCTATGGTGGATGATATCCATAAAGTGCCATAAATGGGGTCATTTTTGCTGCAGTATGGAAGGAAGTGTTATACCACCATTCAGCGAGAGGTAACCACTTGACCCATCGTGTTTGCTTATCAGATACAAAACAACAAAGATATCCTTCCAAACATTTATTTACTATCTCATTTTTACCATCGGATTGAGGATGATAAGATGAGCTATGAGCTAATTGAGTACCCAAACAAGAAAATAACTCCGTCCAAAAATTTCCAGTAAAAATGGGATCTCTGTCGCTCACAATAACCCTTGAGCTTCCATGTAGCTTTTGAATTCTGTCCATAAATGTAGTAGCAACTGTACTTTCTTTAAATGGATGAGATAATGCACAAAAGTGTGCATGCTTGGTAAGTCTATCAACTACCACCATGATGACACTCTTTCCTTCGGACTTAGGTAAACCTGTGATAAAATCCATTGAAATCTCCTCCCAACGTTGACTTGGAATGGATAAATATTGTAGAAGTCTCGGGGTCTTAATTGTTTCCACTTTATTCTGTTGGAAAACCAAACATTCCGCCACAAAATTTTGAATATCAGATTTAAGGCCATCCCAAAAAAATTCTTTCTTCACCCTGTGGTAAGTTTTTAAAAATCCTGAGTGTCCTCCTAAAGGAGAAGTGTGCAATTCGAAAAGAATCTTTTGTTTTAGTTGGGAATTCTTACAAAGATATAAGCGATCTTTGTACCATAAGGAATCATTTTTCCAACTAAATGTATCAGATGTACTAGGATCTTGCTGCAACTTTTGAATGAGTGTCCATACATCTTTGTCCTTCTTCCATTCATCTCTTGCTTCGGTTATCCAATCTGGTTGGATAATAGAAATGGCACAAAGCAATGCTTCCACCTCTTCATTCTTTCTTGAGAGTGCATCTGCAACAACATTAAGCTTTCCTTTTTTGTGGATTATTTCAAAGTCATAACCCAACATCTTTGTGACCCATTTTTGCTGCTCTTCTAAAGATAGTCTTTGTTCCAAAAAGTGTTTAAGACTATCATGATCATTTTTTACCTTGAAGTGTCTTCCCATTAGGTAAGTTTGCCATTTCTTTAGTGCATGCGGTATTGCTAACATTTCCTTCTCATAAATAGGTTTCTGTAAATACTTTCCTTTGATTGGACGACTTTCAAAAGCAATGGGTCTTCCATCCTGCATTAAAACTGCACCAATTCCATTTCCTGAGGCATCACATTCCACAATAAAGGTTTTTGTGAAGTCTGGCGTAGCTAAGACCGGTGCTAGGCACATTGCCTCTTTAAGATGTTCAAAGGCCTTAGTTGCTTCAGGAGTCCAGGAAAATGCATCTTTCTTCAATAATGTTGTTAGAGGTGCTGCTATTCTCCCATAATTCTTAACAAACTTGTGATAATACCCTGTTAACCCGAGAAATCCTCACAATTGCTTTATGGTTGTGGGGACTTTCCATTCCTTAATGGCTTTAATTTTGTTAGGGTCTACTTTAACACCCTCGTGAGATACAATATGACCCAGATATTCCACCTCTTGTACTCAAAGAAACATTTGGATGTTTTTGCATATAATTGTTTCTCCTGCAATAGTTTGAGCACCCTGTCAACATGTTCAACATGATCCTTCCAAGACCTGTTGTAGATTAGTATATCATCAAAAAATACTAGCACAAATTTTCTAAGGAAGGGTTTGAAAATGGAATTCATCAACCCATGAAATGTAGAAGGTGCATTGGTAAGGCCAAAAGGCATGACCAAAAATTCATAATGACCCTCATGAGTTCGAAATGCTGTTTTTGGAATATCTTGAGTCTTCATTCTAATTTGATGATATCCTGAACGAAGATCCAACTTGGTAAAATAAATTGCTCCATGTAATTCATCCAATAATTCATCAATCACAGGAATGGGAAATTTATCTTTAATGGTGAGCTTATTGAGCTCCCTATAATCCGGACACATTCGCCAGGATCCATCCTTCTTGTGTACCAATACTACAGGAGCAGAGAAAGAACTTTGACTAGGTTAAATTATACCCGCCTCTAACATTTCTACAATCATACGTTCAATTTCTATTTTTTGGACATAAGGATATCTATAAGGCATGATGTTTATAGGAACACTTCCTGGAATCAAATGAATAGCATGATCATGATCACAAATAGGTGGGAGTTCTTTGGGAGTATCAAACACCTTGGAATGATTGTCCAAGACTTTTTGGAGATCTGGAGAAATAGATGATTTTGATGTTGGAACTTCTAGTGAGCATAATTGTGCAATTACGCCCCGTTGTTATTTCTTCAAAAGATTTTTCATGTCATCAGATCTTATTATCTTTCCTGGCTTCCCTGTGATACCCTGTAATTCGATTTCCTTTCCTTCTGAAAAAAATTTCAAGAAAAGTTCTTGAAAATTAAAAGCTATCATCCCCAAAGATTGTAACCATTGTACTTCTTGTACAACATCAGCACCTCCAATAGGAATGGAAAGCATTGGACTAGTCAATACATATTCCCCCATGGTTAGCTTGATATTATGGCATTTTCCAGAGTAATTTATAGTTCCTCCATTTGCAACCATCACTTGACGTTCTGGTGCTAGGTATAGGAAACAATTTAATTCCTTGGCTACCTTACAATGAATAAAATTATGGGTGCCACCGAATCAATCAACACTATTACCTTTTTCTTCTCTTTTATTTTGTCCTTTTATCTCAGGAGTTTGAGGAGTGGTACTTTTCGCTATGTGACATATGATATGGTCTTATCTATTTCTTCCCTCTTTCTCTGGGCCGAAGTCTCTGTGTATATCCTCTTCTAGTTCATTTTCTTCTTCCTCTTCAAAATCTATGTAAAATAATTTCTTCTCAAATACACTTATGACCTTTAGTGAAGCGATTGCCAACCGTAGCAAAACCTCTTTTTCTCTTTTTTTTTCTTCCAATTTTTGTGGTGTCAACCCTGTAGGTTGTGGAAATCTAGACGTAGCAACACTTCCTTCTTTATAGAATTGAGTGGTAGGCTTCCTTGTCGCCATAATTTTACATTCAACTTTTCTTGCCAACCCGAATTCCTTCTCCATTGAATCAGGTTCCAGAACACGAAATTAATGTTGGATGTTATCATTTAAAGTGCCTATGAAGAGATCAACCTGTGTTCCTCTGGAATATCAGTTACCCTTATATTCAATTTTTGGAAGTCCTCAATGTGCTGCCCCACTAAACCCTTTTGATATTTATCAATTGGCTAAAGAAGGTTTTGTTTTGTATCCCCATAATGTGCTATCATTTCCTTCGTAAAAATTGACCAAGTGACAATTTTTTACGGGAGCAAAGCCATCGATACCATACAAATGTATTTTGTTCTAAATGTAAAGTTGCAATGCGTACCTTTTGTGTGTTTTTCACGTTATTGAGATCAAAATATTGCTCCATTTGTAGTATCCATGTTACAAGATCCTTTCCATCAAACTTCCTCATCTCAATTTTTGGAATATGGTGGTTCTTCTCACCAAAATTAGAGTTTATGAAATCACGATTAACCTTTATTTTGTTCTCATCATGAGTTTTTCTACTATCTTTTCACCCTCTTGAAACCTTTCTTGTATCAACTTTGTCAAACCTTCCATGTCTGCTTTTAGAAAATTCTTCATGTTTTCCATTTTCTCATCGATCTTAGCTTCCATGTCATCCATCTTAGATTCCATGCCTTTCTTCAAGACTTCCATTTCATTTTCTTTTACTCTTTGCGAAAGTGAAATTTGTTGCACTTGCTCTTGTAATTTTGATAGATCATGTTGCAATTCTTCGTCTTTATGAGTCATAGTACAGCTTTCCAAAGGCTTAATGGGTGTTGAATTATTTTTTGAGGCCATTTTATAATCCAATACTGATATCTGTTCTACAATATTCCCTTGCAATCAATTCAACTTGATTCTTCAAACAAGACTTATGCAATTCGGAAACAAAATACACACCTTTTACTTGCTTTTGAGGAGCTCGATATTTAAATTGTATTATCTCTGTGATTTCGGCTCTTATATATCTGAAATTCATCACTGAAGTATCCCTCTAAATTCTCTTTTGAATGCCACAGGTCTGACCTGATTTGGATTCTCCAAGAC
This sequence comes from Pinus albicaulis, assembly GCA_034641835.2. Classification (NCBI taxonomy): domain Eukaryota; kingdom Viridiplantae; phylum Streptophyta; class Pinopsida; order Pinales; family Pinaceae; genus Pinus; species Pinus albicaulis. The sequence goes on from CM076582.1 coordinate 1,453,862,779, forward strand.
AAAGTTGTGTCCAATCTCCCACAATGACCTAATTATGGACCTGCTCCAAGAGGAAAGCGAGATTGTACTACCTATTAATGGGTTTGCCTTCTTTTAATCCTTTGTCTTTGAAATTGATAGATAAGAAGCTAGAGTCTATGTACTTGCGACAAATTTTCACGGCACTCCAATTCCATGCACAGAGAGAGAGTTATTGAAATTTTCCCACGATCACCTATTTGAGATGAAATTCAGGAGCCTAAAAAAGCACTACCTTCCACAGATCATATCTCCAAAAATATTGCGAACCAAGCTCTGAAATTTTTTAAAGAATTTCCTCAGGATTTCAGCTTCGCACCATATGAATTTCAGATTCCGAACCTTCGTAGAAATATTTTTATAGCGAAAATTCCATGATGACCTGTTTAGGAGCCTGAAAAAAAAACCTAACTTCCACAGATCATATCTCCGAAAATATTGCGAACCAAGCTCTAAAATTTTTAGACAAATTTCCTCAAGATTTTAGCTTCGCACCCTAAAATTTTCAGCTTCTGAAACTTTCGTAGAAAAAAGTTATAGCGAAAATGCCACGATGACCCGTTTGGAGCAGCGAAACCCTAGAATCCAAAGCTCTGATACCAAATGTTGTGTAACCAGCTCCAAAAATAGAAGAAAAAAGATATCAACGCCTTAGAAATAAGCCACTTCGAGGGGGCAACCTCCAATACATTACATAAATGAACAATTCTTGGATGATACAATTTACAAAACTTCCTTTCTATATATAGGAGTCCATGGGGCCATAATGTAATCCTAGTGGGCCACAATGTAATCCTAGCCGACCTAACAATAATAATTTAAGGGCACAATAATAACAAAATGGGGGTTACAAGGGTAAAATAATAACAATAAGGGGGTTACACTAACAACAATAGGGGAGTATACTAGTAATATAGGGACCTAACAGTCTCTGAAAAATGGGAAGTGGCAAAGAAGGGGAAATAATGGTTGAAAAATATGAGTGAATTATGTTCAATGGTTTTTCATGACATTCTCCTAAAATTTTAATAAATCAAAACCTTAGGAATCTCATACATGGAATTTTTTCTTAAGAGTATTGTAGTAGATATTGAAATAATGAATTATCTTGAATACATTAGCGACACTAGATGAAGTTGGAAGCATTAACCTAGAACCAAGGGTGGAGGATTTTGAAAATAGTATGATAACCAAAAGACAACAAGATTACCCACCCAAAAACCACAAAGATGAAGTGTAAGAGTGTCATGTTCAAGAGAGACTCGTTGCCATTAGAAAAATGGAGTTCCCTATTTTCCTAATTTCCCAAACCATACTGGTAAATACCTATTTATTTTTTAACAAGATTAAGGAGGATAACATAATATTGATCTGTAAATTCATCCTTCAGATGAATCCCCCTGAGTATGTTTAATGAAACCTGATAAGGAGTGGCTTAGTCTTGTCATGTTCAACAAATTCATCACTATTTGATGTTTTAACGAGTCCAACAAAGACAAAACTTGACACCTTTTTCATGTTTAGAGTGTTTGGAAAGAGGCGAAAAAGAAAAATCCAGATTTTCCTTTTCGTAAATAGTCCCTTGAGCATGAAAAGGAAGAAAAAAAATAATCAATTGATGTTTTTATTATTTTTTCCATTTTTAGTATTTTTTCCTTGACTACTTGTCAATATCTCGACTCTCTACAGCTTGTGCTCATTGCCCATAATTTGATGTACTTTAACAGAGGAACCATTCAACAATTAGGGGTCCTTCCTCAATTTTCGATCACTTTGGGAGGAAAGACTGTTTATATCAATGCAATTATATCCAAGGCCCTTTTTATTTTAATTTACTCCTTGGGCATGACTATGTTTATGTCATGGGGGTTCTTGTCTCTTCACTCTTTCATGTGATGTGTTTCCACATGAAGGAAGAATCGTGACCATTGAAAAAGTTTTGTTCATTGGTCCTAATTGGTCTCCCAGTCAACTAGCATCCCTAAATGGTCCTTATATGCAAGTGGTACCTCCCTTGTCATAGGTTAATTATATGGCAACCTGTTACATTCCTACGTCTACTGATAATCTAGTAGGTGATGTAGTGCATCATTTTTTTGGGGCATTGTAGTTTGATATTTCCATTGGATCCTTTGATACCTTCAATAGTTGGATTTCTCCCACATTATGAGACCCTCTTGGAAGCCATGGCTTCTTATGGGAAATGCTGAAGTTTCTTGGAGAATATTTCCTTGGCTTGTGTCAAGCTCTTCAAAAAAGTAAACAAGTTACCCGTAGCGAAGTTCATTTTCTTGTGTCAAGCTCCTTAAAAAATAAAACAGGGTTTTCCGAGAAATTTTCCTTTTCTTGTGTCAATATTGTAAAAAAATGAAGCAAGATCCCTTTAGCATATTTATTTTACTATTCAATCTCATTAAAAAATTAAACATATCCCCTTCCAATTCGAATATTTGATTAGATCTCGTAAATTCTTAGTCGAGCATTTCACTACATCTCGTAAATAAACTTTCATTCCATCCACTTATTAGCAACCAATATTCTACTTAGGTGAATGGAATTAAACTTGGAGGGAATCTACCTTGAATTGAGTCATTATGTTGGGGTTATGAAAAATTATCTCAAGCATATTTTTTCTCATATTTCATTCTTGTGAAAAAATGAAACCATCTTCAACTGATTTCAAGCATAGTTTCCCATGTTTCAATCTTGTGTAAAAATAAATCCAATTTCATCCTACTCTTGTGATTTCCATTTTTATCTTCCTATCTATGGAAAATAAGACATGGTTTTCTCATTCCATCATCACCATTTTCTTGGTCAATCATATTCTTTCACTTGGTTTTTACCCTTTCTTGGGGAACAACTACGTTAAATGGTATTATTAGCCACCCTCTTGACCTTTATGTGTTTTGATCAGTTCCATCATGACTGGAGCCAATTTATACCATTTATACCACCCATTCCTCTAGGAGAAGTACTCTTTTAGCTCTTTTCAAACTCCCAAAATATGAAAATATTGTTGAGCACTTGTCTTTTCAAACTCATTAAATTAAATGAAAAGTAATATACTAAATATAAGTTTAACCCTTTTCTAGAATAATATAGACTTTTTAAGAAAAATGAATATCTTAGTAAAACATGGCTAAGAGGTTCTCTTGAGTATTTTTTTATTCCTTTTTAGGCTTGAGGGACTATTTATGAAAAGAAGAATATGGATTTTTCTTTTTCTCCTTTTTTTCAAACTCTCTAAAAATGAAAAATATGTCAAGTTTTTTCTTCGTTGGACTCGTTAAAACATAAAATGGTGATTAGTTTGTCGAACATGACAAGACTGAACCAGTCCTTATTAGGTTTCATTAAACATACTCAGGGGGATTCATCTGAAGGATGAACTTATAGATCAATAATATATTATCCTCCTTAAGCTTGTTAAAAAATAAATAGGTACTAACCAGTATGGTTTGGGAAATTGGGAAAACAAGGAACTCCATTTTTCTAATAGCAAAAAATCTCTCTTGAACATGACACTCTTACACTTCATCTTTATGGTTGTTGGGTGGGTAATATTCTTCTCTTTTGGTTATCATACTATTTTCAAAATCATTGATCCTTGGTTCTGAGTCAATGCCTCCAACTCCATTTAGTGTCGCTAATGTGTTCAAGAGAATTCATTCATTCAATATATGCTCCAATACTCTTAATCCTTCATTTCATGTATGAAATTACTGATACAGTTATGTATCATCATCATTTTGTCTCAAACAATAATACAATTTTCATTTAGTTGAAGTGGGATACATCAAGGCCCTCCTGCGATGGGTCACTTCCTATCGACATCAACTCATTATCCAGGAAGTTTAATTAGAAACACCCCTGAGTACTTGGGTGCTTTCATACATCAATGGTGATGTTCCTTTCTCTCAGTGAAAATTTACATCATTTTCCTTTGAAAAAAATATTATGTGTGGTGTTCAACATGAACTCATTTACTCACACCATACAGATTGTACTGTAGTAGCTTCAGAGCCATTAACATCATCAGTTGTTTCTTTCTTTCCTATTAACAACTTACATCATTGAGTGATACTCATATGGTTTCTACCATGTTTGACTCCAGCTCATTGATTCACATGGTTAGGCTCCTCAAGTGAAGTTCGTGCGAACAATATAGAAGACCTTAGATATAGTTTCATCCATCCGGATTATGATTTCAAGATAAATACAAGATCATAATGTATTATTGATATGATAATACAGATAGTAATCCAATCATGGGTCCACCATTTGTCGTCATTGGACATGTATTTTTATCATTTTACATGTAATGTTATCTTATGTGTTGAGTATCGGCATGCCTCCCTTAGCAAGTATGTCATGATGTAAAATTATTTTAACAACATATGATCTCAGTGGTTGTTCTTGATCTTGACTTCTCACATTGTAAAGCACTTCAGTTATCAGACACTATTCATGACTTTTCACTTTAGGGAGCAATCCATTATAGGAATTTTTGTCACATCTGGACAGTTAAACTATAAATTAGATCAATCAAAGTAATTTTCCCGCTTGACACCATCATAGCACAAAGCCCTATGCATGACACTACCATATCCCAGACTTTCTTCCTAAAAACACATTGTTTCATTAATTTTAAGGATCAATGCTCCCTGGCCTCCTATGAGACAATGTTCACCTAAAATTTTCTCCATTGTGGCCTGTGTTGATCACCTAGATGTTTCTATCCTTTGCACTCATGTTGGTTCTAGAAATTCTGCAAAGAGAGAGAGGTTATGGTAGCATCCCCTTCCAGAAGCTTCCACAATGTGTTACAACCATTTATATTAGATAAAACATTCGAATCATATCCTATCCTTCCTTGGAGTTTCCATCGCTTTTACATTGATCCTATTATCCCATGAATGGTGGATCTAAAATATTATATTGATAATTGCATAAGAACTACCAACTTACTACCCACAACTATATATTTGTGGCCATCCACAAGCTAGGTGCTTCATTTTGGAGATAGAATTCCACTCTTATGATGTTATTCTAGAGAGGTAACTTTCCATGCATTAGGGTTATTAGAGGTGCACTTTGTGACAACGAGGCAAAAAGTCAGTCTGGAGGAGTGATTTCTCAAGGTAAACATCTATTTATGGTTGTAACTCCTTCCATTTATATTAATGCAAATAGTTCTTTGTTTTCCTATATGTGATGTTATAATTTCATATATTTTGATTCAATGTTGAGCCATTGAATAAAGTATATATATGATGATACATATATATTGTATATATTTGGATTCTCTGGTCTGCTTATGAAGGTTATAATTTTGGTAACATGAACTAGTATTAGAGAATTCAGGCCAAGAGAAAAGTGAATCATATCACATATTACAGCTAAGATTCAACCCATCATCCATTTACTTTAAGGAAAATAAAAACTAATCTGTCCTTATGTTGTTATAAGCTCAACCACCTAGTCTAGGGAAGACACTTCTATCCATATTCATAGTTTCCGTATAACACCAATACTCAATTTTCACCAAACTCTCTCTACACATTGACTATTATCTACTAACACATTCATCCTCTGTAAAATATGTGCTGGTTATGATGAATCATTCATGGCTATGATATAGAGATATGACAATCCATACATCCTTTAAAATTATTCCCAACACTTGATCATAGCTTCCATTTGTATATAAATTTATACGTATATATATATGCTGCCATTGAGATAAAATATCAAATCCCTAAATGACCATAACTTTTATCGATAATTTTCCTCAAGATATTATGTCCTCGTGGGGTTACAGGCTTGGCCCACTTGGCCTTAATACTTTTCTTTTCTTTTTTTCCTTTGATTTTGGTCGAGGCTCCTTCAAATGCTTGGCCACATTGTTTTATCCTTATTCATGGCTTGAAGGCCCTTTCTCACTGGAACACACAAAAAATTTACAAAATGAATTCATGGACGCACCTTTCATTTTTTGGTGAAACCTAAAATGTTAACAAAATATCTATCTCCCATCTTTGTTATTATCCACAAAATCTTGACACTTTGTCCTATTTTTCCTTTATTCCTTACAAGATTTTTCACCTTCCAAGGCTTCAGGCTTCTAGGATTTCTTCTGGCTATCCCCATTTCATTACTTATCCCATAACATTTTTAAATAAGCCTCTATCATTTTGATACTTCCATATTTCCTTGATTCCCACTTTTTTTACCACTACCCTAGGTTGATGCCATCCCTTAATCCCTATTTTAGATAGACCTCTAAGCTTCCAAACTTATGGGACTTTAGGGTTCTGGGATTCTAGCTACCTCGACTTACTGCAATCATCTAAAATTTTTAAATAAACCACTAGGGTTCTGGGGTCCCAGGATTTGATTCTAAAGACTTCAATATCTTTAATTTGACTGATCATAATTTTTGGGTCCATAGGCCCATTTGAGAAATTCCACATATCATTCGAAATATATTTCTAGAAACTTTCTAAATATGCCAATTTCATGAGAAACTGAGCTGATATCTTGAGTTGTAATATTCTCCAAAGTCTGAGACTCCCCAGCCATAATAATAATTTTTTTATGGCTTCTCCACTAGGCGTGTTACTATGACGATTCTCTAGAGAATACTGGAACAACCATGAGACTTCCTTTGAAGAATATGCTCATCAATTCCAACATATTTTTCTTCTAACCTTAATTCTATTATAGTTGACATCAATTCCAACAAACCATGCATCATCAATCATTCAGAAAATCCAAACTATCCAAGAATATCCCCCTTTGGAATTCATGGAAGAAAAATAATCTCGACCTGAAAATAGTCGTGGTTTTATTCAACATTTTTCTTATCCCTATTTCTTACCAATGGGAAAGGATCCTTCTAAAGTCTCCCCCTAAAACACTACAACCTACTCTTTCATTGGTCCTTCAAGTTAAGTAGCTTCCAACACCCATTTTAATTTAGTCATTTAAGAGTAGGAGTTACAACTCCTATCTACTATCGGATATATACTAAGGGCTCTCTTGCAAGTGGCTTCGTAAATATGTTTGTAATTTGTTCTTTAGTGGTCACATATTCAAGTCAAACAACATTAGTAGTAACCTAATATCTTAAGAAGTGAAAATTGATAGGAATGTGTTTGGGTTTTGAGTGAATTACATTATTCTTAGAGATATTGATAGTGCTAGTGTTGTCACACACGATTGGAATTTGATCAATTAATTCTACCTTAATTTCCTCCAAGGTCGAGTTCATCCTGAGAATTTGTGAGCAGCAAATGGTAGTTGGAATATACTTTTATTTAGCAGATGATAAATAAATGGAGCCTTCTTTCTTGTTGACCTTGGATACTAAGTAGTTTCCCAAAAAATACTGTGGCACCGGAGGTTCTCTTTGTGTCATAAATATTTCCTTCCCAATCAAAATCAGTGCAGGCCTTTAATATTGATCCCGGTAAATTTTCAATACCCTTTAACCAAGACCTTTTACTTCGTTTGATGTGTTAGAATTATGTTTAATCAAAGCATTAATGAACATAAATGTACATCTTCATGTCGTAAATAAGAGGAACATAATAAGAATTATCAACATAAGAGATTGATAATGGGGTTCGTCGAGGAGGGACTACGTCTCTGAGCCTCGGTGTCTTGATGGTGTTGGTCGCTTCATTTAATGACGTAAATGTGATGATATACATGGATGTTGTTTTCTTATCATACAAGAAAAACAACCCTCAACATGACTAGGAAAGTCTCTCCTAGAGACGTTCCACTGCAAGGAACTCTCACTCATAACAGACCTCCTATCAGCATGACATAAACTCGCACGTAACTACAGTGAGTATCCTGCCAAAATGGAAACAAAACAATCTAAATAAAACATACATGTGACAATAAGTATCTGGCCAACATGGCATCAAAAGGATCTCAAACATAAATGAAAATCCATGATAAAAATTACATCTCACATCAAGAACAAAAGCAAGATCCCGCGTCAAACATCAAGAAGTGAACTATGAAACACAATGCATCTCATAGAAAAGAGACAAAGAAATACATGATCACACTACATATACCTCACACTAAATATCACTGAATCATAGGCTGCTCCGCTGTTGGATCTGAAATCACCATCGCAATTGTGGTGTTGAAAAGCATGAAATCAACTGCTGACTCACTGAATGCTCACACCCACAACTCCACTTTGAAAAGTGGCCAGAAAACATAAGGATCAGACGGAAAATATGGCTGCACCACTGAAATCGTGTCACCAAGAGGTGTAGGATCGACTATCAATTTTTTGAATTTTGACAATGTCAAAATCTGGGCCTTGGAGAATATTTTAGATTCCCCCTAGATTCCTCAAAGATGTTGCTCCACAGGGAATCTAGAAATATGCAACTCAAAACAATAATATCATATCACCATTGAGATCCTTGCGAAATTCTAAGAAGAATGGGTATCAGGGTGACCTCATTCTAACACTGCCGAATTTCAGCATCCAAAGAATCTGAAAGATTCTCTCAAGGTTCTAGAAGATTCTCCTCCATGGGGAATCTGTAAAACTGCTGCTCAAATGGAAAATCTAGGCACATCATCGTGCTCCCTATGAAATTTTGGTTAAAATTCATATAAATTTTAATACATTCTGACATAGGAAAATTTTACCTCCTTAGAATCAAAAGATTCCCTTGGCATCAAAAAACATTCCCTCAAGCTGTGTGCACCAACCTGCCTTAAACTACATGTCTGTCTTCTGTCCGAACTACCTTCTCTTTGCTCATAGATCCATTGGCCTCCTTGTGCCCTCATCTCTCATGTATTCTCCATCATTCTCCATGGTTTCCTTGAACCATTTGAATGGAATTTTATAATAAAGTGTGACAATGAATAAGACAAAGTGTGAGGTTGCCACATTGGTTGGCATAATAATATTGAGATAGTTGTTGTCGGGAGGTTTGAGTTCAAATCCCATTGAGTCTGAATATTTTTTTAAAGCCAAATTTTAGTTCTAATATATTTTTTTCAAACTATATAATATATGGAATTCATATCTCCATATTGTAACGAATCCCAAAAACAAAAATGAAGGTTTTATTTAATATGGAATTTAACCATATTAATATTATTTTTGTTACATACAATTTACCATATCTAAATTGATTTTGATTTTTTAATAACTATATTTAATATATAGTTATTTTTTAATGATTTTTTTTATGTGGGAAATTAAATATCATTTTGTTTTGTCTTTTCTATGGGGGCACGAGGCCAATGGAGGAGTGCCATGTGTCAAAAACAGAGGAGTTTTCCATGTCAGTCCCACATACTTATTGGGATGCCATGTGGCATGATGTGGGCCCCACTTCCTTTACCTTAACAAAACTTCAAACTTCTCTAACTTTCTTATACGAGCTTGGATTGACACATCGTTCACATTTTTGCGATCAGGGTGACAAAATATTCAACTTGAGCCTAGTACGAGTGCAATCCAAACAATTTTATTTTCAGCTTTCATCAACCCTCTTTGTCCTATGTGTGTCTTTGGAGCCACCTTGATCATTCTTCCCCACTAAGGAGATTTTGGTCCTCCAAGAGAATCAAGAATAATCTACAACTGCTATGTATTATGTTTGCACCATAAGCATCCTGAAAAAGGTTACCCTTCCAGCTCCTTCACCTTTGTTATTTGGAGCCTCATGTGATGAACAAACACCTGCATCCTCTGCAAACATGTAGTACAATATCCTACAAATTACATGCTCAAATTAACCAACTATGACCCAAACATTTCCATACTTGCCACGAGTTTATAACATGCACTCGATGGTCAAGCTTAGATAAAAATGGAAATCACACCCCAACTATCATTAGAAGACCAACATTATTGTTGCATTTTGAAGTGATAAGAAACACCTCATCACTTTTACATGAAAGAAATGCATCATATAATTTATAAAACAAGGCCAAAAATATCATGATTTTTTAAGAAATGATGGAAAAAAAATTCATCATTTTTACGGTTAAAAATGCAACCTATGATTTACAAACATGGCCATCACACACTGAAACATCTAGAAAAACCATCTCTCACTGATCAAAGTGAACGACTTGTCTCCTTGTGGCACATTTTCTTGTCGAACTATTTCAACTGGTTCATGCACCGACGCTTTTTCCTTAAGGTATTTCTTTGGATGGAGACTTGAACACGTGGATATTTGATGACCAATTTGGTTTCACTCGCTGCAAAATTTATTCTTCCTCTAGACTTTCTTAAGCAGTTTCTTTTTCTGCTGTCGAGAAGGATTTTTACGCCTCATCCTCCTTTGTGTTTCCATTCTTTTCAAACACTTAGAAATGACATGGTTATGTAAACCAAAAAAATGATAGTTTTTTTGAAGCCATGATTTACGACAATGATTAAAAACTTTCTTATAATCAAATAGAACTTTGGAATATTGGGACTTTTTATACCTCCCCTGGTGGTCTCTGGTGCGATGATGGTGAAGTGTAGCCATCATTCCTATTTCCTGGTGAGTTAAAAAATGTATATTTTCCTTTGATGTTCTTCGAACATCCTCCTTTAGTTTATCCCAAACCTACATAGCGAGGTCTATGCACAACCTCTAATGGTTGGGTTATTCCTTAGCCATGAATGCCAATTCCTCGTACTTGGTACCCCGTCTTGGTAAGGAGTGTCATGATGGTTACTATAATGGGTATATCCACACTTCCAACAGAAATGATATCATGTGAAGATGAAATTGAATAGAAATCAACATTGTTTTCCTCAACTTTCGATTTTGAAATAGGTGAAGAGGGCTTCTCTGAGCCTTTGTTGTGCTTCACTTCCTCCAAGGCCTCTATCATGGCTTGTAGCTGAAGTTTTAGTAACTGCTTATCCTCCTTCTCTTCCTGTAGGAGTATCTTTAATGACTGATAATATGCTTGAAGACTTTCATTGTTGCTCTTCAATTATTTAAATGCCTCTATCGTGCCTTGCAACTGAAGCTACAATCAATGTTTTTCCTCCTTCTCTTCCTATAGGTGTGTGTTCAATTCAATGTTGTTTGTTTCTTGTTTCTCATAAGATTCATACAACATTTCCACTTTCTTTGACACCTTGAGCATGGTCTCGTACTTGAAATCCTCCATTCTCAACTCAGTGAACGTTCAATGGTTCATGCATGCAATCTAAATCAGCAAGAAGACAACTCTGATACCACTTGATCCTAGTAAATTTTCGATACCCTTTAACCAAGAACTTTTACTTCATTTTATGTGTTAGAATTGAATTTAATCAAAGAGTTAATGAACATAAATGAACATCTGCATGTTGTAAAGAAGAGGAAGATAATAAGCATTAGAAACATAATAGATTGATAATGAAGTTCGTCTAGGAGGGACTACATCTTTGGGCCTCAGTGTCTTGATGGTGTTGGCCACTTCATTCAATGTTGTAAATGTGAATATGTACATAGATGTTTTTTTCTTATCATACAAGGAAAGAAACCCTCAACATGAGTGGCAAATTCTCTCCATGGGACGTCCTGCTATAAGGAACTCTCCTTCATAATAGAAATCCTATCAGCATGACATAAAATCGCACATAATGAATATGAGTATCCTAATGACATGGCAATGAAGGGATCTCAATAAAAAATACTTGCATTAATGTGTATCTTGCCAACATGGCATCAAAGGGATCTAAAACATAAAATGACAATCCATGATAGAAATTACATCTCACATCAAGAACAAAAAAAATATCTCGCATCAAACATTAAGAAGGGAACTATACATCACAATGCATCTCATAGAAAAGAGACAAATAATTACATGATCACACTGCATATACCTCACACTGAATATGAATGAAGAATAGGTTTCACTACCACTGGATCTGAAATCACCATCACAATTGTGGTGTCAAAAGGCATGAAATCGACTGCTAACTTATTGAATGCTGACAACTGCAACTCCAATTTAAAGAGTGGCCAAAAAACATAAGGTTGAGATGGAAAATATTACTACACCACTGAACTCATGTCATGGAGAGGTGTAGGATTTGTTAGCGACCTATGAATTTTTTGACAAGAAAACAGGTGGCTAAATTGTTCTTGAGCCTTCAAGAAATGCATTTCCTCTGAAAACACATCATTCTTGAAGCCTCCTTGTGTCTTTTTCCCTTTGAACATCTTCACTATTGTTTCCATTTTAAAACCCTACTGTTCTGTGAAGAAGAATGCTCAAAAAGGCCTCCATTTTCCCTTTATTTCACTCCCACTAAGCCTCTGTTTTCATCCATTTTTCCCCTCTCAAAATCCCTCATTAACTCTCTAAATCATCCTAAATCCCCTTTAAAACCTTATAACGCCGCTTATATAGTTTAAAACACCCTTACTCCCTCTAACGAAAACCCTTTCAAGCCTTAAAAATGCTCCTTTTGGCTTAAAAACCACTCATTTGCATATTAGGCTTTAGCCCCTTTTAGCCAAGCCCCTTAACCACTTCCCCACATGACCTGCGCCCAGGAAGAGGCACTAAATCCCTAGGTGCTTATTGCAATTGGGATTTTTTTATTTCTGCATTTCTTTTGTTAATTGATTTTTTCCCGATGTGATGAAGTTTTGGTCTATTGGACCTCCACTTTGATCTAATTCATAGATCTTTATAAGATCTGATGGTTAGCGCTAAATGTATCACGCCCCTATCCTTCTCTCCCATTCCCCTTTGGTTACATATGAACCATCTATTTGGTTCCAGATCGGATGGCTGGCGCGTAATCACATCTCGCAGACCTAAGCATCCCCACTTTCAGTTTTCCCCGATTGGAAATCTCCGATCCAATCGCGATTGTCGATCGCACCTTCATTCGATGGTCTAGTGCTAATCACAACTAAAAGCATCAGAGTTTCGACCCCTGCCTTGCTCTGATGCAATTAGATCTCAGCCCTTGATCCCTTTAGATCCAACATCCCTCATTCGTCCCGCTCGTTCACTGATCCTTTTGTCTCCCCGCTCCTCTTTTAATTTGGACCGTCCATACTGTAGATCCGACGGTTGAGATCTAACACACTTTAACCATTCCCCCAACCTAACCAACTATGAATCTCTCCATATCATGTGCTAACCTCCACCGTTAGATCTCCTGCCCCTTCATCCGACGGCCGATAACACATATCGCGTAGATTCTGCATCCAAGCATTAATGTTTTAAAATTACATGATATGAGTGGTTTTGTTTTGCCACATGTCATACAGCAGATCATATCACGTTTTTTTTTTTTTTAGATTTCTCAAAACCACCCAGAAGTCATGCGACACCAGTGGTTTTACTCCAAAAACCACCACTCCCTTATATATTCCCACATTCAATCCCCACCGTTGATCTCCTCCTGAGATCCAATGGTTCAAATTTAATCGCCTTCTGCCCTTGCCATGTCCCACCACCAAAGGCCCTACTTTCACACCTTTTGCTCCATTTCCTTTGTATTTGCTCAAATTTAAAACCTCTGTGTTTTAACAGTAAGATTTATTTCTCTGCCTAACAAAGTATTAGCACCTCTGTTAGCCAATCTTGACCATTGATTGTCAATGCTTTACATAATCGGAAGGCCCAGAACCATTTTTGCACCAAACCTTTGTTAACTTTGTTTCTTCACCATTCTGTAGCGTTTTCATCCATTTTCTCGCTACCTCCACCATTAATCGCCCTCTGACCTTGCCAAGTCCCACCACCAAAGGCCCTTCTTTCACACCTTTTCCTCCATTTCCTTTTTATTTGCTCAAATTTAAACCTCTGTGTTTTAACACTAAGATTTATTTCTCCGCCTAACAAAGTATTAACACCTCCGTTAGCCAATCCTGACCATTGATTGCCAATGCCTTATATAATCTGAAGGCCCGGAACCATTTTCGCACCAAACCTTTGTTAACTCTGTTTCTTCACCATTCTGCAGCGTTTTCATCCATTTTCTCGCTACCTCCACCATTTCCATGACCGCTTCCACAGGCCTCCACAATAATTTTGTACCACTCCCCTAGATTTTATAATTGGTTCATTTCATTGTGTAGGGATTACAGAGCAAAGAAATTCACTCTGGCTCCACAGTCACAGTCACTGTGACTGAGAGTGCAGAGAGGACATTACAACAGTGGTAAATTGTATCAGCAGAGAAGGATTAGAGGATTTAAGCCCGTAGTTGAATATTTAACACTTTAATCCTATGTTCAAAGGATAAAGACACAGTTTGAAGACTAAAGAGAACATGAAACAAGCCATATATATGCTTCAACGTCAGCATTATATTTTCTCAGATAGAGCACCTTCGGACAGTGTTCTCCATGACTCCTCAAGCCCTTAAACAACTAAGTACACTGACAGAAGCTTCTTAAAGACTGTCAGGACCGCAGTTATGGAGTATGGAGACCCGCAGACCTTTCGATCCTAGTTTCTTATTCCAGAAGGCTGCACAGAGTACTAGACAACCATAAGGACTTCAAAGAACACATCTAAGGTCAAATATCAACCTGACAAAGACTCCCAGACCATGCTATAGAGTACATGCAGCGATGCAGAGCCATTAAGCAGAGTGGGCATGAACTCTTTCTCCACTCTATCTTAATGAGATCCATTAAATGTACATTTGCTACTATCGTTATTTCATTCTCCTATAAGAACTCCCGAAGAACATATTGTAAAGGTTGTTGTTGTTGTTGTTGGGGGTTGTTATTGTTAGTTGTAGGGATTCATTCGACTGTTAGAAAAATTATTAGGGGAGAGTAGATGAGTAGTTTGTAATTTAGTAGGCTGGGAGGAGAAGTTTGGACTGTATCAGCTATTGAGCTCAGTGTATGTGACTGGTTTTTCACATCAATTTATCAAGAAAATTTCGCAGGATCCTGGTTTATATTACCGGTGATGTTTTCTATCTTATTCCATTTTAATCATGCTATTCATATTTCTCTGATAAGAATCAGTAAATAAAGCTTAAGATATACCCCTGCATGGTACCTTAATGCTCACTGCTCCTCTTATCCTTGATTTTTTCTGTTGATAGTGAATCTAAGAGAAAATTCATGTACTTTAACCAGTTAAAGATGTCGGTCAATCCCATGCTTACTGATGTGTGAATTCGGGGTTTGTTGCTTAGTTTTTCTTGCTAGGTTTAAGCTAGAAGAAATGGGATACCAGGGATTTAGTGTAAGCCCTGTCCACTGGGGTCCTTTTCAGACATATTGGCCTTTCTAAGATCCCTGTGAGTTGGTGTCAAAGTATTGAAGGTTAAAATCGCTTCTTTGATATTAGGCCTAGTTCTGTGTCTAAATATTAATTCTTTTCCCTTTGGAGTATGCTGAAAGCAGGCCTATAGTTAAATGACCTCTAACTTGATCATAAGCTACCCTTGTGTTTTCATTGAGAGTTTCCTTGGATAATGTCAAAGCAGGTCTACATTTAAATGACATCTGACCTGATCTCCAGACTGCACTTGGGCTTCTTTCCTTGTTTCATCTTCACTCTTTAATGTTCCATTCCACCATCTATCTAAAAGATCCTTTAGTATATATGACTTTCCCTATGGAATCCTTGCTTAGTGATTATGCAAGTATTCCCCTTTTATGACTCCATAGCCCAATGGATGGCA
Source organism: Pinus albicaulis (assembly GCA_034641835.2). Classification (NCBI taxonomy): domain Eukaryota; kingdom Viridiplantae; phylum Streptophyta; class Pinopsida; order Pinales; family Pinaceae; genus Pinus; species Pinus albicaulis. The sequence continues at coordinate 1,453,878,464 of CM076582.1, forward strand.
CTTTCTCAACCTATCTTCTTTCGCCGACACATCTTGCTGCTTTGCTCGTTTTCTCCCATAACCTTCTCAGTTTCTGATCCCCAACCCAACAACCAAGTCAGTTTAAATCCCTTTGTGCTTCATACCTAGCCTAATACAACATTGTTAGCTTTCAAATATATATATCATTCTTTTCTTAATTGGAGATATCCCTCTCCAGGTCTAGGAGGGCTAGATCCTAGGGCCCCAAAGTGGTTATGATGTTGTCCGGTCTTTTGGTCTTTCCAATCTAGCCAAAAAAATGGAACCCCAACATAATGGAAACTCCGTTGGGACACAGCCTAGGTGAATTTTATCTTAGATACCCTTAGGCACTCAAAAAACCCAAAATCTCTTGTTATATTGGCACCTCATTGCTGACGGTGGACAACATCCTGCTTCAAACAGTAAAATTCATCCACCTGGCAACTCCACACTCCATAATTCATAATATACCAAATGACTCCACTGGTAGAAGACCTTGAACTGGTTGAGAAGATACAATGACCTCTTTTCACAAACATGGATCTAGATCTAGACAAAGAAGCAAAGCTAGATGCTTTGGCAGATGGACTAACAAGAATAGTAAACATATTTGCTGAAGTAGTGATGAAGATGTATGAGGCTAATTTAAATGCAGAGGTTGATTATTTAGAGCAGCCCATTCTTATTCCAGAACAAGAACAAACTCAAGACCTAGACAATGAGCAAGACATGCATGATCCTCTAGAGTCTATAGAAGATAAAGAGGAAAGTAATCAGGTGTGCTTGATTCTCTACCTATACCTTGTACTATGCTGACCAAAGAATATCAGGACCTAACAACGAAAGCTAATAGGGAACACTACTTGGAGGATACAAGAAATGACATAGAAGATGCAGAATATGATGTGGAAGGAGAAAGAGATCAGGAAACGTCAGGAATTCCTCAACGTTTCCCTGCTAGCACAAGTGAAGATTCAATAGAAAAGGCTCAAGAAGACACCTGACCTCTATATCAGCTAGTACAGGAAATAGAGGACAGTTGTTCTTCTATCTATGTTAAAAGAGAAATCTCTCTGTTGACAGAAGAAGAGATGGACCGAGTATTAAACACCCAGTCCACCGCTGAAGTATTTTATAGAACATATACTCTTTCTCACTCACCTAATGTGTTTGATTATGCAGATCTAGAAAGCTCCTCTATGGATTAGAGCAAGGAAAGACTTGTTGAGAATCCAGCAGGTTGTATTGGTAACATTGCTTACATATATGATTTTCCTATATATGATCTATTTGATGATGATTGTTTCGAAAGGGAAACTAAGTTTGCAGGACCATTATCAGTAGCTTCATGGGAGGAATATCAGGGCCAGCAACTTCAGAGAAGAAATGAACCAAATCAGCCTATCTATGACACTGATGAGGAAAGTTATGAAAGCCTAGTAATAGATGAAGATTCATTGAATTTTCACTCTGTTACACCTCAGATCACTAGTGATGATTTTCATTTTATTGAAAGCCAATAGCTTTTCATATCAAAAGATGAAGAAGAAAACGAAGAAGAGATTTTTGAGCAGATTGGAAGAAAAGAGCCTTCTCTCGAAAAGGAGGAAGAAATAGAATGTACCCCTGCTCAAAAATACATGGGCCTTTTCACAAAGCTCAGCCCACTAGATCAGAACATCTCAGAGCTCCAAGAGGACAACACTGCCATATATGATGAGTCCTCCATTTTAGAAAATGAAGAAGATGAGGGAGATTCTCTTTCTCAAGAGAGTCTTGTTCTTGATCCACTGGAAGAGGAAGAAATCCTGGTTGAAGCCTGCTTGCCAAATACTCACAACCAGGTATCATTTCATGATCCTTATACTCATTTCCTGCAAACATTTGAAGAAGGATCAAAGGTCATTTTGATAAGCATTTTGTAGAAAACAAGAAGTGTTTTGAAAGATGCTACTAAGAGACAAAGAGAATGGGAGTGGCCCTGCCTTTCCAGCATGCTCAAAGAGATGAGCAGAAAAGACCAGTCCTGGGATCATTTGATGGACTGGATGTATTGGAAAAGAAGGTTTATAAGCTAGACTTGTAAATATTTAAATTTAGATTAGGGTAGGTAGGAAGTCTCAATAAAGCTCAGTCTGTGAGCATGTAGTTAGTGGTTTTTAATTTCTACAAAGTCCAGCAAGCTAGATAGTCTAATCCTGGATTGAATGTTTTTCAATTTCCGTTTTAGAATGTAGAGAAGAAGTCTACTAGATAGTTTAATCCTAGCAGATGTTAGTTTAGGTAGAGAAACTATGAGGCCAACTGTTTAATATAGTCTCATGGAATAATAAGGGTAGAAGTAGAAAAGGTTTGTTTTCATGTTTTTAAAAAATTGATGATGTAAGGGTCTGCAAGTCCGAATGCACCCAAAAGGAAAAAATGTTAGGACTATAATATAGGTAGGTAGTTGTTTGGGAGAGTATGACTGTTGATGATTGTCTTCATAATTTGTGGCAGTTGATCCAAGAAAGAAAATGGATGTGTCAAGTACCAGGCATTTGGCCTACTCCCAAAGATTATTTTCTGAATTCTTAACACCTTCAAGAAGATGCCATCCCCATGTGGAGCCACTGTTAGCCACCTATGAATTTTTTGACAAGCAAACAGGTGGCTAAATTATTGTTGAGCCTTCAAGAAATGCATTTCCTCTGAAAACACATCATTCTTGAAGCCTCCTTGTGTCTTTTTCCCTTTGAACATCTTCATTGTTGTCTCCATTATAAAGCCCTGCTGTTATGTGAAGAAGAATGCTAAAAAAGGCCTCCATTTTCCCTTTATTTCACTCTCACTAAGCCCCTATTTTCATCCATTTTCCCCTCTAAAAATCCCTCGTTAACTCTATAAATCATCCTAAATCCCCTTTAAAACCTTATAATGCCCCTTATCTGGTTTAAAACACCCTTATTTCCTCTACTGAAAACCCTTTTAAGCCTTATAAATCCTCTTTTTGGCTTAACAAACACCCATTTTAATATTAGGTTTTAGCCCATTTCGGCCAAGCCCCTTAACCACTTCCCCACATGACCCGCACCTAGGAATAGGTGCTAAATCCCCAGGTGCTTATCACAATCTAGATTTTTTTATGCGCGCCTTTATTTTGTTAATTGATTTTTTCCTTATGCGATGAAGTTTTGGTCTATTGGAACTCTGCTTTGATCTGAGCCGTCGATCTTTACAAGATCCAACGGTCAACGCTAAATGTATTGCGCCCCTGTATTTCTTTCCTGTTCCCCTTTAGTTACATATGAACTGTCAATCTAGTTCCAGATCGAATAGCTAGCGTATAATCGCATCGCGCAGACCCAAGCGTCCCCACTTTCGGTTTTCCCCGTGGCGATCTCCGATCCAATTGTGACCATCGATCACACCTTGTTCCGATGGTCCAGTGCTAATAAAAAATCAAACCATCGGATTTTGAGCCCCTGCCTTGCTCTGATGTGATTAGATCTCAGTTGTTGATCCCTTTAGATCCAACGGCCCTCATTCATTCCGCTCGTTCACTGATACTTTTTCCTCCCTACTCCTCTTTTAATTTGGACCATCCATACCGTAGATCTGATAGTTGAGATCTAACCCGCTTTAACCATTCCCCCCACCTAACCAACCGTGCATCTCTCCATATCGCATGCTAACCTCCACTGTTAGATCTCCCACCCCTTCATTCGACTATTGAGAACGCATATCATGTAGATTCTACGTCCGAGCGTTAATGTTTTAAAATTATGCGATATGAGTGGTTTTTTTTTGCCACGTGTCATATAGCGGATCATATCACGTTTTTTTTTAGAATTCTCAAAACCACCCAAAATTCGCGCGACACGAGTGGTTTTCCTCTAGAAACCACCCCTCCCTTATATATTCCCGCATTCAATCCCCACCATTGATCTCCTCCTGAGATCCAATGGTTCACATTTAATCGCCCTCCACCCTTGTCTGGTCCCACCACCAAAGGCCCTGCTTCTACACCTTTTGCTCCATTTCCTTTCTATTTTCTTAAATTTAAAACATTTGTGTTTTAACACTAAGTTTTATTTCTCCGCTTAACAAAGTATTAACACCTCCATCAGCCAATCCTGATCGTTGATTGCCGATGCCTTATCTAATCAGACGGCCCGGAACCATTTTCACACCAAACCTTCGTTAACTGTTTCTTCACCATTCTGCAACATTTTCATTCATTTTCTCGCTGCCTCCACCATTTCCACCACCACTTCCACAGGCCTCCGTAGCAATTTTCTGCCACTCCCCTAGATTTTATAGTTGGTTCATTTCATTGTGTAGGGATTACAGAGAAAATAAATTCACTCTGGCTCCACAGTCACAGTCACTGTGACTGAGAGCACAGAGAGGCCATTACAGTAGTGGAAAAGTGTATCAGTAGATACATATTAGAGTATTTAAGCTCGTAATGGAATATTTAACACTTTAATCCTGTGTTCAAAGGATAAAGATGCAGTTTGAAGACTAAAGAGCACATGAAACAAGCCATATTTGTGCTTTAGCGTCAACAATATATTTTCTCAGATAGAGCACCTTCAAATAGTGTTCTCCATGCCTCTTTGAGTCCTTAAACAATTAAGCACACTGAAAAAATATTCTTAAAGACTGTCAGGACCGTAGTTATGGAGTATGGAGACCTACAGACCTTTCCATCTCGATTATTTATTCTAGAAGGCTACACAGAGTACCATACAACGAAAAGGACTTCAAAGAACACATCTGAGGTCAAATATTGACCTGAAAAAGACTCCCAGACCATGCTACAAAGTGCATGCAGCGATGCAGAGCCATTAAGCAGAGTGGGCATGAAATCTTTCTCAACTATGTCTTAATGAGATCCATTAAATGTACATATTCTACTACCGGTATTTCATTCTCCTATAAGAACTCCTGAATAACATATTGTAAAGGTTGTTGTTGTTGTTGTTGGGGGTTGTTATTGTTAGTTGTAGGGATTCATTCGACTATTAGAACAGTTATTGGGGGAGAGTAGCTAAGTAGTTTGTAATTTAGTAGGCTGGGAGGAGAAGTTTGGACTGTATCAGCTATTGATCTCAATGTATGTGACTGGTTTTTCACATCAATTTATCAAGAAATTTTCACAGGATCCTGGTCTATATTACGGGTGATGTTTCCTATCTTATTCCATTTTAATCATGTTGTTCATATTTCTCTTATAAGAATAAGTAAATTAGGCTTAATATATACCCCTGCATGGTACCTTAATGCCGACTGCTCTTATTATCCTTGATGTTTTTTACTGATAGTGAATCTGAGAGCAAGTTCATGTAATTTAACCAGTTAAAGACGTTGGTCAAGCCCATGCTTACTGATGTGTGAATTTGGGGTTTGTTGCTTAGTTTTTCTTGCTGGGTTTAAGATGGAAGAATTGGGATACCAGGGATTTAATGTAAGCCCTATCCACTGGGGTCCTTTTCCAACATATTGGCCTTTCTAAGATCCGTGTGAGCTGGTGTCAAAGTATTGAAGGTTAAAATCCCTTCTCTGATCTTAGGCCTAGTTCTGTGTCTAAATATTAATTATTTTCCCTTTGGAGTATGCTAAAAGCAGACCTGGAGTTAAATGACCTCTGACCTGATCTTAAGCTGCCCTTGTGCTTTCATTGAGAGTTTCCTTGGATTATGTCAAAGCAGATTTGGATTTAAATGACATCTGACTTGATCTCCATACTACACTTGGGTTTCTTTCCTTCTTTCATCTTCACTCTTTAATGTTCCATTCCACCATATATCTAAAAGATCCTTTAGTATAGATGACTTGCCATATGGAAGCCTTTCTTAGTTTTTATGCAAGTAATCCCCTTTCATTACTCCATAGCCCAATGGATGGCACTTTCTTAACCTATCTTCTTTTGCCGAAACATCTTGCTACTTTGCTCCTTTTCTCCCATAACCTTCTCAGTTTGTGATCCCCAACCCAACAACCAAATCATTTTAAAACCCTTTTTTCTTCATAGCTAGCCTAATACCTCATTTTGAGCTTTCAAAGATATATATCATTCTTTTCTTGGTTGGATAGATCCCTCTATGGGTCCAGGACGGCTAGATCCTAGGGCCCCAAAGTGGTTATGATGTTGTCGGGTCTTTTGGTCTTGCCAATATGGCAAAAACACTGGAACCCCAATAGGATCAACTGTCATTTTGTTGAATTCTGACACTATCAAAATCTGGGCCTGAGGGAATCTTTTAGATTCCCCTTAGATTCCTCAAATATGTTTCTCCACATGGAATCTAGCAATATAGAACTGAAAATAGGAATCTGATCTCACCATTGAAATCCTTGAAACATTTTGAGAAGAATGGGTATAAGGTTGACCTCATTTTGACACCAAAAAATTTCAGCCTCCAAAGAATCTAAAATATTCCCTCAAGATTCTTGAAGATTCTCCTCCATAGGAAATCTAAAAATCGCTACTCAAATGGAAAATCTGGGTGCACCATTGTGATCCCCGTGAGAGTCTGGTTAAAATACATATAAATCTTAATACATTCTGACACAGGAAAACTTTACCTCCTTGGAATCAAAATATTCCCTTAGCATGAAAAAGGATTCCCTCAAACTATGTGCACCATCCTGCCTTGAACTGCGTGTCCATCTGTTGTCCTACCTGCCTTCTCATTTCTCACAGCTTCATTGGCCTCCTTATGCCCTCATATCTCATGCATTCTCCACCATTCTCCATGAATTCTTTAAGCCATTTGAATGAATTTTTATAACAAAGTGTGAGGTTGGCACATTGGTTGGCATAATAATATTACGATAGTCGTTGTTGGAAGGTTTTGAGTTCAAATCCCATTGAGCTGGAATTTTATTTTAAAACCCAATTTTGTTTTAATATATTTTTTTCAAACTGTATAGTATATGGAATTTTTATATCCATATTGTAACGAATCCCAAAAACAATTTTAGTTTTAATATAGTTTTTTCAAACTATATAATATATGGAATTCGTATCTCCATATTGTAACGACTTCGAAAAAAAATGGATTTTTTTTTAATATGGAATAAAACCATATTAATATGATTCTTGTTACATAAATTTACCATATTTTATTTATTTTTTATTTTTTAATAGCTATATTTAATATATAGTTATTTTTTTAATGAATATTTTTTTTTTTTTTTTTAATGTGGGAAATTAAACATCATTTTGTTTTGTCTTTTCTGCAAGGGAAAAGGGAAAATGGAGGAGTGCCATGTCTCAACAACTAAGGGAATTTCCATTTGGGTCCCACTTGCTTATTGGGATTCCATGTGGCATGTTTTGGGCTCCACTTCCCTTTCCTTAACAAAAATTCAAACTAGTCTAACTTTCTTAGTCATTTTCGGATTGATGCGTCATTGGCACCATTATTATCAGGGTGATAAAATCTTCAACTTGAACCTATTTCGAGAGAAATCTGAACACTTTGATTTTTGAGCTTTCATCAGCCCTCTTTTTCCTGTGTGCGTCTCTAGAGCCACCTGGATCAAAAATAAATCCCCTTCTCCTAGCATACGACAACCCATATTTTGTTGTGATTTGTAGATATTTCAAGGTCCTTTTGAAAATAAGGACATTACTTTCATGAGGGCCAACTTGAAATATGGCTACTAAGGCTACTGTTTTCATAATATAGTGTTTATATGTTATGAGATATAGCAAGCTTCCAATTAACTATTGGCACATCACCTTCTTTTCATAACTTATAACCTTTAACCATGGGAGTGATAACCGGCTTGCAATCTTCCAGGCCAAATTTCTTTAGAGTTTCTAGTAGATATTTGGATTGGGAGATAAATGCGCCATCGTTTGATTGATAAATTTGCAATCCTAAGAAAAATTATAGTTCTCCCATCATGGACATCTCAAACTATGTCTAAATACAAATTGTGAATGGATGTCCCAACTATTCCAGATCATAGCCAAATATTATTTCATCCACACACACTATGATGATTAGTAGGTGGTCATTCTAAGAGGTGGGGGGGGGCTGTGAATCAGTATTTTAAACACTTACTTTACCTTCTCAATTTGTATTCAAATTTTTGTATGTAGCTTTGATGAGGTAAACCTATGCATGTATGCTATCATTATGAAGACAACCAACATATATCCAGTTAACTAACTTTTCAATTAATGATTCTTAATTTTAACTTGAACCAGTGTATTAATACTACAATACGCATTAATTAGATAGTAATCAAGTGCAGTAAAAAAAAAAAAATTACCACACAAGTCAACATATATGAACACCAATATTTTCAGCTGGAAACCAAAATGTGGGAAAAAACCACCATTGTTGTGATCTTTGTCTTCTTATTTAATTAAGAAAAATATGCTTTATAATTTAATACAGGTGGAGACTCATACCAGTATGCATGAACCCACTTGCATAAGGCTACAACCTTTTCTCTTTCTCTAGAAAATGGTGGAACTGATATACAACCCCCTTATCTTCAATTATTTGTGCATCACTTTTCAGAATGTTTCACACTCGATAAACCTAATTAAAACATTAAAACCTATAGGCCACCTTTCATCAATTTTTCAAATTGGACCCACTATTAATATCAAATTAATGAATCAAAAAATCAATCATTGAATCTCAATTAACCATTGCAACAAATCAAACTAAATCGAAACAGATTATGCATTGTCAAATATTAAGCCATACACTATTATCCATCATTAAAATCAAATGCTACAACTATATACCCTTATCAGCAATATGTAAACATTTATAGGCTATTGTTTTGAACAATACATGTGTAGACACAGGCTTTTCCTTAATAAAACATGCATAAAGATCTTAAATCACTTAACCTTAAAACTGAATCACTATCATTTTGAAATAATCTTTGAGTTATACATAGAACCATTGAGTGATTCTGAAATAATCATAGAACTTTCATAGATTTTCAAATCACATACAAATAGTAGCATCATTATTATTCAACATATCAATCTACAATAAATTTAACTCATCATCATTGTTAGATCCATATCATCATGTAAGACTTCATTGACATACAACATAAAACACGTAAAGAATGATTACACTCATCAAATATCATATTCAACAAAACCATACCATATATACACACCTCCCATAGAGCACTTCCAAGTCTATACGCGTCTTTTAGGAATAATGCCCACGTATAGATCTGTCCATTCTAAAGAAATGATACACTACTTACAATAATGAGACTCGCATATGCACACGATATTATTGGTACAGGAATGATTTTAGACCTGTAATTATTGACTCATACCTATGATGCACAACAAAAAACTAGATAAGTCCATATCTTAGCATACATATCAAAAAAACATGTTAAGCATTATCATCACAAATCAAACCAACCCATAAGCAGATTATCAATGTATAGTAGCTTCTTATCTATTGGATCTGATCCATCATCGTACTCTCAAACACATAATTATTTGAGATCAAACAATTCATCAATAACCCATAACATGAACACTCAATACTTTGATCTCCATCTCCTTATATAGCTTAGGCCTTAGTCATTACCATAGGTCAAAACCATACTAATGCTGATGGTATTCCTTAATGACATCAAATAACCGTTCCCACGCTCAATATTTTGGTCCAACACCATGGTAAGGAACCCTGACATAAAGGATACCATGGTGCGAAAACTGTACACACTTTAGCTTCTCCATACCCTCATATGTACGTGTCTTTGCTTCATACAATCCGTGTGTATTTATCAAAACATCACCTACATTATTCCTATGTTTCGGAAATGCTATGCCTTTGTCCAAAATATCTATCACATGTGTGGTAGCTTATATACTCATCCTGTTGTCATTCATGTTGACATATTCATCAAGTTACCATCAAGGAAATCTCAGCTTATAGGTTTCCATCATGCGAACTAATATTACATCATGTTACCATTGGTGTGCATACCAATTTGTAGTCTTCCATTCCACATTTCCTTAAAATGTGTGTGAGGTACTTTTTTATGAGGGGAATATTCCATTATTTTCTTACTATACTTATAAAAAAAGAAAGTATGTTAGTTCACCATGTAAGGACATTTCAAATTCTTTTTGCATGACAAACGAAAATCTTTGAAACATAGAATCTTCATTTATCCCAAAAAAGATGTAATCTACATAAACAAAAACTATTAAAATTTTACCATCATCCACTTTTATATATTGGTTTCTATCTGCATATACCATAGTGAAACTTTGTTGTTGAAAATACCTATCAAGATGATAATACCATGCATGGGGATAATGAATGAAACCTTCAAGTTTTTCAATAAAGGCTTCTTCTTCTAGGTCCCCATTTCTAAATGTAGATTTGACATCCATTTGAGAGACTTTGAAATTATGAAAGATTGAAAAAGAACGAAACATTCTTATGGCTTCATGTATTCCTATAGGTGAAAATGTTTCTTCAAATTCTATTCCTTCTTATTTAGCATAGCCTTTGCATACAAGTCTTGCTTTATTTTTAATCACTTCTCCACATTCATTCAATTTATTTTTAAATAAACATTTTTTCCAAATAGTATTTTTATCATGAGGTCTTGGTACTAATTCCCATGTGTGATTATTTTCTATTTTCTATATTTCTTCAATCATTTCCTTAACCCAACATTCATCTTTTCTTTCTTCATTTACATTTTTCTATTCAATTGTGGATAGTGAGGCTAAATAACTAGGACTTCCAACAAGAGCTCTTTTAGTTTGTATTCCAACTCCTTTTTCACCTAGAATTTTAGATTCTAGATGATTTTCTTGAGCATACCTTGATGGAGTGTTTTCTGCTGCTTCTATATTTTCAATTCCTTCTTCTGATGCTTCATTGGTTTTTCCTCTTACATCCTTTGGGCTTGTTGTAGATACATTCATCATCTGCTCTTGCTTCCTTTCTGGTATATGTGCATGCTTCACCGATCACAACATCAATAGATTCAATAATATTTTGAAGTATTTTATTGTAGCATTTATATCCATTTCTTGTACAAGAGTATATAAATAGAATTTCCTCATATTCACTAGCTTCTAACTTTCCAAGCTTATCATCATTATTATTTATGTAAAATTTTCTTCCAAAGACTCTAAAATTCTTAATAGTTGGAGGATTACTAAACAAAACTTCATAAGGAGATTTATCACTTTGACATGGACATGGGATTTGTTGAGAATAGTCACCGCTTTATGTGACGCTTCATCCCAAAAGGTATGATTTTTCCTGAACTCATTAAGCATGGCACATACCATTCGTTGAATTGTTATGTTAATTCTTTCTTCCACCGCATTTTGTTGACTAGTTTTAGCTATAGAAAACTTCCTCTTAATCCCATGTTCACGAAAGTCAAAAAAATAATTTGATATGAATTATCCTCCGCTGTGAGATCTAAGGAATTTGATTTTCAAGTTTGACTCATTTTCTACTAAGGCTTTAAAAAAATAAAATTTATCAAATGCTTCAGATTTATGGTCTAATAACCCAATCCAACACATTCTCATAAATTAATCAATGCATACGATGAAATATTTTTCAACCCAATGTGACCTTTTCCTCGTAGGCCCACATAAACTAGTATGAATAATTCCAAGTGGCTTACCTGCAGAACCCTCCTTAGCATTGAATTGTAATCGATTCTTCTTACCAAATTGACATTATTTGGATATGGTACTTTCTGGTAGAAATATGTTAGGAAAGTCACGAACTACTCCGAGTTTGCTTGACTTATGTATTTGAGTGAAGCTTAGATGTCCCAATATTTTGTTCCATAGGAAGATTTATTTTTCTTTCCTCAAGTAACATTATTCAAGACACACTTCCAAAACATATACACTGCCTAGAGTTCTTGTTCCGTTCATTATGATTTTACATGTATCGTGATTTCAAACCACAAAATTATTTGATATGAAAATAAACTCATTCCTTGGTCACACATCTGACTAACAATCAAAAATTTATGTTTTAATCTATAAACAGAAAAAACATTTCCATCTTTAACCTTTTGTTTTAACGAAACAGTTTATTTTCCTTTGATAGCAATAGGTGAATTATTTCCAAAGTTTACATTATTTTCTTTATTTATTTCAATATAGGAAATCAACTTATCTTTATCAATTGTAATATGTTTTCAGCATCCATTTTCAATGCACCACAAATTCTCTTGATCTCCTTTATATAATTCTAGGCCAAAATTCTCATATTCCAAGTTATTCTTTTTCCATACCTTAGATGTTATTTCATTTTGTTCATTCTGGAGTGTTGGTCACATTTTTATCCTACATCCAAATTATTTATGCCAAAATTTATTGCAAAAGGAACATTCAGTTTCATGTTGAATAGGCGAGAAAGTATTGTAAGAGCATTTCTTTACCTTGGTCTCATTATTTCCCTTTCTTGCTTCTGTATTCATGATAGTTTTGTAAGAAACACATTGAATAGCCTTATGGCCAAATTTATGAAAAGGGTAGCATTAACCATTAAAGTAGAAGTTTCTAGGAGTATGGTACCTCCTTTTTCAGTTTTCCATTTGATTGTAGTAAGGGAGATTTCCCAGGAAGTATTTGATCTTTTATTCTTTCGTCGATGGATGGACTTTTGTGAATTCTTAATTTTATTACATCAAGATATCTTCCTATACATGTTTCAGAAGGATTTGCAGTTTTTTATGATTATCCACTATACCGAAGACCTATTTTTATGAGAGGAGAGTGTTGTACTTTGATTATTTCAACTAAGGTTTTAGATCCTTTAGAAAACCTAAGATTTAGACCTTTTCTTTTCTCAAATTCCTTCCATGCATTTAAAATTTCTTATTTCTAATTTTTCATTATGCTTCTCCTTTTCAAGGATTTGTTCCTTGAGAGCTTATTTTGTTAATTTAGCTTCATCTAAATGAATTTTAAGTTGATTTATTTCTTGAATGAAATTATCCTTTTCTTCTAGGGCATCCATAAAACATAATCAAACTCATCAATACATTTATTTTCAATTCCCATAAGTAATTGATATTCTTGATCAGACTCACCTTCTTCATCATTTGAAAGACCATCACTATCATCATGGGTGTTGAGGCTTCTTTTGATTTCGAAACCTCCTCTAAAATTTAATTTTTATGAATTCTTCCCTTTCTCATGATTTGATGTATAAGGACATTTAGTAACATAGTGACCAAATATTCCACAAGAAAAAAAATTGAAGGGAAGCTTACCTCTCAATATTCCAGTACCTACTTGAAGTTTCTTGCAAAAGTTTTCCTCTTTTTCATATGATACATAATATGATTCCTTAATTTCCTCCTTTTATTTTCCTTGATAAGTAGCCCTGAATGCAACTTCTTTGATATCTCAGGGACCCACTTTTCTCATTTCACAGGCTCTTAGAATTCCATGAAGTTGTTCACTATTAAGGTTCTACAAATATTGCATTTATTCAATAGAGGAGACTTTTGAATATAATTTTAGGGTCACAAGTCTTAAGATTTTCTCAACCAGAGATGACTCTTTTACTTCTTCATGAATATTTCTCATTAAATTAACAATGTCACCTGCTCTAAGAAAGAAACTTGCAATACTTTCTTCATGATGAATTTTGAGAGTTTCCTATTGCATTCTATAATTTTGAAGTTTGGCACTTTTTACCTTTGTTTCACCTTCATAACTTTCGATGACCTTATCCCATAGAGAATTTGTGGTATTTAGATGCATAACTTGGACAAATTTTCATTATGCCAAGCTTCCTAATAGAGGATTGGAAACCTTTGAATTGGTCTCATATTTCTTCTTTTATACTTCATCTGTGGGAATGGAGGATGGATATTTATAGCCTCCTTCAACAATTCCACAAACATGTTCTCCAAGTGACTCTAGGTAAGCTCTTGTTATCACTTTCTAGAAACCATATTGTATCTATTTGAAAATGGTGACCTGATAGATGTTGATCCCTCTTGGTTTATGATATTGATGAATATTCCTTTAAGGGATCAAGCTTCTTCTGAAGGACCACATATGATAGAAATTTCTAGGAAAAATATTGTGGGGGGGGGGGGGGGGGGGGTGTGATTCAGTATTTTAAAATGTTACTTGACCTTCTCAATTTCTATTCATATTTTTGTGCATGTATTTAATGAGGTAAATTAGAGACAACCATCATATATCCAGTTAACTAACTTTTCAACTAATTCTTCATCGGTTTAACTTGAAGGAGTCTATCATTACTTAATTAGGAATTAATTATATAGTAATAAAGTGATGTAATAACAAATTAATTCATCACATAATTCAACACATAAGAACACCATGATTTTTAGTGGAAAACCCAATCTAGGAAAAAACCATCATTTTTGTTGTCTCTATCTTCTTATTTAATTAAGAAAAATATTATTTAAAGTTTAGCACTGGTGCATACTCATACCAGTACATAGGAAACCACCTGCATAAGTCTACAACATTCTCTCATTCTCCAGCAATTGCTGGAATGGAGCTACAACCCCCTTATCTTCAATTATTTGTGGATCATTTTTATAATGTTTCACACTAGATAAAACAGATAAAACCATTACAAAACATAGGCCACCATTCATAGAAATTTAAAATTGGACCCACTATCACCATCAAAATACTAAATAAAAAAATCAATCACTAAATCTCAAATAACCATTACAACCAATCAAAATAATCTAGAAAATATTATGCATTGTAAAATATCAAGTCATACACTATTATCCATCATTGAAATCAACTACTGCAACTATAGAGCCTTCTCAACAATATGTCAAAATATATATGTTACTGTTCGGAACAATACACTCGTATACACACAATTTTCCTTAAACAAACTTGCATACAGATCTTAAATCAATTAACATTGAAACTGAATCACCGTCACTTTGAATTAATCACTAAGTTACACATAGAACCACTAAATCATTCTTAAATAATCATAAAACAATCAGATATTATGAACCAAATACATATAGAAACATCATTACTTTTCAACATATCAATATACAATCAATTCAACTCCAATCATCATTGTTAAAGCTAGATCATCATCTTAGACTTCATTGAAATATAACAACAAACACAACAAGACTGATTAGAATGATAATATACCATATAGTATAAAACCCTAGCATATATACACACTTCCCACAAATAACTTCCTTGGGTATATGCATCTTTGAGTAATTATACATGTGTACAAATATGTCCATTCTGCAAAAATGATGCATGACTTCTCAGAATGAGACCTGCGTATGCACGCGATATTATTAAGACAAACTTACCTATGGATCTACAATTACTAACTCTTACCTATGCTGCACAATATAACTCAATAGAAATCCATATTTCAACATACATAGTAAAAACATGCATTAAACATTATCATCAAATATCAGCCCAACACATAAGAATATTATCATTGTATATTCCTTTTAGATCTATTTGATTTGATCCGTCATCATTCTATCGGGTGCACACTTATTTCAGATCAAATATTTCATCAATAACCCATAACATGCACACTCAACACTTTGATCTCCCTCTCCTTATATAGCGTAGGCCTTAATCAATACCATGGGTCAAAACCGTAATAATGTCAATGGTATTCCTTGATGGGATCAAATAATTTTTTCCATGCTCAATATTATGGGCCAATACCATGGTGAAGACCCCTGGTATTAATGATACCATAGTGTGGAAACTATACAGGCTTTCTCTTCTCCATCCCCGCGTATGTACAACACTTTTCTTCATAGAACCCATGTGTATTTCTCAAAACATCACTTGCATTATTCCTCTCTTTTTTTGAAGTTCTATGCATTTGTCCAAACTCTTGGTCACATGTGTACTAGCTTGTGGAATCATCATGTTATCATTCATGTTGGAAATTCATCAAGATTTAATCAAGGAAAATTGATCAGATACGTTATCAGCAAGGACAACACATTTTTCGTAATTCCAACATATTTCTATCTACAATTCCCCGCTTAAAGCCTTCTTGTTGAAATTGTCTATCTACTCTTGCATACCCAGCTTTTGGGGCCCTGTTTGAGTCTATATAAGGATTTTCTCAGTTCCAAATGAAACCTTCATTTTCGATGATCATGAGCCCCTCTAGCTACTTAATATAAACTTATTCTTCCATAAATCCATTGAAAAATGTTGAGTTCACACCCATATGATACACCTTGATATCTTTTTTACTGGAAAAAGAAAGAAACATTTTGATAAATTCTAGTCTTCCTAGAGGTGAAAAGGTTTCTTCAAAAATACTCCCTCTATTTTTTGATATCCTTTACAAACAAAGAGGGGCTTGTTTGTAACCACTTGAACTTGCTCATTTACATAATTTTTAAAGACACATTTGATTCCTATGAATTTTTTTCTTTGGGCCTTGGAACAATCTCCAAGTGTCATTATTCGTAATTTGATCTAGCTCTTCATTCATTTCCTTCATTTAGGATTTATCCTCACTTTCCTCACTAAAATTCATTGGCTCAATTTGAGAGAGCAGAGGCATGTTTGCACAACTTTAGATTTCAAGGAACCTTCTCTTTGTTTGAACCCCAAGTCATTGATCACCAATAATTTTACTTTCTAGATTTAGTTTATGTACATACATTGAGCGAGTTTTGGACCTTGGTGTTGTACTTGTTTCTTCATCTTCATCATCTACCTCTACTTCTGCTTGATCTGAGATTTTGGTGGCTAAGCTTTATTCTCTATCTGAGTTCATATTCATCCACTACTATATCAATTTATTCCTCAACTCTCTTTGTTATTTTTTTGTAGCACCTATATCCTTTAATTCAGGTTGAGTACCTTATAAATATACCCTTGTGAGCATGAGAATCAAATATTCCAATATTTCTGTCATTTTTCTCGATAAAATTTTTTCTCTGAAACACCTTGTATTGCTTTACTAATGAAAATTTATCCTTACACAACTCATAGGGATTTTTATCTTTATTGGGCATGAGTTATGTTCCGTTTGATAGGTAAATCTACTTCATCGAACATAGCTCTGGCTATCCCTTGGATTCTTCTATTGTTTCTCTTAGCTACTCCACTTTTTTGTGGAATTATGGCCACAAAATACTGAATTATCATTCCATGCTATTCATAGAATTATTGAAACTCTGCTTAAGTGTATTATCCTCCTCTATCTTCTCTTAAGAATTTTGTCTTTAGATTCTTCTCATTATTTACTAGATATTTAAATGTCTTAAAATTATTAAGTGTTTCTTATTTCTCTTTTAATAGCTAATCTTGTGGATATGGTAAAATCATCAATAAGCAGCATAAAATACTTCCATCCTCTTGGGATTTTTGTTATGGTTGGGCAGCAGATATCCATTTGAATTAAATTCAATAGTGATCCAGGTGGCTCCAGACACCCTCAGGAGACAAGCAGGGTTGATGAGAGGTGAAAATTGAAAGTGCTCGGATTACTCTCAAACCAAGTTCAAACTAAATTACTCGACGCCCTGATTTTAACATTGTGAACAGATCTCCAATCTGAGCCCATATGGATAAGTTACAACAAGTCCAATTTTTGGTTAAAGTCGGGCAGTGGGCGACGTTAAAGTTTCCCACGAATTTGACATCAACTGGTAGGGAACCCAGCTACCGAAAATGGGTGAACTTGTGGCCTCGTTAATTTTCCCAATGACCCTTATTTTCATTAAAATGAAAAATGACCATTATTGATGTAAAAAAAAAAATATTAAAAAAATTGTGGTGGTGAGCCATGAGCCCCACCAACCCCATTGAACCATATTACAACACATTAAAATTCAGGGTGGCATGTGGCCAAACCCCACCACCCTGACTAGAGCCCATATATATAATTTGGTTGTTTCTAACGATTTGGGTCCAAGCCACATGGAGTGGACCCCGCCCACTATATTTATGTATATCACCAACCGCTATCTCCATTTTGGTGACTATTGAGCAGGGATGATAGGGCTAGAACCTGCCTAGCCCATTTTGGCCGACCCCATTCCAAACCAAATCAACCCAAATATAACGTGAAAACAACAACCAAAACCATTCAAATAAAAACACATCAGAGTTATATAAGAAACGTTCCAAATAAAATAAGGTAGCAGGATTTGAAACCGGGATCGGTGGATGGGGGAGCACCTTAAGGCCTAGGCCCTAACCAACAACCCAATGTGCTTATTTGGTAAATTCTACCTGCCAAAACTTATTTAAACCACCATATTTTCTCATTTGGGTAGCGAATGGAGAAGGAGACCGAGCAGGAAGAAGGAGAATGAACTGAATGGTGAAGCACATAGGAAAATAATGATATTTTAATTGGAGCATGGGACCGCAAACCAGTTTAAGGTAGAACCATGCTAGCAAACTTTTCAAGACATATAATTTTTGCAGTGAAGATTCCTTGATGCGTAAAAGTTTCCATGGGGAGGTAATCTTTCATTTTTTCAGAATGATATAAATTTTACAGTCATTTTAACTATAATTTCATAGGGAATACAATGGTAAATCCAGAATGGCCATCTGAGTAGCATATTTTTAGATTCCTTGTAGAAAAGAATCTTATGGATTCTTGATGGAATCAAAAGATTCCTCGACACCCAAAACTTGCCAGAGTAAAATTTCAACAAAATTTTATGTCGATTTTACACCTATGGGCAACACGAGCTCAATGGCGATATTCATTTTAGTAGCAGAGCTCCCCATTTCCTAGCCATATTCTACATTGGAGTGACAGTGTTTGACTCTTAAGTGTGGGAAGTCGATTTTATCAACCTCTACGTGATGAGTTCGATGGTACAACTAGATTCAGTAGCTAAGCATCTGCTTCTTCAGCCAGCTTCAAGGGTTGAGGTATATGCAGTTTGATCATGTGCCTCTTTTTAGTGTGAGATTTATTATGATTTCTATATCCTTGCTTGATGCATGTGTGAGATATTGTTTTTGTTTCATGTCAGATTATGTCATGCTGATAGGAGGTCCATTGTGATTCAGAATTCCTGTAGCAGAATGTCTCGTCGAGATACATGTTACTCATGTTGAGGTAACATCATTATGAACATCATCCATGTACATATTTCCATTTCCAGCACTATTTGAAGTGGCTTATCCCATTTTTACACCAGGCCTAGAGATGTAGACCACACTGGATGAACTCTGTTATCAATGTTTCATGTTATCGTGTTGTTGATATTTGTCTTGATTCATCTTTCTTAACCATGCATATGTGTTATTTTATGCACTTTGAAAATGAAATTCTAACAACATCATGTAAGTAAAAGATCATGGGTAAATTCGGTAGCTGACGGACCCATATCAAATCGTTTATATAAAGAGAATTCCTTTCTCTTAAAATGAAACCTGATTTTCTTACCCAATTGACAAGATTTGTAGATTGAATATCAAACTTTGATAGTCATGGAAATAATCTGACACCTCCTATCTTGTTGAATTTTATCATAATTTCAAAATTCATAAGACCAAGTCTCTTATGCTATAAACATATTTAATTTGTCTTACTCGAATAACAGCTTACTATGGAGTCATAAAAACCATATACATTATTGTGAATTTTGATTTCCTTCCCCACCATATTCCCATTCTTTTCATGTCATATATTACAATATTTGAATTGAAAGGTCACATTATAGCCATTAAAAACATCTGGCTCACACTAACCAAGATGTGCTTAAGACTCTCTAGTTACAGTACATTTGATCTTGAGTATTTTCATCAAGATTAGCTATGCCCTTGCCTTTATTTTTTGCTGGAACATTGTTCCTAATCATGACAGTATCCCCCCTGTCATTTTATTTCATAGATAAGAATTTAATTTTATCCCCGATCTTATTATTGCAACAACCACTATCTACATACCACCTATTTTTTTGATGATGTGCTGATATAGAAATTCCACATTCCATGCTCTTTCCATACTTTCATTTACAACTATTCCTATCCTTTTCAAAAGTTGGATGCCAAGAGTTTTTTAGTTGATATGAATACTCAAATTTTCTTCTCCATTGACTTTCCTTGTGCTCAACATTAATACGTTTGAGGTACTCAACAACATCCATCAGGGGGGAGAAGGGATTTATAGTTATGGGAGAAGAGTTATGAGGTCTATAATTTTGATACTTATTGTATATTAAATTTTCATCTCTTTCAACATTGACTCTTCTACAATCAACATCCTTATGTCTAAATATATGAATTTTATAAAAATTACCATAAAATATATTAGGGTACTGGAGTTGGAAATTTCATGAGTTTGTACATGAAGGTACCTCTATTTTATTATTGATTGATTCATTCTATGTTCGTATGACTCCTTTGAGAAGATGTAATTATTATTCTAATGAAGGGCTCCCATATTTATTTCTACCTTTCTATCTTCATTTATTCTTACTCGAAGTTCCTTTTCATAGCTCTGAGGTTACTCAAACATTACAGACCTGAAGTTCATCCTCCTCATTGAATATTTATAACGTCTAGAATATTATAGACCCGTTTTGTTCTCTAAATAACGTTTAATAATTAGAATTTAATCTATATTTCTTATCCCCTCTACACACTTTTTATTTACACCCTTATTAGTCGACATAATATCAATATATATTCTCAGAGAAATAACTTCTCCCTCGAACCTTTGACCGTTTTCTTCCTATGCATGGATCAAATCATTAGGAGCTTCTTATTTTCTCTTAGCTTTCTCTAATTTAACTTTCAAGGAAAAAAATTATTCTTTGCATGTCTCTCAGATCATCGCCTGCTTTACTTTGAAAAACTCTTGCTTTACATGGTTCTTCTCTTGTTCTAGTTTCTCACATGTCTTTTGTTTTTCTTATAGTTGAAGTGCTAAGTTCATCAAGTTTTTCTTTTTGATAAATAAATCCCTCATTGTCATATTTATACAAAATTTCTTCAGCATGATGCAATTTTTCTTTTAGATGCATGCTCTTTCTTCTAGTATTCTTTAACTCATCAAGATCACTGATGATTTCTCCTTCACTGTACACTACTCCTACTTCTTCTCCAAAGTCGATAATATCTTGTTTCTTGGAGTCTGCTCCATATTTCATTAGTAACCACTCATTTGATTCATATTATAAGGAGTTTTTTCTATCTGAGTCTGGTGCTGAGCTATCCTCTTTAATTCCTAGATATCCTCTTATTTTGATGTTTTCTATCTTTTCCTTTAAACTTCTTATCATTTTCCTTTTTCTTCCTTCCCTTGTAAGCGAACATGGATAAAAGAATTCAAACTCTTCCACAGTCAAAGAATTTCAAGTGAAGCTTCACTTTATACTTTCGTGAGCCATGCCTTAGTTTCCTAGTAAAGTGAGTCATCCCATGATCAGATTCATAGGACGAACAATGCTAGTGGTATTTTTTCTCCTTAGACTTCGTAGACACTTTGAATATTTCCTCCTTTGGTTCAAACTTCTCTCTTCCTATTCTCATCTCATAGGTTGTGACAGTACCAAACAATTGGTCCATTATGAGAACCTTTCAATCAAATACCTCTTCAATGGATAGTATTTTTTCGTTAAGTATCATAGGCATAGATCTTCAATCGTTCTAAACAATTATATATTATTTGATAGCTTCACCAAGTTCTATAATAATATTGGTTACTTCATCAACTCTTAGGAAGTATTCTTCTATTTTGTCTTCTTCATTCATTTTTAAGCTTCCAAACCTAATTCTAAAGGTTTGAAATTTTTCATACTTGACTTTTTCATCTCCTTAATCACTCTAATTGAGCTTGAACCCCAATATCTTAGTAGACTCACAATGCATAACATTCGCAATTTTGGATTGAATAAGGTCAAAGAGTCTGGAACTATTTGTTTTACGATTATTTCCATACACCTTTTTACTGTATGCATCTGTGGGATGGACATCAGGAACATCATAATCCACCAACACAAAGCTCCAAAAATATAAGACAGGCTTCAATCCTAATCTTCCAAAAGGCATGGTTTTCCTCATCAAATAATGGTATCTTTATTTATTAAGCATCTTGACTCCCCTGCTTTGACATAATTCCTTGTGGATCTACCATGTGGTGGTTAAACCATTCGTAAAGGAAAATTTGTCTTATACCATTTGCTGGAATAAGGAATCATTGAGAGGGGGGTGAGTAAATAATTGTGCAGTTTTTAGAGCTTTAAGAATAAATATTTATTTATTTTTAGTACAACTAGTTACTTGTGAGTACATCCATAATGCAATAAAAATCAACAACAAGATAAGCCATTCACATGTACACACAATCCATCAAATGAGAAACAAAAAATATTGAAAAGGTATTCTGCAAGAAAATAATATATTACAAAGCAATGCAACACATAAAGTATGTGGAAACACAAACACATAAAACATATAAAACCAGAGAGACATAGATATATGTGGTTCACCAATTCTGGGCTATGTCCAACCCAAACAGCCAATCCTTCCTTTCTATTATCCAGCAAAATGAAGAGACACAACCTAGAACATATCCA
Source organism: Pinus albicaulis (assembly GCA_034641835.2). Lineage (NCBI taxonomy): Eukaryota > Viridiplantae > Streptophyta > Pinopsida > Pinales > Pinaceae > Pinus > Pinus albicaulis. The sequence continues at coordinate 1,453,901,039 of CM076582.1, forward strand.
TTGTAATATCCTATGTTCTCTATCATAGTGTCCTTATATTTTTCTTTCTCTGATAATACACATACAATATATAGCCACAATAAAATGCCCTCAGAAAAAAATGATGGATTTCCTTCTAAGGTGAAAAAACCTAAATTAAACATAACTTCTACCACCAGATCATTTTCCTAATAAACGACCTAGATTGACTAGAAATTACAATAATTTGAAAAGGAAATTTTACATCTTCTTTTAGCTTCGGGGGCGCTGCACCTAAATCCCCCCACTAGGCAGGGGTGGCTCTATAAAGTCATAGCTGCCCCCCATGGACTACACAGGTAGCGTTTAATTACGGGTGGTGTTCCCACCCCATTAAGAATAGGGTTCCAATGCTGTGATACAAAACAAATAAGATAATCAGGCTCCACACCCAACATGTTTTACATGGAAACCTAAAGGGCGAAACCCAACAATATTTTTGTTGTTATGATGTAAATTAAGAACCTGATTGATTACATTACTTTTTTTGTGAGCATGCAGTCACAGAAGACCCCAACCCCCCTCAGATAGCAATATGATACCTGCTAAGAGGCACCAACCTCTTTTGAATGCATACCATTACCTACTCTAGGGACTGTTCTACTTTTCATTAACTTTGCAACTAAAAACAAAGGGTAATACAAATATATAGAAATATAAATCTAATCTACTGAAATATCAACTAATTTCCTTTAACTCTGTACCTATTCTTTGAATTGTGTTATATACTACTCAACCAACTCTTTTCTTAGCCATATTTTACAATGTATCTCAGTTAAACACTTGGCTTAGTCACCCTTTTGTTCTACATACTCATATTGCTACACTATGTGGCACAAAAAAAATCTACATTACCTCACTTTTCACAACTTTAATCCACTATTTTACTCCTTTTATGCACTAATAATGATGTTGTCTCTGCATTCCTTCATGTTATCTCTACTTTATGTACCTGGTAATATCTTTAAGGATGGCACCCCATTTTGTTGTTACATCAATTTTCCCTCCCTATGACACCATATTTAAATTCTAGAAATGGTATTTATTCATTCAACCATTTTAGTGGCATTAAATCACCAATTACGTATCTAGGTTTGTCCCATAATGATAATGAATTTAACTTCATCCTACACAACCCACCAAAGCTCCTCATTCCTTTTTAACTGCTCCATAGGGACCCGAGTGTACTGAAGGCATGGCTCTCTTTCCTACAGTAGATTCACCACTCTATCAAAGCCCATAAATTTACTTATATTATGTCCCAAATCCATTTTTATCATTTATTTATAAGTGGTGTGCAAGTAATTATAAGAGGATACTTGCTTCAAGTCAAGATAGGATTTACTATTTCCATTACTCAAATGTCACGAAATTCTTTGTGTACATTTAATATTATTTTTTGATTCATACATCCTATGTAAATTATGTGTTGGACATGTTGGCTCATTCAAGGATATGAGATGGAGATTCGGAAAGTCATACATTCTTCAAACATATGACCAACAGTTGCCCATAATTGCCTATTTTTGAGTGTATAAATATATAGATATATATGTCACTACTAAGATGAAATCTCAGATCCCCACATGCTTATAACTTTTATTAATAATTTTTCTTAATATCTTATAGGCTCGCATGGTTCTGACACCTTTCCTTAACACTGTTCTTGGCACTTTCCCCTTGATTTTTTCCCAATCTCCTTCAAATCCTCACCAGCTATGTTTTAGCCTTATTCATGACTTGAAAGCCTTTGGTTACTAGAACACATGAAAGCTTTACAAAAGCAAGTCATAGGTGCAAATTTTGATTTTTTATGGAATGTTAAATTTTAGTATAATAAATTTTTCATGTCTCTATTATTTGTAGGAAAATCTCGATGATTTTTCCCCATTTTATTTTATTATTTACAGGCTTCCAGGCCTTCTGAGGTTCTGGGATTTCGGGTTTTGTTCCCACTATCTGTAACTCGATACTTTTCCCATAAATTTTTTAAATAATCCTTAAGTATTCCAGTAATTCTGGGGTTCTAGGCTTCCATGTTTTGTTCCCACTACCCCTAGCTAATGCCATCCCTTAACCCTTGTTTTAGATATACCTCTCAGCTTCTAAGCTTCGAGGATTCTAGGGTTCCTGGATTCTCGTTATCCTAACTTACTACAATCTTGTAACACTTTTAAAATGTCCTTTGTGTTTTCTAGTCTTCTGTAGTTTTCAGGTTCTGAAATTTCCTACAAAGAAATTGAAGATCCTTAATTTGATTGATCATAAATTTTGATGCAAAGTTCCATTTGCAAACATCCACATATCATTCAAAATATATTTCCAGGAACTTTCCAACTATGACATTTTATGTATAAACTACACTAATCACTTTAGTCATAATATCATCTAAAGTATAGGAAACCATCATAGTTATATTTTTATGGTTTCTCCACTAATCCAGCTACTATGAAAATTCTCGATAGAATACTGTAGCAACCATGGGACTCCCCCTTAACAACATGCTCATCAATGCCAAAATTTGTTTCTTCTAACCTTAATTCTAGTCCAGTTGACATCAACTCCAACAAAAGAGATGCCACTAACTATTCAAAAAATTCCGGTTGTCCAACAAAGATGAATGAAAGAATCATGAAGTGGTATGGACACTCATTCAAAAGTTGCAGCTAGAACCCAATGCATTTAATTCACTTTTTGGAAAAATTGTTTAATGTGGTATAAATAATGTTAGGTCCCTAAAAAATTTGTGTAGCCCCTTTAATGTAGCTCCCTATTGTTATTTTTGTGCCCATATATCCCCCATATTGTTATTGTTATGCCCCATAGAGGCCGACTATTTTTATTGCTGTGTCCTTCAATTATTACTATTATGTAGGCTCTAATTATAATGTGACCCCTTAGAATCCTATCTATAGAAAGGAGGTCTATTCATTTGCATCATTCAATAACAACTCAATTTTATTATGTAAAGTAGGTCCCACCCCTTGAATAAGTTATTTATCATGTGATTATTGATCTATATTTTCTTCTATTTTTTTATTTGGTTGCATAACATTTGGTATGAGAGATTTGGATTCTATGGTTTTGCTGCTTCATACATGTCATCTTGGAATTTTCATTATAACTTTATTTTACAAAGCTTGAAAATATGAAATTGCAATCATGTGGAGCCGAAATATTGGTGAACGTTTTCTAGTAAAATCACATCTTGGTTTGCTACATTTTTTGAGATATTATCTAAAGAAGTTAGGGTTTCTGCATGCTCTAGTCTTAAACAAGTGATGAAGGGAAAATAATAATAGCTTTCTCTGGAAGCATCATATTTTAATTTCATAAAAACTGAGAAAAATTGCACAAATTTTGGTTTTTTGTATCAATTTCAAGGCTAAAAGACGAAAAAGTGTCACATGGAATTTCATACAAGTTCACTCTAGTGAACTAGTCCATAATTAGGCCATCATGGAATATTTCACATAAAATAATATTCAATAATAAAATTTTTATATAACTTGTGGCATTCGAAAGAATACTTATATGGCTACCAGATGAAATAATTTAATACCTCGAAGGTCCGGAATGACAAATATACAACAGGCTCAATATTGAGTTGTTAAAAGGGTAGAAAAAGGTGTGTATTTTTTTAAGAATTTGCATAATTTTTTTTTGAAAAATTAGATTGATGTGATTTAAATGGCATAGTGAATCATAGACATCACTATTTGATTCAAAAATTCCTCAAATAAAAAAAATTGACACGCCTAGTAAGAAACCAAAAAAATCTACTATGATGCATGAAGAAGAGGAAGAAATGCAATATGATATATCAAAATTAGGAGACCAAGTGCAACAAATTTCACTGTCACAATGAGTCGTAAAAAATTAATTGGAATCTAATATGGATGGATTGAAGAATGGTTTAAAATAATACATGGAATATTTTAGGGATGACATATATATTAAGATGGAAGCTTTTTAGGATGGCTTAAAAAATAAAATGAAAAATCACCTAGAATATTTGAATAAAGGTTTGAAAATGTTGATAAAAGAGAATTTTACTAGTGGTGAAAAGGTACACCATGAAAATAATGATGAGGATAAGAGTATTATGGATTTTGATTTTAGAGACTCCAATAGTGGGTTGAAGACTAGCCACATTGCAAAGATTGATATGAGGAATTTTGATAGCAAGGATCTGGTAAGTTGGATATTACAGACGGAGAAATTCTTTGATATACATAATGTGGTGAACACATAAAAGGTACACATTGCATATTTGTATTTGGAACAAAATCAATTTGTGTGGTATCAATATATTTTTTCTCGTAAATAAATTGTCACTTGGATAATTTTTGTGGAAGAATTGGTAGCACATTATGATTATACAGAAAAAAAAAAAAAAAAAAAAAAAAAAAAAAAAATTAGCTAATTAATAAACCTCAAACAAAAGTGTTAAATGGAGGAGAAAATTAAGGACTTACACATATTGAATATCAAGGTAAATGATATTCCATAGGAGCATAGGATTGATGTCTTTATAAGAAATTTAAAGGATAACATCTAACATGGTTTTTTCCCTTAGGAGCTTGATTCAATGGAGAAGGAATTCCAAATGGAAAGAAAATTTGAAAGAAAAATCATGGAAATAAGGAAATATACCAATCACAACTATAAAGAGGGCAGTGTTGTTGCTTCTAGCCTTCCACGACCTACAAGGTTGACACCACAAAAATTGAAGGAAAAAAGAGCAAAAGGGCTTTCTTATAGTTGTGATATAAAATACACTAAAGGTCATAAGTCTGATGAGAAAAAATTATTTTACAGATATTTTGAAGAAGAGGAAGAAAAAAACATGAAACATGAAAAGAATATGATATATGCCATGAACAAAACCCAAAGAAATAATAAATGAATATGACCATGTATTGTAATGCATTGGAAGGAATTACCCACCCTCAAACTCTCAATATAGAATGATATATCAAGAATAAAAAGGTAATAATGTTGATTTATTCGGGTAGTACACATAATTTTATTCATTTTAATATATCCCAGGAATGAAATCGCTCCACTTTCATGCCAGGTTTATCATTACCGCAACACATTATCAAAAACCTTGGGAGGAATTTGTTCTTGTTAAAGATTGTACCGTTGATACAACTGCAAGATTTGTTTTTGAGAATATCATCACCAGGTTTGGTTGTCCCAAAATCCTTACTAGTTACCATGGTTCTTATTTTATCAATGAGATGTTTCATTCACTGCTACAAAATTTTATGATCCAACAACATAAAATAAATCCTTATCATCCAAAAGAGAATGGAGTTTTTGAAGGCTTTAATAAAATCTTGGAAAAAGGTCTTACCAAAATTTGTTTTGAAAATAGGAATGACTGGGATGAGAGAATTTCATTCACTTTATGGGCTTGTCACACTACATTTAAGTGGTTGCATAAGTCTAAGACATTCCAATTGGTTTATGGTAGAGAAGCTGTGGTTCCAGCAGAATTTATAGCTCCTAATATCTTCATTTCTCATGCTACCAAGATGTCTGATGATGAATCCATCACTGATCTATTACAAGAGTATGGTAATTGGATGAACACTGGTTCCTTGCAAATTTCCATCAGATTGTTGAAAAGGAAAGATAGAGCCTTAGGATGAGAAAAAATTTTGATTAGGTATCAAGTATTAATTTATGACAACAAATACCTTAAGCATATAGGTCAATTGCAAATTCATTGGCTTGGACCATTCTATGTTGTGGAGATCAAATATTTTAGAGTTGTCATGCTTTACCATTTTGATGGTATCATTTTTCTTTTTTGGTTGAATGGTGCATGCCTAAAGCCCTACTTTGGATCATAAAATAAGTTTTTGGAATGATCTAAGAAAAGGGATTATTAATTAAGTTTTTACGTTAGGGTAGTTGCATCAATTTTAGTTAATTTTTTTTTTTTGTTTCATCAGTTGCGTCATTAAATCTTTTTAGTTGTGACCTAACACAAGTAGATGTGGTCACCATGGTGCTCTATTCTCTAACCTATCATTTCATTAGTTATAAATATCTATATTTTTGGTAATTAAGTCTCATCTTTTCATAACACCTAGAAATTAAATTTCATTATACTTCCGTGCCATCCTTCGTTAATTCATTCAGCTTGTCAGTTAGTGATTTAAGTTTTCCAAGAAATTTGAGTGCTTCTGTTCATAATTATGGGGGATTTCATGTCTGTATTGAGTTTATTGGTAGTAAATTTATGGGATAATAGTCCACGCATTTCAAACACCCTCCAAACATTTCTATATAATCCTAGTTGTTTGTTATCTTCATGTCATTTCACTTATGAGTTCATTGAGTCTTTCATCCTCACGCCTGTGTCATCTACTGTTACACCATTTTTTAGTCATCTAATCTGTTACTATTAGATGGACCTGAGTACACCATGTAAGACCAATTTTACCCTAAGTAAAATTGCTTTCACTATGAAGAATAACTTAGTAAACCACATTTATTAAGATGTTTATGGTATAAACAGGAAACCCCATGAGGAAATATTAAATAAATCCACATTTGTTTGATTTCCCTCAAGGAATAATGAGCTAAACATTAGTTTAATTCATATTCTTGGCCATATTTAACCCAAAACAGGAAAATTAATTAGATAAATTATTATTTATCTTATTATTTTCTAGGAATAATTATTTAAACCTTATTTAAATAAAATTCCTTGTTAAATTTGACTAAAACATTCATAAATAATTAAATAAATCATAATTTATTTTATTATTACTTAACGACATCCTTAAAATAATAATTAAATAAAGGGATTTGATCCAAGTCAAATTATTTTTCCCTCCAACAAATATAATAAAATATTCCATAAAATTTGGATCTAGACTTGGTTAACAATATTTTAATTATGCACCAATTTCTAGACTAACTCAATATTTTGTTATAAATAGAAAGGTTTTTCCATTCACTCACTACCTTTTGTTGCCTAAAGATCACTTCAGATCTATACTTTTGGTCTAACTTTGATCCACCATCGTTGTCATATTTTTCTACCATTTTTTTTGTGAGCTCCCTTTGAGTTCCATTTTTGTCTGGGTTTTCTATACCATGAAGAGAGATGGATTTCAGATCTGAACACTAGTACATTTGGTCAAAATTCTGACACTTTAGTTTCCAAACTTTTGTTGAATTGGCGGAAATTTCCCTAAATTTTATCATTTTTTTAAATCCCGCCAACAACCCTCACTATACCAACGTTTATGGATATCGTCGCTTTTGCGACGTTTATGAATGTCCTCGGAAATGCGACGTTCTAAACTATGCATCGGTATTACGACGTTTTTGGGACACAAGGTCGAAAATGCGACATTTCTAAAATATGCGTCGGTATTGCAACGGTTTGGAGAAAATGTCAGAAATGTGACGTTTCTAAACTATGTGTCGGTCTTGCGACGTTTTGCTCCAAACCGTCACAATAACGATGCATATTTTAGAAACGTCACATTTCTGACGTTTCCAAAATATGCATCGGTATTGCGACGGTTTCGAGCAAATGTCATTAATGCATTAATAGTTCATTCAAACATTTTCGTATATAGTTCTAAATTATTTATATGTAAAAATATATATAACAAATTATGTATCTAAAAATACTCCATATTGTTTAAACTATAATTCAAACACATACATGTAATTAGCTCAAATTTTAATTTAAAATGCAAATTATATTAATATAATTTCACATTTAAATATATTTTTTCTCATTAATATATAAATAAAATTATTTTTACATATAATGTTATAATATAGTTTCAAAATAAACATCACATTAATAATTTCACATTCAAATATATTTTTTAAATAGAGTTTTAACTTACTTTTATATATAAATATAAAATAGAATAAAAGTTTTGAAAAATAAATATCTAAAATTATTATAGAATTCACAGTGCATTTCAAATATATTTAAAATTATATTTTAAATATATATTTTTATATAGTCTTGAAATAAGTTATTAGATTGGTGACTAAAATTAATTACATTTGAATTTTGTCTAATTTCTTTTTTGGTAAATTAATTTCATGAGGTTCACAAATCTGAAGTCAAATTTAAACCAGCTAAACAAAAAACTCTAATAATTTCATGAAAATCTTCTAAAAAATTATTGAAATATCAAACTTGACAGTAGACCAATATGGGTTAAGTTAGTTTTATGGGGATCATGTTGGAAGTTATGTTGTTAATTTACATAGAACAACACTTTTTTAAATAATATTTTTAGATTCTATTTTTTTATCTTTATCTTCACGATTCTAATATGTTAAGTTTTTTTTTTTATACCACATAGATTTTAAATTATATAAATTTATATATTTATAAAGAGTTATAATAGAACCATAATAGTTCAATAAAATATAAAAGTTAAATAGTTGGGTTGGCGGGAAGGGGAGGGGGAGAGATTCTCCTAAATCCCGATGGAATATGAAAAATAAAGTACTTATGGGGGCTAGTCCAAAGAATGAAAAATCTCACATAAATGTATGGGCTTCTTCTAGGTATCCAATTGGCTAATGATCAAGATGTCTTTAAGTTAGTGATCTTGGGGGATTCCCTTATCACTATTCAACACCTTCAAAAAAGTTTTCTCCTAACAATTTATCCCTCCTCCTTAGAAAAATCAATAGTACCCTAAAATCGTTCTCTCAAAAGACTTATTACCAAATTTTAAGAGGCCAAAACAAAGAGGCAGATACACAAATGAATCAAGCCTTCCTTCTTGAAGGACGTGGGTTACTATGAGATCAATGACATGTCAGGTTGGAAAGATATTCCATGAATAATTCCACTCAATATAATTGTCCCTCTCTCTTGTTTTGCTAGTTGTATATATGCACCATGAGAATTATTTTTTGAAGATTTTCAAAGCCCTCCTTTATATGCCCCCTTGTCTCCACCTATATATGCACATATTTGCATCACACATAAAATTTTGCATTAGGATCTCGTCATTAGGGTTGAGGTGGTGGCTTGTGGGGGCATTGGTCATGCACCCATTTACTCCTCACATGTGGAGTCTTATGAAGTTGGAATACCCTTAATTCTCTCCTTTGCCTTCGTACCAAGTTCATTTATGGATACAGGGTGGGGAGAGTTAATGAATTTCATGGTTGATTCGATCCCTTGGGCATGGGAGTTTACTAGTCTAAAGGTGGAATTCATGGTTGGTGTTAATATGATAAGGCAGAAAGTATCATTTCAAGGGTGTGCCCTTGAGAGTCAAGACAACGCTTCTGATAGTTGGTGGGCTCTCCACACCTTAGTAAACTCCATTGATGCTAGGAATTATTTCAATATTATGTGTCTCTTGCTGATTTTTGTGAACTTTGTCTCGCTCGTCTCATTCAAAGCGAAAACATGGGGAATTCTCTTGTCTTTTCTTGGATCAGTTTCCTCCTATGCAGTAAGAAGTTGGGAATATTTCCCCTCTAGGTTGTCAATGGATTTTCGTAAATCTCAAGAAGTCAAGTTGGAATTTTTTCCAAAGGGTTTCGAATTTCTCATATTCGAATTTCAAGCTTCTTAACCACCCTATGCGCATCCTGCAACCTTTTCCATGGAAATAGGTGTTACTGTGTTGAGGGCACCATCACTGGTGTAGCTTCATACATCCAAAGTCTTGCACAATTTTCATACGCACAATTTCCCCTACATAAATACTAACTTCATTGATACCCTTAGTTCTATTCTGCGTTTTTTTCTTAGTTGGAAAACTCCCTCCCTTTCTTCCAACTTGTCTCTTTCCATGTTCTGATAAATTTTGGGTCTCCTCCTTGTGTAGGAAGCTCCCCTAGCTCAAAACTCTCCCCCTCTATTTCCAACCTCTTTTGGCTCCGTATTTGTGCTGTCAAATCAAAATTTATATCTAATTTTGTGTTCCAACACTTGATTTCTGTCCCTTATGGGGAACAAAGACTATTATTTCTGTCCCTTGTGCATGTTTTTGCGACTTGTTTTCCATTTCCTCCCTTGCGCCTTTGTTCAGTCGGGCACGCTATGTCGTTTCGTTTGAGGGTGCCCATCCAAACTTGTTCAAGTCGAGTCATTTTGATTGAGGGCACCTGCCCAAATCCATTTGGGTCGAGTCATTTCAGTTGAGGGCGCTCGCCCAAATGCTTTTGGGTCGGGTCATTGTGGTTGAGGGAGCCCATATCAAATTTGCTAAGTTGTGACCGCATGGGTGCCCTGTGCACATTCATGTGCCCTATTTGTCGGTTGCTCCCTTGTGCTTTCGTTCGGTCATGCACGTTATGTTGCACCGTGTGAGGGTGCCTGCCCAAACGTGTTTGGGTCAGGTCGTTTTTTTTTAGGGCGGCCGTATCAAATTTCTAAGTTGTGACCGCAAGGGTGCCTTGTGCACATTCATGTGGCTTGTTTGGCATTTTCCCCCTTATTCCTTCGTTCAATCAAGCGCATCATGTGAGGGTGCCCACCCAAATGAGTTTGGGTTGAGTTAGGTTGTTTCGTTTGAGGGAAGCTGTATGAAATTTTCTAAGTTGTGACTGCACGGGTGCCTTTTGCACATTCGTGTGGCCCATTTGAAAGTTTTTTCCCTTGTGCCTTCATTCGGTTGTGTGCATCGTGTGACGACGCCTGCCCAAACACATTCGGTTTGGGATGTTTCATTTGAGGTTGTTCGTATCAAATTTGCTAAATTGTGATCGCATGGGTGCCTTGTGGACATTCATGTAGCCCATTTTATTTTTTCTCCCTTGTGCCTTTGTTAGGTTAAGCGCGCCATGCAAGCGTGCCCACCCAAATGTGTTTGGGTCTGGTCGGGTCATTTCGTTTGAGGGTGGCCATATCAAATTTGCTAAGTTGTGATCGCACAGGTGCTTTTTGCACATTTGTGCACCCTGTTTTCTCCCTTGTGCCCTTGTTTGGTCATGCGCGTCGTGTCGCGTCGTGTGAGGGCAGCCGCCCAAACACGTTTGGGTTGGGTCGTTTATTTAATGGCAGATATATTAAATTTTATAAATTGTGACTGCATGGGTGCATTGTCCACGTTTTTGCACTCTGTGTTTCCTTTGCTCCCTTGTGCCTTTTTTCGGTCGAGCGCGTCGTGTCATTTCGTTTGAGGGCTCCCGCAACAAACCCGTTCGGGTGGGGTCATTTTGGTTGAGTGCGCCTACCCAAACGCATTTGAGTCGGGCCCCCTAAGCCCTCAATCCCTAATCCCTTAACTACTAACTCATTACTCGATCCCTAACCCCTAAATGAACCTAAATCATTCATTTCCTTAATACTTATCAGGTTCTTACTTCTGTCTAATTCATTATATACTCAGATCATGAATGTGAGAAGTTTTTTTGTGGATTATATTATTATTGTATCAAAAGTGTAATTATTTTTGAGTTGTTATATCTTTCTAGTCAAAAACTTCATATTCAGAAATATTTTCTTGTCATTTTCAAAATTGACTGCTTCATTGATCACAACATACAGCTTATCTAATACTTTATTGAAGCTAAGAGCTCCATCTCTGGGGCAAGCTACTTTTCAGTTAACTCCACTGCTTTTGATCTCAATTTTTCCAATTGCTTCCTTCTCTCATATGATACCTAAGAATTTACCTTTCTATTCCCTTATAATTTCATAATAGTGTCATACTTATGCAAGCCAACTTATTTGGAAAGCCTTCCTAGCAGACAATACTTCTGACCTGGCTGAAGCCTCATGTAATGTTCCAAAATTTTAGCCTCGAAGCTAAATGGAACATTAGAGTTAGCAACTGTTAGGTCCCTATATTACTAGTATAGTCCCTTATTGTTGTTAGTGTAACCCCATTATTGTTATTATTGTACCCTTGTAACCCCCACTTTGTTATTATTATGCCCTTAAATTATTATTGTTAGGTCGGCTAGGATTACATTGTGGCCTACTAGGATTACATTATGGCCCCATGAACTCCTATATATAGAAAGGAGGTTTTGTAAATTGTATCATACAAGAATTGTTCACTTATGTAATGTATTGGAGGTTTCCCCCTCGAAGTGGCTCATTTATAAGGCGTTGATATGTCTTTTCTTCTATTTTTGGAGCTGGTTACACAACATTTGGTATCAGAGCTTTGGATTCTAGGGTTTCGCTGCTCCAAACAGGTCATCGTGGAATTTTCGCTATAAAGTTTTTTCTACGAAGTTTCAGAAGCTAAAATTTTTCGGGTGTGAAGCCGAAATCCTGAGGAAGATTTTCTAAAAATTTCAGAGTTTGGTTTGCAATATTTTCGGAGATATGATCTGTGGAATTTAGGTCTTCTTTCAGGCTCCTAAACAGGTCATCGTGGAATTTGCGCTATAAATTTTTTTCTACAAAGGTTAAGAATATGAAATTATTATTGTGCGAAGTTGAAATCCTGAAGAAATTCTTCAAAAACTTTCAGAGCTTGGTTCGTAATATTTTTGGAGATATGATCCGTGGAAGGTAGTGCTTGTTCAAGCTCCTGAATTTCATCTCAAAGAGGTAATCGTGGGAAAATTTCAATAACTCTCTCTCTGGGCATCAGATTGGAGTGCCTTAAAAATTGGTCATAAGTATATGGACTGTAGTTTCTTTGATATCAATTTTAGAGATGAAGGATGAAACAGTGACACGTGGAAAGTCGTACAAGTTCACTCTACCGAACCAGTCCATAATTAGGTCATTGTGGGAGATTGGACACAACCTTGCCTTGGAGAATCCAAATCAGGTAAGAATTGTGGCATTCAAAATATAATTCAGAGGGATACGTTGGTATAGAAAATATAATATTGAAGTGCTTCAATCACAAAGATAATCCAATTTCAATATTGAGCTCCTCAAACGCAAGAAAAAGGTGTGTATTTGTTTTTCCGAATTGCATAAGTCTTGTTTGAAGAATCGATTTGAATTGATTCCAAGGGCATATTGTAGAATATATATCAATATTGGGTTCTAAAAGATGCCCCGTAAAAATAATTCAACACCCATTAAGCCTTCAAAAGGCTCTACTATGACTCATGAAGATGAAGAATTGCAACATGATCTATCAAAATTACAAGAGCAAGTGCAACAAATTTCACTCTCATGGCAACAAAAATGAAATGGAAGTTTTGAAGAAAGGCATGGAAGCTAAGATGGATGGCGTGCAAGCTAAGATGGATGGCGTGGAAGCTAATATGGATGGCATGGAAGCTGGCATGGAAGCTAAGATGGATGAAATGAAATACAACATGGAAAACATGAAGAATGATCTAAAAAAAGACATCAAAGATTTGGAAAATTTGATACAAGAAATGTTTCCTAATGGTGAAAATATAGTAGAAGAACCTCATGATGAGAACAAAATCAAAGTTAATCGTGATTTCATAAACTCTAATGTTGGCGGGAAGAACCACCATATTCCAAAAATGGATATGAGGAAGTTTGATGGAAAGGATCCTGTAACATGGATACTACAGAGGGAGCAATATTTTGATCTCCATAACGTGCAAAACACACAAAAGGCACGCATTGCAACTTTACATTTAGAACAAAATACATTTGTATGGTATCGATGGCTTTGCTCTCGTAAAAAAGTTATCACTTGGTAAATTTTTACGGAAGAAATGATAGCACATTATGAGGATACAAAGAGCAACACCTTCTTTAGAGAATTGATAAATATCAAACAAAAGGGTTTAGTGGGGCAGCACATTGAGGAATTCCAAAAATTGAATATAACGGTAACTGATATTCCAGAGGAACACAGGATCTATCTCTTCATAGGCACTTTAAAGGATAATATCCAACATGAAGTTCGCGTTTTGGAACCAGATTCATTGGAGAAGGCATTCAGGTTGGCAAGAAAATTTGAATGTAAAATAATTACGACAAGGAAGCCTACCACTCAATTCTATAAAGAAGGAAGTGTTGCTACGCCTAGATTTTCACAACCTACAAGGTTGACACCACAAAAATTGGAAGAAAAAAGAGAAAAAGGGATTTGCTACAGTTGTGATAGAAAATACACTAAAGGTCATAAGTGTGCTGAGAAGAAATTATTTTACATAGATTGTGAAGAGGAAGAAGAAAATGAACAAGAAGAGGATATACACCGGGAACCAGCCCTAGAAGAGGAAGAAATGAATCCAACCATATCGTGTAATGCACTGGCAGGAATTACCACTCCTCAAACTCTCAAGATAAAAGGACAAATCAAGAAGAGAAAGGTAATAGTGTTGATTGATTCAGGTAGCACCCATAATTTTATTCATTGTAAGGTAGCCAAGGAATTAAATTGTTTCCTATACCAAGCACCAGAATGTCAAGTGATGGTTGCAAATGGAGGAACTATAAATTGCTCTGGAAAATGCCATAATATCAAGCTAACCATGGGGGAATGTGTATTGACTAGTCCAATGCTTTCCATTCCTATGGGAGGTGCTGATGTTGTACTAGGAGTACAATGGTTACAATCTTTGGGGACGGTAGCTTTTAATTTTCAAGAACTTTTCTTGAAATTTTTTTCAGAAGGAAAGGAAGTCGAATTACGGGGTATTGAAGGGAAGCCGGAAAGGATAATAAGCTCTAATGTCATGACAAAGCTTCTAAAGAAAGAACAACGAGGCGTAATTGCACAATTATGCTCACTAGAAGTTCCAACATCAAAATCATCTATTTCTGCAGATCTCCAACAAGTCTTGGACAATCATTCCAAGGTGTTTGAAACTCCCAAAGGACTCCCACCTATTCGTGATCATGATCATGCTATTCGTTTGATTCCAGGAAGTGTTCCTCCAAACATCAGGCCTTATAGATATCCTTACTTCCAAAAGAGCGAAATTGAACGTATGATTGCAGAAATGTTAGAGGCGGGTATAATTAAACCTAGTCAAAGTTCTTTCTCTGCTCCTGTAGTATTGGTACACAAGAAGGATGGATCATGGCGAATGTGTCCGGATTATAGGGAGCTCAATAAGCTCACCATTAAAGATAATTTCCCATTCCTGTGATTGATGAATTATTGGATGAATTACATGGAGCAATTTATTTTACCAAGTTGGATCTTCGTTCAGGATATCATCAAATTAGAATGAAGACTGAAGATAGTCCAAAAATAGCATTTCGAACTCATGAGGGTCATTATGAATTTTTGGTCGTGCCTTCTGGCCTTACCAATGCACCTTCTACATTTCAAGGGTTGATGAATTCCATTTTCAAACCCTTCCTTAGAAAATTTGTGCTAGTATTTTTTGATGATATACTAATCTACAGCAGGTCTTGGAAGGATCATATTGAACATGTTGACAGGGTGCTCAAACCATTGCAAGAGAAACAGTTGTATGCAAAAACATCCAAATGTATCTTTGGAGTACAAGAGGTGGAATATCTAGGTCATATTATATCTCACGAGGGTGTTAAAGTAGACCCTAACAAAATTAAAGCCATTAAGGAATGGAAAGTCCCCACGACCATAAAGCAGTTGCGAGGATTTCTCGGGTTAACAGGGTATTATCGCAAGTTTGTTAAGAATTATGGGAGAATAGCGGCACCTCTAACAACATTATTGAAGAAAGATGCATTTTCATGGACTCCTGAAGCAACTAAGGCCTTTGAACATCTTAAAGAGGCAATGTGCCTAGCACCGGTCTTAGCTATGCTAGACTTCACAAAAACCTTTATTGTGGAATGTGATGCCTCAGGAAATGGAATTGGTGCAGTTTTAATGCAGGAAGGAAGACCCATTGTTTTTGAAAGTCGTCCAATCAAAGGAAAGTATTTACAGAAACCTATTTATGAGAAGGAAATGTTAGCAATACTACATGCACTAAAGAAATGGCGAACTTACCTAATGGGAAGACACTTCAAGGTAAAAACTAATCATGATAGTCTTAAACACTTTTTGGAAGAAATACTATCTTTAGAAGAGCATCAAAAATGGGTCACAAAGATGTTGGGTTATGACTTTGAAATAATCTACAAAAAAAGGAAATCTTAATGTTGTTGCAGATGCACTCTAAAGAAATAATGAAGAGGTGGAAGCATTGCTTTGTCCCATTTCTATTATCCAACCAGATTGGATAACTAAAGTAAGAGATGAATGGAAGAAGGAAAAAGATGTATGGACACTCATTCAAAATTTGTAGCAAGATCCTAGTACATCTGATACATTTAGTTGGAAAAATGATTCCTTATGGTACAAAGATCACTTATATCTTTGTAATAATTCCCAACTAAAACAAAATATTCTTCTAGAATTTCAAACTTCTCCTTTAGAAGGACACTCAAGATGTTTAAAAACTCACCACACGGTGAAGAAAGAATTTTTTTGGGATGGCCTTAAATCTGATATTCAAAAGTTTGTGGCAGAATGTTTGGTTTGCCAGCAGAATAAAGTGGAGACAATTAAGACCCCGAGACTTCTACGACCTTTATCCATTCCAAGTCAACGTTGGGAGGAGATTTCAATGGATTTTATCACAGGTTTACCTAAGTCCAAAGGAAAGAATGTCATCATGGTGGTAGTTGATAGACTTACCAAGTATGCACACTTTTGTGCATTGTCACATCCATTTAAAGCAAGTACAGTTGCTACTACATTTATGGACAGAATTCAAAAGCTACATGGAAGCCCAAGGGTTATTGTGAGCGATAGAGATCCCATTTTTACTGGAAATTTTTGGACAGAGTTATTTTCTTGTTTGGGTATTCAATTAGCTCATAGCTCATCTTATCATCCTCAATTTGATGGTCAAACTAAGATAGTAAATAAATTTTTGGAAGGATATCTTCGTTGTTTTGTATCTGATAAACAAACACAATGGGTCAAGTGGTTACCTCTTGCTGAATGGTGGTATAACACTTCCTTCCATACTGCAGCAAAAATGACCACATTTATGGCACTTTATGGATATCATCCACCATCCATCACATCATCTTTAAGGGAAAATTCGAAGGTTCAAGCAGTGGAAGATCACATCGAGCATCAGCAAGAAGTTCCCCAACTCTTAAAGGATAACCTGAATTTGGCACAAAATCGAATGAAACAACAGGCAGATCAACATCGCAGCGAGAGAAGTTTTGATGTAGGAGATTGGGTATTTTTACGGCTACAACCATACGAACAAATGTCCCTCAAGCAAGCTAAGAAGGATAATAAATTATCGCCAAAGTACTATGGTCCTTACAAGGTGTTGCAAAAGATTGGTACTATGGCATACAAATTGGAGCTTCCTGCTTCTTCACGAGTACATCCAGTTTTCCATGTTTCATGCTTAAAGAAAGTTATAGGTGAAAATCTTCCAGTTCAAACAATATTGCCAGAACTTGATGAGGAAGGAAAAATAATATTGGAACCTGAAGTGGTCATGGAAACAAGAACTCGACAACTACGGAATCGGTCAATTTCAGAGTATCTCATCAAGTGGAAGAACTTACCCACTGAAGATTCTACATGGGTGGATGAGAATTTTATACAGAAGCACCCGGAGCTACTCAAGTGTTGAGGACAACACTTTTTTGAAGGAGAGGGGCATGTTAGGTCCCTATATCACTAGTATAACCCCTTATTATTGTTAGTGTAAACCCCTTATTGTTATTATTGTACCGTTGTAACCCCCATTTTGTTATTATTGTGCCCTTAAATTATTATTGTTAGGTCGGCTAGGATTACATTGTGGCCCACTAGGATTACATTATTGCCCCATGGAATCCTATATATAGAAAGGAGGTTTTATAAATTGTATCATCCAAGAATTTTTCATTTATGTAATGTATTGGAGGTTTCCCCCTCGAAGTGGCTCATTTCTAAGGCGTTGATATCTCTTTTCTTCTATTTTTGGAGTTGGTTACACAACAACAGCAGCTCTAGCAGGTGAATAAATGGGAATAAAAACCCATAAGTCTCCTAAGGAGGGATAAAATACAAAAAATGTGAAAGGGGACACTATTTATAGCCTAATAAAACACCTCCATGTGTGAACTGTGATAAAATCAAGTTGATTCAGTCTACATTGACTAAGTCAACAGTGCAGTTGTAGAGGAGGAGGAATCCAAGTAGGAATAACGCAGTTTTGGAGGGAGATATATCTCTGGATAGAGATGACCTAATTTAGTGGGGCCAAGGGGAAGAAAACTCATATTTTATATAAGGAAGAGTATGGCATCATTATTATTCATGTCTTAGATTATTATTTATATCTACTCAGACTTCTACTCCCTTTACTGCTTAGCAGGGTTGTAGTGTTGTTTAGCATTGGTTGTTCCTGAGCAGGAATCCCGCCTCATTCCTTTGAGGAGCCTCATTGGGAGAGTTTTCATTCATCATTCCACATCAGGTTTTTATGCCAAGCTTCAGCCAACTTCATTAGCGTAGTTTTGGCGGAGATTTTGTGGTGTTGCTTGGTGCAGCAGTGGAAGGGATTGGAATCCCGGTTTCTAGGCTCGTTTCTCATTGGAGGAAGGTTTCCTTCACTTGAGGGACCTGTTTGGAGAGGTACAGGGCTGATTTCAGATCTTTTGTATCATACCACATATTTCCCATACATTCCCAGTGTTGCTCCAACTAGGGAATGTGTTATTTTGGAGGCAGTACTCAGTGCATGGTTTGGTGGCTCTGTTGCAGTGTTTCCTTGTGATTGAGAGGTTCATCCATTCATGGGAGGAAGCCCTTGAGGGATCTAAATAATATCAGAAATATTTCAGCCTTATATAATCTTATGCTTCATTGTTGAAGTGGTGATTCAACAATTTTCTGAATATCACATCTTGTATGCAAAGTGTTTGACAAGAAACCCTTGCCGGGTTCTCTTGCATTTTATATAAGGAGACTAGATCTTTGTTCTTCAGAATTTTTAATAAATATATGAGTAGATATAATTTTTTCCTTCATTTCTAAGTTAAAACCCTCATAATACTACTCATTCCCTTTTATGTAACATTTCTTAGTTGTAGTATTTAGGGTTTTTGGTCATTTTTCAGCTATACTAGTGTGGGAGGTCTGTTTAGCCCACCTAGTTTCATTTATTTCTGATATCCTCTTGTACTTAGATGCTATATGGATGTATCTATGGGGTCCAAGTGTTTATTTTCATTTTCTATGGCATAAATTTCTGAAAATTCGTTTTTAGTGTAAGCTTGCTAAGTTGTCCCGATTTTGGGATATTACAGTGGTATCGGAGCATAGTATTGGCTCAGCCTGTGGATCTCAGGCCATAAATTTTAGAGGAAGGAGAGATTGAAATAAATTTTGAAGCTTCAGTGTGTGAATAAATAAAGGAATAAAAACTGACAAATCTTCTTCCAAAATCTATGCAGAGCTTTCAAGGAGAGCTGAAGAAAATGAGATTGGAGATGCGATCTCCAAAGGAAGTTGGATCTAGAGCAAAATCTAGATTTTAATATGCTAAGTGTGAGCATGCAGCTACACACCATGATGCATAGCATATTCAAGTGCCCAGATCTATCTTAAGATGGATGGGAGGAGGAAAATTTCCTAAGAGGAGAACTCTTAGTGATTTGTTGCAGGAGTATGAATCTCAAACTGAGAGGTTTAGAGATCATACTGACTTACAAGAGTTTTTCAAGATCCAGGAGGAGAAGAGTGAGCAACAGGATGCAGATATATTTCTTCTATCTACTTTTTCCGGATCACCTACATGCTCAGCTAGAGCTTGGGTGAAGGAGCTAGATTCCTATTTGCAGCTGCACCATATTTCTGAAGATGAAGCCATCAGAGTTGCAGCGCTACATTTCAGAGGTAAGGCTCATGCATGGTGGATTTTTTAATACTGTTCTTGAAATAATGAAAATTCTTTCTCTTACGCAAGATTCATAGAGACATTGGTGGGAATATTTGGTGAAAAAATCTCTAAGGCACATGAGCAAGGAAAACCTGAGAAGACAAAACCCTTACATGTCATAGAGGAAACCCCACTTCAAAAAACCATGAGAGAAGCTGACATATTGCATTACACATTGCCAAAATCAAGACCTTAAGTTCATATTCTTGAACAAGAGGGCATGGTGATATCCTCTTCACAGGAGGATCCAACTATTGAGATGCTTCTCATACACATTGATGAGGATGAGGGAAACAACACTGTCATATCTAGAGCACATCCAGTGCCTCATGAAGATGGAAGAGGAGCACATGCTCTAACAAGAGGGATTATTGTATCCTTACAAGAAGTTCCCCAAGATCTCATGCATGGAGGTCCAAGCACAATCAGTGAGCAGCATGATTGTACATCATTGCAGCTAGAAGGAGGAGGTAGGGAGGAGGATAAACATCACTTGATGAGAGGCACACACCCTTATCTATTGTAGAGAACCAATGCAAGGAAGAGGCAGAATTATTTGCGCCGTAAGGGAAGGGGCAAGGTTGCCCAACGACATGAGTAGTCTACTCTTGACATTGATGTCTCATTACATGGAGGCATTCCACATGGGAGGCCACCTGATTTGGAGTTGATGAAAGAAATATTGTCTTTGGATTTCCCACTCTTGGATCTTGGAGAGGTGGATAGTTGGGAGGAATACTTTGGCATGAGGGATGTCAAAGTAGTAGACATTAGCATGAGGAGAGCTTCACATGCTAGATCACCAGTGTCGTCTCTTAGGAGGATTGATCCTTATTGGAGATCACTTTCGGTAGAGTACTCCAAGGATCTTGGTGCATGCATGATACTTGAAGACCTAGATGGAGATGATCGATACATGCTAGATGATGTGGTCATCTATTCCTATGGTAGGATCTTCTTGACTAGATCTTCTAGTCTCAAGGAGAAGCTGCTACATGCAACACATGAAGACTTCTCTTCTATGCACATTGTTGCATATTTCCATTTGATGGAGGAGTTCACTTGGAAGGGCATCCAACATGACATATATCAGCATATGGAGAGATGCATAGCCTGGATGGTGATGAAGAGGAGGTCACACCCGCTTCCCTACTCTTTGGAGGTGAGGGAGAGTTTCCATTTGAGCCATTTCAGCTCAAGATCTCAAGTACATGACGGAGGAGGGATCGTTTCATATTTTGTATTGTACTTCTTTTTCTTATTTGAGCATCATGATGTAACAAGAAGAATCATCTCTTCTTGCATATTGTGTGATGATGATGTACTTTCAACTCCTTGTAGCATTGATTTTGGCTATCTTTGCGATGGCTTATGGGGAAAGCCACATGATTCTTGGTGTGTTCCATTGACACCATATTGTAACTTCATGTTTTCATCTAATGAGATGACTGTGGCAGCAAAAAAGTGGCTGGTAAAGCACTTGTTATTTCTTATTTTGATTTAGGCAAAGGATGCACTGCGCTAGTTCCATGAGTGGAACTATGATTCACTCTCTGGTTGTCATTTGGCAACTTGTTCTCATTATACCTTGCTTCCATATATTGCTGATATGTTTATGTCCATGGGGAGCTTTTTTTAGAGAGTGGGATTGAGATATAAGATGCCCATTGGGAGCATGATTCTTCCCACGTTATATGTTGTATATTTCAGGAGGAACCATGGGAAAACCATGATTTCCACATCACCCTTTTTCTCTTCTGGTGGGAGGAACCACTTGGAGAACATGAGGAGGCACTTCATGGCTGGATTTTTTGTTGGGGTATCATAAAAGCTGACCATCATGATCTTACTACATGGCTTGTATGAGGGAGATATGAGGAAGCAACAAATTGTTTTGTTGCTATGGTTGAACTTGGGAGAGTATGGCAAGAATTCTTCCCATACTTTTCATGATATTTCTAGCGAGAAGGAAGGCACATTCATGGTGCAAGGAGGCTACCCTTCAACATTGAAGGATCATGAGAGACTTCCATGTAGGAAGAATATCTTCCCACATAGTAGCATGATGGTGGATGACGTTGGCATATGGGATGTCAAAGAGAGGAGTCATGGAGCCTTATTACAAAAGCCTACATCAATGTCACACAGGAGTATGTTCTCATGGATGGAATATTCCAAGGAGAGGATGTATCCCTTCTTCTTGCATATTTTTATGAGGAGATTCTCATGGGAGGACTTATTAATGGACCTCACTTTCATCTAGCTCACTATGTATGGTAAGAAATGCATTTATGTACTTGTTGATTACTCCTTTGAGTATTTGTACTTTCTCACCATGATTGAACAGTGCATTGCTCCTCAAGAGAGCAAGAGTATTTTTAGGTTTCATGGTCACTTTAGGGCCAATGTTTATGATAATAGTAGCCCATCTATACATGACTTTGGGTAAGTGTATTGCTATATTATCTATGTAGAACTAATATAAATTGATGCTTGCTTCCCCATGTTGGAAGAACAGAAATATATAGCTTGTAACTTGTTACAAAACCACTTGCCACATCACATTCTCAAACAACAGTTGGGAAGACTGCATAATATCCACTTGGAGAACCTTGGTACTATCCAATATTGCACATAACTTTCAGCATTTTTCTGATTTTTATGCCAAATGGTGATGATGTGCCATTAATCTTGAATGGGATGGTTTGGGTTGGCATGTTTCATGATTTTGGAGGAAGAGTCCTTGGAGACTCAATATTATTCTTGCCATTGGAGGGAAATCATGTTGCAGTCCAAGATCAGAATTCCCTCTACACTTATCATAAGTGGAGAGGAGGACAGCGTGGGATAGGCCCTCTTGCCTATCATGTTCACTTATTCAGCCCACCTACTTTTCAGGAGCCAAAGGTGGAGGATATTCTTCATGAGTTGCCATGCTGGAGGGTGACTCACTTCATTTGGATGATAGCAAGGGTGAGGGAGGCACTCATTCACCATGTTTATCATTAATCCTACTTTGTGGAGGCCATGAGACAACAAGCAAGTTTCCATTCAAACTTTCCACCTTTGATTGATGTAAACCATTTGGTTTTGCACACTTGGGAGGAAACATTGGATGACAGTTTTATTGCAGATTATCTTGATGTAGTGATGGAGGCCATCGATGGGAGGCCACATGAGGAGGAGGGGAGAAATTTTTCTCTCCTTATACATTTTCTTAAGGAAAAGAAAATATTTTGGAGGGGAGGACTGTAATGTTCCAAAATTTTAGCCTCAAAGCTAAATGGAACATTAGAGTTAGCAACAGCTCTAGCCGATGAATAAATGGGAAGAAAAACCCATAAGTCCCCTAAGGAGGGATAAAATAATCCAAATGTGAAAGGGGACACTATTTATGGCCTAATAAAACAGCTCCACGTGTGAACTGGGATAAAATCAAGCTGATTCAGTCTACTTTGACTAAGTCAAAAACGCAGTTGTAGAGGAGTAGGAATCTAAGAGGAATAACACAATTTTGGAGGGAGATGAATCTTTGGATAGAGATGACATAATTGAGTGGGGCCAAAGGCAAGAAAACTCAAATTTTATATAAGGAAGAGTATGGTAGTATTATTCTTCACGTCTTCAATTTTTATTCATGTCTGCTCAGACTGTTGCTCTCCTTGCTGCTTAGCAGGGTTGCAATGATGTTTAGCACTGCGTGTTCTTGAGTGGGAATGCCACCTCTTTCCTTTGAGGAGCCTCATTGGGAGAGTTTTCATTCATCATTCCACATCAGGTTTTCAGGCCAAGCTTCAGCCAACTTCATCAGCGCAGTTTTTCCATAGATTGTGCAGTGTTGCTAGGTGCAACAGTGGAAGGGATTCGAATCTCGGTTTCTGAGCTAGTTTCTCATTGGACGAAGGTTTCCTTCAATTGAGGGACCTGTTTGGAGAGCTCCAGGGCTTATTTCAGATATTTGATATCAGACCACACATTTCCCATACATTCCCAGTGTTGTTCCAGCTAGGGAATGCGTTATTTTGGAGGTAGTACTCAGCGCATGGTTTGGTGGCTCTGTTGTTGTGTTTCCTTGTGATTAAGAGGTTCATCCTTTCATGGGAGGATCCATTGAGGGATCTACATCAGATCAGAAATATTTCAGCCTTATACATTCTTATTCTTTAGTGTTGCAATGGTGATTCAATAATTTTCTAAATATCACATCTTGTATGCAGAGTGTTTGACAAGAAACCCTTGATGGTTTCTCTTGCATTTTGTATAAGGAGACTATATCTTTGTTCTTAAACATTTTTAAAAAATATATGAGTAGATCTAATTGTTTCCTTCATTTCTGATTTAAAACCCTCATAATACTACACAATCCCTTTTATGCAGCATTTCTAAGTTGTAGTATTTGGGGTTTTTGGTCATTTTTCAGCTACACTAGTGTGGGAGGTCTATTTTAACCCACCTAATTTCATTTATTTTTGATCTCCTCTTATACATAGATGATAGATGGATGCATATATGGGATCCAATTTTTTATTTTCATTTTATATGGCATAAATTTCTGAAAATGCGTTTTTAGTGCAAGTTTGCTGAGTTGTCTCGATTTTGGGATATTACACCTCAACAATTTCAAAGAATCTGGATTGACCATTCTCTTCTTCTGGTCATATGGTATGGGAACCCCTTGAAAATCCCTTAGCCTAGAAATTTTTTTAGCACCACGCTTGTTTTTTTGTGGAATCATTCCTCTAATTGTCCAGTGGTCAAATCCTTCTCTTACTTTATTGTCATTTGCCCATACCTAACCAATGAGAGAAAAAGAACACCTATTACTATAAAAGCACCTATAAATTCTCTTACTTTATTGTCATTTTCCGTTAACTAAACAATGAGAACACAATAACACCTATTTATATAAAAGCACCTATAATACTTTTGTGGGTTTCACTAATATCCCTTTAGTTAGTGTGTGCACAGTAGTCTAGATCCTAAAGTGATTCTCGTACAATGATAATCCACTAGGTTTATTTGTACTTAAAAAAATATGGATGGATAGATGTCCCATTTATGGCCAAGTTCCACCAAAATGGTTCCCCCTACCTACCTAGTAACTACATCATATTTACTTCACGACAAGACTACCCTACAACCCACCAAATTTCTATCATATCCTTGACATCAAAAACAATTTGTAGTTCAAGATATAGGTAAGTTGGAACAAACTTAGCTCTAGAGATTAGGATATTTTTCCAGCTCTAATGTTTATAAACCAATAGATATAAAATTTCTAAAGCATGTGGCAGCCCTTTAAGTATTGCCTTTCCTATATTCACTCCGTCTTAAAAATCATGGAAAATGTCCATAGACTAAACCAAAAATTTCATTGAGAATAATCATTGATATCATAACATTACTACTTCCCTTTTAACCACATAAAACTTATTTTTAAGTTACCATAATTAATCTTTAATATCACATAATTATATTAAAAAATCAACCAAAATCCCTATTTTATGAAATAAAAATTCAACAATTTCATATAACTAATAAATTAAATAAATGTCTTAGATCTAACCTCATTAATAATTATTTATAATCAGAAATACCACTTATTTACCCAAACCCCTTATTAACCCTAAGAAAAGTATCACACATTTTATTTAATGTAATTTGAGTGGCCCTAAAAAAACACACGTATTTCATTTCAAAATGTCAAAAAATTTCAAATATCAAAAGTTTTAATTTCCCTCGTTCATTTCCCTCCGATTGCATGGTTTGTCCAGGGAAGGAGGGAGGATGTGGCCATATTGTCGCCGGTTTTCAGGAAGGATGCAGCCATAATATTGCAGTTTTGGAGGAAGGATGTGGCCATACCATCGCAGGTTTGGAGGAAGGATGTGGTAAGTAAACAAATTGATCTCGAGTGCCTGTTGCAGGTCTACTCTGATACATTTGGTTGAAGGTCGGTGATTTACTTCCTTCTACAGAAATAATCTTCTCTGATACATTGGATCTCAATTGGCTTTGGTCCAATGATCAACAAAAATTACCATAATAATCTTGTGCCTTGTACAGAGGCATCAATACTTGCCTCGCGGATTCAAAGGCCCTTCATTCAGCCCTAGAGAAGTGGGATCTGGAGAAGTAAAAGTCAAGGAAAAGTGTTGAACTCTAAATAATATGCCATCAAATGCCCTGGAAAAGGTAATCCATGTATTCATTCAATTGTCCCACTGAAATATTTATTGCTATAATGGATTGCCCTAAATATGCAGTGCTTTTTGTTAAGTTTATGTTTTTATCCAATGATAATGCAATGCCCTTTAGGTTTCTTTTTTTATTTTTTTTCCCATTTGGTTTTGTTACTTTCTACTTCTATCCATTTGGTTATGGTGCATTTTATTAGCTATGATAATTTTTGGTTGGCTTTTGCGGCAATGGCTATCTGGTTTCTATATGTTTTGGTTTGCTAATATTCCCATTCAGTTATTTTCTTTATGTTATTCTAGGAAGTTCTTGTTTGCATCTGTGCCAATGCGTATCTAGTTCCAATGTATTTACATTAGTTGATATGCTCATTTGGTTACTTTTCCATTATATTTGCAAGAATTTTTAGTTTGCATCTGTTGAAATGGCTATTTGGTTTCGATGTGTTTTATTTTACCCATAGGGTTTTGATGTTTTTTTTTCAACATTTTCTCCAATGGCCTTTTAGGTTTTGATGTATTTTCAACTCTGGAGTGTCTGGTTTCCCTAATGGAGAACATGGATTTGGTCCCAGGACCCGATACTTCTTCCTTGATTGATTTTATGGTTATTCCTATCCTCCCAAAACTTGTACCAAGTGAATACGTAGACAAGGATTTTTCCAGAAATCCTATGCCTCTCGTGGCTGTAGGGAGGCCTGATTCTGGAGGAAAAGAAGGGGATCTGATCTAGTTTCTTGCTAATCATTTCCTTGTTCAATTTGAGCCTTCATATCAAATCTTACACTATGACGTGGATATTTCTCCACAGCTATCAAAGGAGGTAGCTATGTGTTGGAAACACAAATCAGTTCAAGGGAATTCTATTCTTCTATCCAATGCTTTCCCTTATTTTTATGGTTGAAAGAGCTTATACAGTGCTGCTGAATTTCGGAAGGAGATAATGGAATTTACTATTTCCTTGCCTATAAAATCTGCCAAAAGCCTTTTTACCTTTAATGTTGGAGGGCATCAATTACCTAGTTCTGACTGTTAAGGAGGATCCAGTAGCATAGATGAGAAATTGTTCAAGGTAAGCCTTAGATTGCTTCAAAGCTTGATGGGAAGGAATTAGAAGAGTTTCTAAAGAACAAAAACTCTTAGCCCATGGATCATTAGTATATTGTGGTTCTTTATCATCCTTTCAGCTCAAATGAGAAATGATTGATAATTAATATAAACAGATGATCATTATGTTGTGTATGACGCAGTCAACCCAGAGGAGGGATTTTGTTTTGGCCAATTTACTTTTACATCACAATCATAATTAATAAGCATTATTGAAGGAAATTCCATTGAAATACAGTCACTGAGAAGTGATATCTTTGGAATTCATGAGGTAACACAAAGAGTCTGAACTCATCAACCCTTTCTATCAAACTGATAACCCTACATAAAAAATAATGTTCAAAATATTTGTGGAAAATACTCTCAATCAATGAATTCATGCCGAACCAAATTTTATTTTAGAAGAAAACTTGTTTTTCTTGTACTACTAAAGGGATTTGAATTTCCCATCCCTTATTTCTAGCCATTTCCAATTAAAACTGACTGTGATTTGGTGGAATGACTTTACCTTTCATGAAATACTCTAAAGTTGAGCTTAAGAACCTCTATTTTGTCCAAGGATGCATCAACAATGTAGATAATCCACAAGCAGAAGTTATATTCATTGATTTCATGACTGGTATCAGTTTACAATATTTCAATTGAGTTCTTTGATAATTCTTAAGGGTAAACCTGTAAGCATAGTAAATGAATTTTTGAGAAGAAGAAGTATCCATATCGTGAATCCTTTAGCGCTGTGAATGAAAATTGAAGTTTTTGTGCATGGTTGAGTGCAAGATACATAACACAACTACTTAATTGACATTTTTTTTGGTTAACGAAGCGAGAATATAAAAACCTCATCCCCATTGTACCATTGATCCATATAGTTGTTGAGGTAGGTCATGCTTCCACTCGCGTGTTATTGTCATGTGGTAGGAGCTTCCCTGTTGGCTAAAACCATTGAGTGTGGGACTTACCAAGTGGCGACCAGTCAAAAAACTGACCCACTAGTCCCTCACCTTCCTTCATTCGCATTTGTAAATGGTTAAGTCACAATATTTCATCGAAATTATAATGGATTGTATTTCAATATATTCCGTGAGTGAAATAAATAGTTATTATGTGTGAATATCATGGTTCTGTAATCAATGGGTGTGGAGGAAATAAAGCAAGGATGTGAAGAGGAGATGCATTGTTGAATTTGATTTTTTATTTTTGTAAACCAAGTGTGTGGCATTAGCATTGTAAGTAATATTTTCTTACGAAGGAAAAACAGTGTCGGGGGTGTGGTCAGGAGGCCGAAGATACTAGCACAACATTGGCTGCCAATATTTGTTTTCTTTGTGGTTTTCTACATTTGCTCGTTATTGCCTTTGTGAAGTTTTTGATAGGTTTGTGCAAGAAAATATTTAATAAAATAAAAAGAAAGGTAATGAGGTTTTCCTTTAAAGTAAGGATTTTCTCAAATTAGCCTTGAGTTTGCCTTTGAAATTCAGTGAACCCAACGAATTTCCTTTTTTATTTATTTGATATTTTGTGTGTATATACAGATAGATAGATAGATATTCAATATTTTGAAATTTATATATAGAATAAGGTAATGCCAAAATTTATCCAAATTTCATCAAATAATTCAAATTTTATCCAAATTTCATGGTCGCTAAATCTAAACTCGAAACTAAGCCATGTGATAGAGGCAACAAGAGTGTTAAAATTCATAGTTCTATGAGGCATATTTGTGGAAGAAAGAAAGAACCGTCAGTTCTGGAATAGGACGTTTTGAAGGTTCTCAGCCCAGATGCAAGATACGAAAATATTTCCACTTAGATTTCATTTAGAAATTATTGGGATATGAGATACAGTAATCTGTTAGAGTTTCTTGTCTAAATGAATTTATAAAACAATGCCAGAAAAACATATAACCTGACATGCTAAGACAGGTTCTTGTTTATAAACATTGACCAAAAACTTTTACTAAATGCTCTCTCTCTCTTTGTGTTTGGGAGGAGGTTGGGAACATGGCATTGATTTTCTTGCCCTATCAATATTTCCATATTAATTTGCTATGTATAGACCAAGATATGCTTTCTCTTTTGTTTTCAAACGTTTATACCCTGACCTCTGATTACGACATTATAATATAATAAATATAAAAGGGTAATAGGGCTACCAACTCAGTCATGTGCAAAGTCTGTAGTTTCACATGATTATATGCTTTCATTTATATCAAAACTACCAATAATATCCACATGAACACAATCCATCTCTAAAATGATGGAAGCGAATTGTATCCCTCACAATAAGTTCTCGTTCAACAATCTTGGACATAAATTTAACGGCCATATGGTAGTCACCACATGCACGGAGGTTCTTGGTAATCTGTATAGGTGTCCCAGAGCTTGTGCTAATAAGCCCAGATGTGATGGTAAGCTTCTCACTGTGGGTAGAAATAACATCTTCCTTCTCTTCTTCCTCAACATTATGAAGCAAAAAACTCCTATCAGGCATATACAAGAGTGATCTTTCATCTTTCATCTTCCTAGCCAATAAATCCACCATTGAATATATCTGCTTTGATTTTTTGTGTGATCTGTCTCCAACATCAAATGAATGGACTCTATTATTGACCTCGATCCAAATGCATCATGGGATATTTTTCAATTTAGTGTATTTAATCATTGCTCTCACCTTCATCACTTCATCCCACCTTCTAGTCGTAGCATATATGTTTGAAAAAAATACATAGTTTGCAGCATTATGAGGCTCTAATTTAATAAGATGTTTTGCAATATATTTTCCTAGCGTTATATTGTGGTGAGTTATACAGACACCAAGCAGTGCCCCCTACACAACAACATCAGGTTCTATTGGCATTTTCCTAATAAAGGTGAGTGCCTCTTTCATGTGCCCAGCTCGACCAAGAAGATCAACTATGCAAGAACAGTGCTCTAGCATAGGTGCAATGCCATAATATTGACTCATGCATTCAAAGTATCGAAGGCCCTCATCCACCAAGGCTGCACCACTACATGCAGATAAGATAATAATGATGGTGACATGGTCTGGATTTATTCCTACCTGTTGCATGTGGGTGAAAAGTTTAGTTCAAAACCGCTCCTAATACTATAATCATGGATCCACTTAACTTGTTGTAGATCTACTAAATGGGCACATGATGATAGCACACTAACCATGGTAATTACATTGGGTTTGATGTCTATCAGCTGTATTTGCTGAAAAATACTTAAAGCTTCATTGGAAAATCCATTATGGGCTAACCCAGAAATCATTGCACTCCATGAAACCACATCCCTTTTAGACGTTTTGTCAAAGACTTGGCATGCTGCTTCTACACAACCACACTTGGAGTACATGTCAACCAAGGTAGTGCACACATAAAAATCAGACTCAAAGCCATTTCTGATGATATGATGATGAATCTCTTTGCCCTCTTGCACAGGTGATAGCACAACACATGCCTTAAGCACAATAAGAAAGGTGAAATTGTCTATCTTTATCCCTTCTTGTTTCATTTGATAATACAGCCTTACGACCTCCTCACATAGCCCTTTTCTGGCATATTGTCTGATGATGGAATTCCATATAATCTCACCTAATTCATGTATTTTGTCAAACACAAGTTTGAATCCTAAAAAATGATTTTCCTCAAATCCATTTATTAGGATGTGGGCATGAACTTGTTTGCTCTCCGATAATGCACATATATCTACATAGGCTTGCAAAATAGTAGCTTAATTATCGGGATCAATTGGTAGACCTCTATGGATTCTTTCATGTAAAATGGATAATGTTTCCTTCAATGAACCATCCTTGCATTTGCTGCAGAGGCTGTTGGTAGTGCTTAGTGTTGGTTTAGGAACAGAGGATGAGAATGTTTACAATGGAAGGAGTGAGAATGTTTTCATGCAAGGTACAGATGTAAGTCCTGGAGTACTCTGTAAGAAACCCATATAACATGTTTACTCCAGAATCATGATAAATTAGAAAATATCATGTGATTGTTGCTTGAGAAATCTTGAGCGAAACTGTAACTCAAGAAGGCGGGATTTATCTAAAAAAAATTTTTAAATATTTTTTAGTTTCCGTCGGAAGAGCGACGATTAGGTTTCGTTGGAAGAATGACGTTTTGTTTTCATTGGAAGAGTGATGGTATAAATGTAGGAATATAGTTTCTATATCTATCATAAGAGCGATTCTTTAAATGTTAGAATTGCGACATTATTTTGAAAACCTGATAAACGTCGAAAGAATGACAGTTATGGCTCGTTAGAAGACCAACAGTTATGGATCGTTATCGAACGTAGGAAGACCGACAATTATGGATCGTCAGAAGACCAACGGTTTAACTGACATTGGATTAGCGATGATTTTGACAACGTCAGTAGACCGATGGTTTGGCTAACATCGAAATAGCAACGCCTTTGGTGAAGTCATAACAGTGACAATCGGGATAGCGTCGAAAGAGCGACGAACGTCTGGAAACATCAGAAAATGTGTTTCTATTCTGACACTTTATTGAAGTTTCGGAACTGCGACATAATGGCTAACCATGTTTTTCATCACCTCAAATTGTCTCTCTTGCGATGCCTATGTGTCAGAATAGCGAAGAATTGGCCGTCAGAAATTTCGCCAAATGTGCTAGTGGAAGTGCTGAGGACTTACAAGAACACATCCCATTGAGAGGGACTGGTAACATCTTTCTATGTTCAGAGTTATCTAACCTTCGTCTCCGCTCGTTTTGGACTTGTAATTGTTTTATTTTACTCAAAAAAGTGGGAACCCAACCCCCTAGGGCTTCAATACCCTCCACCTATTGTGGAAGATTTTTAGCTACTGTAGGTTGTCTGAAATTTCAGAGTCCTCATCCTTTTTTCAGATCTGATCCCTTAAATTCAGATCCACTTCAGATTTGTTATTTATCCATCCAAAACACCTTCTTTTATTTTTTTTGGGTTTTCCTCTACGGACCCCTCTTCTTCCCTCCAAGTTATAACCTTTCGCCACCTCATTTACAACAAATTTTCCTCTGATTTTTTGTTGTTTTTCTGCACCTATTTCCAGAAAATCAAACCTTCACATCATTTTCCCTCCCGAATTTATATCTATTGGCTATTTTGGTTTGTTTTGACTACATTTTTTTCCACCTATAGAGTACTTATTGAGAGGCCCGCCTCCTTAGGTTTAGATTAATGCGTATTTAGCTGTTTATTTTCTGTTATTTCAATTCCATATGTTTTTATCTGTAGGTTTATTTACAATTATACAACACACTTTTTTCTTTTTCTATACAAATGTTTGTGTTTAAAAATTAAAATTTACACACTTAACACACACACCCTAAGTGAAGAAGAGCTTGGTTAATACTGCAAAGAAAATACTTTAAACATTGAAATCAATTGATCTTGTACCTCTCTGCCCTTGTTTAGAAATTGTAATCAGTTGATATTGTACCTCTTCACCCTTGTTGGTCTCTCTTCTGTTTGAGCCATGTTTGTGCCTTCACCATTGTGCCACCAAGGCTTTTATTCCAGAGACTTCTTGGCCTTCATCCTCAGTTTATAGTAAGAAGACTTACTCATCCATGTAGGATTCGAGTTAGTCCTCCATCGAGTCCACACTCTGACTCCTCTTCTGGTTCTTTAGGATCCCCTTCTGGTTTCGCCCCCAGTTCTCCCCCTGTCACCTTCACCATGTCTGGTTCAGGACCTAATGTTGGTGGTAGCTATGGCCCTAATGCTGGGAATACTACTAGTGGGACCGCAAGAGGAACTACTCTGGCTGCTCCCTTTCTCCCCTCTATGGCAGGCCTCAGTCTTCCCCATTTTAACTAGTTGATCAATGACTGTATGTTTGTGTCTGGATATGAACAGAATTCAACCCTTTTTCCACATAAATTATCAACCCGAGGGCGTTATTTATTTCAAGACTAATGGAAAATTATATGTAGATAGAAGCACATGGTCTGCTGTAGATCACAGGTTTAATCTATAACACACATACCACTGTAACAACAATAAAATGAAATACATAAATAAAAGGCATCCACAACAATTAATGTGACTATAACAGAAAGAAAAGAATCACACCAACACGACATTGCAAGGAAAATAAAGAACAACATAGCACCCAATCACAAAAGTGGGCCCAAGTCTTTGATCAGGGCTGTGGAAATTCAAGAATTTCAGGAGAAACATAAAGTTGTTGTACATTCAATTAATGATAAAAATATTGATTACAAAGTTTGTATGTCCAAGGGGTCTCCTGATTCATAGCCCGTAGGGCTCTTTATACAATTGTCCTAAAACCCCTAATTCCTCTCAACGACTCCATTGTTAGAAAAATACATCTTGTTACAACGGCAACCGGGTTTCCCAACAAGAAACCATAAGAAGGCCTAAGATAGTGCTGATATACCCATGGCCGCCAAGTTGTAACAGAAAATAAGGAAGACGTTGGAGATGATGGGTTATGCCTTGACTTGTGGCTGCAACACTCTTGTTTTATCCAGATCTAAAGAAATATCGGAGTTAATATGTAGAAAGTTAAAACCTCCATGATAATACATCATTAATCAAATATCCCATAAAAGATAGGAAGAAGGGTTTTACCTCATGCTTTTAAGATAAATAATGGCACAAAGAGATAGAAAGAGTGTAAAATGGGAGAGGAAAGTATACAAATCTGGTACCCAACACCATATACGCCATGATGCTGGTTGGCCTGCTATGCCAACCATGCTCCCTTCTGACATCCCCAAGTTTCAAGGTATTTTTGGAGAATATCCTACAAATAATGTTTGATCTTTCCACATGTGGTGTTTGTCTAACTCCATTACCGATGACTTTGTCCATCTTCAGTTGTTCCAACGTACGCTTACTAGAGAAGCTTCTAAGTTGTATGTTGATCAGACCTCATCCTCTCATACAACCTTTGTAACTCTTTCCCGACATTTTCTGTCTTATTTCTAGCTTCCCCTTCATTACGACACTGATACCGAACTTTTGACTTCTTTCCGTCAATCGTCTGCGACCCGCCTATCCAATCATGTCCAAGAATGGCAGAGAAGAAAGAGCCTATGTCGAGCCCCTACCTTTGAAGACCGTGTCTACATGGACTGGATCCTTAGATCTCTTTTGCCTTCTATCGACAAGGATTTTGCATCACATTTTCCTCAAACTGAAGAATCTGCACTCCAAGTTGCATTAAAATATGACCTGAGCTACGGTCAGTCGGGTTTTATACCATTCTACCTGATCTTCCTAGACCCGATGGTGCCAACTCACCCGGGAAATCTTATTCCACTGACGGTATCGTTGGAGCTCTTTCTCATCCATATGCTAAGCCTCCTATCGGCTATGGTTTCCCTTAGGGAGGGGCCAGCACCTCCTCCACTTTTCCCCCTCCCGATGGCATGTGTCTAGGATATGGCATGCCTCCTCGTTTTTCCAAACCTGTTTAGCACAATGTTACTCAACCTTCTTATTATCCATATTTTCAACCTGGCGTTCTGGCTCCTCAAGCATTAGAACCTCTGCCTCCTTTTCCTTCTCAACTACCACAACAGAAGCAACTATCCCCTTAGGGGCAGCTGTATGCACAGTAAGGTGTGGCTAATCCTCCTTTTTCTAAAATGAAGAGGAAATGCATTCAAAATCAATCTACCCTCGGTAATCCTGGACCTAATCCTCAAAAAAATGCACCTAACACTACTAAGCAGCAACAGGGCACTTAGCGCAAGCAAGACAAGCATGTTTGTATGAATAAGCCTTTTTCTTGTTGTGGTGTTTATGATCATTACACACACGATTGTCCTCTTTTTCCATAGATGTGACAAATGTGGGAGACTCAAGCAGCATTGCGAGGACAACAAGCCTCCCCTTTTTTCCCTCCCAATGTTGTGCTTAGTCAACCGACTATGTTTACTAATCCTTTCCCTCAACAAGGATTCATGGATACCCAAAAACCTGAAGGTCAGAAGGCCACTCAATGTCCTCCATTTGGTACCTCTAATTACTAGATCGTCATGATGAACTCTGACCAACCTATAACCATAGACCTCAACCTTCAGACTCGGTCCCATCAGTACAACGAGCCTCCCACTATGTCTGCCCCTGAGCCCCCTTCTTCAAGTTCTACAGAGCCTCTTTAGACAACCAATGGTCCTTTGCATATCCCTCAGCCTAAGGAAAACGTTCATACCAAGATCCCCAAGGGAAAATTATGCCAAAATGTTGCTTCTGGAAAAGCTTCCCATTCATATAATATAGTAGACAATTTGGCGCAATCTCCTATTTCCATCTCAATGGTGGAACTCCTCTAGTCGTGTCTGTCACAACTAAAAGCTCCATTATCCACCATGGGAATTGTATATCCTTCACATGATCACTTGATCGTCTTCGATGTTGACTGGTCAGAACATCCTCCCCTTCGTTGTTCTACCACCTTCCAAATCCCAGTCAAGATTCGGAATGCCAACGTTTCTCATTGTATAATTGATGAGGGGGCATCAACCTATGTGATGTCCACTTTGGTTTGGAAGCAACTCAGATCACCTAAGTTGGCCCCTCCAAGATCACTCTCCAAGCGTGGGATGGCCACGCCTCCTAGCCCATTGGCTTGTTCCACAATTATCCTATTACTCTTGCAGGCAAGACAGTTTGTGTTGACGTAGAATTCATTGATACCCTCTTAGATTACAACATTCTATTGGGTCATAGCTACACCTAGGTGATGTCTGCTATACCATATGCAGTTCACTACAAGATTTTCTTTCCCCATAATGGAAATATGGTCACCATCGACTAGTTGACATATTATGAACTGAAGTCTCAGACCTCCCCTGAGTCCATTATATATTCGATGGCCAATAAGAAAACCATTGAACTCTTCACCATTGTCTCAACCGAAGCCTACAAAGACTCCTCTTTGCTTGGCACATTCCCTGATCTTCATCCTCCTATCTGTGATCCCATCTCATCGAATGTTTGCATGATACAATCTTTTCATGCTTCCCTCAAGCGGCCCACTTTGACTGGTCAGCAACCCCGCCCTCCGCAACCTACTCCTAGCCCTTCGATTCATCCTTCTCGACCTCCTCCTATTGGCCCTTCACCTACAGTTGGTATCCATGAGCCTCTCTACCATCCTGGAATGGTTCCTCCAAGCCTTAACCATCTCAGATTTGTCCTGCCTTTCCATTACCCCTTCGGTCAAATATTGTTCCAAGCTCCCCCTCCTGGACTATTCTTGGTACCTATCATGGCTACCCTATCCCTTCCCAACCTAACCCTGGGGATTCTCGTCTAGTACATCGATCCCCCAGCTGCTACCCTGCCTGGTCAACCCAAAATATATCTTGCTTTAACCCTTGTTAAACCACTCCCTATGACCCCTCCTGCTGCCACTGTGCCTTAGCCACCTCAATAGGAACCTTCTCTTGTTGCAACCACTTCGAGTAGATAGGACAAGGCTCATAAGAAGGCAAAAAAAGATAAAGATGCCCTGACTAACCCTACTCCTCCTCAACCTCCAAAGATTTATTATTTGTGTGATGTCATCGTTCATGCCACCCATAATTTTCCTGAGTTACCTCATATCAAGCCCATGGTTAATATTGCATTCCCTGAGTCTACAATCCCTGAAGCCTTTGTTTCTTCCTTGACTGCTACCAAGAACCCTAAGACTATTCACACCAACAAAAATTGTGCTTTGTGTGATCTCCATGGACATTATTCCCACCAGTGTCCCCACCTCACACATTACTGTGCCTCTTTGGAGGTAGTTCAGGAGTACAAGATTGAATAGAATCAGTCCGCCTCTCCCATCCTTGTGCAATATTCTTCAGGCCAGCTTGAGGATTTACCCACTCCCATTCACATTTCCCCTCTTGATGTCAAGATGACAGAGCTTGTGGCCACCATACTCTACCTATCATCATTCATGAGACCCTCAGTGGAAACTCCCTCTGACATTCCCCCTTCTGTTTCGCTCGACCTCCCTTCAACGATCACCCTGCGCTCAACATGAGTGGATCCCTTATCTACATTTTCTTCTATCATTCCCCATGATGATGCACATGTGAACCTTTCTTCTCGTGATGATGATTCAGGTAGCTACTCCATGTCCTATGGTCTCCCTTCCTCCAACCACTCCACCTTCTATTATGACGTTCACATCATGGAAGCCTTGCCCACCCCTGACTTCATCTTTCCTACCCATAAGCAGGATGGAACCATCCATGTCTATAGTTACTTTCATAGCCTAAGCACAAGCTACAGTGATGGTAGCTCCCACACACCACTTAACCGTCGATGTGTCAGTAGTAGACATCTTACCCAGATCACTCCCTCTTCAAGTGTTTGTTCGATTCCTACTTTGCGCTTAGGTTGCTAGCATTGTTCATCATCCTCCCATTTATTATCTTGTGACACCTTTCAGATGGACCTCCCATCCACACCTTATATCGGTTATGCCGATGGTGAAGATCGCTACTCCTAGATTCTAGCCTCGGTAGGTTGGGCCATTTTTACCCCCTTACATTCGCTTGTTCTATCGAACGGTGTATGCATTGGTACTACCACCAATAATCATGCCGAATATGATGCAGTGTAAGGTTTATTAGTCGATGCCCATTTCCATCGTATCCTTCACCTTCATGTTCGTTTAAATTCCCTGATTATTGTCATGCAACTGAATGGTGCATATCGTGTGCATAATCCTATACTTTTTAGAAGATATTTATGAGTGAAGCTTTTGGTTCATGAATTCGAAATCATTACATTCTATCTTGTACCTAGAGCAGAAAATTACTATGTAGATAGCATTGCAAAAAATATTCTATACGGGCATTTAGCACATGCATTTAACACAAGACAATAACATAGAACCATGAAAACAATGCATATCCATAACATATGTCATATAACATGTTTTAGATTCCATCAACTATGATACATATGACATGCCTATACCATGTTAAAAAAACTCAAAACTGGGGGCACCACTTGCCGCTACACACTATTCACTATCTTAAGGATCCCAAACCAATTGCTCTGCTCCTGCAGCTCGTAGATCATGCATCCCCTATCCGGCCATCACCATGCACCGCATGACCCATGTAATATTCCCAATTATTCCCAAGCTAATGGGAATATTCATTTTTATTTTATTTTTCTGTTTCATGAATAAATGTGTAAAGAAGGATCGATAAAAATCGTAAACAGTAAATAAATCAATGCCACATGTGAAAAAGGATAAATCTGGGCTTTTTAAATAAGCACCCTTAGGTGTGAAAGGGGTTGAATCTTTTGACTAGGTAAACCATTACCAAATCAACAACGCTATCTTGGAGGAGTGGCCATCAATGAGGCACAACACAGTTTTAGTTGGAGGTGGCTCATGTGAAAGGAGCTATTTCATTGAGATGGTTTAGGGTTTCGCAAGCTCTCAAATTATAAAAGGAAGAGGATGGCAGCATGAGAAGGTTTATGATTATGTTATTTCTAAAGATATTTTGTGTTTATACATTTCTCATTCTCTGTATGTTTAGTTGAGAATAGTGTTGTTTAGCACTGGGTGTTCCTGATCGGGAGTCCCACCTCTTTCCTTGAGAGGCCTCTTGGAAGAGTTTGAATTTCTTGTCCACTATCAGGCTGAAGGCCAAGCTTATTCTTTCAACTACAATGTAGATATTGTTGAGGGTTTTTTTATCTTTGTAAGCTACAACAACTGGAGGCTAGATCTACTCAAATCTAGGCCATTCTAGTGTTGATTTTCAGTGGGGAAGGATTTTATCCCATTGGCAAGAGAGTATTAGAAAATGGGAGCTATATTTTCCGATCTTGGCATGAGTCCAAACCTGTTCTAAATTCTACAACATAGTCTTGCTTCTAGAACTGAATTATTTGTGTGGGTACTATTGCAGGGTCTTTTGGCACACTTTTTGGAGGAGTGGTTTTCATGTGTTGGGGATCTTCCCTTCACATTTGATATCCATTGGAGGGGATCATCATATTGTATATTTCAGATTAGATCTGTATGCCCATGAATTTCTGAATATTTTTGTAGATCTGTTGCATTAGATCTTATATCTACTCCTTGTACTTCATGATTTGCTGAAAACCCCAAAGGAGATTTGAAGAAGAGAATATCTTGTGTATGGATCTGATATAGATCTAAATTTTTATACACAGATCTGCTCTAGATTTGAAGTGTAATCTATAATAGTTGTAGCCAATAAAATAACATTGTCAATCTCTTTTTAGTCATAATACATGGTTGCAACACCTCTTTTTGAGGATTTTCTTCTATAAAGGTCTTGTATTTCATGTTGTACATCTCATGGGATATCCTATGCATATATTTTGTTGATGTAAATGTAAATAAAGAGCCTCCATATTGGCCTCCTACTCTTACTTATATGATCTGTGTTATTTCTCTACATAACTGATTATTATTGTTCCATTCCCCATTTGGGAATACTACAGTGGTATCAGAGCAATCATCTTGGCACAACCTGTGCTTTCTAAGAAGCCAATATGTCTTCAGAAGAAGAAAAGACTCTTACTGATAGAGAGAAGATGTATCTAAGAAGAATACAAAAGAAATTTGATTACACAAATGATGATAAAGACAAGGGTAAAGCCCCGAAATATGGAAGTGATGAATAAGGAAAGGAGTTTGCAAAGATCCTTTTGAGAGCCATGCAAGATCTTGATAGAGAGATCAAAGAGATGAGATTGGACAGAATCAAAGATTCTCCTAAAAGATTTCATCTTGGAGAAATCTCTGGCATGTCTCACCACTGGACTGATCAACTAGTGCATCGGCCACAAGTTTCCCAACGCTCTACCATGCCTACCTTTTTGGCTGTGGGAAATGAAGGGTTTCAAGAGAAAACATCCCTTCAAGACTATTTTGAAGAATATGAGTCCCAAAATTAGAGATTCAAAGATCACTTGATTTTTCAAGAGTTTTGTCACCTCAAAGACAAAAGAAGACCAGTGCATCAACATAGACATGGTGGATTCACTCAGAATCATGATCTACATAACTGTATGGGAAGATTCTTTTTACCCAATTTTGATTGGTCATCCAAGTGTTATGCCAAAGCATGGGTAGAAAAACTTGACATCTACTTTCAACTGAACAAGGTTCCTGAGATGGAGGCTATCAAGATTGCAACGCTACACTTTGAAGGTGAAGCACATGATTGGTGGTTCCATCGCTTGTCTACATTGGGTCATGCCAATGTGACTACTTATTCAGATTTCACTAGAAGGCTGGTGGAAATATTTCACAAAAGATATATAGAGGCACCATTCATGAGCCTTTCAAAGTTAAAATAATCAGGTAATATGGAGTCTTACATTTCTGAATTTTTAAGATTCTCTGTTATGGTTCCTGATTTTTCTGCAGCAAGAATGATGTACATGTTCATAGATGGTTTAGATGAACCTCTTCATGGGTTAGTAAAGTATACCAATCCCACTACTTTGCATGATGCCATTGAGAGGGCTAGAGACCTTCAAGATGCCTTGCCAAAAGAAAAGGAAAACTTTCAGCATAAGCCCTCTTTTCCTTCTAAAGGAAAGTTCATACAATAATCCTCTTGACGATGAAATCTGGAGAGATATAAGGAAGAAGAAGCTACGCTTCACTTGCCAAGAATCATGGGCACCTGGATATAGACATGTTACTAGAAAAGCACAATACATAGAGGTCTTCTCAGATATTGAGGAGGAAGAAGAAGATGAACCAAGAAGAGGTCACCACGCTGACACTACTAGAGGGGATCCAACACCATCAGGAGATGGGAATGGAGCATTTTCTCCTATTGGAGGGAATCTTGCATCTTTGAGGGGAGAACCTAAGTACTTGACCTTAATATTTCAAGGTTCAATCTTGAATCAGAGGGTTTCTGTACAAAGGAGGGAATACCCAATGATACTTTTGATGGAATACCCACAACTTCATTGATGCCCATCTTGTACAAAGGAGGGAATACCCAATGATACTTTTGATGGATTATTTTTTTTGGTCTCAGGAGATAGAACAATGCAATGCATGCATTATGTCCCATTACTTTTATTCACCATGGGAACTTACACTTTGGTTGATCACTTCTTTGTGGTTGACATACAGGACATCAATGTGATTTTGGGTGTTCAATGGTTTATTACATTGGGGAAATTCATCACTAATTGGTAGGCTTTACAAATGTAATGGGTGGGAAAGAAGAGTGGTGAATCTCAAATGATCAAAGGCATGCATACATACCCCTAACATTCCACTTACACACAAAAATTAGAGATAGATTTGCGCAGTGGAAGCAAGGAATTTACAGTCCCATCTATCATGTTCATGAGATTTCTGCATGTGACACTCTTATCTAGTGGAAAACCACATGGGAAGCCACCTCATTCAGATTTTTTGGGGAAGACCTCACAACATGATGCTCCAATATTATATCTAGGAGGGATTGGAGGACTAGAAGACAAAGCTACAGCATTGGCAGTCTTGGGTAAGCTTAAGGAGGAGGTAAATCTTCTTCCCTTATCATCAACACCCACTCTCATTTCTGGTTCTGCGCTATGGGAGGAGAATAATGGAAGGAACAACCTTCAAACACACACCTTTGACATGGGAAATGTCAAGGAGAAGAGCAACAAAATGACAGACATTTCTATTGATATACCATCAGCACTGTCATTGTTGAGTAGTTTAGATCTGTATTGGAAATCCCAAGTGCTGGTGGATTATTCCAAAGACCTTCACACTTCTATGATACTTGATGACCAGCTGCATGAAGAGGGCTATTTATTCCAATGAGGAGTCATATATCATCATGGTATGTGTTGGGTGTGGAGCCTAATTATCTTGATTACTTTGTATCACAGCATTGGACCCCTGTATCTTAAAAGGGGCGGCAACGCCACCCGTAATTAATTGCTTCCGTGGGGGGTCCAGCGGGGGGCAGTGCTTTTCAAAGCCCTCCCCTAGAGGGGGGTTTTGGGGGCAACGCCCCCGAAGCAAAAAACAGATGTAGAATTTCCTTGTAAAAGTATAGTAATTTCTAGTCAATCTGGGCCGTTCATAGCTGGATGATCTGATGGTAGAAGTTATGTTTAGTTTAGGGTTTTTTTCCCTAGAAGGAAACCCCCTTGTATATATGAGGGTATTTTATTGCGGTTTTGTATTATGGGTGTATTCTCAGAGCGAGAAACAGATAGGGAGACTGTGAGAGAGAACAGATGATATTATAGCGGATCTGCTGTAGGTTTTGTCTCTTCAATTTTTATTGGATAATAGAAATGAAGGACTGGTTGTTCAGGGTGGATGTAGCCCAAACTGGGTGAACCATGTATATCTATGTCTCTTTGGTTTTATGTGTTTTGTG
Source organism: Pinus albicaulis (assembly GCA_034641835.2). Lineage (NCBI taxonomy): Eukaryota > Viridiplantae > Streptophyta > Pinopsida > Pinales > Pinaceae > Pinus > Pinus albicaulis. The sequence goes on from CM076582.1 coordinate 1,453,943,570, forward strand.
TGCTTGTATTTTTTGCATATTTTATGTGTTGCATTTCTCCATAATTTATAATTTTCTAACAACTAGTATCAGAGCTGAAGGTATATCTGGCTGATAAACTTGCAGGAAAGAAGGGTTCCTGGTTCGAGTGGGAGCAATGGCGGAAGATGGTAAATTTAGGGTCGAGAAATTTAACGACCAAAACTTCCCGTTGTGGAAGATGGATATGGAAGATTATCTCTATCAGAAAGATCTGTACCTACCATTGAGCGGAAAAACAAAGAAGCCGGCGGCCATGACAGACACGGAATGGAACATTCTCGATAGAAAGGCACTCAGAACAGTACGGTTGTGCTTTGCGGCATCATTTTTCTTCAATATTTTGAAGGAAAAAATAATAGAGGGTTTGATGCAGATGTTGGCGAAACTATATGAAAAACCCTCAGCCTCAAACAAGGTATTTCTTATGAAACGATTATTTAATATGAAGATGTCGAAAGGTGGATCTGTTGCAGACCATTTAAATGATTTTAATACAGTTACCAGTCAGTTAAGTTCTGTAGGGGTGAAATTTGATGATGAATTTAGGGCTCTTTTATTTATGTTCTCATTACCAGAAAGCTGGAATGGTTTAGTTATGGCCATTAGTAACTCTATCTCTAGATCTAGTACTTTAAAGTTTGATGATGTTGTCGGTGCTATCCTTAGCGAGGAAATACGACAGAAAAGTTCTGGTGAGACATCAAGTAATGCTTTAAGTGCGGAGTGTAGGGGAAGAAGAATGGAAAGAGGAAATAGCTCGGGTTATCGCAGTAAACCAAGGAAAGGCAGACCCAAGTCCAGATCGGGGATAGTGTGCTGGAAATGTGGAAAGAGAGGACACCTAAAGAAAGATTGTATATATTGGAAGGGAAAGGAAGGAGATGCACAGCAAGAAAAAAATCATGAAGCAAATGTGACAGGTGATGTGTTACAAGATTCTTTGATTCTTTCTTTCAAAAATGTTACTAATTCTTGGGTTGTAGATTCAGGGGCTTCATTCCATGCCACACCTGATAAGAAATATTTTCATGACTATCTTCAAGGAGATTTTGGACAAGTTCATTTGGGTGATGATAAACCCTGTAAAATTGTTGTAATGGGTAAAGTTATTGTAAAACAACAAAATGGAAACCAATGGCTACTAAAGGAGGTAAGGCATGTTCCAGATCTAAAGAAAAATCTGATTTCAACAGGGAAGTTAGGCAGTGAAGGTTGTGTGAAAAATTTCATAGATAAAACATGGAAGGTCACCAAAGGGCACTGGTAATAGAAAAAGGTGAAAAGGTTGGTACATTGTATTTATGCAATGGTATTTATGACTCTGTTAAAGCTTTAAATTCCAAAGGAGAAGATGCAGGATTATGGCATCATAGGCTCGGACACATGAGTGAGAAGGGAATGAATATTCTTCACTCAAGAAATTTGTTGCCAGGTTTGAAGAATGTTGATTTGGATTTCTGTGAAAAATGTGTTTATGGAAAACAAAAGAGAGTCAGATTTCTCAGAGTTGGGAAAGAAAAGAAGAGCGAAACATTGGAGCTTGTGCATACAGATGTATGGGGACCTGCTCAGGTATCATCTCTCAGTGGTTCTTGTTATTATGTTACTTTTATTGATGATGCAACTAGAAAAATATTGATTTATTATCTTCAGAATAAATCTGATGTATTTGATACTTTCAAGAAATGGAAAAATTTGGTCGAGATTGAGATAGGAAAGAAGTTGAAGTGTCTCAGATCAGAAAATGGAGGTGAATATTGCAGCAAAGAGTTTGATAGGTATTGTTCAGAGAATGGAATTCATAGAGAGAAGACAGTTCCAAGAACACCACAATAAAATGGTTTTTCAGAAAGAATGAACAGAACAATCATGGAGCGTGCAAGGTGCATGAGATTGCATGCAGGATTACCTTTACAATTTTGGGCAGATGCTGTAGATACTGTTGTTTATCTAATAAAAAAAGGGCGTTCAAGTTCCTTGGATGGTGGTATTCTTGAGGAAACTTGGACAGGTAAAAAAGGTAAACTACTCTATTTTAAATCCTTTTGGCTGTGAGACCTTTGTCCATATTAATAAATAAAATAGAACAAAGCTTGAGGCAAAATCAAAGAAATGTACCTTTATTGGATATGGTGTTAATGATTTTGGATATCACTTATATGATTATGAAAATCAAAAAATCATTAGGAGCAGAGATGTAATATTCAATGAAAAGGTCTTGTATAAGAATCAGTTGCAGGAAAAGAAACAAGAAAAAGAAAGCAAGGAATACACGATTCTTGATGAGATCACTGAAAAAGTAAAGGTGTCTGAAAATAATAATAATCAACAACCACAACAGCAACAGGCACCTCAAACACCTGAAAGTGGTGTTAGAATATCTACCAAGATAAGTAGACCCCCTGAACGATACTCTCCTTCATTATATTATTTATTGTTGATGGATTCTGGTGAACCCGAATGTTATGAAGAATCAATGCAGGTTGAAAGCAGGAAGAAGTGGGAGCTAGCCATGGAAGAAGAGTTGGACTCCTTAATTCATAACCAGACTTGGGACTTAGTCAGGTTTCCTTTAGGTAAAAGTACATTGTAGAATAAATGGGTTTTCAGGCTGAAGGAAGAAGATGGATGAAAATAGAGGCACAAAGCTAGACTTGTGGTGAAGGGGTTTGCAGAGAAGAAAGGTATTGATTTTAATGAAATATTTTCTCCTGTTGTTAAAATGACTTCAATCAGAACTATTTTAAGTCTTGTAGCAGCAAAATATTTACGTCTTGAATAGTTATATGTAAAAACAACATTTCTCCATGGATATCTGGAAGAATAAATCTATATGGAGCAACCAGAAGGATATGAGGTCAAAGGGAAAGAAAAATTAGTGTGCATGCTAAAGAAGAGCTTGTATGGCTTAAAACAGGCTCCAAGGCAGTGGTATCTAAAATTTGAAAAGTTTATGTCTAAACAAGGTTATACTAGATGTCACTCTGATCATTGTGTTTATCTGAAAAGGGAAAATGATGGTAGCTATATTATATTGTTATTGTATGTAGATGACATGCTTGTTCCAGGGTATAACATGCAGGAAATAAATGTGCTCAAAAGAAAATTTGCAAATTCATTTGCAATGAAGGATTTGGGAGTTGCAAAACAAATCCTTGGTATGAGGATAGCTAGAGACAGGAAAAATTGAAAATTAAAACTGTCTCATAATCAGTACATAGAAAAGGTGTTGAAAAGATTTAATATGCAGAATGAAAAACCAGTTAGTACACCTTTTTCTAGCCATTTCAAAATTAGTAAGGAGATGTTCCCCAAGACCCAAGAAGACATGGATTATATCTCTAAAGTTCCATATGCATTAGTAGCTGGAAGCTTAATATATGCAATGGTTTGCACAAGGCCTGATATTGCACATGCAGTGGGAGTTGTAAGTAGGTACATGAATAATCCAGGAAAAGAACATTGGAAGGAAGTAAAATGGATTCTCATATATTTTAGAGGCACCACAAATCAAGAATTATGCTTTGGTGGTTCAAACATTGCTCTACAGGGATATGTTGATGCAAATATGGCAAGTGATAGAGATAATAGGAGGAGCACTACAGGATATGTATTTACTTTAGGTGTAAAAACTATCAGTTGGGTTTCAAAAATCCAAAGTGTTGTTGCACTTTCAACAACAGAAGTAGAGTATGTTGCTGCTACAGAGGCTAGTAAAGAAATAATTTGGTTACAAAGGTTTATGGATGAATTGGGTAAGAAGCATGATATGGGCACGTTATACAGTGATAGCCAAATTTCCATTCATCTTGCAAATAACTCAGCATTTCATTCTAGGACTAAACACATACAGCTCAAGTACCATTTCATACTGTCAGTATTGTAAGATGGAGACTTGAAGCTGGAAAAGATACACACCAGCCAAAATCCTGTAGATATGCTAACAAAAGTTGTAACCAGGGAGAAACTGAGAATGTGCTCAGTTTCAATTTGTCTTCAAGGATGACGATGAAGATGAGGAATAGCTAGGTCCAAAGAGGAGTCATTGTCCAGCAAATGAAGTAGCGGTGGAGTTGCTACAATCAGTCTCCAAGTGGGAGATTGTTGGGTGTGGAGCCTGATTATTTTGATTACTTTGTATCACAGCATTGGACCCCTTTACCTTAAAAGGGGTGGCAACGCCGCCCGTAATTAATCGTTTTCATGGGGGGTCCAGTGGAGGGGGTGGCAGTGCTTTTCGGAGCCCCCTTAGCAGGGGGTTTTGGGGGCAGTGCCCCCAAAGCTAAAAATAGATGTAAAATTGCCTTGTAAAAGTATAGTAATTTCTAGTCAATCAGGGCCATTCAAAGGCGAATGATTTGATGGTAGAAGTTATGTTTAGTTTAGGGTTTTTTCCCCTAGAAGGCAACCCCGTTGTATATATGAGGGTATTGTATTGCGGATGTATATTATGGGTGTATTCTCAGAGCGAGAAACAGATAGGGAGACTCTGAGAGAGAACAGAGGATATTACAGCAGATCTGTTGTAGGTTTTGTCTCTTCAATTTTTGTTGGATAATATAAAGGAAGGACTGGTTGTTTGGGGTGGACATAGCCCAAACTAGGTGAACCACGTATTTCTGTGTCTCTCTGGTTTTATGTGTTTTGTGTGCTTGTATTTTTTGCATATTTTATGTGTTGCATTGCTCCATAATTTATAATTTTTTAAGAGTATGATCTTCTTGTCTGGAGCCTCTAATATCAAGGAGAAGTTACTACAAAGAGCTTATAATGAGTTCTGTTTCAGCCACATGTATTCCATGAATATACACAACATCATCATCAGGAGCTTTGATTGGGAAGGTTTGAAGAAGAACTACATCATCATTTTCAAGAATGCAAGAACTATGTGGAGTTGGGGCAACAACATGACTCTATGAGGGAATTATTTCAGCCATCTCTTCCTTCTTTTGAGAGAGGAGATAAATCCATACACCACACCATTTGTATGAGGAGTCTCGTTGGTGAAGAATTTGATCATGTAAGGCATGTTTTATTTTTTGATTGTATATATTATTTCACCATGTTTATGCAGGCCATGGCTCCAAGGTGGAGTAATACATCTTTTAAATATCATGGCCAATAATGGGCCAAAAAAATTTCTGAATTTGGCCACTCCCTTGATGAGCAAAGGGAGATTTTCTATCATAATGAGTGCTTTCCTAAAGAACCAAACATATCTCACACTTTCAGCCATAGTGTCATAACATGCGCAACAAGTAAGTGGTGGGAAAATCACTTACCATATCTTGATCTGATGCAGGCAGGAAATGCACTACGATGGTTCCATATCTGGGACTATGACCCACCTCCACATGCTCAAATTTCGGATTGTATTTATGTAGTTTTTCTCCCATACATTGATGATAAACTTGTACTTTTTATTGGAATGTATGGAGGGGGAATGGGAGGCATGTATGTAACACATGGGATGGAGAATCTCTATGTGTCTTGTGCTACATGTCTCAGGGAGAGCATTAGTTCAGCCATGTTTGTTTCATTTGAGTTATTGAATCCTTGTGGGATGGACTATTTACATCTCATGAGAAATTTGGAGAAATAGTTCATGGAGGGTTGGATTTGTGAACACTTATGTTATGGAGTAAAATTAACACATGATGATGGTGTCACCAATGGAGGAGGAGAAGAGTTTCAGCACCCACCTTATCAGTTGCTTGAGGACAAGCAACATTTTGGAGGGGAGGACTGTAATATTCCCAAATAGTCCCAAGCTAATGGAAATATTCATTTTTTATTTATTTTTGTTTCATGAATAAATGCGTAAAGGAGGATCAATAAAACTCATAAAAAGTAAATAAATCAATGCCACATGTGAAAGAGGCTAAATATGGGCTATCTAATAAGCACCCTTAGGTGTGAAAGGGGCTGAATCTTTTGACTGGGTCAACCATGACCAAATCAACAACGTTGTCTTGGAGGAGTGGCCATCAACGAGGCACAATGCAATTTTAGTTCGAGGTGGCTCATGTGAAAGGAGATATTTCATTGAGATGGTTTATGGTTTGGCAAGCTCTTAACTTATAAAAGGAAGAGGATGTCATCATGAAAAGGTTGATCATTATGTTATTTCTGAAGATATTGTCTATTTAGAAATTTCTCATTCTCTGGCTATTTAGCTGAGAATAGTGATGTTTAGCACTGGGTCTTCTTGATCGGGAATCTTACCTCTTTCCTTGAGAGTCCTCTTGGAAGAATTTGCATTTATTGTCCACTATTAGGCTAAAGGCGAAGTTTCTTCTTCTAAATACAACGCAAATCCTATTGAGTCTTTTGTTTTCTTTGTAAGATGTAGCAAGTGGAGGCCAGATCTACTCAGATCTAGGCCATTCTAGTGCTCCTTTTGAGTGGGGAAGGCTTCTATCCCATTGGCAAGAGAGTATTGGAAGATGAGAGCTACATTTTCAGATCTTCACATGAGGCCAAACTTGTTCTAAATCCTACATCATAGTCTTGCTTCTATAACTCTATTATTTGTGTGGGTACTATTGCAAGGTCTTTTGGCATACCTTTTGGAGGAGTGGTTTTCATGTGTTGGGGATCTTCCCTTTACATTTGAGATCCATTGGATGGGATCATCATATTGCAGATCTGATACATTAGATCTCAGATCTACTCCTTGTACTTCATGATTTGCTGAAAACCCCAAAGAGGATTTGAAGAAGAGCCTATCTAGTGTATGGATCTGATAGAGATCTGACTTCTTATACACGTATCTGCTCTATATTTGAAGTATAATCTAAAATATTTGCATCCAATAAAATAACGTTGTCAAGCTCTTTTTAGTCATAATACATGGTTGCAACACTTATTTTTGACGATTTTCTTCTATAAAAGTCTTGTATTTCATGTTATATATCTCATGGGCTATCTTGTGCTTATATTTTACTGATGTAAATGTAAATAACTAGCCTCCATATTGGCCTCCTATTATTACTTAGCTGATCTACATTATTTCTCAACATAACTGATTATTATTGTTGCATTCCCTATTTGGGAATACTACAACCCCTCGCCACTCCAAGGGTAGAATAATACATGTCTCTATGCATTGGTCATCCAAGTCTTGTGAGCCATGCTTTGAAACACTGGTCAAAAGCCTCTCACATCTAAGATGGATGTCGTCCAAGAGGGCTGCTGCATCCTCATTTTGTGGTGCTCTCGATCCACTAGGTCTGGCAGTTCCTCATACTGCAAGTCGTCCCATATACCCAAATGGTTTTATTGGTGTTGTATTTGCATACCAAAAGTGGAAGAATTGATACCATATACAATATTATGAAACTTTACAATGCACATAAAATATTATCAATTTTTCACTTACCATCAAGCCCCCATACTCGAACAACCAGTAATTGCAAGTCTGGGTCCCCACGGTAACTCATCCCACTATAGGGATACTCGTATATATACAATGGCATATAATCCCAATAACTAAAAATCTGGGCCAACAACTGCTCTCTAGCTCTCATAAGAGGGTTCTCCACAAAATTTAGAACCCCAAACCTGGCCAATGCATTGTGGACACCCTGACCCTCTCAGATCTCTGACCGTGATGTGCCCAAGTGTCTCTCTCTCCAGTTGATCCATAATTATGCCTTATCTACACAAAGCATCATATTTTTTAGTGTACAAATAGGAAAGACTGTATTCAAACATAAAAAACTAGTTCTCAGAAAAAAAAACATCACAGTAAAATCCCTCCCTGTCAGGTCGTACTTTTCAATCCCAATCCTATGATTGATAGGGCACATTTTTCTACCAAAAAACTGCTATCGAGGTCTTAGTTTTTGCCCCAAAAAGTGTGACCTGGCTGTGAAGAGGAGAAGGGGTGTATTTTTGAGCTTTGGGAACCTAAACTGAATTTTCAATCCACAGAAATGAAAGAGTAGGTTTAGGCCTCTTACCTACAACTGACGGATCTCGATTCCAACGGTCGGCTTGTCCACTATGATCGCTGCAAGATTTTTGGCCTCCTCTCCTCTCTACATTCACCAGAGCTACACTTGCAAATGAGTGAATTTTGAGAGAAAATGACTTATTAAAAGAGAAGCCCATGATTTTTCTTTCGCCTGTTATGGCCAAACCGTAGCTCAGTTTCAGAAACCGTTTGTACCATTGGAAAGCTCTCCCCAAGCTCTCAAATGGGTGTCTGCTAATTTTTTTTTATTTAATACTTCACCTTGGTACATTATGTCCAAGAAGGGTCGCTTAACCACTCCTCAAAATGAAATTTATTCACTTATAGCACTTGTACTTGGGGCACCTCTTTGCCTCCATACTTGTCCATGCTTTTGTCAATTTTCTTCATGAGTAGCCACATTGTACTCATGTCTTTATGGTCCCCATTGGACCTCTTCTATGTGGCAGCATCATTGAGTCGCCCTTGTTTAGAGCATCCAAGTTGAGTCATCATTGCATCCATGGAGTCCATCCTGAGTCCCTTTGTATCCCGCTATAGTCCTCCATCCTTCATTGCTTGGTTCCTCTCTCCTGTCGCACATTATGGCCTTCACTCCTACTATCCCCTATCCCCTTTGATATTGTGTCAGTCATTGCAAGGTCATCCATGGGATTTATTCTCTAACAAGGGAAGGCATCTATCCACTACTTAGTACCCCCCATTTCATCATCATCCCTGGTGTTAGTTTGTCAGCCACTCTACTGTTTTCTCTCGTGCCTTAGTTAAGTATCCCTTATTGCTTCACCTATGGTAGACCTCCTTCTATTGAAATTAGATCATTCATTCAAGAAGATAGGTCTATAGGGTGGTGTACCTTGGTTCCAGCTTCCACTCTTGTTCGGTGCCTCAAATCAGGCAAAGGGACTCCTTATTTCCCTTTGACTTGGTTGTTTCTCAGCTCCAACTCCTTGTAGCATGATTGAGATCCATATACTTGATGGTTTTGGTGATGCAGCAGATTGTACTAGTGATGCATGGGGGTGTGTGAGATGTTTCAAACCTCATGAGGGGGTGGCCCTTCCAGTATCTCCCCACATGCCCGGATGACCTCTTCATTACAACCTTTGATGCAGCTCCATATATTTGATGATGTTGGCCTGAGCCACTTGCAGGGCCTCATAGTTTGCATGTATCAGTTAGATTTTCAGAGCCCTTTCCTGTTTACAGGGGCAATTTTGTTGTACTTATATCTCATGTACTCAGATATTATTTTATAAGTCCTGGATGTTATCCCAAGCATAATATGTATGTGGGATTCATTATCATGTTTTTATCTAGCTCATGTTTATTGCAACATGTACTATATAGTTTAGTCCCTTGTTTACTAGATGCATTATTATTTTTACCTTGTCTTGGTGGGCATATGTTCCTACTGCCTATAGCACAGGTACTCACTCATAAAAGAGACTTGTCGAACTTGTAAGTCTCGCCTCCTCAGGTTCTAGTCATCTAACGCTTTGGCCTACCTTATATTTCTCTCTCTCTAACTTCCCCTTCGGTGTCTAATGATTTAGTTCTTACAACGTACTTTGGTCATATGATTAGCTCCTAACGCTCACACTCTTGGGGGCAATCTATTACACCATTTTTTGGTCATCTAACCTATTACTATTAGATGGACCTAAGTACAACATGTAAGACCAATTTCACCCTAAGTAAAATTGCTTTCACTATGAAAAATAACTTAGTAAACCACATTTATTAAGTTTTTTATGGTATAAACAGGAAAACCCATGAGGAAATATTAAATAAATCCACATTTGTTTGATTTTCCTCAAGGAATAATTAGTTAAACAATAGTTTAATTAATATTCCTGGTGATATTAAACCCAAAATAGGAAAATTAATTAGATAAATTATTATTTATCTTATTATTTTTTAGGAATAATTATTTAAACCTTATTTATATAATGATCCTTGTTAAATTTGACTAAATCATTCATAAATAATTAAATAAATCATTATTTATTTTATTATTACTTAACCACATCCTTAAAATAATAAATAAATCATTTATTTATTTATTATTTACAAATAAAGGGATTTGACCTAAGTCAAATTCTTTTTACCTCCAACAAATATAATAAAATATTCCATAAAAGTTAGATCTAGAATTGGTTAACAATATTTTAATTATGCACAAATATCTAGACTAGCTCAACATTTTGTTATAAATAGAATGGTTTTTTGATTCACTCACTACCTTTTGTTGCCTAAAGATCACTCTAGATCTATACTTTTGGTTTGACTTTGATCCACCATCATTGTCATATTTTTCTACCATTTTTCTTGTGAGCTCCCTTTGAGTTCCATTTTTTTCTGAGTTTTCTATACCATCAGGACAGGGGGATTTTAGATCTGAAGTGTTGAGAACTTACAATAACCCATCCCATTGAGGGGGAGTGGTAACATCTTTCTATGTTCCCTTCCCACGTGTCAAACACTACAAAAATTCTTTAAAACAATATTGTTGTGTCTATTGGATGCATGGAGCATCTCTTGCTTTTATTTACTTGTTAATGTATTTTAACGCATAGATTTAGATTTTGCAGCATTTATCTTGGTAAAATAATTTCATATCTAGAGATATTGGAAGCCATCTTTTCTTTTAGGGTTGTTTTTTATGCATGATTAAAGTCAACCTTTTTCGTACGCTTGCGATTAAGATTCATACTAAAATCTACCTCTATTTCTCCACTTTTCCATCGAATTCCCGTTAACATTGTGTATATTTTTCATTCTATTTCCATGAGTATCCCTCCTAAAACTCCTGTATTTCTCTTTCCCTTTGATTCCCTCCTCCATACCACCGATGATCTCTTGGGAAAGTACAATAAAGTTTCTTTAGTTGATATCGATTTGTCTGACCATGTCCTATTTTATACACTCTGATATGATTTATTCATGTATCCAAATGTGCGAGCATGTGCCCAGATATCCCATAAAATAAAACCTAAATTCTACACACTAAAGTAGTCAACCTTGTTGATTTTGCATGATTTACCTATTTCTGGCATGATAGAAGAAGTCATGTGTTTTGCCAAATTTATGATAAACAGACTCCATAGAGGCTACTTGTGGTTGGATAAGGAATATATAGTCCATTTTCATGATATTCATACGTTCAAATTACTTTATTCCTATGGCTTCGATGTATCTGAGGCATTCCAAAGTGTTTCCAAGAGCGGAAACACTAACTGTGACAACAATTTGTACAAAATATATGGCACCCAACAGAATGGTTGTGGAGTTGTAATTGACTTGATTGATAATGATCCAATTAAGGTTTACTTATATATAATTACAAAAAAACTTATCCACCACTATATAAGAGGGGAATGCTTGGTTGATACCATATCTCTTGTGGAGGCATGTGTAAAAGTGAAACAACTCAACTAGTCTAGTTATCTTCTCAATGACCTCTTTGAATCCTGCGAGGATTTGAAAAAGAGGAAAAAATAAATTATTTTTGGGTATTTGGTCATTACTCTTTCTACAATGAAATTTTTCCCTCTATAAGGTAAATATATTTCCCAAGTATTTAATTATGAGTTGATGACCTATTCCTATGCTCCCTCGCAAACCACTGGAAATACAACAAATAGAGATTTCAACAAACACCCCTTCGAGAAGTGGTGAACTAATATGGTTGACATCAGCTATAATGTTTCAAGAGTGCCTCTTCCATTTATTGACTAATATTCTATTTATATTTCGTTTTGTATCACCCACAATAGCACTTATGTTTTGTCCCTTATTATCAATCCAACAACCTTTTCTATGTGTAAGCTTACATTCTATTTAAATGAGACTAATTTGAACACTAAGGATATTTCATGGAAAAGATTCATTTGTATGTATAAATATGATGATTTTATATATTATTTTTATGGGATAAGACTGAATAATTCTTGCGAGGACATTCCATCATCGTTTAGAAAGTTCTCTACTGAATCTGAGCAAGACCTCCAACCACTAATGAAGATGGTCCAAGGGTGTATTTATTATTCGTACATGACTTGGTATGAGGTATGATTTTTACTTCAAGAAGATAATTTTGTTAATTTTATTTCCCCTATTTATTTTGTGTTTCCAAAAATTGTTGAAACCCTTTCCTTTTCCATAAACGCCACTAAAAATTTTCTTCAACACTCATGCAAAAATCCCAAACCATGCACTTATAGATGAGATTTATTCTACAATTACCACTCAACCCATTGTCCATATTATCAATGAAGAACCCTTATATTCTTATCATTTCCCTAATTCATCACCTAATACCTATGAGGAAATCATCTCTGATCGTACTAACCCTAATAGTGTTCTTGGTGAGATTGCTGAGATGGAAATTGAATCTATCTTAGTAAATTCCATCATTCTACCTCTATCTACTACAATTCCTCAAGCTCAATAGTAGGCAGTCACTGTACTAGCCATTCCCACATCTACTATTGATTTGTCACGACTTGTTTCAGTGCTCTGTGCTGAGAAAGTTGCTACTTTCAATAGTGACCCAGAAAACAATCATAAATTCCTATCCTTGGTTTCCAAGCAACATGATATAGTTCCACTCTTTCCAGGGATATTATTGCAATGCTTCACCACAATATTCATAAATAAAATAGCCAGGACTAGGAATCCTCACCACAAGGTCTGTCAGAAAATTTGGTTGCCAGTGCACAACCTCTGCAAGCCAGATTCCTGCTACGAGAAAATATTTCTGTTGATCATCTCCTGAATTAGTCTACTTCACATTTGTCCTATCTCATTCAAGCCTCTTCCACCCAGCTCAAGGATCACTTGGTCACTTCTGAGTCTTGATATACTAATATTTTTACCACTTATGAGAAATAAAAACAACAACTTTCTTTAGTTATAAGTGAGCCAGATCAGTTGCGAGAGAATAAAGAGGAATTAGAACAATAGGTTTCTGATTTGAGTTCCATGTTTTAGGAAATGTAGCCTACCCTTGCTGATTTTTTTTTGATCCCCCTAAATACTTTTCCACATGTTCCCCTGTCGAATGTTGTGAGTATGTTGAAACAACCCATCTTAGATTCATCTGACATAATAAATATTGTAGGGAATTATTACCAAGATTCCCCGAGCACTCCCAAATAATTCTATCCAATATCAAGAGAAAATTTCTTGAGAGATTGTTGTGGCCTTACTTGTCAAAGACACTCTCCAACAATTCATGAATGATTCTTAGTACATTTTTAGCGAGGTCTTAGAATATAGTAGTGTGTTGGCCAAGAAAAACAACTCATGTACCCACCTTGTGAGAATGTCAAGAACATATTTAAAATAATAAAAGGATCTTTTGACATGATAAAATTCATTAGATGCTCATATCAATCATATCTAAGAAGAATCACATGCCACTAAGAGATTTCTCAGATACCTTCACCTGACTGCAGAGTCATTCATTCACACATAGAGCTCTCAATTCCACTATACAAGGAAAGGGAGAGGAGGTTCTTCAACCTCAACTTCTTGAACTTAATGTCGAGGTTAGACAACAATTTCTGGAAAAAGTATATGCCCTTATAAAAACATGGAACAACATTGCTTTCACATACAACAGTTTCAGAGACGATATTTTTCTAGATGTGCCTAAGTTGGGTCCTTCATTTGAAGGAGAAACAATAATACAAAATGGCACAACAGCAAGTGGAGGAGCATAGTTGCAACAAGGAGTAGATGCGCTAGTAGGAAATTGGCTTGAGGGGGATTCAATACGTTGTGGTCAAGGCCTTTCGGGTCCTTCATTTTTTTTTTATTGGAAAATAAGTTTGCAAAGTAGTGAATGTTGGAATTATGATGTATGTATTATTCTTGATGACAACCCACTTGTAACAAAACAAGTATATGGTAACCCGATGAGTTCAAAGATCAGTTCAGAGGTGACAAAGTGATGGAATAGAATGAAAAAATGATGAGACAAAGGCTTGTAGGTCAGAGACAAAAGTTTACGAAGGTGAATATTTGAAAAAATATATGCAGGTGAGATGAGGCCAAGATTCATAAACATGCGGGTATGGCAAAGCAAAGTAGCATACATACTGACCCGATATTTTATTGGTACGAAGGGTCTTAACTATGGTATTATCCCACAATATTGAGTTTAGTAATAACTATTTGATCCTATCAACGATTACCATCAGAATTACTATGGTTTTGGCTCATGGTACTGGCTAAGGCTAAAACTATATAAGGAGGTTAAGATCAAAGTGTTAAGTGTGCATGAGTGAGGATGATTAATGAATAATTCAATATGAAGTATATTTGCATTGCATGGGATATAGTTTATTGGTTGATGTGAAATAATGATGCACCTATGAATACAATGATGGATCATGATCATTAGACATGAAATGAATATGTATAGCATGATGTGTTGATGAGTTATTTAGATTTTTGATCTGGGACATGTTTGTTGCAGTGAAGGTTATGATCTCAGTATGTTTGAAATTATGAAGTGTTGTGCAACCATGAATTAGTTGCATATTTTCACGCGAGTTCGACACATGGGAAGAGCGTATACACATAGCCTTTTTTTCTGTAGAGTCTCTTATCTATTCTAAAGTATATTAAGATCTATACATGATTTGGGTTCTGGATAAACACGTACATACACAGAAAAGACATATGGAAGACCTGTATCCAAGATATGGTTTTGCTGAATAATATGTATTATCAATTTTTTTGTGCTTCTGTTGTTTTTCAATGAAGTATTCATATAGATATCTGTTATTTGAATATTGATAATAATGTTATTTGATTATGATTAAATATCAGTAATTGGTTCATTGACTGGTGATTCAATGATTGGTTGATTTATTTGGTACAATTTTATTTTTTAGTTCTGATACATGGTATTGGTCTTAAATGAGAGTAGTGGGTCAAGTCTAAAAATTTAATGAAAAAAGTCCTACAAGTTGTGATGTGTCGAAGTGGGTGGATCCAGTGTGAAAAATTATGAAACGTGGTCCATGGATGGTCTAAGGGTTGGAGCCTTCAGCGAGGGAGTGATAGCTTCCTTCTAGTGGGTGCTAGTAAACGATATCATGAGGTCATAGCTACCTTCCAGTGGGTGATGGTAAATTATATCAAGGGATCATAGCTGGAGAATGAGTGAAGGTTGTCACCTTCTGCAGGTGGGTTGCTACATGATGGTATGAGTATGAACTAGTACAATATTGTAAGAAATTTTCTATATAATAAAAATTGAAGATAGAGATGAAAAAAATGGTGGCTTTATCCCACATTAGGTTTCCACTGTAAATCCTGGTGTTCATGTGTGTTGCTTATGTGTGATGGTTTACTCTGTCCTTACCACACATGTTTACTGCTTATCAAATTTCTAATGAATCACTAACACATTGGTTTAAGGTTAACATCTGAAGAATTAACTAAATTATAAGTTTACTCGACATACACTAGTTTCCTTAATAATAATTGCATATATGCTACCAGGATTTAGTCAAGCTGCGTACAGAATTTGGAAAAGAAAAATTAAATTTTTGTGTGATTTTTTAATTTTTGATTCACACACCATCCCCCCGACATCACTTTTCCTAACAATTGGTATTAGAGCTGGTCCTTCTGAAGAAGCTTGACTGCTTGAAGGAGATACATCATAATGGGAAGGAAGGAAAAGAAGAAGGCTATTGAAAAAAAGAAGACAACTAAAAAATCATGTGCAACAATAAATGAAGAAGATAAACATGAATTGATTGTTGTTCCTATGATCAACTTTTTCTTTCATATAATATTGAAGTTAGTGAATATGAAAGTGAAAGTAATGTTATGGATCTAGAAGAAGAAGTTTAAAATCTCAAAAATGAAATTGAAGATCAACAACTTCTACTTAATGGAAGAGTATTTATCAAAAAATATGTTGTTACTAGATTGAATAATCCGTTACATGAAAGAAACTTAATTGAGAAGATGAGGAAATAAAATATAGACCGATCTCAAAGGCTGCAGGATGAAGTAACCAATAACAACCACGGACTTGAAGAAGAATCCATCTCTTTCAAATCATATCTAGAAAAATAAAATAAGAAGAATGAAGAACTACTTCAAACATTTGAAGAACAAGAAAATGGGCTGAAAGAAGAGACTCTGATATTGAAATAGCAAGTAGAAGAAGGAATAAGGGTTGATGAGGGTATGGAGAAGTAGTAAAAAAGAATGGAGGTTGAGGTAAACATTTTAAAAGATAAATTAGAAGAAAAATAGAAAATTTTGAGATTTCAAGGTAGTACGAAGATTCTGGATGATATTATTAGTAGTCATATGTCTCCTTCTATTAAATTTGGTCTTGGTTTTTGTGAAATTGTTAGAGGAGAATCTAGTCCACAATCCAGTGCTAAAGATTCAAAGTATATCAATGAAAAATCTCAAGTGTTTAAAGAGACAAAAATTCAACCTGATAAAAGATGAAGGATCATGAATCCCTAAAGGAAATCATTCACACCTAGCTATATAAGTATTGATAAATTCTCTCCTTTGATAAATAATGTTTAATGCTTTATATGTCATAATTATGGACATGTTTCATCCAATTGCATAAGTATATTATTTCGGCCGCAGAAAAATAGACACTACATAGATCTACCATCAACTCCCAGGTACTCATGTTTCTTTAAAGAATATTTTTTTTCATGGAACAATTTTTGTTAGAAAACTGTTGATTGCAATAGAAGGAAAATGAGACAATCATATTATGATTCCTCTTCTCCATTTTATGGCCACATAATATGTTATGCTTGTAACATGTTTGGGCATGTAGAAAAAGAATCCAGGAATAGATCAATGAATGACCAAAGAGAACATGGAAGACAAACATATGATATCATAAGACCGAAGAAAGATGGATCCACCAATGTGCATGCTATCAAGCAAAAAGAAGAAGAGATAAGATGTGGTATTTCCCTCTATGTATTAAAAATGAAGATGAATGGTACATTGACATCGGATATTCTCATCACATGATTGGTGATAAGATTAATATGGAGTCTCTCAAGAGAAATCAAGATGGTAAGGCTATTCTTTCAAATGATGCTTCAAATTTTTTTTTGGGAAAAGGTAGACCCAAAATATTAAAAAAAAAATAGAAAGGAAGGTGGTACCTTAGTAGTTCAACGCTTGAAAAAAAACATATTGAGTGGTGGAAAAATGGCATATAAAGGAAATGTAATTGTGTTCACATCAACCAAATGCAAGGTCATGGATGAAGAAACTAGATGGGTCATAGCAAGCGTATACAAAAACACTGATAAAATATATGTGTTTAAAGATATGTACTCTCATAGATATAAGGAGGATTCAGACAGATTGGAAGAAGATAGTGCCCATTATACTCCACCGTTCTTGAAAGAATATTTTTAACAATAAATGCGATATATGAAAATTGGTTTGGTAATTATGGTTTTTTATATTTCTAATAATGCTTCTGATCTGACAACAAAAGATGAGTACATATTGTACAAGCTCAGGGGGAGTTGAAGCTGAGAAATTTTCAGTATTTTACTTTCTGTATGCAAGTTTCATGAACTATAGTTACTATTCGTGATTTCCTTTGCGTACAGTCATGTATGATTTTATCTAATAGAAAAACAGTGGAACAGATTGAAGGACATTGTAATATCCCAAAAGGGAGAATGCAGTAATACTTAAACACAGTATAAGAACTACAACTAAGTAAACAATAAATCTCAAGGAAACTTCAAAATTTATAGAGAAGCTGGGTCATTTTATTATATGGAGATGATTCAGTTAAAAAATGTATAGAAAATGAGTAGATCTGGCCCAAGAGATGGTCTAGAATCACCCTACAATGGTGCTGCAAATAGCACTGTGTAACTGGTGAGCTTACAGGAAGCAATACTCCATTGTCCCTTCTATGGAAGATAAACATGAACTGCTGAAAAAGGAAATGTAGATATAGGGAGCTCAAGAGCTCTGATGATGCCAAGATTCAAGATCTGGCCAATGTGATGGGAAACCAAGATAACCGAGAAAGGATTTTCCATATCTACAAATTTGGAAAATCACCCTCCTAGGGTTTGATCCTTTATCTCTTGGGATTATAGATCTAAAGCTATATTTGACAAATAAATGGCTGAAATATGTCACAAGATCAGCGTTAACACTGGAAAATTGTACAATAGAAGATGGCATCAATTAATGTCGAGCCCAAGGATTTACAGGATAGGAATACATTATGGAATCAAGAAGTATTTAAAATCTTTAAGGTTTTGAGAAAATCAAATTTGAACTAGTCATAAATGTTGAAATGCATGCTTTATCCTTTAAGAAGGGCACCTTTTGTGTGCCTTTTTTCCCGATAAGTGCGCTTTCTTGGAAATGGAAAAGTGTCGCTTTCTGGGACCACACAAAGAAAAGGACAATTACTCCTTATGTGAATGCTACCCAAGGAGAGCCACCAACGCCTCCTTAGACATTATGTGAGCACAAAAAAGAATATTCAAGCACACAATGGAATCACACCTCTCCCTTGGGTCACTGTCCATCATGTACGAAGGGAGGGAAAGAGGATTTGAAGCTCATCTATATAAAACCACCAAGAGATGAAGAAATGGGGATCACAATGTTATGCTCGCCAAAGTTCCCAAAGCAACACCAGCATTGTCTGTGACTCAAAGCTGAAGCTAAAGAGGACTCAATAGTTTGCCACCCAACATCTTAGTCCACCATAGCAGAGAGAGAGAGGGAGACTACATCAGAGGCAGAGCTTGGAAGGCAACATCCTTTCATCGAGACCTAGAGCCATTTCCTAGGGGCTCTTTGACAAGTGGGTAAAATATCTTCTCCATTGCAAATTTTTAATAAGAATAGGCCATCGAGCCATCGTTCTCATTATTATCGTTTTGAATTCTCTATATGGCTTCTATATATTTCTGTTTTTAGTTTTAGTTTAACCAGAGCATACTTCAGCATACCATTTCCATTAAGTTTTATGCTTTTGAGCTCCCCCACTTTCTCCCTATTACCAATAGTTTAGAGAGTAGAACACACTCTCTAAGCTAGTGCAATTTTGTACACCTATGTGAATAATCCACCACAATAGGATTAGTGACTCCACTGATGTGTTCCAAGTTTATGTGGTTGTACCATATTTTCTCGGAGACCCTTTGTCTATGCTGGAGTGGAGTTGACAGTCCTCTGACCCATCTCGCAGTCCCTAGACTCAGTGAACTAACAGACTGAAGATGGCAACTCCTAATATTTTACTTGCAGGATTTTTGCACGCATTTTTTCCACACAGAAGCACATTGTGCATGTTCAGGATTAACATACACGCAGGAAGGCACACCTGTTAAGGGCTTTTGCGCGCAAATTGCAGAGAGATTTTTTCTCCCCATTTTCTGCATTTTTTCTGCTTGTAAGTGTGTTGGGCAGCCCCTAATGTATCTACCAAAACCTATGTTGATACCCCACATCTTCTAAGAACTCACGTTTTGCTGCTTTCTATAGGCATTTAATTAGTTTTTCATTTAACTTGGTTTCTGAAAAAAGTGTTCACATAGTTTAAGAAGGGGGCGAATTAACCATTTATTTTCGAACAATTTATGTTTTTGCAAATTCTGGTATGCACACTTAGTTTAACTAGCCCATGTAAGTGGCTCATGAACAGACATGCATAATCTAGTGTAAAAATTGTTTAGTTAGATTCAATTTTTGCATTTAGGAAATTGAGGGAGTAGGATTGAATCACCAATTAGAGCAAGTAATCTAGGTTGTCTTTGCACCATTTGGTGACCCTAGACAAACATATGAATGCTTTACATTTGTGATTCGCCATCTCCCTTAAGTTACTCACATAGATTAACTAGGAAGATTTGGAAGTGGCCCATTATCCGAAAATGCTTTCCTTTCGAGGAAGGAACAACGCCACATAGTTTAACTAGGGAAATTTTTCAAAGGATCACCAATATCCATATGTTCAAATTATGAGATTTTTTACCATACGCTCACACACATTCACCCACTAGGCAAATAAAGCCACCTAAAAATAACTTAAACCAACTCACTAAATTCTCCCCACAAGGGCCACAAGATAATTTCTAGATCAATTTAGGATCAAGGGGGTAGGCATCCAATAAGATGCCTTGATCACACTTCACATTGAAACATAGAAGTTGTGTATTTAGGGAGCTTTAAAATCCACCTATCATCCCATGGAAAAGAAAACCTGAGCATGGCAGAGACCCGATTCAGAGGGGGTTAGGCTTAGGCATAGTGCATGTAGTATCAGTTAGGGCTACCTGACCCAACTGATACTCAGTACTGTTAGCTAACTACCAAGAAGCCCAAGAGTCAAATGCTCACATGGGATGGTGGTTCTTAGTGGCTGAAACTATGGCATCATTTACCCTATAGGTGATGGTGCAAGCAAGTGCCAGACCCTCTTCCCTTACCTTAGTGAATTCTCTTCGGCTAATTGGGCGTCACCAGCTCTTACGGGACATTGTGCCAGCACTCGCAAAAAAATATTCTCAAGGCCCAGTTAATTTTGAGAGTGTGAGGACGTAATAGGTCTTCTAGGATTTTGAGTATCGCGTGCAAACAAACAAAACCAATTTTTTCTTGATTGATCACATAGATTAAGTTAAAAGGAAAATTCATTTCATTTTTTCTTTGTTTTATGTATGTGGCCATAAATTTGTCATGATTATAGACTTGATCCCCTCAAATTTTTTCCAAAACCTAACTTGGTTGACACCGTTGGAACCTCATTGATCTATGTGTCTTTTGGACCTCCTCCCATTATCGGGAGGAGTTCCAGGTCTTTCGTCATTTAGGTGTCAAAGACGGAACGTTGCCACAATTTTTGGTTCATATTTTCTTGGAGCAACCTTAGTTGGGATCCCTAACTAGTCTCCCAACACCACACCACACACCACTCTACACTCTTCCCCTGGGAAGCACAGGAGCACATCCCATACAGGAAGATAGCTGAATTCACAACAGGGCACATCATAGAATAACCCTTGTTCTAGCCAGAACTTTGTGTCTTCACACGTTGCCATGGCATGAACCTCCCAGTCAACCTTCTTAGCAACGTTGAATCTAACAGATTTTACCAGTCTCACGAATGACCCCATCGTACATGACCCCAATTGGCCTCCCATGCCCACAAATCTCCCTTCATACATACCAAATTTTGGAGGCAAACAAGCGGAAGACCCATGTAGTCATATAATGACCTTTCACCTGTGGTGCTCATCGAATAGCATCATCAACGCACTCTTATGGGAGTGGCCGGGAAATGGTACATGGAGCATCCTCCTACTTCACATGGAACCTTTAGCACCCTCGCTACCACGTTCCTCACATATTTTTAGTTTTCCATTCACCATGATTTAGGAATGGAATTACTGACTCATTTCAGAGAATCCACCTCCAGCCATATTTCGGAGCATTTCCATGAATGAAGGTGGCGTCGCAACTTATGAAAAACTAAAATCAATGATCGAGTCCTTTTATATTTCTTCTTGAAAACTCTGATGGCTGAGATTTCAAAGGATGTGGCACAATGAAACGCCACATCTGAAGAGGATGCAATAAGTAAAGCCTAGCAACTTGAACTGATCTATACGTAGTCACGATACATCTATGACATCCTGCCTAACGCCCTGCACCTGTAATCTTATCAAGAATTTCCAGGCCCATCTAACTCTGTAGATGGACTTATTGGGTCAATGACCCAAGGGTACCTAGGCTACAGCAATCAGAATCCTGGTTACGCACATGGGTCTACCTAGAACATGTCTCAACCCAGATTCCAAAGTCATCATATGCAGCAGTAAAATTTGACTAGTAGGGCGCAAGAGTATCACCAAGGAGGAGCTTATCCTCTGGCTGAGGGGACCCACTACACTGGAAGAAATACTGACGGAAGAGCTACCCCCCAACAGTGAGGTGAAAACATGGGAAAGCATTATGCTCAGTCCCAAGCACACAACCCACCTACGTAAAACAATGCACAGGTGAACTTTTTGCAGCCGTACCAAAATTAACCACACTAGTATGATCAGGAGAACTACCCACCTAACGTGGTTAATAAAAATAAAAAAAATAATCCCAAAGGGAACACTAGACAGGAGGCAACAACCAACAACTCCCACCAGGATCCCAGGGCTGGGGTAACTCCAACCGGAATCAGAACCAGGAGCCAAGAAATGCCCAAAGGCAAGGCAAAAGGACACCTATACGAACAAACCATTCTTGTTCAATATGTGAGTACGGGAACTATA
The DNA here is from genome assembly GCA_034641835.2 of Pinus albicaulis. Taxonomy (NCBI): domain Eukaryota; kingdom Viridiplantae; phylum Streptophyta; class Pinopsida; order Pinales; family Pinaceae; genus Pinus; species Pinus albicaulis. The sequence goes on from CM076582.1 coordinate 1,453,965,902, forward strand.
CTCACCATTGTCCTAAAATCCTTGAGCGTAAAAAGTTGCAGAGTAACCGAGGAAAAGGAGGATCCTCCCATGATGCAGGAGCATCAAGGGAATTTTTTTATTTGTAAATATGTTAGAAAAAGGGGTGTGACAATTTTTAATATTTTATTAATTAATTTGTTATTTAAATAAAATAGGAGGAAGTGAGGATTTTGTAAAAATCCTTTTATTAATTAAAAGGATATGAGAGAATTTGGTTAGTTAAGGATATAAGGGGATAAGATTCTAGATAATAGGATTTGTTGAGATATTTTAGTGATATTGAGATATTAAGGGGATTGAGCATTAAATTAGATCATTCTTAAAAAATTGTATAAATTCATCAAGCCTCAAAGGCATGAGGGGAGATTGTGAGTGAGTGAGAGTAAGAGTGATCGAGAGTAGGGTTTGAACAACCAAGGCTGTAAGCCTCTGGAAATTTGTAAGGGCCAAGAACGTTGAATATTTGGCCAAGAAGATCAGTTTGTAAGTATGTTAATTTTTATGAAAGTGTGATTTTGAGTTATGCGCCTTAATTTGATCAATTCATGTATGGGTCAATTACTATGTTAGGAGTGAATTTGCTGGTAGTTGCTGGTCAATTAGTGTAATTATTCCTGGGGAGTAATAATGGGTGGCGCATGGATGATTGAGCATAAACAGTGATATGATAAGGTGTAAGACTGTTTTATATGTTGAATTGAATATCCATTACAATGAATTTCAAACTGGTCAAAGGTTGATTTTATGAATATCTCTGCGATGAGTAGGGTTTTAAAATTCTGTAGTTGTTACCATGTGTTTTACATCGGTCAAAGTGTTGAAGATGCATATTGAAATCGAACCTTGTTCTTTGTGAAATCCACTGATAAAACTACAATCAAATAGAGTTCGGGCATGAGGTGCACTGTTTGAATGAATCTCAGATTTGATTTGGATCGATTTTACCTCCCAACACTAAAACAACGTTTTTAAATCCAATGTGATAAGTCAAGAGTTGATTTGACAATGAAATTGTGTGTTAATGTTAAAGGAAAGCGTTATGAAGCTGGATCGGAGGTTACAGCTTGTTGGAACTTTCAAACAAGGCGCAGAAAAGGCGTGGATTGAAAACGCAGATAATGACCGTGTTTTAAAACAAATTGTGGATCGAAGTGAAGGAGAATGCGTTAATGTTCTGTTAATTGAATTCAGATAATGGAGATTGTAAATCAGTGAAGCAGTTTGTGAAAGACAGCACCGTTCTTCGTTGGAAGACTACTGTTCATTTCATGGTATGGCGCAGTTATATTTCAAGTCAATTTCGTTTGGAGAGGTCGCCATCTCTGTGATCAGCAGATTATATACAGAAAGCGATAAGAAGGTATGTGAATTACACAGTCGAATTGTGGTTATTTAAGTTCTGTTCAATATCAATGATACGAGTTTTAAAGGGCGTTGAAGGTAGTTGACAGCATATGGATCGATTTCGAAGGTGGAACAAACTGTCAGACGCAGTAAAGGTATTGTCGGCTTCGAAATTTTGAATGACTGTTGTAAATTAAATTGTAAATGCGCTATTGATTGAATGCTAAGCCACGTTGAATGTTGGAATTTGCTGTAGTAAGTGATCGATGTGTATAGAGATCGATCCAAGCATTCACTGTAACAAGAAATGGTGTTCGCTGTGACATGTAGCACTCAAATTATGAATGATGCCATTGCCATCGATAATGATTTTGTTCACAGCGTGTTGCATAGACTTTAATGGAATTCAAATTACTATCAAGCTCATGTGCTACTTGGTTACCTTAAGAATCCTCATGCATCACTTCGTGCAAGAGCTGCAGAGGCTGTAAGTACGATTTTACAGAACAATCCAAAAAGTCAACAACTTGTGATGAAGTCAAATGGGCTGGAGTTGCTGCTATCCAACTTCATATATGACTCTGATGTAACTGCCCGGACTAAAGCACTGGGTGCAATCTCTTCTTTGATTTGGCACAACAAGCCAGCTATAGCTGCTTTTCACTTGGTCAATGGATATGCAGCATTGCGGGATGCTTTGAGTACAGAAGATGTCAGATTTCAGAGGAAAGCATTATATATGATGCAATACTTGTTACAGGAGAATATTGCAGACTGTAATGTGGCCACAGAGCTTGGGTTTCCTCGTCTATTGACTCATTTAGCTTCAAGCGAGGATGCAGATGTACCTATGGGAGATTGTTCTTGGACAGATTTGAAGTTTAAACATTAGGCTGCAAATACCTTTTGTTAAAGACATATATGTTTGTTATTCATATTCATGGTGATGGCTCATGCCATTGGAAATGAATGATAATGTAGGTCTGAATTTTAAATTTGGGATTTATGATGAGATGCATGTTTATATGCATTGGAGATTGGAGATCCTGGTTATTGCAGGCTAGCCCTGCATCAAATTTTGGTATCAGAGCTGGAATAGCTCTGTATTAGCTTTGTATGAAGGTTTCTTGAAAAGCGTTGAAGACTGAATTTGAATTTATATCAAATCATGTGTGAAAAGATGTGTATGCAGGTAAGGGAGATCAGATTCTAATCTGACAGTCAAGCAACCAGAGTACAACTGGGAGAATGGGGAAGAACAATTAAGTTCTTAGAGGCAGGTAAAGCAGAATTAAGCAGAGATTGCAGAGACAGAAAGAATCCACAGCGATGTTGAGGAATGGAAATTCACTTGGATCGTGCAGGTATTGTGTTTGTTTAATTTTGATTTGAGTTTTACTGACAAAGAAATGGAATGAGGATTGATGGTTGCAGCAATGAAGAAACTCAGCAAAGAAGGAATTATTGCTGACAACTAAATTTTGCCAGATAAAGCCAGAAGATTGGAAGAGAGGATCATATTTTAAAATCTGATTGACAGTAGTTGAATATTGAGAAATTGTGCAAAGGAAGCATAAAGGTTTGTTGAAATAGATTTGTTGTAATGATGAGATTCTGAAGGTAATTGAAGTGCAGGTGAATAGAAGGACAAGATCAGACGAAATCTTGAAGGTAAGATGATATGGATTTATTTGGATTTGAAGAATAGAATATGGTAGTCCTTGCATTGAAGTATTATTGCAACTCCCAAAAGGCAATGTGGTTAGAATTGCTAACAGATAAAGGAAGCTGGTGAAAGTTTCTAAGACGTGGCAGAACCTTGAGGAATTCCAATAGAGATTGGATAAGGAGGACAGTTGTGTTCTTAGAACAGGCAGATGAGTTGAAGCCCAGGAAGAGCAAAGAGAAGTGCTCAAAGGAGGTTCCAGAGATAGAGAACCAATTGCTTGCCAAAAGACTGAGTGAGGAGAGCTTGGGGAGGTAAGTGGTGGCAAGAAAGGACTTTCTGCTGAAGAGGCTTTAGTGCAACTCATAGTAAAGTGAGTGAGGAACACATAGAGAGGGAAAGGATGATGACTAGTGATAGTCGTAACAGAGGTTCTGAAATAAACCACAACAGAGGACAAAAGAAGAATGATGCCAAGGCAATTGGCATACAGAGACAATTAAGCAAAGAGGAATATGAAAGGGAGAAGGCTGAAATAATAGTTCAGCTTGAGGTGTTAATGGAGATGTTTCAAAGAAATGAGGAAGACCAAAATTATGGTTATGTCATGAGAAAGAAGCTGAAGTGGCAGAGGCTACAAGAGAAGAGAAGTCATCAGGTGAATATGCAGTTGATAAAGGAACTAAGGGAACTTGAACAGGTTATTGATGCCAAACAGAGAATAGAGAAGCTCGAAAGAATTGAGCTACAACAAAAGGAAGATGCTGAAGAAGATGTTGAAGTTTCGATATGTTACCCAGAAAGTGGACCATTACTTTTTGAAAGTGATGAAGAGCTAGAGGAGTTGAATCCTATGAATGATTCGAAGCAGCCTGAAGACTTGATGACTGAAGCATAAAATAAGACCGTAAGGTCTTGTGATTTTAAAACTAACGATTTGTGTATGATTGCAGGCTTGGAAGAAGATAGACAATCTTTTAAAGTTGTCAAAGATGTGAAAGAGTACCTTTCAGAAGATGAAAGTTTTGAAGTATAATATGATAAAAAGGCTAAGAAAGAATCAGTTCACTACAATAGACAAATGCTGGAAGACATCATTGAAATAAATGATGAGAAGAGGAGACTAGTTGACAGTCTCAAGAGTTCTTTGAGTTTGAATCAGCATACTGATATGCTGACAGAAGAAGAGAAATCAACGCAACATACTGAAGTGTTGCTGAAGGGAAAAGAGGTACAGAGGCCTTATATTTTTTATAATGATTGTCTTATAATTGAAGATGTTGTTGCAGACGCTGGAGCATATTTGACACAGGTGGATAGCCAAATGGAAGAAGAAGAGAAAAGACATCTACTAAAGGATGTTAAGGATAGATTGCTGAAGAAGGATGACAAAGCAGTTTTCATAAATAATAATCAAGAAGAAATTGACGGATGCAAAAAACAAAGGCAAGAAATTGTTCCAAAAGACAATGTAGCAGCAGCAGAAAATGTGCAAAACAGCAGTAAGGGTGAAAAGGAAGCGATCAAAACAAGTGAAGAACAATCAAGAATGAGAGTTCAGAAATCAAAAGATGGACACAATCAGCAGACAGAGGATATACTAGACAGAGAAATTGAGTTGATAAGGAGGTTAATGATAAAAACATCCCAGAGAAAGACAACAGCAAGAAAGAAAAGAAGAGACAACAAGAGAAAGACTGTAGCAGACTTGGAAGGCAGAGCAAGTGGAGCACTACAACAAAAAATATGGAAACCTGGAGGACAACAGCAGATAACAACAACAGTAAAGCAATTGACAAGCAAGGAAAGATTACAAAATAAAATTTCGGATCCCGGAGGAAATAATTATCCAGACGTATGACCAGGTGGTCATGAATTTTCTTACATGGGGAGTTTGATGCAAGAGCATCAAGGGCATTTTTTTATTTATAAATATGTTAGAAAAAGGGGTGTGACAATTTTTAATATTTTATTAATTAATTTGTTATTTTAAATAAAATAGGAGGAAGTGAGGATTTTGTAAAAATCCTTTTATTAATTAAAAGGATATGAGAGAATTTGGTTAGTTAAGGATATAAGGGGATAAGATTCTAGATAATAGGATTTGTTGAGATATTTTAGTGATATTGAGATATTAAGGGGATTGAGCATTAAATTAGATCATTTTTAAAAAATTGTATAAATTCATCAAGCCTCAAAGGCATGAGGGGAGATTGTGAGTGAGTGAGAGTAAGAGTGATCAAGAGTAGGGTTTGAACAGCCAAGGCGGTAAGCCTCTGGCAATTTTTAAGGGCCAAGAACGTTGAATATTTGGCCAAGAAGATCAGTTTGTAAGTATGTTAATTTTTATGAAAGTGTGATTTTGAGTTATGCGCCTTAATTTGATCAATTCATGTATGGGTCAATTACTGTGTTAAGAGTGAATTTGCTGGTAGTTGCTGGTCAATTAGTGTAATTATTCCTGGGGAATAATAATGGGAGGCGCATGGATGATTGAGCATAAACAATGATATGATAAGGTGTAAGACTGTTTTATATGTTGAATTGAATATCCATTACAATGAATTTCAAACTGGTCAAAGGTCGATTTTATGAATATCTCTGCGATGAGCAGGGTTTTAAAATTCTATAGTTGTTACCATGTGTTTTACATCGGTCAAAGTGCTGAAGCTGCATATTGAAATCGAACCTTGTTCTTTGTGAAATCCACTGATAAAACTACAATCAAATAGAGTTCGGGCATGAGGAGCACTATTTGAATGAATCTCAGATCCGATTTGGATCGATTTTACCTCCCAACACTAAAACAACGTTTTTAAATCCAATGTGATAAGTCAAGAGTTTATTTGACAATGAAATTGTGTGTTAATGTTAAAGGAAAGCGTTATGAAGCTGGATCAGAGCTTACAGCTTGTTGGAAGTTTTAAACAAGGAACAGAAAAGGCGTGGATTGAAAACGCAGATAATGACTGTGTTTTAAAACAAATTGTGGATCGAAGTGAAGGAGAATGCGTTAATGTTTTGTTAATCGAATTCAGAGAATGGAGATTGTAAATCAGTGAAGCAGTTTGTCAAAGACAGCACCGTTCTGCGTTGGAAGACTACTTTTCATTTCATGGTATGGCGCAGTTATATTTCAAGTCAATTTCGTTTGGAGAGGGCGCCATCTCTGTGATTAGCAGATTATATACAGAAAGCGATAAGAAGGTATGTGAATTACACAGTCGAATTGTGGTTATTTAAGTTCTGTTCAATATCAATGATAGGAGTTTTAAAGGGCGTTGAAGGTAGTTGACAGCATATGGATCGATTTTGAAGGTGGAACAAACTGTCAGATGCAGTAAAGGTATTTCCGACTCCGAAATTTTGAATGACTGTTGTAAATCAAATTGTAAATGCGCTATTGATTGAATGCTAAGCCACGTTGAATGTTGGAATTTGCGGTAGTAAGTGATCGATGTGTATAGAGATCGATCCAAGCATTCACTGTAACAAGAAATGGTGTTTGCTGTGACATGTGGCACTCAAGTTATGAATGATGCCATTGCCATCGATAATGATTTTGTTCACAGCGTGTTGCATAGAATTTAATGGAATTCAAATTACTATCAAGCTCACGTGCTGCTTGGTTACCTTAAGAATCCCCATGCATCACTTCGTGCAAGAGTTGCATAGGCTGTAAGTATGATTGTACAGAACAATCCAAAAAGTCAACAACTTGTGATGAAGTCAAATGGGCTGGAGTTGCTGCTATCCAACTTCATATCTGACTCTGATGTAACTGCCCTGACTAAAGCACTGGGTGCAATCTCTTTTTTGATTTGGCAAAACAAGCCAGCTATAGCTGCTTTTCCCTTGGTCAATGGATATGCAGCATTGTGAGATGCTTTGAGTACAGAAGATGTCAGATTTCAGAGGAAAACATTATATATGATGCAATACTTGTTACATGAGAATATTGCAGACTGTAATGTGGCCATAGAGCTTGGGTTTCCTCGTCTATTAACTCATTTAGCTTCAAGCAAGGATGCAGATGTACCTATGGGAGATTGTTCTTGGATAGATTTGAAGTTTAAACATTAGGCTGCAAATACCTTTTGTTAAAGACATATATGTTTGTTATTCATATTCATGGTGATGGCTCATGCCATTGGAAAGGAATGATAATGTAGGTCTGAATTTTAAATTTGGGATTTATGATGAGATGCATGTTTATATGCATTGGAGATTGGAGATCCTGGTTATTGCAGGCTAGCCCTGCATCATCCCAGCAAACTATGGTGATGCAAGAACCCTGCCCCTATCAAGGAACGATTAACACTAAGCAGCAAAACCCAGAAGATTCCGGGAAAAGAAACCATGAAATTTACATGGATGGGGAAGAAATGTTTTTCCAAACTCGGAATCATAGCTACAACACCGCACCAGACACCAATATGTCAGGGGCTAATATGAGTGCACTGACTACACCTTTAACCATTCCAAAGATTCCTTTGGAACCATTGCCAAAAATAGTAAAAAGGCGTAATAGGCGAGCTGGTAACTATTCCAAAGTGGCCCACAATTATATCATCGTAGATGATTTAGCTCAGTTTCCTTTTGCTATGCCCGCACTGGAAGTAATGCATTTGTGCCCAAAGAAATGGAAAGCCCTACTTTCCATATTAGGCGCTGTCGACCCTGCCGACACGCGCATGATGGATTTTGACTTAGACAAAGCCACCCCTAGGCTTCCCTCCATGGTCGCCTTCTAGATACCTTTATCGGTATAGAATATCACTATTCACTGATGTGTCATTGACGAGGGTGCATCCACATGCATCATGTCAAAGATTGTATGACAGAAGTTGGGAGCCCCCCAAACTCAAACCTTTCGTCATCACACTCAGAGCATAAGACAGTCGTCACTCGACCCTCGCTGGTCTCTTCTAAAATGTACCTGTTTGCTTAGCCAGCAAGACAATCCACATAGACATCAAAGTCTTGGACGGTCACTTGGATTACAATATACTCCTTGGGCGGAGTTACATGTACGCCATGTCTGCCATAGTGTCCTCCATCTTCCACATCATGATGTTCCCCCATGAGGATTGAATCATTACAGTAGACCAACTGATGCATAGTGAAAAGCATACCTTTACCAACACAAATGTAATTCTACCCTACGTAGATACAACTATAGACGATCTTTCACGGTATCAAGAATATGGCCCTCGCCAATTCAAACCATCGTCTATCCTAGGGTCATTCCTAGCAGATCCCCTCATTATCCCTAAGGTATCACCTGATGCCACAAGGGCCCCGGTATCCGTGATGTCCACATCAAGCACCGAGATTAGTCAAGACATAGAATCAAGTAGTAACAACATTGAGGAATAAACCATGGCAGCCTCTCTAGTCTATGCCACCTCCCAAACCCCTTTCATCTATCCCCCTCCTGACTTTGTTTCCCAACAGGTTTTGGCAACAATGGTGTTACCCAACATATCATTGGCATTCCTAGTTTGGTACCTCGTTCCCCCTTCATGAACAAGAGCTACCAATGTTACTGCATTTGGGTTAAAGCCCCCTTTTCCTGAGATTTCCACTTTATTCTCATCGCAATAGACCATGGTACCTTACACTTTCGCATTGATTTCCGCAAGATTCCAAGTTTTCGCACTACCATCGAACACGTCAATGACACCTAGCTTCTAGAAAAATGCCTAGTACAACTAGATCTAGTTGAAAAAAGTCGATGACAATCACTGCAAAACAATGAGGCCCATAAGAAAAGACTGAAAGCATCATTCGACCACCACATCATCCCTTGCTCATTTACCAAGGGAGAGTTAGTCCTTTGCTACAATGTCGAAAAAGAGGCCTTAGGGCCAGGAAAGTTTGAAACCTTGTGGAAAGGACCCTATATCATTGCCTCCAATAGGGTGCATACATCTTGACGGAACCTAACGGGACCTACCTCACTAACCCCGTTAATGGCCTTTACCTCAAGAAGTTCTACCCATAAGGGCCCCAGCAGCCCTTATCCCCTAGAGATAGGGTACACAAAAATCCCAACACCAAAATATTCTTGACCCAAAGACCTAAAAATGCTCAAAGTGCCATCATGGATCACCAACTTCAACCCTATTTCGGATTTGTTGATGGAGCATCGCGATGGTCTCCAAGATTAGCTACAACTGCCTGGGTCATCTACCACCCTGATTGATCACCATTATGTTCAAATGGCATGTGCATCAGATCAACAATGAACAAGTAGATAGAATATGATGTCTTTATCAGAATTATGTGTGAGGCCCTTCATCAGGGCATCCACTATATGCATGTCTACCTTGATTCCCAGTTAGTAGTATCACAGTTAAGCCAAACATTTGAAACTAGAGATGAAAACATGTTTGGAAAATATTTGCGTGCCAAAAGATTAAGCAGACAATTTGATTACATTGCATCTTACCATGTATCAAGGAATCAAAACCAAGCAACTTATCACATAGCTAACAATATCCTAGATTGGAATGCATTGCGAATAAACCATCATAAATAAAAAACAAAAAAACTTAGATATCCATCAGTATAACACAAAATACATAAACTGAAATAGATAGCATAGCATGCCAAGTCGTAAAAAGATCTTATATATATATATATATATATATATATATATATATATATATATATATAAATATGTGTATCTGAGTACAAAATAGTATCACTGAGGGAAGCATCCTCATAACGGGTGCTTTCCCTATGTACAAAAATACTCTAGGGGGGTGCCCCCTCAAGAGGAGCACCTAAGCCCACCACTTCTCTTGGTGCCACCACCGGAGTTGCTGTCACCACTGTGATAGCTACCCATCATAGAATGGGCCGATAATCCCTCTCATGGGCCATCACCATTCATAGACAAACCTTCTCAAGTTCGTCCATGAAACCTCAAGCAGACATCCCCTGGGTCAAGCGGTCCACTCAACCCCAGAAGTCCTCTAGAATGGCCACCTAAGCTATAAGTGTTGCAATGCAGGCCTCAGTTGCATATCCACGAGCTTACTCGGTCACTACCTCAGCTATAGCTAAGCTACTGCCCTCACAAAAAGGGCCAACACCATCCCCGCCAGGTCCATTGGCACAACCACCCAGTCCACTTGCGCCACCTCGTCCCTGACCACCCTACGGTCATGGTGGAGGATTGTGACCCACCAGTCCGGCCACTCGACGTCCCACCTCGCCAAAATCTGCACAATTAACCAAAAGAATTTTTATGTCAATAAAAAATCACATAAGTAAATAAAAAATTTAATAAATTCATAAGAATAACACATACCTGCAATACCCCAAACATAACCGAAAGGGAGACTGATATCTGGATCGCCCTGAAAGTCCATCCCCACATACGGGTATGGAAAAAACATCTGCAGGTTGGCCTCGAACTAGGCCTTTGTCGTGTCATTCCAATAGCAACCCACCCTCCCACCACCACCACGTGGCATCATCAGAGCCCACCTCCTCATGCGTTGCTCCCTCAGCCCCGCAATAGGCACTGCCACAATGGGCCTTAGCAACACCACCCTCTCATACATAATGCAGCACAAGATGCTAGTGTACGCAAATGATTTGGATCCACATTGGACCATGTTCAGCTGCAATACCATACCATCAAAACAGAAGTAGATGAAATCGAAAAAACGCTCGTTCCTCAAGCGGCGTAAAACACCCACCTATGGGCCGAATGCCAAATGTGGAGCAAACGACCCCGCCAGTCGCACAATAATGGCTAGAGCACACCACTCAGCCACATCCATCAATGATGAAATATTGATGCACCCCTCAGTAAGAGGTGCACCACCACAATGCCTCCTCCGGAACCTGTCTATGTTCACTCTCCTAGTAGGGAATGGATACCTCAATGCCTCACCCTGAGGTAGTAACCCAGTCAAAAAGTTTATATCTATCTCTGGATGGACAATCAAGTTCTTCCCCCTCAGTATGAACATATTGTGCCTTCTGCACCAATTTTTTATAATATAACGTAAGAATCCGTCTTGTGACCAAAGGAACTCGTTCTCAGCAAATTTCAAAAGGCCCCATGTGGCCAACTCACAGCGTGCCCCAGAATCAACAACGAGAGCTGTCCGGATCTGAGGCCAATATTTTTCTCTCCACACCAAGTTTCAAAGCAACACGCACCCATTATTAAAGAGGAAAACATAAAAAGGGATAAAAGCCCAAGTTTTTACAAAAACCCTACCCTTTGTGCACCTGTTTCATTCACAGGCACACCCTTGCGTGAAAAAACGAGAGAACAGGACGCCCTTGCGCATCCATCCCTCAGAAATAAGCGCAAGAGGGGCGCCTCTTTGCCTAGATCGCTCGCACAATCTAGGGAAAAAAGTCCCTTTGAGGCCATACAAACCCAATTTTTACGGTCTCCGGCATCATCAAACTAAGAAAATTAAAATGCAGGACATCATGGAAGTTACCTTGGCATAATGTCACTAATCCCCGGTACACAGGTTGACTGCAACGGTAAGAAAGGCTCTGCAATCACCTCTAATCTCCCAACGCTCAGTGAGTACAAATGAATAGGATTAGGGCCATAATCCCATATTTATCTCCCTTTCCCAGAACTTCGGAGGTCAGTAACAGGAGATCAGAAGGTCCATTCCTCAAACCATAAGTTGCACCATTATTAGTATGCCATAGCAAATGAAAGCGATGCCCCACATTCACTTTCTGAAGAAAAAAAAATTCCAATGCCAGTAGGTATGCACCCTCCCATATTTCTTTCCAAAATTCATGTTTTTTAATAATATTGGATAAAAAGAAGATGCTTTCACTTGAGGTAGTTTTTTTTTGCAGGAAGAACCCGCAAACCCTTCACAACACCATTCATTGAAAGTTACGAAGTAGGTATCATTCTACCCTCAATATGATAGAGTCCCAAAGAAATTTTCATATCCTGACATCATTTCTCCATTAGATGTAAACCATAGGGTCCTCATAACCGACCACATTTATCGTCAACTCAACCTGCATATGATAAACGTCTACATTGGTCTGTAGAGCCTCCCCTTCATGGCGATCATCATGCAAAGTAGACCATACATCACCCCACAAGTCATGCCATGGTCATACCATTTTAGTCCTGGAAGCACCTCATGCCCATCCATATATCATGCATAAGGTCAATTTAACCATTCAAACTCATCCCCCCTTCCTGGACGATCATGTTGTACAATCAGATTGAAAGTGCACCTTCCCGCACCGCATTTGGCCCGCCATACCTCCATCAGCATAATCCCATCTATGAAATCTTCCACTTCATCAACCCCGCACATGAGACCAGCCAATGGGACCCCTACCCCAACAAAAAATTGTCCTCACACCTTCAGTGAGAAACCCTCTTTCACGTTTTGGGGTACCCGTCTCTATTTTTTGTACAAGCCAAACCCCATTATTTTAATCTTCTGGTAAGTGTACAAAGACCACAAACGATTCCTTTCACCACTTTTCCCTCATATTTCACCTTTTCTCCCATGGCAGCAGTCCCTTATTCCCCTTGGTCAAAATATTTCAGTCACCCCATGCACGCACCATCCCGACGTTTATAACTAGTTCATACCCGCCCTAGAAGTCCTACCAACTCCATGGATTTTTCTTTCAAAAATAACTATGACTATTGCCAGGCTTCTCAAGTATACTTCGACCTCGGGCCACTGAATCCCCATCATCCATTTTAAGTCACCTCTCACCAACATTCCTATTTTAAATCCATCATATTTTGGTCCTCAACCCCTCAGGTCGGTGACCCATGGTTCAGTTAAGGCTTTCTTGTTGTCGAACCCGACATCTCTTTTCCAAAAATTAAGTGGTACCTTGGATGACACCTCCCCATGCAAAGGGGTATCCTCGGGTGGCACTATGGTAGACATCATTTTCCACAGATGTCATTGATCCTACTAACATTCGATCGTAGAAAAAGCTTTCATGTCACAATGATATCATACCTTACAACCATTGCACTTTGATCAGATTCGTCGAAGACTCATGCCTCCATAAGTGTCTCTGAAAACAATGCTTACATGGGAAGTTCCCAGCCAGCACATGTGCATACATTGTGCAATGATATTCCATACCAAGATTACGCATATGGGTACCACATTCCACCTATCGTCAAATGAAAAATGCCCCTGAAGGCATGAACAGTCGTCATCAACAAACACCAACATCACTACCATAGTGGTGGCATAGACAACACATGTATCTTTCAATTTTGTTTAACTAGCCATAGCATCACGAGCATGGGACATGCCCACCTCATTGAAATTTTGTAAATATGTTGTATATTTTGTCTACTTGCAGGGGGTCCATTAGGCCATGGTTATCTCGGAAATGGTGCAAGGTGTTGTCAATTCCAAAATATGCACAAACCTCTCTCTCTCTCTCTCTCTCTCTCTCTCTCTCTCTCTCTCTCTCTGCATACGATACATAAAAGAAACTATAATGTATTTCATCTATACAATTCTTCCTATACCTCACAAATTAGGGGGCAACTGATAACACTATAAAATTTTACAATAGAAGACGACATAAATTAATGTCGAGCACAATGATTTATAGGACAGGAATACATTATGGAATCAAGAAGTATTTAATATCTCTAAGGTTTTGAGAAAATCATATTTGAACTAGTCATAAATTTTTAAATGTGTGCTTTATACTTCGAGAAGGGTGCCTTCTATGCGCCCTTTTGCATGATAAATGGGCATTCCTGGAAATGGAAAAAATTTTCTTTCTGGGACCACACTAAGCAAAGGATAGTTACTCCTTATGTGAAGCTGCCTAAGGACAACCACTAGTGCCTCCTTAGACATTATGTGAGCACACAAAATAATATTTGAGCACACAATAGAATCACACCTCTCCCTTGGGTCACCATCCATCATGTACCAAGGGAGGGAAGGAGGATGTGAAGCTCACCTATATAAACCCACCAAGAGATGAATAAATGGGGATCACAACGTTATGCTGGCCAAAGTTACCAAATCAACACTAGCATTGTGTGTGACCTGGAGCTAGAGTTAAAGAGGACTCAATAGTTGGCCACCCAACATCTTAGTCCACCACAACAGAGACAGAGAGGGAGACTACATAAGAGACAGAGCTTGGAAGGCAACATCGTCGCATCAAGACCTAGATCCATTGCCTAGGGGCCCTTTGGCATGTGGGTAAAATCTCTTCTCGATTTCAAATGTTTAATAAGAAGAGGGAATTGAGCCGTCATTTGAATTATTATCGTTTTTAACTCTCTATATGGCTTATGTATATTTATGTTTTTAGTTTTAGCTTAACCAGAGCATACTTTAGCATACTATTTCCATTAAGTTTTATGCTTTTGAGCTCCCCCACTTTCTGCCTCTTACCAATATTTTAGAGAGTAGACCACACTCTATAAGCTGGTGTGATTTTGTACACTTGTGCGACTAATCCAACACAACAATTATATCTAAGCTTGAAGGGTTGATCCCTTCTCCAGATCTACAAGTTAGAAGCTCTAGATCTAGCTTCTCAATCCTCCAATGATGATTATAGTTGTTGCAACACAACTTCTCATGAAAACTGCACTGTAAGGGAAATAAAGGCTCTATACCTACTAAAATATGCTGCAATAGACTCCAGGATGATGGAAATACTAAGGGCAAGGTGAGGGAATGACCCCGCACAGCATTACTAGCTAAAATGCTAGCAACTTCCTCCCTCCTTTGGTTCTGCAATAATGGACAATGTAATTCTGGATGGAATTACTGCTACTATGAGGTCAATAAATTTTTTCCTAATGCCATATCTGAAATGAAGCTCTGGGAAGGCTAATCTTCAATCGCAAGGTGATAGGAATAAACCCTCACCAGTTCTCTAGTTGAAGTACTGAAGACAATCTCCACCATCCAAACCAATCTTTAGAAATGTACAATTTTTTAATACGGATGTCTGCAGAAAGTAGGAAAAGATATATGGCACCAATGCCTAATGTAGAATTAAGTAAAACTCTCTCTCCAGAGCTACTCAAAGAAAGAGGTGGGACTCCTAACCAAGAATACCATGTGCTAAACATCACTTCCAATCTTTACTAAACATCATAAGAAAGCAATGGAATGTCACATGAAAATTCCAGATCTAAATAGACCTCAAAATCCATAATCAATAGCCTACCTTCATTGTTGTCTTCTTCTCCTTTATATAGTTTATGATCCTTCCCATGCCTTGGCCCTCATCTAAACTGTGTTACGCATGTGGACAAGATCCTCCATGTTTGGTTGTGTTGTCTTTCCAAGTCATCCATCATGTCTAGGTGCAATGTACACCCTCTCCATCATGTGTACATTAATTGCACAACTTCCTCTATTTCATTATGAATTCTCCATGATCTTTGGTTTAATCCCTTCCAAGATCTTAGTTGACTGTATCAACCTACATGATCTTCAATCTATTCACATTAGTAGTTTCTCCACTACCTCATTTATGTAGATCTAGGACTAATTAATCTAGATTAACACATAAAAAGTGGATATTTATTCATATTGAGGATTATGGGTCCCTCCACCCTTTTATTTACTTAATTGATTAAGAAAATTAAGAACTCTAATATTCCAAATACCAAGTGAAAAATTTGGAATATTATATTCCTCCCCAAAAAAATGTTTCTTGTCCTCAAGCAACTGCAAAAGTGGATGCTACAAAAAACATCCTTCCTCCAAATGGCATCCTCATGTGGAAGGCCTTCCTATCTGTCACAATGTTTCATGCATGTCCAACTCCAAAGTTTCCTCTCTAAAATGTCTAGAATGTATTTCAACTGAAAAGTTAGATACCCATCCTCATCAATGAATCTCCCAGTGGCAACCATATGATGACCAAAGTTCTCCTCTATACATGAGATACACAAGATAAAGTGGTTCATCCCCAAAGTGGAAAGCCCTAACTCATGAACTATGTCTCCAAGCCATGATACATAGAGTATATTACACATATCAATTCCCTCATCATTAGCCATGTTGGCCATGTAGGAATCAAACATCACATCATCATAGTGAAAAAAAAGAAGTAGATACATATGGGAAAAAATGAACAATGTCAAACCATATTATCCTAATAACAACCAACACAGCAAAGTCTCCTGCTACCATGCTAGATCATCATGAAAACAAGTAAGAGATTCATACTCTCTCAAAAGAAGCCACTGCAATAATGCTTCTTGCTTCCATGACAAATCATCAATGAGAATATGATAGCCATACTCTCTCAATAGAAGCCAACTCAACAATGCCTCTTGCTGCCATACCACATCACCATTGTACCAGATGTAGTGGCCATATTCTCTCAAGAGAAGCCACCTTAAGAAGGCATCTTGTTACCCCATCACATCATCATCATACCATGTAAAATGACCATAATATCCTAAAAAAATCCAACTTTTTAAGGCCTCCTGTTGCCATCCTCCAACAATGTCATGAAATGTATGGGAAGAATTCCGCCCATACTCTCCCAATAGTAACCATAGCAACACGGATTCTTGTTTCCACCTTGCATTATCATGATGCAAGTCATTGAGAAACAATATATTAGTGGACATGTGATATGTCTCATCAACATAATACAAACAAGCTCTCTTATGCCATATCATGTGAGAGTTATGCTTTCTCGCAACCCCAAGTACATACATGAACATGAGATACATCCCAAATAGAAATATATGTAAATACATGAGACATATCCCAAACAAGAGTAAATACATGGACATAATATATAACATGTAATTTCCAAACTCTCTTCTCAACAACCATAGAAACCATGCCCTCTTCTTCTGTATTATTCCAGCGATGTAAAAAGCATGAATCAGAAAATTATGACTCATTGAGTGGTAGCCATACTCACCCAAGAGAAACCAGTGCAACCATGCTTCTTGCTGGCATGTATCATAGATCTTCAAGTGGTTTCGCAACCCCTTGCTACATACTATGAACCATTCATCCCAATGTGGATGATAGATCTCATTCTGAAAATACTTGGTATCCTCCCATTTTAGGACACCAACGCCCTCAAACTGATGAAGAAATTTTCACTCCATGATATGTTGAAGTGCACCTCCCATGAGATCTCTTGATGAGATATTCTTCTCATCCATGGCCTTCAAAAACCAATGAGGTTATGGTTCTGCTGTAGGTAGAAGTATTTCTTTGATCTTTGATATACTCATTTAGAATGTGTCATCAAGAAAGGAGAAAAGACTTCTCATCTCAAGATGTCTACCGTTCATCATCTTAACCTCCATTTCTTCATGAGTGAAGCTACCTTCAGAATTCTATAAGAATAATGGGGCTCTGTTGACGGGTAGAAATGTACTGCTGAAAACAAGGGGGTCTCCCCAGTGAAAGGTCCCAATTAGACCTCACAACATTTGGGATAGGAGCTCCATCTGATATGTGGGCCCAGCTGCCGCCATGATTGTTTTCACTCTTGGTTGTTGGATGAGAAGATGATGGAGCGGAGGTGAAGATGAAATGAATGATTATTGAAGAAAAATCAGCCCGAGATTGAAGAACCATAAACAAAGATTCAAGCAAGTCTAAAAAGAAAAATAAAAGGGGAGACATGCTGTAACTGGGATCAGTGAGATGAAAACCAGTCAAACATATATGAAAGAAAACACGCCAGAAGTTGACTGCAAAGTAGTTCACAATAGACTACTGCCATGGCAAGGAAAAATAAACACTAATACAAAAGTAGACATACATATGACCATTGATAAATAGTTCATGACCGATGACATGCATGAAAGAAAACGTACAACATAATGAAGTACTAGAGAGCTAGTACTATCACCACAAACAAGCACGTGAATTAGTGCTGGAAATGAGAATATATTATTAATGTTGTTGAAACGTCAAATACATGTTTACAACTCATCAAAACCCAATAGTGGAACATGGGCTATTCATCTCAGTGCATGATACAAAATCCTAACCTTGCTACCTCTCTCTCTAATAGATACCAAGAGCTAAGCGCCTTTAGCTCTCTTGCAACAATTCCTCTACCATACTGGCTTTCCTTGTTGAGCTAAAAGTCCAAGGATCCTTTCTCAAAGTTGTACATATAGGCTGAGATGACCCTTGAGTTTCCCCCTTGAGTCTTTCTCTTCCCGATTATTGGGTTGGTTTGCAACTTGGGCCCTTTGCGACCCGTGACCTTAGGAAATCCATGACCTGCGACCTGGCGACATTGAGCAAGTAGCAACGTGTGACTTTGGGCAATCTGCGACCTGAAACCTCAAGAAATCTGTGACCTGTGACCTTGAGCATATCCCTTATGTATTTCTCTTTTGAAGATATCAGAACCTTGTTCTCCAGAGGACAACCTTAGCCCTCGCCACTTGAACCAACAACTTCTGGGTAAGTCCAAACTTCTTCGTCTTGGTCACCATCATAATTTCCTCATGTTACCTGCACATGGACACACTAAAATATCCATGTATAACACATTAAATTAGTCACACACACACACACACACACACACACACACATATTGAGGTAGCAGAAAATTATAAATGCATAATGGGAACATTGAAAATAAAATTAGGGGTTTTTAACAACTATCTAGGAACCCTGCTTAGTCCTGTTTTGTAAGAAATGTATGAACATTTTGTGCATATCCACTATGATATTTTTTACAGGCTCGAAGAAAGAACTTGAGATTCCAAACAATGTCCATCATTCAACAGGCGTGTAGGGTTAAATTCTTACTCCATGTTTGCTCCCAATGGAGATGATGCTGAAACCAAAGAAGCTCCCGTGTGTTGCTAAGTGCTCGGATGGGATACGATGTGAGACTCCACCAAAGCATTGTGAGGCTAAAACCTAATGAGGATTTTGGCAATAATTCAGAAATAATGGATTGTTGCTCAAAGGGGACATGGTCGAGCCAGTATAAAAATTAAAGGGGCAATATGTTGGGGCTCGTGTTGTGTATTTTTCATGTATTTAAAGTGTCGTAGCCAAACAAATTTTCAAAGCCACTTATGAAGCGTCGAAGGAAATTTTCAAATGTCGTTCAAACACAAGTAGCTCCTTCAACACAAGGTTTACATGCTCTTATAGCCAACCATTCCTTTACATCCCTTCTGGACAGGTGTAGATTTTGTATGAGGTCGCAATCGTGGTGTGGAGGTCGCGTAGTCGGAGAGTCGTACCAGGTGTGAATTCCTTCGAGTGTGACCCTGTGACTTGGCAACTTGGGAGAGGTCGCATAGTCACAAATGACGATCGAGTTGCATTCTTCGAGTCTTGAGGAGAGTTGCGACTATGCGACCAAAGATAGGTTGCAACTTGGTGAGAGTTTGCATGGTCGAAAATGATGGTCGAGTCGCATTCTTTGAGTCTTGAGGAGAGTTACAACTATGTGACCAAAGATAGGCTGTGACTTGGTGAGAAGTCGTAGGGTTGCATGTTATTGTTGCAAAAAACGTGTGACCGCATGGCTTAATTTCCAACTGCCTCCTTGTTGAACCATGGTGAGGCATTCATCTTCCTCTGGGTACGATTTCCCTATCTGCAATGTTGAAATTAGGATGGATGAGATGCCACTTAAAAAATTGAGGAATCTACATGCCAACATGTAGATAAATGGAGCTACTGTGATAAGATTTCATGCATGCTCCTTCTCTAGCCTTGCCGCTAGACAACCACATTACGACCTGAAAGGCTTCGTTACTACATCTCGGGCAGCCTCGGGCAAAAAATTTATTTTTCCTTACATCAGCTGCATGCCCTTGAATGGACTATGATCCAATGGGTTCCTCCCCTCACACACTGTGTGTGCTAGTCATGATTGAGAAGGGAGCATTCCCTTTTATCTTTAGAATCGAGATTACTGTTGCAACTGAAGTGCACATATGTCGATACAAGCGTAAGAAATAAGGCAGACCAGTGCCTTGTGTGACGCAAAGGGTAACAACATTTCCATTAGCGTGTGATCATTTAAATTCACCTTTCACAATGGTATCTCCTTGTCCAGTGACCTGTGATAGACAAACCATGATTTCCTTCACCTCTTACCGAACACAGAAAAATATTCGTTTCCTTAGTATGTTCGAATTATTACTTTTACTGAGCTTTGTCCTAATGCTAAAATTCAATGTTCAATCCATCTTAAAAATGAGCTCATGCATATTAATTGTGCAGAAAACCATTCTTCATAATATGTATTAAGGGAGGCACGACGAATCCACCATACGTTGCTTTCTTCTTGAAAAACGGATGTTTAGTATTCGGCATCATAATCCTTTTGATGTGTGCCTATTTTTGCGGTAGAAACCAATATGGATCACGAGGTTTTTTACATGCACATGTGGTAAATCTTACTTCAAAAGCGTTAACCCCCTTGCCCCTCTGGAACTTTCACCATACCATACGTTAAACATTTGCCACATGTCGAAGAGCAGATTATTTCCTTGTACCCAAAACTTCTTAGAAGATTCATAAAGTCAAATGGATAGTTAAACCTTCATGCAATTGCTACATAGTTCAATGTGTAATAGTTATAGCATCTTCGTACATTTTCAGCTCATGTTTTTTCACGCATCTGTTTGAGTCCGCTTTCGAATTTGTGAGTTCAGAGATTGAAAATATGATATGACATATTCCAAAGGGAAAAATGACAGGTTGATAGGTTTATCCTTTTGATTAACCACATTAAGCTTGATACACATTTCCACACTATAAATAACATGATGTGCAAATTCCTCACCCCCATATGGGCAGGATATGAGAGTATCATGTTCCACAACTGCATCCTTTAGTTTCAATTTCTTTCCCTAGGTGTGGTGATGACATTGTTGAGTATATCATCTATAGGGTTGACCTGTATGAAAAATTATAACATCAATTAGTTCACAGTTATCCTGTATGGAATGGTGCCCTCCAATAATTTACATAAGCTTGGTGAAGTATCCAAACAGAATGCCTAAACGATTCATGCTGAAAGGGCTTGTAACGAATATACTTAATGCATAGAAATGTTTCCATTCGAGTGTATGCATGATGATCCTCCCACACATGGCATGGCTACAGTGAAAGAAACTCATCATGATGGTGAGAAGGTTCAATGACTACAGGTTGAATCAAAAACCCTAATCGCTAAGCGAGCAGGGGGCTTAAAATTTTAAATATACCCAGAATTTTTGGTGGTGTTGTAGTGGCTACAACAATTGGCGAACCACTGGTAGAATCTAGCATCTCTATCAACACCCCAACAATAGTCTGAGTCTAGGTAGTGATGCGAGGGAATATTGAACAAGTTCTGAGGGTACCCTTGTATTGTTTTGACCTTTTCAGATATGCTCAATCCTTGTGCCTTAGCTAGGTCTCGTTAATAAAAACGCGTCAAAGTGGAATATCACGGATGCCAATGGCTAGTTGATGATGTAGAGAGAAATGAAATGGGCTTATCATATTCAAAATTTTAAAATAATTTTCTAGTGTTGCTCCACTGCCAGTAGGCTCGGACAGTACCCGGGCGAAGTCACTTCAAGAAATCACAAACGTTGCTCCACTGCCAGCGAGCCTGGTCAGTACCCCGACGGAGTTGTTGGATTACCTCTCTACACAAGAAAATTTTCTCAATCCTTTACACTTATTTTCTTATGTGCTTGCAACACTTATTTTCATGTGCTCGTTGCGCTTATCTTGCATGGGCAGATGAGGGATCCCAACTTATTTTACGTGCAAGAGAGGTTGTTTCTTGTTTGACAGAAAATTAAATATATCCTGATTTGGGTTTTCCCCCATGCCAATCCTTCACATCCCATCTACCATCCATAGGAGAAAAGTGCAAAACAAATCATTAATATGTTTGAGGCTATGCTGGGCACAAGGCTCAAGTTACGGGTATATGCCATTCAAACACATTAAGGTTCCCCACAAGAAACCAGCTTGTACCTCCCTGGCTAATGAATTTAAACTCACCATGTTGAGAACGTGACTTTGATGACTTGTTTTGAGAGAATTTTCCTCTTGAGGTAACGACGACAACCTCACGAAAACCATGGAGTTATTATTTTAGCAGTTATGATCATGAAAAAATGAAAGATCATCAGGATTTCAATGTGTGTCGAGAGGTGAAGACAACCCACGTGGCTTCAGACATAAGGGGCTAGTGAATCGATCAAGGGATTGAAGGCTCCGAATTTAATGAGGGCTGATGTGGCGGCATACATTGTACAAGAATTTTCCAAGCCGCATTAATAACTAATGGGAATGATGCGAGGGAGAAAGGACACAACAGAGTAACAGAAAAGGCTTATGACACCAAGCAATGCTATGTGTGAGAAGGATCAGCTATTTACCAGTGGAAAACAAAGCAAAGCACATGCAGTGATTATCCAAATATTATGCAGCAACAAGCATACTGAAAAAGCATGAGTGCGAAGATAAATGGAAAATTATAATGCATAAACTACTAACCGCAAGAAAAGACAGCAAGAAATTTTTTTGCATGTAAACCTAATTAAAAACTTGAACTAAAATACTTTTATTGACAGATCCTAGCTAGCCTAAACCTAAAACCCTAGTTTAACCAAATTGACAGTCGGGTTATGTAAAATCAGCTTTCCATTGCAACCACCACATCAGTTCCCATCCTTCAAAACAACAATGTTTGCAATCAGAGCCAGCATACAAAATTGTGCACCAACAACAAGACTTACCTAAAGAGTATGTGCAATAGCAAGAAGGTCATGGCTACTTACCAGAGAATGTGCCAGAATAGATTATGCTAGCTGAATTTCACTTTCATCCTGATACATAGAAATAGGTGCTTCAAATCTAAAATGATTTATAAATGACACACATCCATTGACGCTCAACCCTAGGTCCGAAGGAAGTGGGGATTGCCTATTTATAGGTATACTCATTGGATAGGGTTTTTCAAACCATCCGGGAATCTCCTCATGATTTTGAGGATGATCATTTTGATAGAACCGAAAAAATAGGCATTCGCAAGGCGAATTTGAGCTACTTGTGAATCCACTTGCAGAAACCCTAATTTTGAAAGCCCTGGTTTGAAGTTGTCCTTGAATTTTGTCGAGGATATGAGGATCCAAAGCAACCTTCAGTGGAGGCCGACATTCCTCACCATCGTGGACAAGCTCCGAGCCTTCGAGTGGGGGGCTTCCAAAATTATATGGTTTCATGAGATTAACTGACGAATGGGTGTGATCATCAATTGTAGTGATTGGAAAAGTGTTAGTGGGCTTTATATCAATTCGGCCTAATGTTTGCGCACTAGCAGATTGACAATCCAATGTATCAGATTCTTTACATTTTCCAGGATGGGTTGAATCGACCGAAAGATTTTCAGGGAGTAGAGAGGTTTTCCAAGCATAACACACTTGAACCTAAGTACAAATGGTACTGTCTAGGAAAAAACTTGAAATATTAGAGACAATGGTTGGTGTTTCCCTTCCAGTGAATAAATTAGCGTACATCGGTTGTTTCATACCGGCCGTTCCGTGATAGAGATCCGTGCTTAGGGAAATATCACTCGACTGGAAGACCTGCTCAGATGAGCTGACATCTGATGTGGCTATGCGAAGAGGCAAGTGATACATGGAAACCGTCATTTCAGAATCCCTAATTTGAAGAAGCCTAGTTGGACTTGTTTGATGGGTCTCATCAGGATCATAAGAACTTGAGGTAACAGCTAGCGGAAGCTGAATTGCTTCGATTCCCTAATGGGTCCTTCAATCTTCACAAAGTGGATCATCAAATTTCGGAGGCTTCATGTGGTCGATAAATAGATACAAATGACAGTCCTTAGAGGCATGAGTGAATATGTTTTGAGATAAGCAGTGATTATTGGAGCCATCAATTTGGGCAGGTTGGGTACCTGACAGGTTAGGCTCCACTTGGGTTAACAATTGGGATGAATCAATGAAAGAAACATCTTGAAGTTGCCCAGACATGAGTTCACTCATTTGGCTATTTAAAGATTTCAGATGAAAAAGATCATGCATAAGAGACTCATCTATTTCGTAATGTGATTTTGAAACACCACCCGCGTGCTTATGACTGTAGCCAATGCTAGTATAAGAAAATTTTGAATGACTTGAAGGAATTACTGGTGTGGCAGACTCATAAAATAAATCAGGGAATAATGAATGAAATGATTCGGATGTGGGGGTATCAATCATACATGGAATTCCATATCGCATATCAGTGTCATCCAAAGAGGTCAATGATTTCATATGCCCATCATGGTCCAATGATGTTGTAGGGAAATCAAGTTTGCCCAGAACAAGACTCAATTTGCTATTAGTATGAGAATGAGATTTAGAATCATACCTGGGAAAACATTCAGTGGACTCGAGATAGGTTTCATTTCCAGGGAGAGATGTTAAGCCAATATGATTTTCAAGATCCGATTTGACAGAGTGTGTGAAATATTTCAGGACAAAATATGAACAGCCAGAAAATTGAGGGTTATCACAACAAACATCGGGATCAGGTTCAATTTCTGATTGAAATGGTCCTAGTGAGAGAGAAATCACCAATCGAAACTATTCAATCAAATATGTCCAATCGACATCCCTTTCAAGGAAATCAAGATAAAAATTAACAAACCTGATAGAAAAATCCTCTATAGATCCTTGAGGTTCCATTCTGATCTCATTTAACTTCATTAATACATTTTGAAAATCGTACCTGTGAAAAGCTTGTTTTAATTCACCAGCGAGTTGTTCCAACGGTTGGATGGAAGCTGCTAGCAATGTGAAGCACCATTTCTCAGCGCAACCTTTCAGAGTGAGGGAGAAAAGCACGCAAGCCAACTCCTCGTCATCAACTTCATAACACTCACAAAACTCATAGAAATCCGAAAGGTGCTTGGTTATGGAAACTCCCTTCTCACTGTCGAATATCAGCTGGGACAAGTGATACTTAGGTTCATCGGGGATTGAGCATCAAGAACCAAATAAATCCAATAAACACCTTGAGAGAATTGGGGATGAGCCATTACAGATATGAGACTAACTGCAGGCTCTAAGGGCTCAGCTTGTTATCTAGCCCTCCTTCTAGAGCCACTTTGTTGATGGGAAAAAATGTATTGCCGACAACAAGGGGGTCTCCGTGGTGAAAAGTCCCAATTAGACATCACACCGTTTGGGATAGGAGCCCCATCCGGTATGTGGGCCCAACTATTGCCATGATTGTTTCCACTCTTGGTTGCCGGATGAGAAGATGACGGAGTAGAGGCGAAGATGAAATGACTGATCAGTGAAGAAAAATCAGCCCAAGATTAACGAACCATAACCAAAGATACAATCAAGCCTAAACAACAGAATAAAAGGGGAGATATGCCGTAACTGGGATTAGTGAGCTAAAAACTAGTCAAACATATATGAAAGAAAACACACCAGAAGTTGACTGCAAAGTAGTTCGTAATAGACTACCGCCGTGGCAAGGAAAAATAAACACTAATCCAAAAGTAGACATACATACGACCATTGGGAAATATTTCATGACCGATGACATGCATGAAAGCAAACGTACAACATAATGAAGTACTAGACAACTAGTACTATCACCACAAACAAGCACGTCAATCAGTGTCGGAAATGAGAATATATTATTAATGTTGCTGCAACGTCAAATACATGTTTACAACTCATCAAAACCCAATACTGGAACATGGGATATTCATCTCAATGCATGATACAAAACCCTAGCCTCGCTACCTCTCTCTCTAATAGATACCAAGAGCTGAGTGCCTTTAGCTCTCTTGCAACAATTCCTCTATCATACTAGCTTTCCTTGTCGAGCTAAAAGTCGAAGGATCCTTTCTCAAAGTTGTAAATATAGGCTAAGATGACCCTTGAGTTTCCCCCTAGACTCTTGGTCTTCCCAACTATTGGGCTGGATTTCCACTTGGGCTCTTTGCGACCCGCGACCCTCGGAAATCCACGATCTGCGACCTTGGGAAAATTTGCGACCTGGCGACCTTGAGCAAGTCGTGACCCATGACCTTGGGCAATTCGCGACCTGCAACATCAAGCAATCCAGGACCTACGACCTTCGGCATATCCCTTATGTATTTCTCTTTCGAAGATATTAGAACCTTGTTCTCTGGAGGACAGCCTTAGCCCTCGCCGCATGAACCATAAACTTTTGGGTAAGTGAAAACTTCTTCGTCTGGGTCACCATCATAATTTCTTCATGTTACCTGCACATGGACACACTAAATTAGCCATATATAACACATTAAATTAGCCACACACATACACAGATATATATATATATATATATATATATATATATATATATATATATATATTGAGATAACATAAAATTGTAAATAAATAACGGGAACATCGAAAATAAAATTAGGGGGTTTTAACAACTATCTGGGACCCATGCTTAGTCCTGCTTTGTAAGAAATATATGAACAGTTTGTGCATATCCACTATGAGCTTGTTTACAGGTGTGAAGAAGGAACTTGAGATGCCAGCCGATGTCCATCATTCAACAGGCATGTAGGGTTAACTTCTTACTTCACGGTTGCTCCCAATGGAGATGATGCCAAAACCAAAGAAACTCCCATGCTTTGCTAAGTGTTGGGATGGGCTATGATGTGAGACTCCACCAAAGCATTGCGAGGGTACAACCTAATGAGGATTTTGGCGATAATTTAGAAATAATGGATTACTGCTCAAAGGGGACATGGACGAGCCAATATGAAAAGTAAAGGGGCAATATGTTGGGGCTCGTGCTGTGTATTTGTCATGTATTTAATGCGTCATAGCCAAACAAATTTTCAGAGCCACTTATGAAGCATCGAAGGCAATTTTAAAATGTTTTTAAAATAGAATTAGCTCCTTCAACACAAGTTTTACACACTCTTACAGTCATCCATTCCTTTATATCCCTTCTTGACAGGCGCAGATTTTGCATGAGGTTGCAACCATGGCGTGGAATTTGCATAGTAGGAGAGTCGCACCGGGCATGAATTCCTTCAGGTGTGACCCTATGACTTGGCGACTTGGGAGAGGTCATAGAGTTGCAAATGGCGGTCAAGTTGCATTCTTCGAGTCTTGAGGAGAGTTACGACTATGCCACCAAATAGAGGCTGCGGCTTGGTGAGAGGTCACATGGTCGCAAATGACAGTCGAGTCGCATTCTTTGAGTCTTGAGGAGAGTTGTGACTATGTGACCAAAGATAGGATACGACTTGGTGAGAGGTCGCAGGGTCGCATGTTACTGTCGCAACAGATGTGCAACCACGTGGCTTAATCACCCACTGCCTCCTTGTTGAATCGTGGTGAGGCATTCATCTTCCTATGGACATGATTTCCCTATATACAATGTTGAAATTAGGATGGATGAGATGCCACTTAATGAAGTGAGGAATATAGGTTCCAACATGTAGATAAATTTTGCTGTTGTGATAAGATTTCACACACACTCCTTTTCTAGCCTTGCCGCTAGACAACCACATTACGACCTCAAAGGCCTTGTTACTGCATCTCGGGCAGCCTCAGGCAACAAATTTCATTTTTCTTATATCAGCTGCACACCCTTGGATGGACTATGATCCAGTGGGTTCCTCCCCTGACACACTATGTGTGCTAGTCATCGTTGAGAAGGGAGTGTTCCCTTTTATCTTTAGAACCGAGATTGCTGCTGCAACCAAAGTGCACATATGTCGATATAATCGTAACAAATAAGGAGGACAAGTGCCTTGTGTAATGTAGAGGGTAAAAACATTTCCATCAGTGTGTGATCATTTAACTTCACATTTCACCATGGCATATCCTCATCCAGCGACCTGTGACAGACAGACCACGATTTCCTTCGCCTCTTACCGAATGCAGAAAAATATGTGTTTTGTTAGTATGTTCGACCTGTTACTTTTACTGAGATTTTTCCTCATGCTAAAATGCAATGTTCAATCGATCTTCAAAATGGGCTCATGCATATTAATCACGCAGAAAACCTTTCTTCGTAATATGTATTAAGGGAGGCAAGACAAAGCCACCATACGTTGCTTTCTTCTTGCAAAACAGTCGTTTCCTATTTGGTGTCATAACCCTTTTGAAGTGCACCTATATATGCAGCAGCAACCAATATAGATCGTGGTGTTTTTACACACACATGTGGTAAATATTACTTCAAAAGCGTTAACCCCCTTTCCCCTCTCGAACTTTCACCATACCATACGTTAAAAATTTTCCACATGTCGAACATCAGATTATTTCATTGTGCCCAAAACTTCTTAGAAGATTCGTAAAGTCAAAAGAACAATTTAAACTTCATGAAATTGCTACATAGTTCAATGTATAATAGTTATAACATCTTCTCACATTTTCAACTCATGAGTTTTCATGTATCTATTTGAGTTCGCTTTCGAATTTGTGAGGTCAGAGATTGAGAATATGATATGACGTATTCCAAAGGGAAACATGAGTGGTTGATAGGTTTACCCTTTTCATTAACCACACTAAGCATGATACACATTTCCACACTATAAATAACTTGATGCACAAATTCCTCACCCCCATATGGGCAAGATATGAGAGTATCATGTTCCGCAACTGCACCCTTTAGTTTCAGTTTCTTTCACTAGGTGTGGTGATGACATTCTTGAGTATATCATCCATAGGGTTGACCTGTATGAAACATTATAACATCAATTAGTTCACAGTTACCCTATAGGGAATGATGCCCTCCAATAATTTACATAAGCTTGGTGAAGTATCCAAACAGAATGCGTAAATGCTTCGTGATGAAAGGGCTTCTAACAAATATACTTAATTAACATAAAGGTTTCCATTCGAGTGAATGCATTATGATCTCCCACATATGGAATGGCTACGGTGAAAGAATCTCATCATGATGGTGAGAAGGTTCAAAGACTACAGGCCGGGTCAAAAACCCTAATGGCTAAGCGAGCAGGGGGGCCCGAAATTTTAAATATACCCAGAATTTTGGGTGGTGTTGTGGAAGCTACAAGAGGCTCCTTCATTATCACTACTACTAAGTGACACCGTTGTAGATCTGTAGTTAATAAATATACTATCTGAAAGCACAATACAATATTGATCTCATAACCAATCATTGTAAATAGGATCATGCTCATCCCTTCTTCTAAAACTCCACACTTCAAATAAAAAGGTTCAATGTAATCCATCCATGAAAAACTTGGGTAGCTTTTCATCTCTTCCTTGATATATCAAGGGTCCTCTGTGCTGTGATATGTTGTTGCTTCAAATCAACATTTTTTTCTAACCCTTGGTTATCCATTGGCCTTAATGGCATGTCACCATAGATTTCAATAAGATCTACTGAAACAGTAGTTGATGAATGTGTATGCATACCTTGGATCAACTGATGTGTGGGAACATCTTTACAGAATACAAGATTTCTTCCAACTGGGAAAATGGTATCTCCAACTACTGGTAAGGGAGATGGTTGTTCTTATACCAATGTACCAACACTGGGATCCTCCTCCTCTTCCTCATGCATCTCCTGTCTTATGCATGGGACTCTATATGTCAAGAGCTCAATACTATCTTGCAAAGTTGCAAGTGTCTCTTCTCCAGATGTAAGTACTTTTGCAACTCATGCTGATTCTAGTGACTTCTTGTTTAGAGCGACAAGATTGACATCCTCCTTTGTTTTCTTAGGAAATGTCTTTTTGTGGTAAACCTATTTATTCTTCACATCAAACTTCTTCCTCAAATTTTGAAAGAAATCTGAATATTTGGTCACCTTTGCATGCTCCATGTGACTAAACCACCAATCATTGGCTTCACCTAAAAGATGAAGTGCTACAATTTGGACAACCTCTTTTTTAGCAACAGGATGTAGCATGAAAAATGTATCTAACTCTTTCCTCCAAGCCTTAACAATGCTTGAGGAAGACCCATAAAATGTAGGAAAATAGAATCTATTGTGCGTATTCCTTCTATTGCTGCTATAGGATCTTCTTTCTTCTTTGAGTTCAAAGAATTCTTAGAGAGTTAGACTCCCTTTGAATGCTCTAGATTGTTCTTTGTACTCTTCAAAATATAGACTGAGAGCCTCATGAGTCTGAGGTTTTTTTCTTTCTTCGTTTCTATACCTCTCACCTTCTTCAAAGAAAGTGGGCATAATAGATCTATGAGGAGATCTTCTCTGGTCTTCTTTTCTTTTTATAAGAAGTGATTGGGCCTTCCTTATCAAATATTCTTCTTGGATATTCTTTTTGCTTTTCCCTCTTCGTTTGATAGACCTCCTTGGATATATCTTTCTTGCATCTAATGAGAGGAAAGACAAAATCCTCTTTCATGATAGATCTCATCTATCAACGTCTTATTTTTATGCAAAAGATGAAGTGTCCAGAAGCTAAGCCAAAGATCATGCTTTGATACCATTGTAATATCCCAAAAGGGAGAATGAAGTAACACTTAAACACAATATAAGAACTGGAAATAAGTAAACAATAAATATCAAGACAACATCAAAATTTACAGAGAATCCAAGCCATTTTATTATATGGAGATGACTCAGTTAAATAATGTATAGAAAATGAGTATATCTAGCCCAAGAGATGGCCTAGAATCACCCTACAATGGTGCTACAACTAGAATTGTGTAGCTGGTGAGCTTACAGGAAGAAATAATGTGATGTTCCTTCTCTTGAAGATAAACATGAATTTTTGCAAAAGGAAATGAAAATCTAGGGAGCTCAAGAGCTCTGATGATGCTGAGATTCAAGATCTCACCAATGTGATGGGAAACCAAGATAACCCAAAAAGGATTTTCCAAATCTACAACATTAGAAAATCACCCTCCTAGGGTTTGATTATTTATTTGCTGGGATTACATATCTGAAGCTAGATATGATAAATAGATGGATGAAATATGTCACAAGATCAGATCTAATATTGAAGGGTTGATCCCTTCTCCAGAACAAGTTAGATTCTCTAGTTCTAGTTTCTCAATACTCCAATGATGATTACAGTTGTTGTAACACAACCGCTGATAAAAAACTGTGATGTAAGGGAAAGAGAGGCTCTATGCCTACTGAAATATGCTGCAATAGACTCCAGGTTTATGGAAATACTGATGCCAAGGTGAGGGGATGATCCCTCATAGGATTACTAGCTGAAATGCTAGCAACTTCCTTCCTCCTTTAGATCTACAATAATGGATAGCATAATTCTTGATGGAATTACCACTACTAGGAGGTCAATAAATTTTGGCCTAATTCCATCTCTCAAAGGAAGCTCTAGGAATGTTGATATTCAAGCCCAAGGTGATAGGAATAAACCTTCACCGGTTCTCCAGCTGAAATACTAAAGACAACCTCCACCTTCCAAACTGATCTTCAGAAATGTACAATTTCTAAATATGGATGTCTGTAGAAAGTAGGAAAAGATATATGGCACAAATTCCTGATGTATAATCAAGTACATACCTCTCTCCAGAGCTACTCAAATAAAGAGGTGGAATTCCCGACCAGAAACACTCTATGCTAAAAAACACTTACAATCTTTGTTAAACATCCCAAGAAAGTAGTGGAATGTCACATGACAATTATAGATCTAAAAAGACCTCAAAATCCATAATCAATAGCCTACTTTCGTTGTTGTCTTCTCCTCCTTTATATAGTTTATGAGCCTTCCCATGCATTGGCCCTCATCTAAACTATGTTGTGCATGTGGACAATATACTCCATGTTTGACTACGCTCTCTTTCCAAGTCATCCATCATGTCTAGGTGCAATGTATACCCTCTCCATCATGTGTTCATTAATTGTACAAATTCCTCCATCATCTCAAAATGAATGCTCCATGATATTCTGTTTGATCCCTTCTAAGATCTTAGCTGACTGTATCAACCTCCATGATCTCCAATCCATTCACATTAGTATTTTCTCCACTAGCTCCTTTATGTATATCTAGGCTTAATTAATCCACATTCACACATAAAAATTGGATATTTATTCATCTTGAGTATTATGGTTCCCTCCACCCTTTTATTTACTTAATTCATTAAGAAAATTAAGAATTATAATATTCCAAATATCAAGTGAAAATTTGGGAATATTACAGACAGACTCTTATATTCTTCTTATAGTTATGATTTGATTTTCTTGGTATCATGTGGTATTGAGTTATGATTTTGACAATCATGATTATATGATGCTTTCATGAATTTTTTGCTTTAGTTTGTCCTAATAGTGAATAGGTAACACAATTTTAGGGGGAGCATTAGTCTTGTTGATTATAATTCATTGTTGGCATTATGGTTTTTGATTTCTATTCAATCATCTCTTTCTATTGAGGTATTTTGGTCTTGGTTATAAAAATGATATTTTTGTAAATTGATGTAAAGGTCATGTGGAAACGTATGATGTAATGATTGGAATATTCAGTAATGTATGTACTTTTTAGGCCTTGTAAAACATGTAACCACACTTAATTTGGTGATTGATGTAAGTAGGAGTCATTGGTGATAGGAAAGTTCATACTCAGTTGAGTCATAGAGTCATGTACTTCATTGACAATATTACTAAAGACTCAACATGTGCTTAGGGGGAGCATGGTAAGCATAGTTCATATCATATCTACATATCTCTTCCACCTACAAGGAAAAATAAGCCTTGTTTCAACATTCGTCTACCCTTTTCCCTTGATGTCAAAGGGGAGGAGTATATTGGTGTCCGAATTTGGTGATTGATATTTGTTTTAGGTATCCTCAAGCTATGGAGATAAAACACCAACATGGTTGTCATCAAGTTTAAAGGGGCATGTTATTGGAATTTTTATGTATGTGCTATCCTTGATGGCAACCCTCTTGTAGTAAAATAAGTATATGGTAACCACATGAGTTCAAAGATCAGTTCAAAGGTGACAAAGTGATGGAAAATAATGAAATAATGATGAGATATAGGTTTTCAAGTCAGAGAAATTTTTTTATGAAGGTGAATATTTGAAGAAATATACACATCTTAGATGAGGCCAAGTCGCGTACACACGTAGGTATGGCAAGGAAAATAAAATTACATGTTGGCACACTATTTTATTAACACTGATGATCTTAACCATGGTATTAGCCCACAATATTCAGCATAGTAACAACTATTTGATCCCGTCAAATATTAGTTACAATATTGAGCACAGTAACAACTATTTGATCCATGGAATTTTGGCTCATGGTATTAGATAAGGCTCACACCATATAAGGAGGTGGAGATCAAAGTGCTAAGTGTGCATGAGTGAGGGTGATTAATGAATTTTTCAATTTGAAGTAAATTTGCATGGTATGCACTATAGTTGATTGGTTGATCTAAAATAATGATGCACCCATGAATACAATGATGGATCAGGATCACTAGACCTGAAATGACTATGTATTGCATGACATGTTTATGTGTTGTTTAGACCTATGGTCTGGTACATGTTTGTTGTAGTGAAGGTTATGATCTGAGTATGTTTGAAATTTTGAAGTGTTGCATAGTCATGAATTAGTTGCATATATGTATGCAAGTTATACACATGGAAAGCACGTATACATGCGAGTTTTTCTCTGCAGAGTCACATATATATTCTGAAGTATGTTAAGATATGTACATGGGTTGGGTTTTTATAGGTGCGTAAAAATGTGGAAAAGCCTTATGGAAGGAATTTATGCAAGCCAAGGTTTAGCTGAAGAATATGTTTGATGAGTGTTGTTGTGTTTCTGGTGTATGTCAATGAAGCCTTCATAAAGATATGGGTTTCTTGAATATTGATAATGCTGCTAGTTGATTGTTATTAAAGATCAATGATTGGTTGGTTTATTGGTGATTTAGTGACTGGTTGATTGATTTGGTATAGTGCTATGTTTTAGTTTTGATGTATGGTATTTGGCTTAAAGGATTGTACTGTGTCCATTTTGAAAATATGATGAAAAGATGCCTACAAGTTGTGGTGTGTTGAAGTAGGTGGATCCAATGTGAAAATTTATGAAACATGGTCCAAGGATGGTATGAGATTTGGAGCCTTCAGTGAGCACGTCGTAGCTTCCTTCTAGTGGGTGCTAGTAAACGAGATTAGGGGATCATATCTCCCTTCTAGTGGGTGATGGTAAACAAGATCAGGGGGTTGGATCTAGATATCCAGTGAAGGTTGTAGCCTTCTGTAGGTTGGTAAGAGTGTTTTGGTATGAGTCTGTGATAGTATAAGATTGTAAGTAGTTTTATATATAATATATATTGAGGAGAAATACAAAAAAAATGGTGGTTTTCTCCCACATTTGGTCTTGACCTTAAATCCCGGTGTTCATATGGGTTTCTTATGTGTGATGGTTTTCTCTGTTCTTACTGCACATGTTTATTTCTTATCAAATGCCTCATGAATCTCTAACACACTAGTTTAAGGTTAAAGAGATGAAGAATTAACTCAATGATAAGTTTACTGGGCATACCATAATTTCCTTAATAACAATCATGTACATATGCTAGTTGGCTTCAATAAAGTCACGCACAAAATTCAGAAAATAAAAAGTAAATGTTTGTGGGAGTTTTTGAATATTGATTCACTCCCCCCCCCCCCCCACGTCTCAGTATTTTTCAAAAGAGTCAAAGAGAAAAGAATGAACATATCTATCAAAATTAGACCACCAAAAAATATAAAATGACAAATAGATAACTTATGTTGGGAATCGAGCAGACATAAAACAAGGAAAGTGAAGCCGTAAAAGAAGGAAACACAGGCTAAATTTTGAAAAGATCCATAAGGATAGGGACATGCACTAGATTTTGGCAGGTGAACCTAACTAAGGATGAGATTAAAGAACTTATGTGATGACCAGATCAACTAAGTGTGTCTATAAAAGAAGTTAGAGATATGAGAATCTAATGGCTAGAGTTAGCACTAGTATTCCAGTTTACTGCTAGTGCTTTGTGCACTAAGAGTCTCTAACCCACCCAAAATCATGAGTCGTTTCTCTATGAACTATACTTTTTTGATGTAATCTAATTTTATCTGAAGATATGAGATTGTGCAAGCCTGTGCAGACCTTTATTGTAATCCGTGCCTGAAAAATAAAGGAGTTGCAGGGATGATTTCTATAACGTTGTTTGATGAATGTGTGAACAATTTAAAAAATTTAACTATGGATTTGTGAATATTTCTCATCTAAGCTATGAATGGCCGATATGTAAGTAGATCTTCTTGTGCTCATTAGTAATATGTTTAGAATGAATGAGTAATGCATTGGTAATTTCTATTTTCTTCCACTCATTTAGATCCCTCTTATTGGTCTCTACTCTAACACGTCACTATAATTTGTTGCCAACCTTAGCACAAAAACTAGGTCTGCAATGTTCCAATTCTTTTTCTAAAAGAGTTATATGAGCTTGGTGAGAGTTGTGCATGGTAAGAAGTTTGCGTGGATTTATTCTCATTTTCTTCATTTCTTTGTCCAATGAATTTGTAGAAAATTTTTATACATTTCCATGAGTGAATGATTACATTTCTTAGCCATACATGTGTACTTGGTTCTGATTGAAAATTAACTAAAAATTTGGTGTACATCCATGCAGTGAAGAAGATCATTTTTTCATCCATGTGTAGAGTAAGATGATAATTTTAGCCATATATTTCTACATGGTCTCCTGATATTATGGATAAAATGGCCCACGTACATATATTTTATTTTTCCGTTAGTTTTAGTATAATTTGATGTTGACATGCATTAGGAGGAGGAATTGTTTTTTCTATGAAAGAACTTTCATGAGCAGGATGTCCTAGCCATAAGTTTCACATTGTATATCACGAGTCTCCACATACATAGTTTTTAGTCATATAGTCTCCCTTTCAATATGTTGTTTTCATCATTTGGTTATTTGTATATGGGTCCTATAGTCAAGGGAGAGTGGCATGGGTCATGTCAAGCATGTATTGAGGGGATTTATTTTTCAATTATGATAGCTAATACAACCTTGTTTGATTTGGTATATTTCATGTGTTTCATCAATGTGAGGGCTACATTATCATTCTTGTAGCCATGTATTATCATGTTTTTCTTATGCGGAATTAGTGTAGTCATATAGGTGTCGTTCATGCACGAGATAAGAGTCATAGTTCAGCCATATGTTATCTATTTATAGGCATTTCAAAACCCATTTTATATGATTCTAGCAGCCATCTATTAGGCCTATGAATCCTTATAAACATTTCCTATATTTTGATCATGTATGAGTTGAATATATGGCCAATGAGGGGCAACCTGTTTTATGTGACAAGGAGTCATTAAAAACAACAAAAAACATGTAGAACAACATGGAGAGTTGGGGTAATAATATGGGTATGGAGTAGGAATTATTTTGGATAATTGGCGTAAGGTATCATATTTTTCAGGGTATAGAGTGGGGCTAAGTTTGGAGAATTGGGGTAATAAACGTTTTGGGTCTACTTTTAGGAGTAAAGTGATGTTTATTAGGGTAACCCTTGGTGTCATTATATAGTTAAATGCCTTTCCAATAGTGCAAGGATAAAATCAATCCGAGTTTGGAAAAAATGGTTATGCCTTGTAGAATTTTCTTATGTTTATTTTTTGGGAAGGGGGTCATATAGATGAATTATGTGAAGAATAGTATAAAATTTTAAGTGTAAGTCATATTAAGGATTTGATAGCTCAGATTTAATTCTTCATTTCTACCCTATTAGGTATGTCAATGATCAGTAGACCCTATGGTATTAATTAAAGTTGAGATGGGGATAGAGTGCACATAAGTACACCACATAATTTTGGAAGATCGAAATAATTTTTGGTACCTCCCCCAGGTACTTAGACATACTCCTTAAGTATATGGGGGATTTACAAATCCATATATAGAATAAAGTGATGTTGGTGAATGTAACCACACTCCCATTCCATGGCATTATCTTGGAAGTGGAAGGTGTTACTTTCTTGTTTAATATGACCCCAAGTATCTATTATGAGGTTGAGTTTATAGAATGTTATTACTATAAAAATTATGGAATTATATTTTGACATTTACATCATTTATATTTCAGTGAGATATTTATATCAATTTAAATTTAACCACAATATGGATTAAGGATTATAAGTCATTTTTGATCAAATATTGGCTTGATAAAATCTACCATGAAATAAAAATGGCCATGTGGTTCCCATATATAGTCCACATAACCATAACAGTTCATCATGGTGGGTATCACTAGGTTAGGTCCATACTAGAAAGGGATTGACTTCATTTTGAATTACGATCATAGTGATTAATGTTAATTGAAAATATGGCTGGTGGTGATGTTCCCCCTAGAGTGGTCCCACTGGAATTAATATACCATAATTCATAAT
Organism: Pinus albicaulis; assembly: GCA_034641835.2. Taxonomy (NCBI): domain Eukaryota; kingdom Viridiplantae; phylum Streptophyta; class Pinopsida; order Pinales; family Pinaceae; genus Pinus; species Pinus albicaulis. The sequence goes on from CM076582.1 coordinate 1,454,003,326, forward strand.
TTACCAAACTCCTGATAGTAGGTGGTGGGTGGTGATTGGGTTCTATAGTGGAAGTGCTACTAAATTATCCCAACCTTCATCAAAGTTCCAACTCCATGATACATCATACACTTTATATAATAATGAGAATTAGGTAATCACTGATAGGTAGATCTTTTCCACTCCATTTTCCAGCTTCTATTCACTCTCATATCTTTTATCATTCGGTAGTGTTTTTCCCCTTATATCAGCCTCAAATATTTACACATGTAGGATTATGTTTGATGGAAAATTTGAGCTTTGACAACATACACACTTATAAATTAATCTGTTGGTCAGGTCATTTAAGTTAGGAAGGTTTATACCTACCTGCTAATCTCCTAATGTAATGGCCTAAGGGCTTGGTGGTTTAGCTTCATTGTTGTGTTCATTTGAACAAAGGGGAAATATAGACCGCTAAACTTCAAGGCATTAAATTCCTAAGGCTTGAGGAGCCAAAGTTTTGATTTCAACATGTCAACTAGTATAAAAGAATTTTTTAGCTATAAACTCATTCAAAATGTTCAGATATAAACTATGTGTAATTATAAACACAATGCCTCATATTCATCAAGAACATAGTCTAGGCTTGTATGAGTTTCTTAGAAGTATAAAATAACATTCTACTCAATAACATAATAGTGAACCTCACAAATTAGGAAATCATTTAAATATATACTCATACAATATATTTCCCCATCCACAATGCTACAAGAATAATCATATTCCATATGAAGTTATGCCTAATTAATTTACACTTAGCTGTGTGCTTAAAGATATTTGGAAACTGAAGGAGTGACTTCAACTCCCCAGTCACCATATGCCAACTACAATGCAATATTTCTTGTAGCTAACCAGCTCCAATCTGGATCTAAGGTTTGAGGGAGATCCTACTCACAGGAAACTTCACACCAATAGTTTACATACATAGTCATTTTCGAGGTGGTTTGTCAACTATCCTTTGAAACTATGAACCATACTTACTCAGTTACTCTCTCGAGTCAATTTAAAATGATTCATGTATTTATATGGAGTGTAGCTTGTTCTTGAGATTGAATCTAATGTTTAGGTGGTTTATCAAATGAATTTTCATAGCCAACACCAAAAGGGTTTGCAGTCAAATTTGCATGCCACTAAAAACTATCTAGCAAGAACCACTATGACTCATATTTATTTTTCTAATTAGTTTAAAAACTATAAAATAATAACCACAATTAATTGCTCATTCAGAAAGCCTCTTATTGGCCTCACTTTCATAGACATATAGTTTATTGGAATCAAACACACGCACAATAAATTACACCCAAAGTTTCACACACCATGGTGATAAATAGTTAACTCTATGAATACCTTATCTTTCTTTTCTTGAGTTCCATGTATCCATGATCCAATATTTGAAACTTCAGGGAACATCAATTGACTTGACCCTAGAGGAAGAGAAGAAGGAATTGATACAAAAGTGAAACTTTATTCCCTTCAGCCATGTCTATGTCCCCTCGTATTATAAAGAAGTGTATTTTTTTTCCTCTCTTATCCTCCATGCAACCATTGCATCACTTATTTTCTATTTTTATAAAGGGCCCTCCTCTCATTCTTTAATATTTTAGAATATATGGATGCCATCATATTCCCATCACTACTCTTCCCATTCTCATAACTCTTGTTATGAAATGGTAGCTTAATTGGGTCATAATTGTCTCTAGTCACAAATTCCAGGGAATTTTTGTAGCTTGTAAAATATTTGAACTATTTTTTCTTTTTAAACCCACCTATCTAAGTCATTCTCGCCTCTTCCATTTATTTAATTTTTCATTAAATTTTGACTTTACAGTTCAATTGCTTCACCTAGGCAATTCTCTTACACCAATAAAGAATAGTTATGCATACAAAAATATAGGGATAATGAAAATGGATATTATATACCCCACCCCCTTTAAGTAACAACTTCCTTAGTTGTGCCTAACTTCGAAAAAAATAAAAAATTACTTAGCTTTATGTGTATAGATCTTACATGCATTTAGTTATTAAAAAAAAAAGGTAATATCATCCACATTTGATCTACCATCTCCAAAGTTTCTTCATATCATCCAAACCGATTCCATTACACCTTAACCTTATTTATTACTCCATTTTGGACTACAATACATATTTTATTAAGGATGCACAATGGTTTTGATTGGATAAATTCCTTTGATTCCATGTGTATCACATAGTAGTGAATGACAAGATTAATGTCACATGCATACTCTTTAGGAGAATAAATGTGAAACACATAATGGGATGTCATTTTGGGTGTAAATGAAAATCTATAAGCCACTAGTCATACTCTTTATGATATTTGAAATGGTCCACTAATATAGACCTAACTTTCAATGAGATATTACATGGTTTGATGAAAAGATATGCATGAACCCCTAATTGGAAATATTTCTTTATTCTCTACAAATTTGTATAACTCTTTTATCTTGCTTGAGTTATCTTCAATCTATACTAGATATTGATAAAATATTTCTCTAATACCATAATCATATCTATTCTAAGAAACTATTTGTTTTCTACATCATAGAAGATGATGGAATTGTTCCATTGTTTTCTATACAATACCTTGAAAGGGATCATCTTCAATGGATTTTAGTACCCATTTTTATAAAACAATTCAACTAATGGTAGAGAATATTCTCACCACTTTGTATAATGCTTGAAATACATCCTCAACATGTAATTTAATACTCTATTCACTCTCTTAGGTTGACCATATATAAAAGGACAATATATTTTTCTAAAATCTAGATAGGTTCTAAAATCAAGAAATAATGCCTTCCAAAAACTTGATGTGAAGTTAGTGTCTCAATATGAAATTATATTATTAGGAATAATTCCATGTAATATAAATCTTTTTCTCATGAAAATATGAGTTATGTCATTGGCTTTGTGGGTGGATTTTCTAACTATAAATTGAGATTCCTTTCTCAACTTTCTGACTACCACCATAATGGAATCATGCTTCTTGGATGTCATTGGTAAGCATGTGATGAAGTCAATACACATGAATTTAAACATCCACTTAGGAATTATTTTTTTTGTAACAATCCTACTACATGTCTACATTCCATTTTGACCTTTTGAGATTATAGGAACTTGATAATATAATCATCAATTTTGATCTTATTTCCTAACCAATAATACATCATCTTTATGGTTTCTATCTTATTTTGGTATCCAAGATGACCTTGAAAAATTATCTTATAAAACTCATCCATTATGATATTTTTCATGTTAGCTAGACAAGGCACTTAGAATATACCCTTGAACTTTAACATATCATCATTAATCATTATATAAGTCATTCACAATGACCCCATTGTATTTTACTATAAGCATTCATTGACATGCTAATAATTTTCATCAATTGGAAAATCTTATTTGATGCTTTATTTGGTATTAAATTCAAAATTTCTCATGGCTTCCAAAAGAGATACCTAAAAAATTCTACTAAGTTCCTCTGCTACAATGTTTTCCTTGCCTTTAATGTGCCTCATTTCATAATCAAATTCACTAATCAAATTCAACCATTTAGATTCTAGCATTTAACTTGGGCCAGTCATATAAAAAAATGAGCACTCCATGACATGAAATAAAGAAAACTTCCTCCCAACCAATTAGTGCCTCCACATTGTTAGTGCATATACGATTGCTAGAAGTTCCAAATCATAACTCACATAATCCTTCTCATGCTAATTTAGCTTCCTTGAGTCATAACATTCTACGTGTCCTTCTCACAACGTGACTCCACATAGTCCTTCCTTGCAAAAATTTATGAAAAATAGAAAATCCTTCTTTGGATTTGTTATTCTCAAAACAGGTTCATTTGTTAACAATCTCTTGAGATGCTCAAAACTAGCTACACAATATGATTTCCATCCAACGTTGATTCGTTTCTTCCACAAAATTATGATTAGATTCCCAATATTTGAAAAATCACAAACAAACCACTAGTTATATCTGGCCAATCACATGAAGAATATAACATTTATAAAATTTCATTGAGCAGGTAAATCCATTATGTCCTTAGTCATTTTCGGATCTGCAGGAACTCCATATCTTGAAATGAAATGTTCCAATTATTAAACTTGTTGTATGATGTATTTGATAGCATATGAGTCTAAAATGAACTTATCAGGTAGTTGGCTGCATTATACAAGAATTTTTACAATAATGGATGATATTAGTGGTTAAACATGGACCAACATAGAAATGAATTAGGTGAAATCAATGCATAAACAAAAATTAAACCAAGGAACTTCAAGCAAGCAACACTACAAGGAAAAGACCTTCTAGCGGATGTTTTCGAGGAACCCCTTATAAAAATACCCCATACATCCATTTGTAGTGGAGGTTACTAGAGGAGGTTAGCGTGTTGACATTTTTGTGGATGTTTGTCTTCAGGTGTGCTTATCATCCTAACCCACATCGGTGCGTTCAACCAGAAAAAGCACCAGTGCACAAAAAAAATTGGTACACCAGACACCTTGCGCTTGATACAAACCCGCGCTAGTGCGTCTTATTACTGTAGCACACTAGTGCTTTAGAAATATTCTGCACTGGTGCATCCTAAAACCCCATGCCAAAACTGAAACTGCCCAGTGTGGTCTTAAGAAACCGCACTGGTGCACCTATAAAACCCCGTGGACTGGAATAGGGTAAATTAAAAAAACATTATGGAAAAAAAAATGCACTTTTCACTTTTCAGTGCTCCAGAGCTCTCAAGCATCGATGAAAGTTGTCCTTTTCTAGGACTCCCTAACATCAGTACTCCCATTGCACCCATTGCACACATTACTGCTCTGCATTTTCCACTAATCTTCATTTTGAATTTTGCAAAAAGGTGGGAAAATTTACTTTTACAAATTCTACTGCCAATATGCCTCATCGATGACCAAATGTACTAGTATTTTTCTTGTTTTTCCATAATTAAGAATTTTAGTAGATTATAATTACAAATTAACCTAAAATTAACTGTAAAAAAAAAAAAAACCCATACAGTGCACTCGAGCCATTCGGCTCACACCGGTTCATGGTGCTGCCTATAAATTTATAGCCTGCACTGCAACCAGTGCTTATGCTATCTACACTGATTTTTGGGTGGTACGAAAATGCGCATTGTGATATTTTAAAATTTGAAAAGGGTGCGATGTGATTGGTTACCCAGCCACACTTTTGACCCTATGGAATAACGACAATGCGGTGCATTGACTTAAATCTCTACTTTGGGGCTGGTATTTTTGTCAGTACACCGCATTCTAGAATTTCGACATGGTCAATTTTGCGGCCGAGTAAAAGAATGCACCATTGAGTTATAAAAATACTAGGAAGGCAGTGCACTGTAAATTTTCATGTGCATCGCCTCTGGTGCACTAGAAATTTGCTAGTGCATCGCCTCTGGTGCACGAAAAAAAAAGATGCACCATTACCGGTGCATGTCTGTTTTTTGTGGCACACCAACTGTTTTCTTTTAAAAAAAAATTATATATGTATATTCCTAAATACATGTCTCATTTAATAAAAAAAATGTATTTAATATGTTAATAATTTAGAGACATGAAAGGAGAGAACAAAGGGAACAATAGCAACAACAGGCGGACCAATATAGCATGGTTCACGAGTGGGAGGCACGAGAGAGGGAGAGATATGTGTTCCCTCACCCTATGACAGTAGCTACCTAGGGGCTGCTATGGCAGGTAGACCTCCTCAAGTTCTATGAGGAGGCTACTTCCCTAAAGGGCCATGGTGTGTTTTTGTGACATCTTATCTGTAGGTGGAATGCCCACCTAGAGGCTTTCTAGGTTGGTCCTAACCTATGGTACATGCCCACAGATGAGGAAATCTATTTCATTAATAGGCTATCAAGCAGAGGGGTGGATTTTCCCTTGTTCCCAGATGTTCCAATTAGCTATGCAGCAGGGAGTCATTTGGTGTACTCCCAGAGATACATTTGCATGGATACATTGTCTCCTTCAAATTTTTCAGGTCTCCGGAGGGTAGTTACATATTGTTGTATTTGGTAGTGAGGCAGTGAGGTCCCTCTCACTTCTGATTTCAACCATTTCACACAACACCAGTGACGGGCAACACATTATTTTCTATCTTCTATATTATGTTGATTCTTTTGTATATGAGCCACAATTTTTCAAGTGGTCTGCCATTTTTTGTGACAATTGTGTATAGCCTTAGATAGATGTCTTTCTCAGGCACAGGGGATGGTCAAGTTCCATTTTTCTTCAAATATATTTTATTTATTTTTTGAGAGATTTCTAGAGATGAGGCCTACTTTTGTTCAAAAAACTCATAGGTCAATGTTGCATGCACAGATTCACATGTGGGGACAGATGATGCCCAAGAGGGGTGAGTCTGAGTTTTCCACGAGGATATTGCATGATGCACTAGAGTTGATAGCCAATGTTGACGATCATCCCTTCATTATGATCCCCTATCCTTATACTGGTCAAGATTGGCGAGGATGTGACAACATCCTCCATATATGATGAGTCGGAGGATGATAGAGGTAATATTACTGTTTTATTTAAATTTATTCTAACATGTTCTTTAATTATTTTTTATTAAATTTTGTAATAAAATTATCTAATTATTGTTGTGAACTTGTATATATTTTGCAGAGATTGGGTCTTTTGATTGCGAGGACATGCTAGCACCACCAAATGATCTAGGTGTGGATATTGATGATGATCATGAGGCTGGTGCAGAGAGACCTTCTCTTGTTGGTGTGCCAGTACCACCTTTTTGTAGGCGCGGTAGGCTTGATAGCAGATTCAGGTTGGAGTTGAGTGACCAACTATGTGCATTGATTTTTGAGGTGGGAGTCAGGCTTGCTAATATGAGAAACATAATGCAATACCCTGAGTTTCTATGTTTTTAATTTGAAAATTGAACAAGTGCGAAGGGGAAAGTGGACCCCAATGGAGAACTATTGTGTCCATTTATTTTATTTGTATTTAATAAAATAAAATGGAAAATGATGTGTGAAATTACTAGATTGAGAATTGAAATCTGAAAAACCTAATCCTTGAGGATGGATAAGGTGATAAGACTTCCCCACACCTTCCAGAAATCCTTGGAAGGAATAAAAAAAGTTACTAAAAAAGGAAAAAAAAAGATTTGGAGATAAATATCTAATTTCCCCAATAAAGAGGACAGTATTGGGAAGAGGTGGAAAATGCTAGAAAAGGGAAAAATACAGCTTTTAAACTACCTCTGTGGAATAAACAAAGGGAAAGCCTAGGGAAAACAGGAAGAAAGCATCATGAATTTATTGGACGTAGTAAATAGAAACAAGCTAGGGAAAGAAAACCTTAAATAAGTTGTTCTAGGATAGACAAGGGGTTGTCTATCACTGGAGAGAAGGTCTCTGCTCCTGGGTGAGTTATGGAGAGAGAAATCTATGGTTGGGTGGAAACTAGTTAGAGCTAACCCGTATGCACACTAAACTAGAAATGGACTTTTTGATTTTAAAATTCTCATGTGTGATGCTTAACACCTGATTAGGTAGTAGTTAATATTAATGCAGAATTTCTTAAATAAATTTGCGGAATTTCACATATATTTAATTCGTATTGGGTATAATGATTTAGTAAAGGCCCATACATTTAACAGATTTTGCTACAGTATTAAAACTGAAATCTATATGGTTGTATAGACAAATTCTATTTAGATCCAACTCCCAGACTGTGTAAAACCGGTGACAGTTTTAAATCTGGGATTAGGTATCTAACAGAGAATTTCCCTATTCTAGTTAAACAAATAAACTATTATTAGTACCTCACTATAATCTTAAAGAGAAAACATATATCACTCTACACAGTTATAGGTAGAGGCTCTTCTACAAATACATAGGTACATGTATATAAATTAATGTGATGTAAGAAAACTTAGGTGCTGATGGGAAATAAATGAAGTATTTATAGTATGATTCTAGCTTAATTTGCTGCTGCATATATTTTTATTCTAAGTAGCTTAGAACTTATTCGGAATTGCAGATTAAAGAAATGTACATGGGCTAGAAAATTAATCTAGAGTAGTACATCATAAATATGAACTCTTTATATGATTACACCATATGCCAATTGCAACTAGATAATAAAATAACAATAGGTAAATTTGACCATATCATATATATATATATGTGTGTGTGTGTGTGTGTGTGTGTGGAAATAGAAAAACATTCTATGTTCCATGCTACAACAAGTTAATGATAGCAGATGTATATATTATGACTTTAGGAATACCAAAAGAGTGATACCATCACCAGATAACTTTATAAGAAATTAAATAGTATTCCATTATCATAAATACTTGAACAAGACAAGTATGTGGAAGCATACATTTAACATTTAATTCAATACTATGAAACACACACACACACACACACACACACACAGATATATATATATATATATATATATATATATGTACGGCATATAATTACACTAGAATGCTCATTCCTTACACAGTAAGGGTGGATGCAAGTAAACAATGATAGAAACTATCACAATAGAAACTGAATAGGGAAAAATTATATAGAAATTCAAGACAGTCCAAACTTGGGTTAGAAACCCAGAAATGTTTATTTTTATATTACAATAAAATATAAAACTTAGTACAATAACGTAGTAGATTTTATGGTCATTATAAAAAAATATTATACATCTTTGGCAAATCTAGAGTGAGGACCGATGCCGAAGAGACGCTCAAAAGAATAATGATACCAACTTATGCAAGCAAGGGTTCACTGTTAAAAATGAAACAAGTTGTTTGGGAAATCAGGTCCATGTAATGTAAGACGAGAAAATGGTAGCTGGACGACCCTGCATAAACCAAAGCAATCGATTAGAAATATTAAAATGAAAATAAACTATTATCTGAGGATATTAATATAGATATGAGTCGCACAAGGTAAAACGACCTACCTCAGAAATGTTTTTCTTTCTTGACAACCATGCTTGCAATCACACTAGATAACATAGAGATGAGAGGGGTGTTGAAGTTTGGGATAAATAAAACGTAGGGTCGTATTATGTAAGAAAGCCCATAAACAATGTGTTAATACATTAGTGTACCCATGAAAACCTCATGGGTGTAGTGTAACCCTTTAACTTGTAGCACAAAACTATAATAATTAATTGAAATCTGAGGAAACTGCTAAGCACTTTCAGAGGTGAACATGTCCATAGATGGTGATTTATCCCTCAGGAAAGTAGAATATGACAAAGATTAAAAGCTAAGGAAAGCTAAGAGGCAAATAAATTCATCTTACAAACAGTATGAAAATTTCATTGAATATTTCTGAGGTAATAAAACTATACGAAATGAAAAGCAAAGACGCATTCAAAACAGACACCGAGGTCAATATGCACTCTATTTCCATAACTACAATGTGGAAAAATCATATTGTTTCAGATTATGCAAAGACCGAACATATTCAACACGTGGTAAATTACAATGTCAAGTAATTATGAAAGGAATGCCGGTAGGGTACACCCTTTCACAAGGGAACCGCCATTCCGTTTCTCATGAATGCAACAAAAAAAAACAAAAAAAAACTAATCTAAGTTCGATTCTGAGTTTCCATGAGTAGAAAAAGAAGAAGGATAATTGTAAACTCCATCATAATATCAAACAAGGATAACAGAACCTAAGTAAGCCATTGAAAATGCATATGCTCACTTTCACAATAATTCACATCAATTTTAAAAATGGCAAAGAGTGTCAAAACCAGTAACCAAGAAAAGAAGGGTCTCCAGAAACTGAATTCGATATAGTAGTAGGAAAAATGAATTACCTGGGAATGAAAATGTGCTAAGGCACAACATAGTGTAAATGTGTGGGATTCCTCTTGTTTTCCTCCAGAGGAGCAAGGATGGAGACATAGTAAGCCATCCCCAACAACAACCAAGACTGAAAGATGAAAAGGCTGCTTAAAAACTTGAATCATCAAAAGAAATACACCACGGAAAAAACCTAAGTGTAGAAGAAATATACACCATCCACGCATCATAAGATAGGAGGATGAACACTGGTTTCGATGAGATGGAGATCATAAATCGAGTGGATGTCACGTCAAGAATTGTAGAAAATCCCAAGGTACAAATCCAAATCCACAATTTTAAAAAGTGTGGTACTGCATCACATGGAGTGCATTGTAAAAAATTATGAATCTGGTAGTACATGTCTCTAGAAATTACTGAGAAGGTGACACTAAATGACCTCGTACACTGGGAAAGTAAGAATGTAACATTGGAGGATAAGTTAGTATTTAAAATCTCAAACCCCAGTAACAATTAAATGGTATGCCATTATGTTGACAGAACCAATATCAAGCCATACGTAATGGTTTTATTACTCATTGCAGATAGCATTGACTTACTGAATATATTACTGATACTCATTCATTAGGGTAAATTCAAATAAGCCCTAAGATTATCAACTTCGAACTAATGAGACTAGACTCAATGTAACGTAATAAGTGGGGAGAAAGTTAAATTAAGGTGGGAGAAGTACTATATAGTTATATAATATGTATGTATAGTGATTAGTCTTTGTGAATACTATGTAGACCCCTTTAATATATGAATTCAATGGGCGAGATAAATTAATGAGTAAGGAGGAAGGAGCAAGTAATTATAGGTAATGAGGTATATATATTAGGTGAGGAGGTATCATATATATATATATATATATATATTATAAAAGTTATTGTAAAGAAGAATAAGGAGATGAAATATATAAATTTATAATAGATGTATCAAAACCTTATAAAGGTGAAATCATCCCAATGGCTTCAGTACTACGTGGGTTAAGACCAAAGTTAAGATTGAGATAAATTCACTAAATATATCTTTGGAAGAATAGTTCACGTAGGAAGTTATGATGGCAATAAATAATACAAGTGTCTTAACTATTAGTTAATAATGCACTACTGGAACATATCAATGACGTAATTAAGAATGTAAAGCATATCTTGTCAACATGTGATGAAAAAAATAATTGAAGTGAGAGACATTACAAATGGTATCAGAGCATTAGCTAAAACACTGGGCGAATTATGTGCTCACACAGAAACTGTATGTTGATGTAAAAATTTTCTGGAATTTAAATTTTGCTAATGTTAAATTTCATGTACAGTGAATAGTACTGAGGTATACAACTGGGAACTATGACTGAAGAGGATGAGCTGTATGTAGATCTGGGTGGTGGAGAAAACATGCCAGATCCAAATGCTCCATTGATGAATATGTTGCATAGAATGAAATGAGAAATGGCACAACTTAAATGCCACAATGAAAGGCTATCTTTAACCAGTGAGGAGGATGATAGACTGATAAGAGTATTGACTTCCCAGAATAGTCAAGAAGGTGAATATTACTAAAGGAAGAGAAAGGGAAGAATCAATTTCTCAGAATATTCTAAGGAATATGACTCCTCTAGACAACAGTCTAGATGGAACAATGAATTACAGAGTGAATTTCGGAAAATTAAACCTCCCTCCTATGATAGAGCGAAGGAAGAAGATGTTGAAGCATGGTTTTTGAATATGATAAAGTACTTTCAGGTTTATGAATATGAAAGTAAATTAAGAGCCAGGCTGGCTATTTATCAGCTGCAAGGTAAGGCTACCTTGTGGTGGGAAGAAAAAAAAATGGTTCATGCCATTCATAAGAAAACAGTTACTTGGGAGGATTTTCAAGTTAAGTTTAAAAATCGATACTTGAATGAACGCTATTATGATGATAAAGAAAAAAAGTTTCATGAACTCAGATTGGGATAGCTCACGATTTATGAGTTTGTAACCAAATTCATAAATATGTTATCATATGTACCTTATATCAGAGAGGAGAAGGAAAAGGTACAATGGTTCTTGAACTTTCTACCCACTATTTACAAGGAAAAGATAAAGTTTGATAACCCTAAGACTATGGATGAGGTGGTGCGCAAGGCAAGGTTGTGTTACCAGCAGTTCAAGGGTAAGAGTCAACAAGTAAAGAATTGGTCAAACAAAGGTGACTCCAGTGGAAAGAGAACAAAACCAGAATATCTGAAGAACTTTGGGAGAAACCACCAAAGAAAGAGGTTCAAAAAAATGGGTGAAAATAAAACTGCTCAATCCCAAACTGGGTTGAATCAAATGAATGGAAATAATAAAAGAGAGGGGACTATTAAAATGAAAGAATATTTGAAGTGTTGGGATTGTGGAGAACCTCATTTATTGAGGGATTTCCCACACGAGAATATACAAACTTTATAAGTACTGATAGAGGCAATGATTGTTAATGATGTGGCTAGGAACATCCCCAAAATCAGCGCTACTCTAGAAGATCATCAAACAGAACACTAGTCCACTATGGCTGAAGTAGAAGGTATGATTGTTGACCAATAAGTTACTATTTTAATAGATCCAGTTGCATCTTTGAGTTATATCAGTCCTCAAATAGTAGAGAAATGTAACTTAAAGTCAGAAAATTTTTAGAAGTCTTGGTTAGTTCAGTTAGCCACTGGTACAAAACGGAAAGTAAATCATAAGTTTTCCCAAATAACCATAACTCTAAATGGGTTCCAAAAAAAATTAAATTTAAATATTCTTCCATTAGGGTCTTATGATGTACTGGAAGGGATGGACTGGTTAGAAAAACAGAAGGCCACGTTGAATTGTTTACACTGCATTGACAAGGAGGGAAAACTGGTCATAGTAAAAGGAAAGCCTAAACCCATATTTGTGAGACAAATTTCAGCACTTCAATGGAAGAGAATTGCAAGAAAAGGTTATCAAGTGTATTTTGTTCATGTAGAGGAATTAGGATAGCAGGCAGAGGAAAATATTTTGGAAACACTACTGGTAAAAAAAGAATTTAAAAAAAAAATTCCGGATGAAATTCCTCATCTACCCCCTAGGATAGAAATTGATTTTTCAATTGAATTAGTGCCTGGAGCAACTCCAGTTTCTAGAGCCCCATATATAATGAGTACTCCAAAATTAATAGAGTTGAAAATGCAACTACAAGATTTTTTGGACAGAGATTACATTATACCGAGTGTATCCCCATGGGGAGCACCGATGTTGTTTTTGAAAAAGAACGACGATACTTTTAGAATGTGTATTGATTACCTTCAATTAAACAAGTTGTCAATAAAAAACAGATATCTGTTACCTAGGATAGATGACCTCTTTGACCAGGTTAGAGGGGTAGTAGTTTTTTCAAAAATTGGTTTAAGGACAGGTTACCACCAGTTAAGGATTAAAGATGAAGATATAAGTAAAACTATATTCAGAACCAGGTACGGACACTCTGACTTCGTTGTTCTATTGTTCGGGTTGACCAATGCACCTGCCAATTTTATGTGTTTAATGAATAGTGTCTTAAATAAATATTTGGACAAATTTGTATTAGTATTTATTGATGACATTCTAATTTACTTTAAGAGTGAAGCTGAGCATAAATAATTGTTTTTCAAATGCTCAGGGAAAACAAATTGTATGCCAAGTTTTGCAAATGTGAATTTTTCAAGGATAAAATTCAATATTTAGGGCATATAATTTCAGAACAAGGGTTGTCAATAGACCTAGAAAAGATAAAAGAAATCATAGAATGGCATGTACCTACTAATGTGTCTATTGTAAGATCCTTTATGGGAATTGCAGGTTACTATAGGAGGTTTGTAGAGATATTTTCAGCCTTAGCCTACCCCATTACATCCTTACAAAGGAAAGGAGTTAAGTTTGAATGGACTAAAAAATGTCAAAATAGCTTTGAGCAGCTAAAACTAAAACTTACTAAAACACCTATTTTAAAGATTTTTGATCTAGATCAAGAATTTGTAGTGTGCACAGATGCTTGTGGAGAAGGATTAGGGGAAGTAATATTACAAGAAAATTCTGATATAGCCTATGAATCCATAAAACATAAGAAACATGAACAGAATTATAGTGTTTATCATCTTGAATTAGTTGGTTTAATACATGCCCTGAAGATGTCTAAACATTACCTTCTAGCAAAAAAAATGTGTTGATGACAGATCACATCAGCCTAAATTAGTTCTTCACTCAAACAGATTTGAATGCTAGACAAGCTAGGAGGTTGTCTTTCCTAAGTGAGTTTGACATGGAGATCAAACATATTAAAGGTAAGGAAAACAATATTGCAGATGTATTAAGAAGAAATGTTGTGTAAAGTGTGAGTAATATTAGAAGTAGTGCCCATTTTGACATGGATGGACTAATACAAGAGGTAGTGAACCAAGACCAAAACTATGAAAAGCTTCAGGCGCAAATGCTGAAAAAATAAATGAAAGGGTATACATAGAATCAAAAAGGGCTAATTCGTTACATAGATAGGCTATACATTTCTAATGTAGACTCCCTAAAAAAATAGATTCTGGATGAATATCATGAAAGACACTATGCCGGACATCCTGGATACCAGAAATTACTCATAGCTTTAAGAAAGAACCTATTTTTGCCTAGTATGAAGAAGGATGTGGAAAACTACTTGGATATATGTATTGAGTGTCAACAAGTGCAGATTGAACATCAACATCCGGTTGGGTTGCGGAATCCTTTACTTATTTCCGAATGGAAATGGGAAACTGTTTCCATGGATTTTATTATGGGTTTACCAAGAACCAAATATCAACATGACTCTATCATGGTTGTAGTGGATACTTTGAATAAAGCTGCTCATTTTATACCTATATAGTCTACCTTTGGAACAACTCAAGTAGAAAATGTGTTTATGAAGGATATTGTGAGATTACATGGTGTTCCTAAAATGATCATTTCAAATAGAGACACAAAATTTATTGTAGCTTTTTGGAGGAGTTTGTTTGGAGGCATGGGTACCAAATTAAATTTTAGTACTACCTACCATCCCCAAACTGATGGTCAACAAAAGAACAAACTAGATTCTAGAGGATATGTTAAGAATGTATGTTATGGATAGACCAACCAAGTGGGAATACTATTTACATTTAGAGGAATTTGCCTACAACAATAGCTACTAAGCTTCCATAAAGATGAGCCGTTTTGAAGCACTTTATGGTGGAAAGTGCCATATCCCCCTAATTTGGAGTCAACCTAAAAATAAACTGATACTTGGACCAGAAGAATTATAGGAAATGGAAAGAGTTTCGAAACAGATTCAGAAAAATATCAAAACAACGCAGGACAAACATAAAATTTATGTCGACAAAAAGAGAATTAAGAATTCAGGGTGGGTGATCATGTATATCTAAGAATTAAGCCTAGGAAGAGTACCTTGCAAACCGAGAGTTGTGTAAAATTAGCTCCATGATATTGTGGACCTTTTGAAGTTCTGCAAAGTGTGGGACCAGTTGCCTACAAGCTGGCCTTGCCCATTCACATTAAGGTTCATGATGTATTTCATGTTTCATTGTTAGAAAAATATGTACATGATTCTGCTCATGTTATTGATTGGAATGTCATCCAGGTGGAACCAAAAGGGGAATTCCTTCTAGAGCCGCTTCAAATCTTTGAGCGGGAAGAAATTGAACTGTGGAATCAGACAGTGACTAGGGTGAAAGTGCAATGAAGGCACTTTACACCCGAAGAGGCTACTTGGGAGTGAGAGGCTGATATGATGGAAAAATTTCCATCACTTTTTACACAGTGATTTAGTTAATTATTTTGTCAACACCGAGGATGGTGTTTTTTTTTAGAGGGGGAATATGTAATACCCTGAGTTTCTATGTTTTTAATTTGACAATTGAACAAGTTCAAAGGGGAAAGTGGTCCCCAATGGAGAACTATTGTGTGGATTTATTTTATTTTTATTTAATAAAATAAAATGGAAAATGATGTGTGCAATGACTAGGTCGAGAATTGAGATCTGAAAAACCTAATCCATGAGGATGGATAAGGTGATAAGACTTTCCCACACCTTTCAGAAATCCTTGGAAGGAATAAAACAAGTTACTAAAAAAAAAATTATATTTGGGGACAAATATCTAATTTCCCCAATAAAGAGGAAAGTATTGGGAAGAGATGGAAAAAGATGGAAAAGTAGAAAGACAAATTTTAAAGTACCTTTGTGCAAGAAATGGAGGGAAAGCCTAAGGAAAACAGGAAGAAAGCATCATGAATTACTGGACGCAGTAAATAGAAACAGGCTAGGGAAAGCAAAGCTTAAATAAGATGTTCCAGGATAGAAAAAGAGTGGTCTATCATTGGAGAGAAGGTCTCTGCTCAGGGGTGAGTTACAGAGAAATAATTCTATGATTGGGTGGAAACTATTCAGAGCTAACTGGTATGCACACTAAACTAGAAATGGACTGTTTGATTTTAAAATTCTCATGTGTGATGCTTAACTGATTAGGGAATAGTTAATATTAATGTGGAATTGATTAAGTAAATTTGTGGAATTTCACATATGTTTAATTAGTATTGGGTATAATGATTTAGGAAAGGCCTATACACTTAATAGATTTTTCTACATTATTAATACTAAAATCTATATCGT
Source organism: Pinus albicaulis (assembly GCA_034641835.2). Taxonomy (NCBI): domain Eukaryota; kingdom Viridiplantae; phylum Streptophyta; class Pinopsida; order Pinales; family Pinaceae; genus Pinus; species Pinus albicaulis. The sequence continues at coordinate 1,454,019,885 of CM076582.1, forward strand.
TGTATCAACAAAGTATTTTTAGATCCAACTCCTAGAGTGTCTAAAACTAGTGATAGTTTTAAATCTCAGGTTAGGTATCTAACACAGAATTTCTGTATTTTAGTTAAACAAAGAAATTGTTGTTAGTACCTCGCTAGAATCTTAAACAGAAAATATCATTAGCTATATTTTAAATTTTTATATCTGATGTATATCACTGTACACAGTTATAAGTAGAGGCTTTGGTAAAAATACATAGATACATGTATATACATTAATGTGATGCAAAAAAACTTAAGTGCTGACCGAAAAGAAATGAAGTATTTACAATATGAGCCTAGCTTAATTTGTTGTTGTATATATTTCTATTATAAGTAGCTTAAAACTTAGAAATTTGGATTCTGTGATCCATAAAATGTGTATTAGAAATTTTTGGTAAAAATCACATATAAGAAATTTGTGTGACGTGTTTCAAACCAGCCAGTGTGGTTCATCATTAGGACAAGATGAGAAATCTTATAAAGAAACCTCTTTAAATAGAAAGGGACAACTCCACCTAGCCGTTGGAAAAACGGCTAGTTTTGACTTGAATAAAAGATTTAGTCAAATTTTAATAATATTTATTTATAGTTCTCAAATATTCTATTTGAATATAATTTAATATTAATAATAATTAATTTTTGAAAATACTTTAAAATAATTTAAAATTATTATTATTATTATTATTTTTATTTATTTATTTATTTTTTAACATAGAACCTTTAATATATATATATATATATATATATATATATATATATATATATATATATATATATATATATATATATATATATATATATATAAATAAATAAATAAAGACAAAGAATCATTTTATAAATTATAAAATAAAAATATAAAATAAAAGAAAAATAACAATAAAAATAAAAATCACAATTAAAATTAAATGAAAATTAACATAGATAAATACCATAAATAAAATAAAATAAAATAATAAAAAATAAATACAATAAATAAAATAAAATAAAATAAAAATAAAATGCAATTAATAAAAATAATGATAATACTCGTTTGAAAAAAAAAAAAACTAAGAGTGAAGGGCAAGAATCCAACATCTAATAACACTCCATTCGTCATCTCTATTGAGGTTAACTAGCCTGTTTTCAATTTCCAAGGCTTCCCTCAACTTTTAGTGGTGGAAATGGTCTATCCTTGCAATAACCTCAGTATCCTCAATACATATATGATGCTTTGTTTTTTCCACATGCTCTGCTAAGGCAGAGGACCGAGATCTACCATGTCTAAGGTCAGTAGCAAGCTCATGAATTCTCTGATTAATGGATCGACCAGTTTCACCTATGTAAGGTGTCCCACAAGAACACGGAATCAAGTAAACACCCTTACTATCCAAAGGGCCAATCAGGTCTTTAACTGACCTAAGAGAACTTCGAATAGTGTGGAGAGGCCTGAATGTTGAAGAGACAATATGTTTCCTCAAGATCATAGAAATTCTATCAGTAGTACCTTGGATAAATGGAAGGTGAACTCCAGATAATTGCTCACAGGGATCTTTCTTTACCTAGGACCTTTTTCAAATTTTTGAAAAGCTCTAAGACATTGAGCCCTGCTATAACCATTCTTATAGAAGACATCCAAGAGATGTGATTTTTCATCTTCAAAATGGTGAACATCAGAGATTCTAAAGGCTCTAGTGACTAAGTTACTTAGAACCCCAAGTTTCTGAGCAGGGAAATGATGAGAACTAGCATGTAAATACTGCTCAGTATGCGTCTTATTTCTAAAGACTTGATGAGAGAAGGAACCATCATCATTTCTCGAAAGAAGGACATCAAGAAAGGGTAGGCTACCATCCACTTGAAATTCCATGGTAAACTTAATAAAGTCAGATTGGTCATTAAGTTATTAATATTAAATTATATTCCAATATAATTAAATAAAAAAAATTTAAATTATTTTCAAAAATTAATTATTATTAATATTAAATTATATTCAAATAGAATATTTGAGAACTATAAATAAATATTATTAAAATTTGACTAAATCTTTTATTGAAGTCAAAACTAGTCATTTTTCCAATGGCTAGGTGGAGTTGTCCCTTTCTATTTAAAGAGGTTTCTTTATAAGATTTCTCATCCTGTCCTGATGATGGACCACACTGGCTGGTTCGAAACGCGTCACACAAATTTCTTATATGTGACTTTTATCGAAAATTTCTGATACACAGCTTAAAAATTATTCATAATTGCAGATTAAAGAAATGTACATAGGCTAGAAGACTAATCTAGAGTAATACATCAGAAATCTGAACTCTTTATATGATTACACCATATGCCAATTGCAACTACATACTAAACTAACAATAGGTAAATTTGAGCATATCAGATATATATGTGGAAATAGAAAAATATTCTATGTTCTATGCTACAACAAGTTAACGATAGAAAATGTATATATTATGACCTTAGGAACACAAAAAGAGTGATACCATCACCAGATAACTTTATAAAAAATTAAAAAATATTCCATTATCGTACATACTTGAACAAGACGAGTCTTTGGAAGCATAATTGTAACATTTAATTCAATACTACGAAAGATATATATATATATATATATATATATATATAGGTACTGGATATAATTACATCAAAATACTCATTCCTTAAACAGTAAGGGTGGATGCAAGTAAACAATGATAGAAACTGTCACAATAGAAACTGAACAGGGAAAATTTATATGAAAATTTAATAGAGTCCAAACTTGGATTATAAACCCAGAAATGTTTGTGTATATTACAATAAAATATAAAACTTAGTACAGTAATGTAGGAGAGTTTATGGTCATTGTAAAAAAATATTATACATCTTTGGAAAATCTTGAGTGAGGACCGATGCTGAAGAGACACTCAAAAGAATAATGATACCAACCTGTGCAAGCAAGGGTTCACTGTTAAAAATGAAACAAGTTGTTTCGGAAATCAAGTCCATGTACCGTAAGACGAGAAAATGGTAGATGGACGTACCTACATAAACGAAAGAAATCGATTAGAAATATTTACATGAAAATAAACTGTTATCTGAGGATATTAATATAGATATGAGTCATACAAGGTAAAATTACCTACCTCATAAGTGTTTTGCCTTCGCGACGACCATCCCTGCATGTAAGCGTAGGGTTGTATTATGTAGAAAGCCCGTAAATAATGAGTTAATACATTAGTGTACCCAGGAAAACCTCATGGGTGCAATGTAACCGTTGACCGTGTAGCATGAAACTATAACGAATTATTGAAATTTGAGGAAAATGATGAGCACTTTTAGAGGTGAATGTGTCCACAGATGGTGATTTATCCCTCACGAAAGTAAAACGTGACCAATATTAAAAGCTGAGAAAATCTAAGAGGCAAAGAAATGCGTCTTACAAACAGTATGAAAATTTCAGTGAATATTTCTAAGGCAATAAAACCATTCAAAATGAAAAAAAAAAGACGCATTCAAAATAGACACCGAGGTCAAAATCCACTCTATTTCCATAAGTATAGTGTGGATAAATAATATTGTTGTAGATTAGGCAGAGACTAAACATATTCAATATGTCTTAAATTACAATGTAATGTAATTATGAAAGGAACATCAGAAGGCTGCACCGTTTCACAAGGGAAGCGCCTTTCCCTTTCTCGTGAACGGAACAAAACAAAACAAAAATCTAATCTAGGTTCCATTCCAAGTTTCCATGAGCAAAAAAAGAAGAAGGATAATTGTAAACTACATCGTAATATCAAACAAGGATAACAAAACCTATGTAAGCCATTGAAAATGCATATGCATAGTTTCACAATAATCCATGTCAATTTTAAAAATGAGAGTGACAAAACCAGTAACCAAGAAAACAAGGGTCTCCAGAAACGAAATTCACTGGGAATGAAAATGGGCTAAGGCGCAACAGAGTGTAACTGTGTGGGATTCCTCTCATTTTCCTCTGGAGGATCAAGGATAGAGACACATAAATCCATCCCTAATGACAACCAAAATTGAAAGATAAAAAGGCCACTTAAAAACCTAAATCATCAGAAGAAATACACCACGAAAAAAACCTAAGTGAAAAAGAAATCTACACCATCCATGCATCATAAGATAGGAGGATGAACATTGTTTCCAATGAGATGGAGATTATAAATCGAGTGGATTTCACATCAACGGCTGTAGAAAATCCCAAGGTATAGATCCAAATCCACAATTTCAAAAAGTGTGGTACTACATCAGATGGAGCACATTGTTAAAATTTATGAATCTGGTAGTACATTTTTCTAGAAATTACTGAGAATGTGACACTAAATAACCTCGTACCTATTGATATTGCAACAAGAGGAGGAGCTTAGTGGAAAGGAGTCGCCTTCACTAAGTGGGCCTGCAGGGTATTTTTGGCGCAAAGTCTATTTTTAGACTATGTCTATTTTTAGACATATGGATCATGTTCTATGAGTTGCAGGATGCTATTTGTGGATGGTTGGTCAAGTCAGAAGAAATATATGGACTTCCATTTTTAGACATACTGGGTGGAATCTATTTTTAGATTGCCAGTCTAAAAATAGATATGTCGAATATTATTAGCTCTTAATAATATTTGGACTCTAAACATTATCTTATCCTCTTGGAGCACTTCAGTTTGATGCCTCGATGTGGCACATGCAGCTGACAGAAGGAATTACGCTATTCCTAGGGTTTAGTGGAGCTATTACATGGTTGACTTCAGTTAGAACTCATGTGACAGAGTTTGGTGGAGTTGATGAGACAGTTAATGGAGTTGTGTTCAGTTTAACTTAGTTGAGCTAGTTATATCTAGTCTAACTGATTGATACAATTAGTGAGAGTGGTGTGAATTAATTATTAATTAATTCACTAATTATTAACTCATAAAACAACTAAAGAATACATCAGTTAAATTCAGTGCATGGACAGTTTCAGTGGAGACCAGTGAAGAGATAGGTGAAAGAGCAGTGTGACTATCAGTTGTGACTATACTGGTGCATGATATTTGCACACACATTGATTGAGAAGCCAATGAGGAGTGCGCAGTACATATTGGTGGGATTTGAAGATTGATATTATGATTATCCATAATGGATTGCGCAGTAGAGGTTGGCTAATAGGTGTAGAATATTGGAGCAAGTGTTTTGTATGGTTTGAGCTTGTGAAGTGTGTAACAATTGGAGATAGTGCTGACAGCTTGTGAGGAGTTTGTACTATGATTGTTACATGATCTCTATCATTATAATATACAGATAGTTGGCGGTTTTCAGCTTTAATCTTTCCCATAAATACTGTGTTTATATGTGTGATTGTTTATGGTTTTAATGTGCGCATGCGATTGTTTTAATTCTGAAAATTGATGATCAATAGTAGAAGAGGTTATGTATTATGCATGAAGCTCAAATAGTGTGTGATCAGGATAATCTCAGTGAATAATTTAACAGTTATTCAAATTTCTACAGTACATTAGGAAGGTAAGAATGTAACGTTGGAGGATAAGTTAGCATTTAAAATCTCAAACCACAATAACAATTAAATGGTATGCCATTATGTTGACAAAACCAATATCAACCCATATGTAAGGGTTTTATTACTCATCAGGGATAGCATTGAGTTACCAAGTACATTAATGAGATACTCATTCGTTAGGGTAAATTCAAATAAGCCCTAAGATGATCAACATTGAACCAATGAGACCAAACTCAATGTAACGTAATAAGTGGGGAGAAAGTTAAATTAAGGTGGGAGAAGTACCATATAGTTATATAGTATGTATGTATATTGATTAACCTTTGTGAAAACTATGTAGACCCCTTTAGTACATTAATTCAATGGGGGTGATAAATTAATGAGTGAGGAGGAAGGAGTAAGTAATTATAGGTAATGAGGTATATATATTAGGTGAGAAGGTCTCATATATATATATATATATATATATATATATATATATATATATATATATATATATATATATAAGTTATTATAAAGAAGAATAAGGAGATGAAATATATAAATTTATAATAGATGTATCAAAACTTTATAAAGGTGAAATCATCCCAATGGCTTCAGTTCTACGTGGGTTAAGACAAAAGTTAAGATTGAGATAAATTCACTAAACATATCTTTGGAAGAATAATTCACGTAGGAAGCTATGATGGCAATAAATTATACAAGTGTCTTATCTGTTAGTTAATAATGCACTAATACTAGAGCAAATCAATGACGTAGTTAAGAATGTAAAGCATATCTCGTCAACATGTGATAAAAAAAAGAAAAAAAATTGTAAAGTGAGAGACATTACAGATACAGGCTGATGGTAGGTTGTTACATATGTGGAGAGGCATGTCGTATGACATGTACAACGTGATGTGGTATGTCGTATGAGGTACGACCTTATTTACGCAACTGAGGAGGACCGTTGCATGTTATAGGCATGGTCGAGACACAACACGTGATAGATAGTCCATGAGCATTGATGTATCATCTAATGATTTTTCACCTCATGTCACACCAGATGAGAAGCCTCCACTAGCATCGAGCAGTAGTCATCATGGAGAGCAGGCTGGACCATCGATCACGTCCATTCATCATCCAGTAGTACTCATGGTCATGAGCAGGTTGGACCATCGACCATGTCGGGTCATCACGATTAGTAGCCAACAGTTGATCCTGATCATCATGAGGCACCAATACCAGATCAACAGGTACGTGATGATTAGCATGTATCTGAGCTTGTCTAGGCTGCACCATTGACTAAGAAGGCCTTGACTACAATTGATATTGATGATGTACCACCTGTTGATCCATGACATTTATATTACTGCTGTATATTTTTGACATTTTTCAGTTATATATATATATATATATATATATATATATATATATATATATATATATATATATATATATATATATATATATATATATATATATATATATATATATATATATGTAGTCTAGGTATTTTATTTTCATGTTGTAGTTGTACTTAATTTACATGTTGGTGATGATAATGAGGTATATATTGTTAGGTCATGTTAGATATTTTCATTTAATGTGTAGCTTACAAATATATGTGTATGTGATAGCAATTATTTCACATGAGATGTATATTTGATGTTTGTGTTGTGATGACGTTGTATAATTCTAATTGTGTTTTGTTAGATGATCATGATCACGATGATGTTAGTGAATTTGAATGTGTTTTTTAGTCAAATATGATGTTTGTACGATGGTTATCATGATCATGATGTTTATTACTTAATTTAATATTAAATGATCATGATATTGTAAAATTGTAATATTTGTAATTCTAACTATATGTAAAATTCTAAAATTGTAATAGTATTTGTATTAACTGTAATTTTAATTGTAATTGTAGGTAAAATATTTGTAAAAATTTAACTGTAATTGTAATATTTAATTTATTGTGAAATGATTGTAATTGTATTTTTAATTGTAATTGTATATATGTAAAATTGTAAAATTCTAATTCTAATTCTATTTGTATGTAAAATTCTAAAATTGTAATTGTAGTTGTATATGAAATTGTAGAATTGTAATTGTAATTGTAATTGTAATTCTATGTAAAATATTTGTAAAAAATTAATTGTATTACTGTGAATTGATTGTAATTGTGAAATTGTAATTGTAATTGTATGTAAAATTCTAAAATTGTAATTGTAATTGTATGTGAAATTGTAAACTTGTAATTGTAATTTTAATTTTAATTCTAATTCTAATTCTAATTCTAATTGTATGTACAACATTTGTAATTTTTTTAATTGTATTAATGTGAAAATTTTAATTGTATTAATGTGAAATGATTTTATTAAAATTTTAAAATTTTAAAATTTGTAAAATTTTAAATAATTATAAAATAATAAATCTAGAATAATATGAATTATTAAAACATAATAAAGTTTAGAAATAACTCGAACAAATTCATGTATTTTAGAATTATCATTATTTTATTATGATCTTAGATACAGAAAAAAGAAATTTATACAGTACGCCATTGTTTTTGAGATCAACAAAATTGCAAATTATCAAGTGAAATATTGATTTTAACATTAACATAATGAAAATTACTAATTAATTCAAAATACATATTATAATTTTTTGAGAAACCCATCTTAAAAAGTACAAATATTGACGAAATAACACATGTACCATATCACTCTTGGTTCTCATGATCACCCTCATTATCTTCCAGCTCGAATGTCATGATAACACTATTGTTCTCAATAATATGTGTTTTCTAGGGTTATGTTTCAGTACAAACCACCAATCCCTATCCAACACATCTGGGTAAAAAAATGACTGGTAGCAGTGTTTGGGGAAAACATAGGGCTCCTTAACTTTGTCCCACATCTTTCTAGAGTTGTTACATATCAGCCTACTATCGTGATCCTCCTTTACATTATTCCAATCAAAGGTGCCCCACCACTTGAACCTAAAAATAACACATTGGAAAGAAGATAAATCCACCTCAATGATTTCTTTTATCTTTCTGATGTAACGTAATGTCCCTCGGACTAGGTTTTGATGACGGTCGCTTGATCGACTAGATTGATCGAACTCAACTTCCACTCCACAGTCTTTTGTGATGTTTCCATCATCGAAATTTTTTGTGCGAAAATGGTGTCCATATGCCCACATAGAAGGGAACAAATGCACCTATTTTTAAAAAGTTAAAAAAATCATAGTGTCATGCGTCTTATAATAATCCAATAGTTCTCCGGATGAAGATGACACTCGGGCATGATGGGACACCCGTCTCACGTCGCATCCCAAGAACGTTGATGTGGGGTTGCCATGTGGCCTCCCACAAAGGCATTAAAGAGGGCATTCAATATGCCACCCTACGAGCCATTAACACAGCTCTCTCGAAGTGTCGATGCTCATGCATCTCACCTAGTTCATTACGGTTTCTGATATGGAGTTCAGTCTGTTGTATGGCGAATGCTCAATTTGCAATCCTATTGATCCACGTCGAAGTTCTTGCCCACCCGCCTGTGTTAAGCCAAGCGCTCGAACACAGACTGGTAGGCGTTGTGCATTCATGTGCTACTTGGAAACCATCCCAAAGTTTCATATCTCACATAGCAACTTCTGTTGTTCGAATTCCCTATCTGTTTCTTCCAACTCCCTGGCGCCGCTTCTCCTCTACCCATTCCACCAACACTTCCCTGTTATCATGCCAAGACTGCACCATCGAATGCGTTGTCATCACGGGTCCAGTCGTGGCCACGTCATTCGTTCTCAATCCTCTCCCAGTTCGGATTCCTCCTCCGAGGAATTCTCTTGCGACCACATTTTGGAAATGCGGAGCAGTAGAGGTCGGCTTCACTCCAGTGAATATGCTCACCTCGTTCCATGTTATCTGCCTCCCCATGTGCTCTCTTAAGCACCTCAAGCCTTCCATTCTGGTGTCCCTCTCGTCCCCCCTCCGTCTACCTCCATTCCCATACGACAATCTTCCCAATGAGCGGAGTTCAGATTTGATTGTTTGTTTGACAAGCCGGTTATCACAGCCTATGTCACAGTTACCATTCGGGAGGAGGCAGCTGACCCTGCTCCCCCTTCGGTCTATGTCCCTAGTCCCTCTATCATATTCCTTAGCTCCTGTGATGCTCCTGACCCTGTGTCTGCAGAAAACACCAAGGCCTCCTTGGCACAGCTGAACATTGCCCATGACATCTCTATGCAGGTTTAGACAAAGGATGACAAGGACAAAGACAAGGCGAATCCCTCTACTGATGAAGGCAGAATCATGGAGGAACTGCCTTCTCCAGCCAATGATCAGTAGCCTGGAAGAACCTCGAGGAACCGCCTTCTCCAGCCAATGATCAGTAGCCTGGAAGACCCTCAAAGGTTTTTTTTTCTTATGCACAGGATTCTTAGGCTAATTTTGTCTTTCTTGATTAATATCCCTCTACTGGCAGAGTGGTCAGTCTTATTACTTGTATTTTTGTCAAACAATGTGTCTCAAATGCTAGTTTCCCCTATGAGGGAGGAAAATCTTAACTTTCAGGGACTGGTTTCCTCTCTGTGGGAAGTCCAAACTCTTGCTTTCCATGGCTGTGAAGACCTGCACTCAGGCTCTCTCAGCTGAGGCAGTGGCAGTTTTTTACTTTTATGTTACATATTAATAGATTTAGCATTACTCAGAAAAAAAAGAAACCCAATAGTTAAAATATTAAATATATATGCCCTATAAGTTTCAAATTTACATATAAATTAAATATATTATTACCGAGTTGTTGCACCTAATCCCTACATTTAGTGCATCCTCCTTAGCACATGGGTAACGACCGGTTGCACCGTATTTCTCTCTGACTTGGTTAGCAACCCAACTGTTGGGGCATATTTTTGGCATATTTTCTTTTAAGTGATCAGGATAAGGCACACTTCCACCATCCCATTGTCTGAATTATTTCCTGTCACTATGTCATTTCATCCTCATTTGTTTGTACAATGCAACCCACGGTTGTGTCGCTTCAGAATAGTAAAGAACGAATTTATTGATTGCTTCAATTTCTGCATTCATTGATGAAATTAAATCGACATTATATAGTACACAGAGATCAAAATTTTTGTGTAACCAGCTCCAAAAAGAGAAGAAAAGAGATATCAACGCCTTATAAATGAGCCACTTCGAGGGGGCAACCTCCAATACATTACATAAATGAACAATTCTTGGATGATACAATTCACAAAACCTCCTTTCTATATATAGGAGTCCATGGAGCCATAATGTAATCCTAGTGGGCCACAATGTAATCCTAGCCGACCTAACAATAATAATTTAAGGGCACAATAATAACAAAATGGGGGTTACAAGTGTACAATAATAACAATAAGGGGTTTACACTAACAATAATAAGGGGCTATACTAGTGATATAGGGACCTAACATGCCCCTCTCCTTCAAAAAAAAGTGTTGTCCTCAACACTTGAGTAGCTCCGGGTGCTTCTGTATAGAATTCTCATCCTCCCATGTAGAATCTTCAGTGGGTAAGTTCTTCCACTTGATGAGATATTCTGAAATTGATCGATTCCGTAGTTGTCGAGTTCTTGTTTCCGTGACCGCTTCCGGTTTCAATATGATTTTTCCTTCCTCATCAAGTTCTGGCAATATTGTTTGAACTGGAAGATTTTCACCTATAACCTTCTTTAAGCACGAAACATGGAAAACTGGATGTACTCATGAAGAAGCAGGAAGCTCCAATTTGTATGCCATAGTACCAATCTTTTGCAACACCTTGTAAGGACCATAGTACTTTGGCGATAATTTATTGTCCTTCTTTGCTTGCTTGAGGGACATTTGTTTGTATGGTTGTAGCCGTAAAAATACCCAATCTCCTACATCAAAACTTCTCTCGCTACGATGTTGATCTGCCTGTTGTTTCATTCGATTTTGTGCCAAATTCGGGTTATCCTTTAAGAGTTGGAGAACTTCTTGCTGATGCTCGATGTGATCTTCCACTGCTTGAACCTTCGAATTTTCCCTTAAAGATGATGTGATGGATAGTGGATGATATCCATAAAGTGCCATAAATGGGGTCATTTTTGCTGCAGTATGGAAGGAAGTGTTATACCACCATTCAGCAAGAGGTAACCACTTGACCCATTGTGTTTGTTTATCAGATACAAAACAACGAAGGTATCCTTCCAAACATTTATTTACTATCTCAGTTTGACCATCAGATTGAGGATGATAAGATGAGCTATGAGCTAATTGAGTACCCAGACAAGAAAATAACTCCGTCCAAAAATTTCCAGTAAAAATGGGATCTCTGTCGCTCACAATAACCCTTGGGTTTCCATGTAGCTTTTGAATTGTGTCCATAAATGTAGTAGCAACTGTGCTTGCTTTAAATGGATGAGATAATGCACAAAAGTGTGCATACTTGGTAAGTCTATCAACTACCACCATGATGACACTCTTTCCTTCGGACTTAGATAAACCTGTGATAAAATCCATTGAAATCTCCTCCCAACGTTGACCTGGAATGGATAAAGGTTGTAGAAGTCCTGGGGTCTTAATTGTTTCCACTTTATTCTGTTGGCAAACCAAACATTCCGCCACAAACTTTCGAATATCAGATTTGAGGCCATCCCAAAAAAATTCTTTCTTCACCCTGTGGTAAGTTTTTAAAAATCCTGAGTGTCCTCCTAAAGGAGAAGTGTGCAATTCCAGAAGAATCTTTTGTTTTAGTTGGAATTCTTACAAAGATATAAGCGATCTTTGTACCATAAGGAATCATTTTTCCAACTAAATGTATCAGATGTACTAGGATCTTGCTGCAACTTTTGAATGAGTATCCATACATCTTTGTACTTCTTCCATTCATCTCTTGCTTCAGTTATCCAATCTGGTTGGATAATAGAAATGGCACAAAGCAATGCTTCCACCTCTTCATTCTTTCTTGAGAGTGCATCTACAACAACATTAAGGTTTCCCTTTTGTAGATTATTTCAGAGTCATAACCCAACATCTTTGTGACCCATTTTTTCTGCTCTTCCGAAGATAGTCTTTGTACCAAAAAGTGTTTAAGACTATAATGATCAGTTTTTACCTTGAAGTGTCTTCCCATTAGGTAAGTTCGCCATTTCTTTAGTGCAGGCAGTATTGCTAACATTTCCTTCTCATAAATAGGTTTTTGTAAATACTTTCCTTTGATTGGACGACTTTCAAAAGCAATGGGTCTTCCTTCCTGCATTAAAACAGCACCAATTCCATTTCCTGAGGCATCACATTCCACGATAAAGGTTTTTGTGAAGTCTGGCATAGCTAAGACCGGTGCTAGGCACATTGCCTCTTTAAGATGTTCAAAGGCCTTAGTTGCTTCAGGAGTCCATGAAAATGCATCTTTCTTCAATAATGTTGTTAGAGGTGCTGCTATTCTCCTATAATTCTTAACAAACTTGCGATAATACCCTGTTAACCCGAGAAATCCTCGCAACTGCTTTATGGTTGTGGGGACTTTCCATTCCTTAATGGCTTTAATTTTGTTAGGGTCTACTTTAACACCCTCGTGAGATACAATATGACCCAGATATCCCACCTCTTGTACTCCAAAGAAACATTTGGATGTTTTTGAATATAATTGTTTCTCCTGCAATAGTTTGAGCACCCTGTCAACATGTTCAACATGATCCTTCCAAGACCTGCTGTAGATTAGTATATCATCAAAAAATACTAGCACAAATTTTCTAGGAAGGGTTTGAAAATGGAATTCATCAACCCTTGAAATGTAGAAGGTGCATTGGTAAGGCCAAAAGGCATGACCAAAAATTCATAATGACCCTCATGAGTTCGAAATGCTGTTTTTGGAATATCTTCAGTCTTCATTCTAATTTGATGATATCCTGAACGAAGATCCAGCTTGGTAAAATAAATTGCTCCATGTAATTCATCCAATAATTCATCAATCACAGGAATGGGAAATTTTTCTTTAATGGTGAGCTTATTGAGCTCCTTATAATCCAGACACATTCTCCATGATCCATCCTTCTTGTGTACCAATACTACAGGAGCAGAGAAAGAACTTTGACTAGGTTGAATTATACCCGCCTCTAACATTTCTGCAATCATACGTTCAATTTCGCTCTTTTGGACGTAAGGATATCTATAAGGCCTGATGTTTGGAGGAGCACTTCCTGGAATCAAATGAATAGCATGATCATGATCACGAATAGGTGGGAGTCCTTTCGGAGTTTCAAACACCTTGGAATGATTGTCCAAGACTTGTTGGAGATATGCAGAAATAGATGATTTTGATGTTGGAACTTCTAGTGAGCATAATTGTGCAATTACGCCTCGCTGTTCTTTCTTTAGAAGCTTTGTCATGACATTAGAGCTTATTATCCTTCCTGGCTTCCCCGCAATACCCCGTAATTCAACTTCCTTTCCTTCTGAAAAAAATTTCAAGAAAAGTTCTTGAAATTAAAAGCTACCGTCCCCAAAGATTGTAACCATTGTACTCCTAGTACAACATCAGCACCTCCCATAGGAATGGCAAGCATTGGACTAGTCAATACATATTCCCCCATGGTTAGCTTGATATTATGGCTTTTTCCAGAGCAATTTATAGTTCCTCCATTTGCAACCATCACTTGACATTCTGGTGCTGGGTATAGGAAACAATTTAATTCCTTGGCTACCTTATAATGAATAAAGTTATGGGTGCTACCTGAATCAATCAACACTATTACCCTTTTCTTCTTTATATGTCCTTCTATCTTGAGAGTTTGAGGAGTGGTAATTCCTGCCAGTGCATTACACGATATGGTCGGATTTATTTCTTCCTCTTCTAGGGGTGGTTCCTGGTGTATATCCTCTTCTTGTTCATTTTCTTTTTCTTCTTCACAATCTATGTAAAATAATTTCTTCTCAGCACACTTATGACCTTTAGTGTATTTGCTATCACAACTGTAGCAAAGCCCTTTTGCTCTTTTTTCTTCCAATTTTTGTGGTGTCAACCTTGTAGGTTGTGGAAATCTAGGCGTAGCAACACTTCCTTCTTTATAAAATTGAGTGGTAGGCTTCCTTGTCGCCATAATTTTACATTCAACTTTTCTTACCAACCTGAATGCCTTCTCCAATGAATCAGGTTCCAAAACGCGAACTTCATGTTGGATGTTATCCTTTAAAGTGCCTATGAAGAGATCAATCCTGTGTCCCTCTGGAATATCAGTCACCCTTATATTCAATTTTTGGAAGTCCTCAATGTGCTGCCCCACTAAACCCATTTGTTTGAGATTTATCAATTGGGTAAAGAAGGTGTTGCTCTTTGTATCCTCATAATGTGCTATCATTTCCTCCGTAAAAATTGACCAAGTGACAATTTTTTTACGGGAGCAAAGCCATTGATACCATCCAAATGTATTTTGTTCTAAATGTAAAGTTGCAATGCGTACCTTTTGTGTGTTTTGCACGTTATGGAGATCAAAATATTGCTCCATCTGTAGTATCCATGTTACAGGATCCTTTCCATCAAACTTCCTCATATCCAATTTTGGAATATGGTGGTTCTTCCCGCCAACATTCGAGTTTATGAAATCATGATTAACATTTATTTTGTTCTCATCAGGAGGTTCTTCTCCTATATTTCCGCCATTAGGAATCATTTCTGGTTTTAAGCTTGTCATCAAGCCTTCCATGTATTCTTTTAGATCATTCTTCATGTTTTCCATGTTGTCTTCCATGTCATTCTTCAAACTGTCCATCTTCACTTCCACGCCATCCATTTTAGATTCCATGCATTTCTTCAAACCGTCCATCTTCACTTCCACGCCTTTCTTCAAAACTTCCATTTCATTTTTTGTTGCTTTTTGCGAGAGTGAAATTTGTTGCACTTGCTCTTGTAATTTTGATAGATCATGTTGCAATTCTTCATCTTAATGAGTCATAGTAGAGCCTTCTGAAGGCTTAATGGGTGTTGAATTCTTTTTTGGGGCCATTTTAGAATCCAATATTGATATCTATTCTACAAGATGCCCTTGGAATCAATTCAACTTGATTCTTCAAACAAGACTTATGCAATTCGGAAAAAAAAATACACACCTTTTACTAGCTTTTAGGAGATCAATATTGAAATTGAATTATCTCTGTAATTGAAAATATTCGATATCTGAAATTCAGCCCTGTAGTAGCCCTCTGAAGCTTCTTTCAAATGCCACAGGTCTGACCTAATTTTGATTCTCCAAGACAACGTTGTGTCCAATCTCCCACAATGACCTAATTCTGGTCTGGTTCAGTAGAGCGAACTTGTACGACTTGCCACGTGTCATTGTTTTGTCCTTTGTCTCTAAAATTGATAGCCAATAAACTACAGGCCGTGAACTTGTGACCAAGTTTGATGGCACTCCAATCCAATCTCCAAAGAGAGAGTTATTGAACTTTTCCCACGATCACCTCTTTAAGATGAAATTCAGGAGCCTGAAAAAGAACTACCTTCCACAGATCATATCTCTAAAAATATTGCGAACCAAGCTCTGAAATTTTTTGATGAATTGCCTCAGGATTTTAGCTTCGCACCATATGAATTTCAGATTCTGAACCTTCGTAGAAAAAAATTTATAGCGCAAATGCCACGATGACATGTTTAGGAGCCTGAAACACTACCTGACTTCCACAGATGATATCTCCGAAATTATTTCGAACCAAACTCTGAAATTTTTACAAAGGCTTCCTCAAGATTTTTTCTTCACACCCTAAAAATTTCAGCCTCTTAAACTTCGTAGAAAAAAAGTTATAGTGGAAATACAGTGGCTGTTTAGACGGCGCTCTGGTCAAACTCGTGCAAATGTTGTGTAATGACTCAAAAGAAGAAAAGAGATATAAACGCCTTAGAAATGAGCCACTTCGAGGGGGAAACCTCCAATACATTACATAAATGAACAATTCTTGGATGATACAATTTACAAAACCTCCTTTCTATATAGGAGTCCATGGGGCCATAATGTAATCCTAGTGGGCCACAATGTAATCCTAGCCGACCTAAAAATAATAATTTAAGGGCACAATAATAAAAAAATGGGGGTTACAAGGGTACAATAATAACAATAAGGGGTTTACACTAACAATAATAAGGGGCTATACTAGTGATATAGGGACCTAACAAAAATATACATTATATCGTAGTTCAACATGAATATTTACTTTGTGTAAATTTGAAAAATTATAAGTCGCTTACTCTTTATCAAGCACTTTTTTCCACTCATTTGAAGCAACTCCCATTCTCTTTTGTCTTCATCCCTTTCATCATCCAAAATCGCCACACCTAGTATGTTGTCAATCTACTTGATGTACTCACTGGCATAATAGAAAGACTCATACGATATGTACCCCTCTGCCATAGAATGCTCTGGTTTTTCCCTTTATCAAACAAAACCTTTCATTTTCTTCATGTATCTCTCTAAGAAGAACATATAATGACAATGAACCACCCTAACTAATTCAACCTCATCTACTAGGTGGATTAGAATATGATCCTTCAAGTCCATGAAACTCATCGACAATTCCTTCTCAAACATACAAACAATATCAAATATCTCTTGACGCCACTGTGGAATGGTAGCCACATGAATCTCCTTTTACGTGATCCAACGTACAAGTGCAGCTAATTTAGATATGGCACGTCCTAGGTCTTTAGGGAATTCATGTTCACAAACCCACACATGAACAAAGGATATGACACTTCAAAGTTATAAACACGTGCAATAATATACAAAATTAGTTATGTTTTATGATCGCTGCATGGGATAAGATTTATTAATATAAAAAATAATAAAATGATCATACTTTTGAAATTATACGTACTCTTAGAAGATTCATATGGTCATGCGATTTAAACCCCAAAAAATGGTCATCCATGGTGAAGCAGCACCATAGTGAAGATGGCATCCTCACACCAATTATAACTTCCTTTTCAAAAGAAATATCATATTTTTTTAAAATCCATGGGACATCAGCTTCTTTGAAATACCATGAATTAGAGGGACCAGTGCTTTCCTCTCATCCTATACTTTCTAATTGTGTTGGCCGATGTTTCTTTTTGTTTTTTGAAGTAATAAGATATTTCCTAATAGCCAATGTGTCACTTTTTTTCGATGGTATGTTCCTCCACAAATAAGATGAAACATTTTTAAATATATCACGGGATGTAATAAGTGGGTAATCCTAAGATGCTCCCAATATGGGAGGTTATAAAAGATAGATTTCCTTTTCATCCTAATGGGAAATTTCTCAACATATGTGTCGAAGAATTATGGATCATAAAACATAGGCTCCCCATTTGAAACAAACATTTCTATGAACTCATTTTCCTCCTCTCTCTCATATGCTCTAAGCCATTCAGCTAGTGTTTTTATTGGAGGCCTTTGGGTTCTCTCTCATTTACCATTGAAAGCGGATGTTTTTCTTTTATAAGGTTGTACTTCTAGGACGAATACCATGGAGAAATCATACACTAGCTTTCGTAGGTCCTTGGACCATCTAGCTTTCAGATAAAGTCCACAAAATTTACATCCAAAATACCATTTTGTTACAAGACCTGGGAGATTATTGTATACAATTAATATGCATGGAATGTCAAAGAATCATGAAGGTCAGAACAATTACAATGAATTAAATAACTAATATGTGAAGGAATATTGTTACATATATAAAAAAATCAATAAATTAAACATGTAATTTACCAGGTAAAACACCTAAGCCTAGATGATCATGTGTCGTGTAAGAACATATGCCATACAACATAAAAGTTCTCTTTGTTGTGATGGGTCTTGATATATCGTATACTTTTATCCCGTCCCATAATTCATTCAATTCATCTACCAGTGGTTGTAAGTATACATCCATTTTCTTCACTTGTCTTCCACCAGGGACTATGAGAGCCAACATAATATGTTGATTCTTCACGTACAACCATGGGGGGATATTGTTATTGATCACTACTATAGGCCAAACAGAATAGTTGGTGTTCTGGAGGGAATATGCATTGATGCCATCCATGGCTATGCTTAGTCGTAGACTTCGTACTTCATCCTTGATTTTTTCTGGCCATGTATCCTGTATATGCTTCATGGCTATTGAATCACTTGAGATTCACATATCTCCCAGCTCACTTCTGTGTGAGGCATGCCATCCCTACAACATATATAATTCTTTGCAATGAAAGAGCCTTTGAATCCTTGGGATTATAGGCATGTGCCTCAATATCTTAAAAGGAGGACAAGTACGTGATTTACCCTTCTTTTTTTATTTATCATACCTGTCATGCCCACATTTCGGACATATCTCTTTGTCTGCATATTCTCCTCTATATAGAATACAATCATTTGGATATGCATGATATGATATGTACTCAACACCCAACATTTTCAACAATATATTTTTCTCTTTTCTGCTACCGGGCAAGACATTATCACTTGGAAGAACCTTATCATTGAATAACCTGTAGTTGGTGATCATGGAAAAATATATTAATAAATGTACATTAATGCTGATATAATTATTAACATTCATAAAATTTACCATTTTTAATTTTCAGTGTGTTCTGATTATATTTCTCTAATTTATATAAGGGGGGACTTTATGGTAACTTACCCCAAAATTTCTGGGAAACATGTATTCGACAAGAAAAAATTTTCTTTCAAGTTGTACACTAACATCATTGCCCCCAACTGGGTAGAATTTGACTGACTGCCAGGTCCAAATAAAGGGGTGGTGGAAGAAAATTTAAGGCTTTCAAAAAAGGGGTTAGCAATATGAGCATCATCCCGTAGCTGATCATAATTTTGGAATGCATCTAACAAAATTGTCACCATGGTAGTCATATCACTTAAGTAATCATCCATAAAAACCTCTATTTGATTGCATCCATTGCCAGATTGTGAAGAACTACTATTGCTATAGTCATTCCTAATTGGTGAATCTCAACGTAGTGGGAATTGAATCGGTGGTTGATTCAACCATTCTTGGTATCATTACTCTCATCTTTTCTATCTTAATTCAGTGTTCTCTCGATTTGACATTGTCGTGGGGTGCAACAGATGATGGTAGGTAGGTCAGTCAATGTCAATATAATCGTAATAATTTAAAAAAAAATATTTGAACATGATTAGTACAAAATATATGATATCAATTAGTAACCACGTTGACAATATTGCATGATCAATTGGTTTGATGTTGAAATAATTATATTAATCAATATACCAAACAATTATATTTATTACCATCATTGCCCCAGGATTGTGGCTACAAGATGCAATATTCTTACAATTGGCAGGGTGAAGTGGCTGTGCATTTTCATCTACCAAATGTGCCTTGCGGTATGAAGTTTCTCCTGATAAGAGCTTCTGAAGTTTTGGAGATGTTTGAATATTTTGTGCATTTTAAATCGATTCTAAATTTGCATGAACCTGCAAATTTGTATACATTATAAATATAATTACGTTGTGCATGATTGACAAGGATAAAAAACATAAACTCAATTAGATAATGAAAATATAAATAAAATCTGAAGTAAACATTATGTCTCAAGATGGATAGGGTGAACTCCACAATGGAATTTGAGAAATATTATGGAGCAAGCTAGTTTTTGAAGAATTGTCCATTCGATATGATTATGATAATTTCTCTCTCCATTTGAGAAAAATCAACAATATATTATGGTGCACACACCTAAAAGTAATTTTGGTGCCTTAAAAATGAACTTCTTGTTATCGGTGTTAATGTACAAATCACCGCACCAATGCATTTTAGTTACTGTGCACCCATTCCGTGTTATAAAAAGTTGCACCGGTTCGGTGGTATTAAGTGTTGCACTGGTGATGAATAACCGCAAATAAAAAAAAAGCAACTCTATTTTCTTTAAGTTAAAAAAAAAAGCGGTAAATTGAAAAGTGGGAGGCAAAATATTTTTGAAAATCTAATTTCATAAAACAATTCCTTAAATACTAAACAGTTTTCATTATTTCACTATTTTTGCAAAAAACATTAGCCAGAGATTTGTGAGAGACATACCTAGAGCAAGAGAGCACGAGAGCACTATGGAGTAGTGAAATACATTGCAACATAAATATTCAAACAATCAGAATTCCAAACCTCTAGTGATTCAAACCCTATAGCATAGAATTTCGAACGATCTCGTTATTAAAGTTTATTGTTTTTCTAATTTTTCTGTAGTTTTTTTTATGCAGTACGAAAAAAATTTCATTTTGTTTTCAAATTTTAGAAACGAAAAAAAAAAAAACCCATTTCTACCCTGAAACCTACATTACTTTTGTTTCTGCCCTTTCTTCTCCCTGTTCTATGAGTTCAGAATTAGGGCTTTTCATTTTAGATTTATAGGATTTGTATTGCTATATATAGGCCTAAGAAATCCAACCCATGGGATGACTCGCATAGCCGGATCCCAATCCATCTCGGCCCTTGCGTGGATTATCCCAGTGCACCACAAAAGTACTCTGTGATAAGAATATATATATATATATATATATATATATATATATATATATATATATATATATATATATATATATATATATATATATATATATATATATATAATCAATCAGTCATATGTAAAATAGGGCACCAGTGTGCTATTTCATTATGGTGAACTGCGCTCGTGTTGTTTCGAAAAAAAATATTATTGTGTTAATCGGTGCACCATGTAACATATAACACACCGCACCAGGTATCCTAATTGACAGAGAGCACCATATGGTGGTCCGTTCTTTGCGCAAGGCATTTTTTATACAAAAACAAACACTAGATGATTTTTATTATTTTGTTTGTGTTAATCGGTGTGGTGGTTAACATGTAATCCATTGGTGCTCCTTGTTGACACAGAGCATCGTATGATGTATTATACTATTTTGGTAGTGCATTTATAAGACCCTTATGCACCGACTTCGGTGTGTACACCATGAATGGCGCATCGATTTCTCGAGATTTTTTTTTTACCTGAAATATTGACAATTTATTTATAAAATATATTAATGAGTGATATGGTATAGGTTTCATATTTATCCAGAAATGGATGATAAGAGATCAAGTAACAAAAATACTGGTAAGACATTAAGAAAAGAAAAAAAGGAAAGTTTTTTGTAAATTCTTTACAAAAAATATTATTTTTGAACTATATGTAAGTTTAACTAATATGTATTGTTTACTATGTATCACGCAGACCCACAAAATGAAGAATCTCGATAAGATTATTTCTGATTTAGGACCAAAAGAGCATAAAATATTGATGGAAAAATTGCAAAAGGATAAATCAAGTGAATGAAAAAGAACTGTTGATCCAATATGAGTTTCTTTTTTAATTTTCACTAATAATATACTTAAAATTATTAGATAACATTTGTCAAACAATATATTAATTCACATATGTTTAATGTTCTACGGGGACCAACAACTCAGAAAGGGAATGTTGTTCTAAGAAAAGTAAAAAAATAGAACATGCAATTGAAAATTGATTGCTCCTTAGCTCATCTGGAGCGGTGCTGGAGGTTAACGAAAGGGGGAAAAACTTTTACAAAAGTTTGAGGGATCTAGTGGAATGAATGTATAGAAGTTCTTTCCACTTACAATAAAAAAACAAATCCAACGATTCCAAGAACCAAATTTCATCTAAACTACAAGAAGAGTTTCCATAGAATTGGTGAATGAGACATGTCAGACTTTTAATAGGAAAAAACATAAAACAACAAAAAAGAAGGAATGAAAAAGTAATATTCCTTTAAATGTTTGTCTAGAACTATTTATAAATATCATTTATAAATATCACTTTTGCTATATTTACTTTTCATATATCAATATAAAAATTATATATTTTATTGTCATGTTACATTTTTAGGAGGATTATGAAAATATCAAAAGATGAACGATATGATATTAGAAATATTCCAGTAGGAATGTCCAAAAAGGTGTACAAGTAGATGGTCAAATAAATGGATAAAATTTCATCACAGGAGGAGCCATATAAACAACAACATGCTTCAAATGTAATATGTAATCATTGAATTTTTTTATCATTAGGTAAATAAATAAAAAAATTAGCATTAACTATTAATTTTCAAGTATTTTTGTGCAGAAAATAAAAGAAAATGGAACCCATTCAACACATAAAATAGGATGAGAAGAAAAGGGTTGATATCTAAGTTTGTGAGTAATTGTTACTTCCTTATAACAACTTAAATAGATTTCATTGAATGTCTTCAAATAGGTACTAACATACAAATAAGAACCATCAGACGAATTGATTGCATTGGGTTAAATATGGGTTGTGAGTATATGTTGGCATATCAAAAATTAATTCTGGAATTTGTACGCATCTATCGATCTTGTTTTACTTAGCTTTGTCTATAATTAATAGAACAAAAAATCTCTTATATTAAATATATAATTTGTTATGTGGTATAAAACTTGTAGGATATAAAGTATGGAACTGTTCCAACAGATGAAATCTTGAAAGATGGCATATTACATGGTTTCGAAAGAATGTGTATAGTGCATGAGCCAATTGTTGCTATGGTACGCCATTACTTTTCGATTTACATTGATGTATATTATTTAATATTGAAATTTTCATTATTCTCACCAATGTATATACACTCATTGTAATTTATTTTTATGTTTCTAGATGGAAGGTGAAAAAGAAGAGAAAAATCAACACCGTGAACAAGGCATTCCTAAAAGTAATCCAAGTCATGGAAGTATCTCTAGTAGTGCCAACACTTGAAGATAAGAATGATGATGACTATGTTTGGATATCAAAGCAAGGTGTTGTGTTAATTTTTTGAAATATTTGTCTCTGAAATTAGGCATTTTATTTAATGGACATAGTGTCCCAATTGAAAGACAGGGATATCAAAAATTTTCCCATTTTGTATGACAAAGATTGTCTTATTCATATATAAATATATTAAAATATGTTTTAATTTATTCTATTGCATTCTCCATTGTCACTGTGAAATGTAACACCACTGATTAAATTTACGGACGATTAAATATTATAATGAAGAGACTTGAAATTTCACTATATGATATAACAAATTAATCCAATCATCACATTCAAATGCATTAATAAAAATTTAATTAATATGAATATTTTTATAAGATGTGTCGACTTTTGATGAATAATGAATTTAAAATATAACAATAATTACATTGGGAAAGGTCAATGTTTCTAAAAAATACAAAATGAACACTAGTGCATGTCATTTATTGTACATCGGTGTGTTTGTATGATACAATGCACTAATGCATTTTTACAACCTATAGACATCGTACAAATACCAATACCAATTATAAATTTTTGTGTATTTGTGTGATACTGAGCACCGGTGCGTTTATGTGAGTCTACGCACCAGTGCATTTGTACGACCAATGGGCACTGCACAAATACCAATATGAATTAGAAAAAATAGTGTGTTTTTTTTATACTATGCACCAGTGCATTTATATAACTCAATGTACCAGTGCATTGAGACGACCTATGCGGACTGCAAAAATCCCATGACCAATTAGAACGACCTTGTGCATTGTATCACCAACACTGTGCCCCGGTGCGGTTTTATACTTTAACGGCTCGGTGCATGCACCTTCGACCACCTCGAGACACCTTGTATATGACGCACACTAGTGTGTTGACACCTTACTAGCACACTGATGAGAAAAACATACGTAATAACCTCTGGCTGCCCAGTGTTTTTAGTTGTGTTGAAATTCTGTTAAAAGCTCCGCCAAAACCTCTATAACTGTAAACAGATGTTGTAGAAAATGTGTTTTTGAAAATTTTGGCCAATTTTATAACACCTGACACCTCCTGCATAACCTTCACTAGAGGGTCTTTTCCTTTTAGTGAAAATAAAGCAAAATGAATTAACAGAGTAATGGGAAAAGTGTCATCTTTATTGATTGCTATTACTGGAAGAGTTACAAATGAATTTCAAGGACACTTGAAATTTTTTTATTTGAAAAATGGTGCTCAATAGCTCTTAGCAAGGATTTCCTATTCTCAAACTCTTTTGAAATACCTTTCTCTCTCAAAGAAGAAAATAAACCTATATCAATGTTGGAACCCTATTAGCATTGGAATGCTTAATTTCTTTGGAGAAATTTTAGTTGCATAGGACAGAAGACTTATTTCTCATTTTTTGGCACTCCATGCTCTTGCATTGATAGAAATTTTGAACACCCTCTCCCTCCTTCGGATTATCAATGAGTTATTTTTTTCTCATAAATAATATGAGATATATTATCCTCTTTCAATTAACATTTATTCAGCCTCAAGGTTTGAAAGGTCAACCCTACCATGCCAAGAGCTTGAGTGTTCTTCAACCAAATGCACCTCCTAAGGTGCTGAATCGGCATTTTGTGATCCTCATATATATCATAGAAAATCCAGGTGGGTGTATTAAAATGAATTTAGAGTTCCCATGACAGATGATTTTTAAACCAAAGTTAGGAAAGACCTTTCAATTTTTCCCGTCATAATGATTTTAGCTCAAAATGTGTCTGTTATACCTACTTCTTATGGAATCTAAGTGCCTTCTTTTGTGTACAAATGATAATTCCATTTTTTCAAAATAACACTTGTGATTGGAAGAAATCACGTTTTCTAAGCTTGACATACAATTTGTGCTCCTACAACAAACACGACATTTCTTTCAAATAAATCCATGATCTTGTCTAGCTTGTGAATAAACCATGATGTCATATACGAAAAACACTACAATATTTTCCAAACATGGGTTGACATTGTTTGTTAGACACAAAAATGTTGTTGGGGAATTTATAAGTGAAAATTGCACCACCAGAAATTTGTTGTTTCCATACCTTGTTCTGAATTTTATTTTTTGGATGTATTCATCCTTAACTCAAACTTGTTGATAATTACAACTAAAATAAATATATTTAACACTATGGCCCATCTTAGCTAATTAAAGAGTCATCAATTTTAAGTAGTGGGAAATTTTTTCTCATTTTGGTTTTATTTAGCTACCAATAATCAATGCGCATTTGTAGTGTGCCATCATTTTTGTTCACAAAGAGAACTAGGGTTCCCTTAGCCCACACATTTTGTATAATATACCATTTATTCATAATTTAATTATTTATATATTGAAATCTACTAGGTTTAATGTCACATATGACATGAGGCCTCTCATATCAATGCTTATGTAAGAATCAGCTCAATGGGGAAGTTGATTTCTTTACTAGGTGGTAATCCTGGCAAATTTTCTAGAAACATGTCACTGGATTTCTCTAATATAGGGAGATATTAAATTTGAAAAGTTATAAACCATTACACCTTGGTCATCTAGACCATAAACTGATCACGCCACATTATGCTACATCTCCTCACCTACATTAGTGTTAGAAAGTGTATCAAGAAAGGCTCAATTTGAAATTATTCTTAGTCAAATTGAGTAAAGCAAGTTTCCACATCAGCAAGACAACTTAGAGGAATTTAACTAGTGTGACATGACCATTTTCACGCATTTATATTATAATATTTGAGTTAGTGGGCTTGGAGTTCAGTCATGAATGTTTTGATTCCCAAATTTTCACAATCTAGTTCAACTATTTTCAGCTGTACTTAGGTAACTGCCCTCTAACAATCAATAGAGTCAGTTGAAGTCCAATTGCATAGTGAGACAATAGTCTAACTCAAATATATTTCATTTAAATAATAAATAATCTCAAAACAGCTCATGCATAGATGAAATTTGAATTCCTCAGCTTGAGTGGAGGAATTAAGGCTAATGTAGAATTATTTATATATTAGTGGAGTGTACCAAATTTTGGCATGTAGGTAGGTGATCAATCTACAAAAATTACGTAAATAAATAAGGAATTTCCTATTATATAGGAGCTAAATTTTCTCATATTTTTGAAAGGAAATAGGAGGCTAGAGGAAGCAGAAATTGGCTAAGTTTTTGCCAGAGGTTCTCATTCAGCAAAGAGAATAGTTTTTATTTTACAGGTTGTGCTCAGAGTTGGAAAAAGAAATTTTACTAGTTTCTATATTCAACTAATTAACATCTATATGCTTGAGGGGTTTTTATGAGTTGGGTTCCCCTAGAAATCATTTTGTAGATTTTGTATTACTCGTTCCATGTATATGCATGCTGTTCTAAATTGCGATTTTCTTTTGTGCACATCAGTAGAGTAGAAGTTGTGTCAATTGTTTTTAGTTTTAAATATTAAGGAGTTGAAATTTATAAAAAATTTCTACATTGTATCCGAGCCTTGAAATAACATTAGAACCAATATTTAAAAATTTTCCTTCAGAAATTTTGAATTGTAGATTGATGGAGCCCTAGTTCTAGGAATATCATGAAGACACTATGTGCATACTTGTTAAAGGAGTTACAAGACTGCTAGTGTGAAAATTACTGAGCCAATGTTTAGTGACACAAAAAATGAGTTGTGATCATTGATGTCCGTAGATTAAGGAGAAAACACATTTCCCACAGGGAGATCGAGACTCAGAGGACATCTACTTTCAGAGGGAGAAGCCCTATGGAGTGTACTACTTGAGAATCCGGGGAGATCAGACTCATTATTTCATTATTGGCAACAACAATAGAGAATTCGTAGGAGCAGTATGAGTAGATAAAAGTTCACCATGCATGCACCTATACCTCCATGAGTGAGGTCAGTCGATCTAGAGCCTTAGCCCTAGAGTTGTAGATATTTTGGAAAGGTTCATTGAGGTGTCTTCCTCATGGATCATTAGCTTGTGACAGGGGCCCACAATGTTTAGTAGTAGAAGTATTAGTACCAGTTGGTGTAGTAATATTTTGAGGATAACATAGAAGTGTTGGTAGTGCAGGAGGCACAGTGAAAAAACAACATCAATGCAGTTTTCCATGTAGACATTTGTAGATACATGGTTGATTTAATGTTTTTAATTGGATGGTTCTTAGTTGCACTTATTGCACTAGAAACAAAAATAATGAGAGGAATTTCTAATATACATTTCACAGGTGTTGGATAGCTGTGGTGAAAAATCCCTTAACTGCTAACTGGGAGCATTAGAAAGTGTAGTAAGAAAGGCTTAATTTGACTTTGGCCTTAGCCAGATTTAGTAAATCAAATTTCCGTATCATCAGGAAAAATTGAAGGTATTTAAATAGTGTAACATGGCTATTGTCTCATATTTAACTCAATAGTTTCGAGTTAGTGGGCTTGGAATTCAGTCATGCATGTGTTGATTGTTAAATTTGAGGATTCTAGTTCACTTGTTTTAAGTTGTACTATGTTAACTAAACTATAACAATTAATAGAGCCCGTTTAAGGTCACTTGAGTAGTGAGACATTAGTATAAGTAAAAAAATATCATTTAAGTAACCAATAAACCCCAAATAGGTCATCCATGCATGGAATTCAAATTCCTCAGCTGGAGTTGAGAAATTAAGGCTAATGCAAAATTATTTGTATACTAGTGAAGTGTAAAAAAGTTTGGAATGCATGGAGGTGATCAATCCATGGGAATAGAAAAATGAAATAGGGACTTCCCTATTGTTGAGGACCTCAAATTAACTCATATGTTCACAAGGAAATAGGAGGTTGGAGGAGGTAGAAATTGGTAAATGTTGGGAAAATGTTCTCATTCAACAGAGAGATTTTTTTTACTTTTACAGGTTCTACTCATAAATGGACCAAGAAATTGTAATAGTTTCTCTATTCAATTTATTAATGGAAAAAGGCTTTAGGGACATTTCTGAGATGGTTTATGCTACAAATCACCATGTACTTCTAGTTTTCCTTGTTTCATGTTTATTCATGTTGTTTTAAATTGTTATTTGAATTCCATATATTGGTAGAGTATAAATTGTGTCTCTTGTTTTCAATTCGAAACGTTGAGGAATTAAATTTTATATCAAATTTCTACAAGTATAAGAGTAAGATGTTATACAATGTTTAATAGGTAGCAATGATGAAGAGATAAATATGTTAAATCAATATGGAAAATCCACTAGAATTCACCTCTAGTAGCTATGGTTATTTTGACATCCTTCACCATTTTCTTGTACCTTAGATATTTTTGAGCCTTCCCCTTGTAACTAGTATTATCATTCCTTCTTGAGTATGATTGGAATTTATCCTTTTTCCTAGAATAACCATAGTGGTAATCATCCTTTCATATGGCGTCCTATAAAATTAATGGACTCCAAAAATTCAATTATGTCTTAGTAAGACAATAGTAGCACACTAAGGTATCTTCAGATCTCCACCTTCTCATCCTTGATATATGGAAAATATCTCAGTAGCTCCAAAAGTATATTAGTATAATCATACCAATTTAGGCTTCCTAAACCATTTCAATGGAACTCCTTAATTTTGCTATGATAGTACCTATTAGGATGATACTTCTTATGAAAATATTTCTTGAATTTATTCCATGATAACTCATTTTCTATAATTACATTGGCATTCCTAAAATATTCCAACCATATGTAATACTTTCCTTTTAGACTAAAATTCACTACTCTATCCTCCATGTTTTCAAAGTACTCATGGAATCTAAAGCATTTCTCCATTCCTAATAGCCAAGCCTTTACCTATTTATCCTTCTCAATATCTCCATCAAAGGTAGGGAATTTTATTTCTTGAAAAATTCTAATATTGACTTTCTCTCGCTTGTTATTTGTTGGTGGTGTATCTTGATGCTAGCACTAGATAACTAGTCTTTGCTACATCACTCCATTTCTAGACTATTATGTGGGGTTTCTCCCCTCACTGTGTCATCACGTACTTTCCTATGTCATTTTATTGACATGTTTACTTATACTATATTGGTATCCAATCTATGTTTCTATACTTCATATTCAATTTTATTATATTTAAAATTTCCTAAATAGGTGGCACTAAGATCCTTTCATTTTTACAAATATAAGAAACTATGCAAGATCACAACACTCGTCTCTATATTTCCTTCTTCTTGTCTCACAATTCTCTCATTATTTTCTTTGTAACATCCCCATTTAGATCTAAAAATATTAAGGGTATCTATCTAATCAATGAAATCATTCTCTAAAATTTCCCCTCTTTGTCATATTTCTGATTGTGATAGGATCTAGGCATGTTGTACTCTACCATTATGATTCTCTCTCTTTGATGCTCATTCATTTAGTTTCTCTCTCTCTCTCTCTCTCTCTTTGGTGCTCATTCATTCATTTAGTTCTCTCTCTCTCTCTCTCTCTCTCTCTGTGTGTGTGTGTGTGTGTGTGCACACAATTGATAGTTATTTTAAGTATAACCAATTATATTTACTCCTAGCCTTTCCATATAAGCACATAATCATGCCACTCTAATGCTCATCACCAAACCAAAACCCGTGTTAGTGATACATGTTAAATAAAATCTCGTAATAGTAGTTAATATTAGTTGTAAGTCTACAATCAACATGCATTTAATAGTTTAAATACTACTTTAAATTTTTTCCACCTCTCTCATCTTAGTTTTTTTCCAAAAGTTTGAATCGTGAAACTTTCGCTGAATACTACTCTATAATAGAGCTCTACATTTTATCTTTTACATTCCACCCAATCCAAGTTTTGAATCTGAGCTTTAATATGCTTCTAACCTTTATCCTTGAAGGTCCAGTGTTGATCCTTCACTCTTATAGCACTCTGTAACCACACTCCCACCACGTAAATTTATCCTTGTAGTGGAACGTGTTATGCTCTTGTTTTATACCAACCCATAAGGTCTATTAATATGGGTTACAAAATTATATTTCTATGAGGTTTGTATAATTATACTTTGACCTTTCCTTCATGCTTAACCTATTGAGATATTTCTAGAGATATAGAATTTACAACAATGTAAAACTGGGATTGTAAATCATCCTCAATCAAATGTCAAACCCTTATAGGATACTATGTTGTCACATTGGCCATTTAGTGCCCATATGGACCCTGCATAACCTTCATAGTTCATCATGGTGGTTCCTACCATGATATGGCCACTCCAAGCTAGCTTGCTAATTTTTTTTCCTTACTATAACACTGCTAAAAATTTAATTATAGAGGCAAGTGGTGATGGTCATCCTTGTTCCCCAAGTGGTCCCACCAGCACACTCATATTAGAATTCAAAATGCACTAATTTATCGATGACAGATTGTGGGTAGTGAGAGGGTTTCATGGTGGAATGATAGTCATTTAGGCCCAACATTTGTAACAAACGTTCTCCATGTTACAATGTATGCTAGCTATAGTAGTGAGTGTTGGGTCATAGGAACAGCTCTAGTACTCCATGTTCTAACGTGTATCCACTATCATTCATTTGGTTATTTATTAGTCTTTGTCCACTTGTATTTCCTTCGAACTCCTTGCACATAAAATCTTATGGTAAATTTCTGATGCGAATGTCAAGAACCTAAACGCATATAAAATAATCATTTAGTCATGTTTTATAAATTACAAAGGGAAACACCTTAAAACCATCCTCCTAAAGTTATGGCCCACGGTCAAAGGCTTGAGCATAAACATTTTATTCTTTATAATAAAGGGGTAGTAAATACCACCAAAATTTGGGGATTTATAGCCCTAAAACCTGAGGCCCCGAACTCCTAATTTGAATAGGTTAAAAAATACAAGAGTATGCTTTAGATATACGTTATTCACAAGATTTACAAATCAATTGTTTGGACATAAATAAATAACCCCTTGTATTAATCATAAACAGACCAATTGTAAGCATATTCTAGGAATGCATGGAATTATTAGACATATAAAATAACATTCTAGTCATGAGCATAAAAGTGAACCTCACAAATCAAGGATTGATTTTTATGTATACTCATATAATGTCTTCCCCCATTTAGAACTTAACAAGAATCATCATATTTAATAATACATTAATAATAAGTAATTTAGTGTTTAAAGTTGGGTGGAAACTAAAGTATAGAATTCAACTCTCAAACCAACCATAGGAAACTATATTGTGATCGTTCTTGTAGCTGAACACCCATGAGATAAATTCATAGTCTACTGGAACTGTTTCTCTAGGGAAACACCACACCAAATGTATAAAATGGTGTTCATTTTCTAGGTGGTATGTAAATTCTCCTCTAATAATAAGCACCATAGTAACTCACTTACGCTCCTAAGGCCATTTACATGGATTTATCAATGATCCAAATGATTTGTTTCTTATTATAAGGGATTGAATCCAACATCCACTGGGTTAATCAATTACTTCCTCATACCAATCACCAAAATGGTTTTCATTCTTCTATCGAGGTGGATAAAAATTCTCTAGCAAGCACCAAAATAGCTCTGATGTCCCTATTTAAGTGGTTTACTCTCTATTGAAGAAGCACCTTAGTGATTCAGTCATTCCCAAAGACTCCCACTAACCTCACAAGAATTAAAACACATTCTATTTGAGATAAACATAAATATAGGTAATAAAACCCAAAGTTTCATGGAGCACATTGCTAAATATTTAGCTCCAAATCTCTTATGTAATGTTACATGGCTCCATGCATTATTATTGGACAATTCCTTGATTAAAAATTGACTTCAACCTAGAGGAATATAAAGAGAGTTTTTATTTAAATAAAAAGATTATTCCTTCTATAGACTATCTACATAAAATCATCTTCGAAATAAGTGCGAATTTTTTCTCTCTCCTCCTCTATGTTGCATTGTTTAACACTTCCTTTATCCTTTTATGAAAATTCCCCCTTATTATTTGTATATATTTGAAAACAGATGGTCATTTTAATATGCCCTCACTACTCTTATTAAATATCATAGCTCTTTTAGGTAATGGTATCGTGATTGGGTTAGAACCAACTCCACTCAAATCTTCGTAGGAACTTTATTTGCTTATAAAAGAAGTGAACCCCCTTTTCCCTTTATACCTATTTATCAATGTCACCCTCTCCTCATCTAGTCATTTATTTATTTATTTTGAGTTTAAAATTTGGTTGTTTCATCTAAACATGATTATTATGCAAAAGAACACATAGTTATGAATACCAAAATATAGGGGGAATGAAAAGGGATATTATAGTCAAACCTAAAATAATTGTTGAAGATTTTCCATAGGAACTGTACCTAGAAAACATAAGAAATAAGAAATGCCATTCATGTGGTTCAATGTAGAAGGAGTACTAGGGACCTCTCGGGGAAGGAAAAAATGGCTATAACCATGACGTGCTAGTGCGATGATCATGCCAATCAAAACCCTCAATTGTATATCTTCCTTTGGAACAACAAAATTTGTCTTTTGTATTTTAAATCTCGATTCCATTCCTTCCTTTGAATAAAATGAGAAAAATTATGTCTACATCACTATCCATTGTGAAAATAACTAGTCATGTCAACCTGCACATAAAACTACTAATTCACCATGTTCGAAAATTATTGTCATGACTTGTAATTATCCCACTGAAATTAAATCTAGCATTGGAAGGATTTTTAAACCATTGAACTTATCACATGTTCTTCATGACTACATTTCCAAGTGATTCAAATATCTACTTTAATTCAATGAGGAAAATAATGTTATAGGTAAGTAGCACATGTTGTCGTTTGAATGTTTCTTGGATAGATTTGATGTTATTCACGAAGATGTTGTTTTGAGATTATTTTATCATTATTTAAATGCATATGCTTAGTAGTGGTTTCAACATTCAAAATTAAATTCTATTATTTCTTGGAAATGATTTAAAAAAAAATTCCTGAGGTATTAGGGTGAACTCAAAGATATCTTTCAAAATTGTATGCAATGTGAAGGAAGGAAAATGAGAGTATATTCATATTTAATAGGAGATTTCAGATTTTTTATTTGAGTGTGCCCAAGGAAATTCATGCTTTTGAATATTCTTCCATGATAAATTATTTAAAAATAGGGAAAGGAGACCTGCAACGTTGGAGCGGGATTTTATTGATGTAGAGGAGATTACGAATAACCTCTAGGCGTGTCGATGACTTCTAGGTCAGGTTTTTCATGGTCAGCTGAATTTATTGGATAAACATAAAGAATATCAATACAAAATATCTTATTTTGGTTTGTATTTGTTTCATAATCAATACGCATCATGTTAATTTTTTTCTTCTTCCTCTAATCTTATAATTTGTAAATCATATTTTTCCAATGAGTAAAATGTTTTTTTGCCGACAAGATACTTTTCATGCGAAGTGGACTCATATTTCTACTAATTAAATGATTAATGGTTCTGAATTTGGATTTCTTGAATATGATGTTGCTGATTTTAATGGTACATTTTCACATTGTACAAAGTGTTTTGATGATAGTGGTGAATTTATTTTTTTTAATTTGTGGAAAAAAAATATCGGAGCATCATATGTAAATTTCTTCAATTTTTTATTTTCAAATTAATTTCTCTTATGTAAATTTCTTCAAATTACACAAAGAATTATGGAGGAATATCTCTAAGGGAAAAATATTTTTATCAGGTTGTGCTAAGGATCCAGTTCCTAGAGAACCCATGGGAAATTTTGAAATTGTTGATCACAACAATATTATCTTTCTTCATAGTTTTCATGTTGTAGAAGACTATATGAAAATTTCATATAGTGATCATACACCCTAAATGTGGGGTTATGTAATGGTTTTTCTACCCAAATATTGTTTATTGTTCAAATAAACTCTTTTCCAAAATTCATAAACAGAGTAGTATACGTTTTAGCACTTAAACGTTGTTATGTTACCATTAGAAAACTGATTTCACTTGATGTAAATTACTTGAATTTTCCATAAACATATTATATATAAACAAGTTCATTTGATGGGAATTTAGTTTATGAGTTTTAATTTCTTTTATTTTAGTATTTCAGTTTCTGAATAAGGATCATGCATATTTAAGAAGATTTCACTTTTCAAGGTTTTTAGAGATTTTGAATTCATAGCTTATTTAGGCACATGGTTTGTTATTATTAGTGTCTTGGAAGGAAAACACTATCCCTAGGTGGATCTAGATGTTGTAACCAAATTTCCAAAGGGAAATATTTTGCCGAGGGATAGAGTTTCTATGTTGGTTGTGCATTAATGATGGAATTTCTCCTTAGAAACAACTTAAAAACCATATCATGACATTTATTTTGTCACCCAAGATGAGGTTCATCGTGTTACGCATGTTTTTATCTAACACAAAATGAGACCTAGAGTTTCTCAATCTCTATAAATCTTATGAAGCCTCTCTTTACTATTAAAATTAAGGAGTTTTCATGTGCAATGGGATTTATGTGGATTCTTTTAATGGAATATCCTAGTTATTATAGTGGTCCTTTGAAAAATTCTCTTATCACAAGTTCATTACTATCCATCTCTTCTATGAAGTAGTGGTTGTAAAGTAGAATCATTACAGAGAAGTGGGCTTTGAACAAAGGATATCAAAGGGTGTTGACTATATGCTAGTTTTCAATAAATTATCCCAATTAAGATCTAATGCATTACATATAGTTCCTTTCATAGTACAAAAACTTAAGTTATCCTAGATAAATCAAGGATTTTTTGGGATTTGATTGTACCTTTTCCCAATTATTCATGAGGGAGAAAATGATTACATCTATTTCAAATCGAACAAGTTTTAATATGTTGCACATCATATAAGTTTATTTTATCAATTTTCTAAGTTTAGAGATCGACATTGTGTTAAGGGTATAATGTGCAAGAATAGGGAGCATGATTGTAGACAAGGAAACCATTTTGGACTACATGGTGTGAGAATATGGACTAAACGTTGAAGAAGATTGTACTACATTCCATCCACAAATAGATGGGAAAAAAATGTAGTAATTAGGAATTTTTTTTGGATTTTGAGGGGTTATGATAAAAAGAATCTATATGCTTGTGATGGAAATATATTATATATAAAAAATATTATAATAGAGGACACAACACTTCTATTTGTCAGTCACCATATAAATTATGTTTTGGATACTTTCGACTTTGACCTTTGGATATTAAATCTGCACCATAAGGAGGAGAGAAGGAGACACTCATAGGATATGATTTAATGGGAACAAAAATTCTAATAATCTTAGGTAGATCTACATAAAAGTACAAGTGACAATTTAGAAGTCACATGAAAAGTGAAATGCTAGGAAAGATCAAGATACAACCAAGAAGATATTCAATATGGGAAGTAGAGAATTATTGTATTTAAAAAGAAAGAGGATACGAAGTCCTAGTAAACAAATCCATTATTTAAAATATATTCCTTTTGATATACTAAGAAAGGTTATACACAAAACGTATAGGAATAGTATACCACCATGCATGCACATTTACTAAATGGTGAATGTTGGAATTCTAAAATCTTAAGAGACTTCCATGTTGGACCAAGAAGAGAAGTAAGTAATAAATTCTATAGAGGATTTCTCACCAAATGTTTAGGAATAGTTTATATAAGATACACTTTTGTAAAAGAGATCATAAACCTCAAGGTAGGGGTAGCATGAGTTTTGGCATATTGGATTTATGGGCATATTCCAAGGTTAGTTAAATGGTACACCAAGGAGAAGGTAAGGGAATAATTTTGTTACCTTAAATTGAATTTTTTTTGGGGACCAAAACTCTCCCAAAAAATCGATGTATGATCCATATTGCATAATTGTATTATTTTCATCCATTTTAATTCCTTCAAGGTTGAAGAATTAGATAAATTAGCTTATAGGAGAATTTTTATTAGTGGGCCCGAATTTGGAGAATTGGGATTAGAAACCATGCATGTCTACTTTGAAGCCTTATATGAATTTTTTTGGGGTTAAAGTATTTATCATTATGCACACACCCCTTGTATTCATTCTAAAATTAAATACCTTTATAATGATGTGAGAACCACATAAATCAGAGTTTAAATGCAAACATTATGTCTCTTAGAAGTTGACCTATCGTGATTAACCACTATAATTTAGGAGGATGCCACAATAACCAATATCATTCATGAAAATAGGGACATCCACATGAAAAATATGAATAATACTATAAAAGGGTTCTTTTGTTCCTCATTTTGAGGGTTGCATGGGAAAAATTTAACGAATAGTGATAAGGTGGTGTTATGAATGGGCCATTAGGAAGAAAATGGGGTTTCATCATTGTTTCTTACATTTTGTTCGATAGAAGAGTATAATGGCTAAGTCAAAATAGATATATAGAGTCAATTAGAGGTATTTTTTCATTCCTTGTCAATCAGTCAATCAAAATGCTAAGGAAAATCCAAAGAGAGTGGCTTCTTATTTGTACTTGCATCATTTCTATTTTAGAAGAAAAAATTTGAGTAGCCTCACCTTTTAGCTACAATTCTTTGGAAAGTGCTTTCTATTGAATATCTTATGCCCATTTTTGGTTGTGTGTAATTTTATTTCACTACTCTATTTTTTCATATTTTATTTTTTACATGCATAAGTGAAAAACAATAAGTTATTAAATCCACAAATCTAATGAAATTTGTCCCTCATAATATATATTTCATTTTAATATATTTATATCATATATGTGTTGGGAAAAATACTGAGAGGGGGGGGGGGTGAATCAGTATTTACTGCATATTCAAAACTTTTTACTTTTTCATGCTCTAAAACCCATACGCTACTTTGATGAAGCCAACTAGCGTATACACGCGGATATCGTTCATAAAAATCGCGTATACACAGAGATCTAATTATGCCATTAATTCTTCACTTATATCATTCCATCATTCATTCATTAGATGTTCTATAAACAGTAAACATGAGCAGTAAGAATAGAATAAACCATCACACATAAGCATCACACATGAACACTAGGATTTTTAGGTGGAAACCCAAGTCGGGAGAAACCACCCGGATGTAGTTGCTCGGCCTTCAATATTTTCTTGAAAACATCTTACAACATATGTGCTGGTGCAGACTCCTACCAGCACGCAGGCACCCAACTGCGCTCGTTTACTAGCCTCTCCTGGAAGGGAGCTCCAACCCCCTGACTCGTTTACCAGTCTCTCCTGGAAGGGAGCTACGACCCCCTGATCTCGTTTACCAGCCTCACCTGGAGGGGAGCTACCACCCCCTGACTGAAGGCTACAACCCTCAGCACCTTTATGGACCACGTTTCATCAATTTTCACACTGGATCCAAAGCTTCCTCAAGGACACAACTTGCAGGCCACATTTCATCATATTTTCAGACTAGACCCACTCCACACTTTTAAGCACAATAAAACATGAAACTGATACATATAACTCACTGACAGATATCAGTAAACCAGCAGAACAGATCAGACATTTCTTACCACAGACTTTAGCAAACCCTAGTTTTCATACGCACTTTCCTTTCGCTGATGTCGCGTATATACGCGCTTCCGTTCACATAAACCAGCGTATACTTTTGTACATATTACAGATCTAATTTTATTGTGAATACGCGCTTTCTCTTCAACAAAGCCGCGTATATACACGCTTCCTCTGCGGAAAACAAGCGTATGGTTCTCCAAACATTTAGGTCATTGCAATTCTTCAAAACAGATACATCACACAGATTTTTACCCTTTACTTCAGACAGATGTTCGCCTCATCTCAGATCTAATCATTCCATAAACAGATCTAGAAAATACAAGTACATTTCAGATCTAGATCCCCTTCTTCATCATTGGTGCATCATACATTCAGATCTATCATTCAACTGTAACCCTTTTCATTCAGATATCCTTCAGAGAGAAGTATTCATTCAAGCTCAGACATCTTGCACCCACACTCATCATTTGCACAATGAATTTATTCTCCTTATATAGGTTTATCCTTTTTCAATACCATGAGCGAAAACCACATTACTTCCGATGGTATTCCTGGACGAGGTCATTTAGACGAATCATTACCCAATACAATGGGTCAATACCATAGTGGTTACCCCTGGTTTTGCACTTTATGAGCGCTTTTGCCCATACGCGACTTGGCATGCTATTTCCCGCGTGCATATGCGACTTATCCTAGACAGATCCGTGTATGCCTTGAGACATACTCTTTTCACCATAGATTTAGCACATGCTGAATTCCTTTCTTCATTGCCTTCTGTACTCACTGTAGATACATCATATTTACTTCATCAAGAACATATTCTATCAAGCACAAACTTCATCAAGTAAGTTTCCATCATCTTCATCAAGTGGGTTGCCATTCAAGGACAACACTCAGCATCATATCATTTCACATCAGATTTACATCATTTACCAAGTCCATCAGGTCAAGAATAACTTCATCAGGTGGTTTGCCATCAAGGACAACACATGTCAACAATCTCATGTCTTCATCTTCATTCAGTGGGTTGCCATCAAGGACAACACTCTACATCATATTGCCAACAATATCCCCCTTTGGACTTGATGGAAACC
The DNA here is from genome assembly GCA_034641835.2 of Pinus albicaulis. NCBI lineage: Eukaryota > Viridiplantae > Streptophyta > Pinopsida > Pinales > Pinaceae > Pinus > Pinus albicaulis. The sequence continues at coordinate 1,454,058,792 of CM076582.1, forward strand.
ACGATGGTGTTTGGTTACCACAACAGGTTACCACAACAGATAGGTACATTAAGAATACAATGACACCATGTCACATGCCCCATTTTTGACACCATTCTTTCTCTTCATTCAAACACCATGTCACTCTCCCCCTTTGACATCAAGGGCAAAGGGTGGATCAAAACCAACATACTCTCCCCCTTTTCTCCACATGTGGAAGAAGCGTTCTGCAGATCTGATATATACTGAAGTGACCAAGCTACCCCTGAGTTCATGCTGAATCTTCAAACATATTTTCCAATGAAGTACATGACTCTATGAATTTCCTATCACCAAGGATCCATCCAAGTGGATTTACATATGAGACTTAACTACCCAACCAAGTGGGTTTACAAATTTGACTCAGCTACCCAACCAAGTGGGTTTACAAAATGTGACTCAGGTACCCAACCAAGTGGGTTTACAAATTTATCAAGTCCTTACATGACTGAATATTACAATTTTACATCATGGATCTCTACAAGACCTTTTCATCAAACTACAAATATAACGTTAAGATCAACACCAGAAATTCCTCAAGAAAGAGAACATATTTCAGAACCATCATAATGCCAACAATGCATTATACTTAGCAGAGCTAATTCTCCCCCTGAATTTGAGCATCCAAGCAACCTTTCCATATGACTAAGGCTCCACCTTAGTTTGTGCATCCTGAACACTTTCACCAAAAAATCACCAAGGCATCTTTATCAAAACATTAGAAATAGAATTATGAGAACTGGAACACCACCAGAGATACCAAACAATATTAGAGATACCAAACAGCACTGTAGCTGTGCTGAAAAGAGCTGACTCCAAACAGAAAATTGTCAGCAATCAGACATACGCAGTTTTCTGTGCATGAAATCACGTATATACGCGACTGTGTTTAAGGAAATCCGTGTATCCAATACCATCTTCTATACTTTAACCAGATCTGATCCTCTGTGAGAAAAAGATAGTGTTCAGCTTCTTCGCGAGATATTTGAATGCTTCCCTGGACTACATATAGATAGAACAGAGTAGTTGTGTCTTCAAGCATCATCCAATGGTTGTAGCATAAGTACATTAGTAACCAAGCCTTCAGATTCTTTGCAGCATCAATACATTCTTTCCAAGAGAAATTAACATACCAGAACAACATCTTCAAGTATGTGTCAAGCAATCATCCATGTGGTCCAATATCATCAAGATCTTCAAGATTTAACATGATGTAACATAGTAACAAAAGATCTCAACCATAGTAACAAAATCTGGATGATTTATTTCTGAATCAAACGACTTCCAACTCATCCATGTGTGAGCACCAAAGATACTTTTCAGTAAACAGGGATCAAAATCTCATCATAATAAACCATATACTAAGTCATCATCATTTGAGCATGAGTATCACAATAATCAAGTAATAAGCAATCATAGTGCCAACAATGCAGTCATTAGTATTCAACCTGCTGCTCCCCGTGAACCAATGCTCCTCCTTAACTTGTGCAACCTGAATACCTTTATCAGCAAGTCATCAGCAACAATCTCTGCATGATCTGTCCTTATCTCTGAATTATAAGACTTTCATCTCAGCAACGAATACTCTTCAGGACTCATCCATAATCTTCAACTTAAGTAACCAAGTATCATATTATCATTATTTAAAACTGAGAAATTAAGCTGATACAGAGTCAATAAAACAGTTATTAACAGTCAGACTGATGCTCCCCCTAAACCTCTGTTCCAGATCTTCAACTATCATATAAATTCTCTTATCATCAATGCATACGCGACTGTGTCTGCTGGAACTCGCGTGTATACGCGACTTTTGTTCATAGAACCCGTGTATGGAAAGTGAAGCATAGAAATTTTTTCACATTCCTTCATCTTCCCCTGATCTTGTACTTCCTGTACCTATCTTCTTCATATCAGATGCTCTGTCTGAAATACATATAACCAGAATAATCAAATCAACCATGAGAGACATCATACATTGCTCCCCCTATGATGATACATTACTAAATCTCATAATGTATCCCGCATCATTCCTGCAGTCAATCAGAGAAGTAAGCTTCAGAAGCGGATGACTGCAGTAGGGTCAATATTCCCTACGTTTCTGATTGGTCCTCCATCTTTTTCCAGATTTGTTTGATATTTCTATTTGTGTGCTGGAAGTTATCCAATTTATCATATCTGTTCAACCTACATTTATTTTCTACATGTCCATACTTGTTACAAGAATAACATCTCATATGTCCAGAAAAATAAGCTTAAGAATCATAATGAGTATTTCTAATCTTCCTCCTTTTACAATCAGCTGCTTTATGTCCATACTTGTTACATGAAAAACAATATCCCTTGAAGCTACCAGAGTACCTTTCTCAGTAGAATCTGTTTGTTTGTGGCGGAATTGTTTTGCTTCTGCAATTTGCTGCAACATGCCCATAATTATGACATTTAAAACAATCAACTTTCTTGAATGAATTCCTTTGAGAATTCATGATTGTTGGTTGATATTTTGTCTCTTTCAACACTTCAGGTTTTGTATTGACATCCTCTGAATTTTTAGCACTTCCTTGTGAGCTAGATTCTCCTTTAACAGTTTCATGGAAACCAAGACCAAGTTTGATAGTAGGAGACCTTTGATTACTCAGAATATTGTCCAAAATATTAGTACTATCTTGAAACCTCAAAAGTTTAACCTTTTCTTCTAATTTACCTTTGAGAATGTTTACCTCAACCTCCAAGGCTTGATATTGCTTGTCATTCTTTCTTCTTTCCTTCTTCCATCTTCTACTTGATCCTTCAGATTTAGAATCTCTTCTTTCAACAAATTTTCGTTTTCTTCACATGTTTGTTGCAACTCTTCATTCTTCTTATTTGATTTTTCCAGATCTTCTTTGAGAGAGATGATTTATACTTCAAGGCCTTCCTTTTCAAATGGTTGTAGAGGTTCCTCATTCTTCTTACTTGATGCTTCAAGATTTGCTTGTAGAGAGATGATTGCAGCTTCAAGTCCTTCATTCTTCTTGCTTGATTTTTTGAGATCTGCATTTAGATCGTTGATTTCTGCTTCTAGTCCTTTAATTCGATTGGATGCATAAGTATGAAACCTTTGATACTTTTCCACCTGTCCATTCAGCATTTCTATTTGTTCTTTCATTTGAGAGATCATCTCTTTGTAGATAGAATCTTTCTTATCAATTTCCTTTTTTTGTTCTTCAACTTTGATCTTGATAGCTTCTTCTAGATCCACCACTTTACTTTCACTATCTTCACTATTGTTTGCACAAAGAAGAGTATTACAAGGACCCCAATCACTATCTGATTCATCTTCTTCAATTTCTGCTATACAAGTTTTCTGAGGTATCTTCTTGTTTCGAGTAGCCTTCTTCTTTTGCTTCTTTTCCATGAGTACTTTCAGATCATGGTCATAATTTTCTTCATCTTCACTGGACACTTCATCATCATATTCATTTGCATAATAACTATTCCTCTTTTCAAATTGTTTCCCTTTACCATGTTTTTCTCTATAAGGACATTTAGCAGCATAGTGACCAAATTTTCCACACTGAAAACATTTGAAGGGAAGCTTACCTTTGAATCTTCCAGTACCTAGTTGGATTTTTCTCACGAAATTCGCTTCTTCTTCTTCAGATATATAGCTAGATTCTTTGACAACTTCCTTTTCTTTTCCTTTTGCAGATACCTTAAAAACAACTTCTCTAATTTGGGAGGGACCTCCTTGTCTCATTTCAAAAGCAGTCAGAATACCATGTAATTGAACAATAGTGAGAGTTTGCAGATCTTGCCTTTCTTCAATAGCTGAAACTTTAGAGTCAAATGTTGAAGTCAAGGATCTTAAGACTTTTTCCACTAGAGTAGTATCGGTTATGGTTTCACCCAAATTTCTCATTCGATTCACAATATCATCTAGACGAAGAAAGAAGCTGGCAATACTTTCATCACTATGCATCCTTAAATTTTCATATTCAATTCTAAGAGTTTGGAGTTTTGCACTTTTTACCTTTGTGTCTCCTTCATAGCTTAGAATGATTTTGTCCCATATTTCTTTTGCTGAATGTAGCTGCATCACTTTAGCAAATTCTGATTCAGACATGCTTCCTAACAAGACATTCATTGCTTTGGCATTGATTTCATACTTCTTCCTTTCTGCTGCATCAGTAGGAATACTTGCTGGGTATTGATAACCTTCTTCCACGATTGCCCATACATCTACACCAAGACTTTGCAGATATGATTTTGTTCGTACCTTCCAGAATATCAGATTGCTTCCATTGAATAGAGGTGGCTTTATAGACATTACTCCTTCTTGACTTCCCATTACGACGGATCTCCTTCAAGCGATCAAGCTTCTGCAGAAGGACCCGCTCTGATACCAATTGTTGGGAAAAATACTGAGAGGGGGGGGTGAATCAGTATTTACTGCATATTCAAAAAATTTTACTTTTTCATTCCTTAAAACCCATACGCTACTTTGCTGAAGCCAAGTAGCGTATACATGCGGATATCCTTCATAAAACTCGCGTATACACAGAGATCTAATTATGCCATTAGTTCTTCACTTATATCATTCCATCATTCATTCATTAGATGTTCTATAGACAGTAAACATGTGCAGTAAGAACAGAATAAACCATCACACAAAGCATCACACATGAACACCGGGATTTTTAGGTGGAAACCCAAGTCGGGAGAAAACCACCGCTGCAGTTGCTCAGCCTTCAATATTTTATTATAGAGAAAACATCTTACAACATATGTGCTGGTGCAGACTCCTACCAGCACGCAGGCACCCACCTACGCTTGTTTACCAGCCTCTCCTGGAAGGGAGCTCCAACCCCCTAACTCATTTACCAGCCTCTCCTGGAAGGGAGCTACGACCCCCTGATCTCGTTTACCAGCCTCACCTGGAAGGGAGCTACGACCCCCTGACTGAAGGCTACAACCCTCAGCACCTTTATGGACCACGTTTCATCAATTTTCACACTGGATCCAAAAGCTTCCTCTAGGACACAACTTGCAGGCCACGTTTCATCATATTTTCAGACTGGACCCACTCCATACTTTTAAGCACAGTCAAACATGAAACTGATACATATAACTCACTGACAGATATCAGTAAACCAGCAGAACAGATCAGACATTTCTTACCACAGACTTCAGCAAACCCTAGTTTGCATACGTGCTTTCCTTTCACTGATGTCGCATATATACGCGCTTCCATTCACATAAACCAGCATATACTTCTGTACATATCACAGATCCAATTTCATTGCGCATACACGCTTTCTCTTCAGCGAAGCCGCGTATATACGCGCTTCCTCTGCGGAAAACAAGCGTATGGTTCTTCAGACATTTAGGTCATTGCAATTCTTCAGAACAGATACATCACACAGATTTTTACCCTTTACTTCAGACAGATGTTTGCCTCATCTCAGATCTAATCATTCCATAAACAGATCTAGAAAATACAAGTACATTTCAGATCTAGATCCCCTTCTTCATCATTGGTGCATCATACATTCAGATCTATCATTCAACTGTAACCCTTTCCATTCAGATATCCTTCAGAGAGAAGTATTCATTCAAGCTCAGACATCTTGCACCCACACTCATCATTTTCACAATGAATTTCTTCTCCTTATATAGGTTTATCCTTTTTCAATACCATGAGCCAAAACCACATTACTTCCGATGGTATTCTTGGACGAGGTCATTTAGACGAATCATTACCCAATACAATGGGTCAATACCATGGTGGTTACCCCTGGTTTTTCACTTTATGAGCGCTTTTTCCCATACGCGACTTGGCACGTTGTTTCCCACATGCATACGCGACTTATTCTAGACAGATCCGCATATGCCTTGAGACATACTCTTTTCACCATAGATTTAGCACATGCTGAATTCCTTTCTTCGTTGCCTTCTGTACTCACTGTAGATACATCAAATTTACTTCATCAAGAACATATTCTATCAAGCACAAACTTCATCAAGTAAGTTGCCATCATCTTCATCAAGTGGGTTGCCATTCAAGGACAACACTCAGCATCATATCATTTCACATCAGATTTACATCATTTACCAAGTCCATCAGGTCAAGAATAACTTCATCAGGTGGTTTTCCATCAAGGACAACACATGTCAACAATCTCATGTCTTCATCTTCATTCAGTGGGTTGCCATCAAGGACAACACTCTACATCATATTGCCAACAATATGTTCTGAACAATTGTCCAGTGGAACATCCACGATACTTTACATATAATATCCTTGACATAGTCACCCTAATATATCAAATATTACTTTATTGTTAGTTACCATTCATAACAATAAAGAACATATCTACATGTCCCACATGAATTGGAATTCCTCTCCCAAGACTTTACCTTTCAAAAATGAATGTTGGTTCTCCATTTTGGAATTTTTTTTAAATGCATTTCATAACGTGGTGGATGGGGAATTTCATTCACCTGTTAAATGTATGAGGGATGTTACATGTTTGGAATAATTTATTTGATATTACTTCTTTATGATAGTTATGTTCCTTATATAGAACACCTCGGTTACTTTATAAGCTTATGTATTTGACATTGGTCATTAATTAGGTGTGAATTAGTGTTTCTACAAAGGTAATCAATAATATATATATATATATATATATCAATATTTGATTTTCTCATGTTTATACACTATTTAAGAAATAGTTTGCAAGATAATTTGACCTTGAATACTAAATTCAAGTAAGAGATAAAAAATAAATACCAATAGTTAGTATGTTTCATTGTAAATAGAAATCGATGGTCCCAAGCACCTATGTAGCATGTCATAAAGAAGTGAGATGTTAGCTATTGAAGTATTAGTTAGAAGGAATCAATCAATGCATTTTGGAAGTAAAGTTACTCAAAGAGAGGTTCAAAAATTGAAAAATACCAGCTTCTTTCAAAGGAAGAAATATTTCCAAAAAAATTAAGTTAGACTTAAAATCAAGGATGAAATGTAGAGCCAATCATAAAATTACATTATTTTAGAATTGAATTTCACTTTTGCTAAAACCCTACCAGTGACCTTGTATTATAATAAATTTATGCACTAAAAAATGATTCCTTTTATGTTTTTCGTGCATCCTTTCCTTAATCCTACACTATTCTTACCCTTTTGATATTTGTGTTTATTATATAACTCTTTAATCTTTTAAAATGAAAATGCTCTTCCAAATTTCTTCAGAAAATCAAAATTTCGGTAAAAGTGCATGATGTCAACCAAAAGTTGATACCTACATAAGAAAATTATGTATAATGTAAGAGTCAATTTCAACAATCTTATTATAAATGAAAGAACCTAAGATAGATATGCAAAGAGAAATCAAAGAAATGTCCAAAATAGATACGTGAGTAGTGCTTCCAAGAGTAATATCAGATGTATATTTTGAATTTTCCAAGGACTTTTCCTGTCTCAAGTTTTTTCCTTTTATTAGGCGAAAAAAAACTTCAATGATTAAGGTGTACTGATAGGACATTCAACAGGTAAGGTTCTAACAAGTCAGGCATAACATACTAAACAAAATGAATAAAAAAACATCCAGCCATATGAATTTATTTGTTAATAATAATGTAATAGGGATTTGGTTTATGTTATAATTTAAGAAACTATTTTTAATTTAACTGATTTCCAATTTATTTGAATTCAATTATGAAAATTGATTTAATAAAGTATCCTCCCATAGGTACAACCTGACAAAGTTTTTTATGAAATGAAGCGAAAGAAAAATTCTATATGTAGGCTGGCATATAAAAAAAGTGAGAAAGTAATTATTTGAAATAGAAATGAACCAACCTACTTGGATTCATAGAATCTATGGTTTATATTACCAATTTCATGATAAAATACGATGTTTGATTTAATAAATAAAAAAATCAGTGGTAAACTCTACAAAAGAGAGTCTGAACCAGGAGAGTCTAGCTTTGTAGAACACTTTGCGTTCTCAATACAACTCAAAAATTATATAGCATACATGGATATAGTGAAGTTAAAACTGTACCATAAGAAATATAAACTAATTCCTATCCTAATGTTTCATGAAACAACTCACAATAATTAAGGATTATCCATTATCTTTCAACACTCCCTCTTAAGGGAGAAGGGGTTCAAAAATATGCCTAATATCTCCCTAAACATTTGAAATTTAATTTTTCCAAGAGGCTTAGTGAGAATATCAACAAAGTTATCACATGTTATACAATATACAAGATGGATTTATTTAGATTGAACTTTCTCTCTGACAAAGTGGAATTGCGTATCAATGTGTTCAGTGTTCTTATGAAACACCAAATTATTAGCAAGTTAGATTGAGCTCTGGTTGTCATATTTGATAATTGCTGCAACTTTATATTTTTACCCAACATCTTGGAGAAGTCTCCACAGCCAAACAGCCTCACATGTTGTTGCACACATAGGTTGATACTCTGCTTCCACTGAAGACAAGGAAACTATGTTTTGTTTCTTACTGCTCCATGTAATCACCATGGATCCAATCCAAAATGCATAATCTGTTATGGATCTTTGGTCATCTACATTTCTATCCTAGTCAGAATCTATAAACTCTGTCAATCTAACATCAGAATAATCAATATACATAATACCTTAATCTACAATTCCTTGTAGATACCTTAGAATGCATTTTTCTGAAATCCAATGACTCTCAAGCGGTTTGGACATAAATTGACTTAGCACACTAACTGCATAAGCCAAATATGGTCTATTAGTGGTTAAGTAGATTATAATCCCAACCAAATTTCGATAGAGTGTCGCATCTACATCTTTAGAACCATCCTCACTCTGAGGTTTAATGTTTTGCTGTAATGGTAGTGATGCAGTCTTACACTGATCTATCCTAAATATTTCCACTAGACCTTTGCCATACCTACCCTGGGACATAAAATTTTGTCCTAAATATCTCTAGATCTCAAGATCCAAGAAGTATCTTAGTTCAATAAGGTATTTCATTTTAAGAATTTGCGACATTTTTTGCTTGACTTCTTTGATTAGATCAGTAGTGTCACCTGTAATAATTAGATCATCTACATATAGAGAAATCAACACTATGCACCCCTTTTCATCTTTCACAATATACAGATTAGGGTCGTTTTTACTTCTATTGGATTTGTGTTAGAGAAAAAATGAACAAATATTTTGATACCATGACCTCAGTGCCTTTTTCAGTCTATATAAAGCTTTCTTTAATCTGTAAACTAAATGTTCTTTCCCTTTTTGGAAAAAACCCTCAGGTTTCTCTAAGTAAACCTCCACTTTCAACTACCCATTTAAAAATGCATATTTTACATCTTGTTGGTGAATCGTCCAGTGTTTTCTAGTAGCTAAAGCAATTATCATTCTGATAGTGTTTAGTTTAGCTATGGGGGTGAAGGATTCCTCATAGTCAATAAATTACTTTTGTGAATTCCCCTTTTGCAATCAATCTAGATTTTAATTTATCTATGGTTCCATATGCATTAATCTTGGGTTTATATAACCATTTACAACGTATGGTTTGTTTCCCTTCAGGTAGTTCAACTAGCTCCCAAGCTTCTTTTTTTGAGAATAGATTCATTTTCCTGTTCCATAGCTTCCTTCCATCCAATACATTGATTTTCTTCTCCATAACTAGAAGGTTAAAAAACATTCATCATACTATTTATAAAGGAATTTTCCCTATATCTAGCATGCAATTGAATCTGCTTACCTGATCTTTTGAGCGTTATTGTAGCTTCCAACCTGTTTTGAATTTCCTTTGAAGGACTCAACTCGAATATTGTATTTGAAATTTATGCTTCTACCTTTTTTTTCTTCTCATGGTTGTTACCTGTATCTTCACTTCCTTCCACAAAAAATGGAATATCCCATTCTTAATTGCTTTTATCAGATTCATCGTAAACCTACTCACGAAACATGACATCTCTATTAACAGAAATATTGTGAGTAGAGGGATTAAACAATCTATAAGCTTCAAATTCTGAACAGTACCCTAGAAAAGTACATATGATGGCTTTTGAATCTAGTTTTCTTCTTTCTTCCTTTGGAATGTGGGAAAAATATTTAGACCCAAATACTCCCAAATGTTTTACCGCAGGCTTGAATCCATATAATGCTTTAAAAGGAGTTTTAAACAAGATACTTCTTGTAGGACTCCTATTTTTCAAATAAACTGGAATATTCAATGCTTCAGCCCAAAAACCGTTCGAAAGACCCTTACCTTTCAACATTCTCCTAACACGCTCCACTAATGTTCTATTATTTCTTTCTGCTACTCTGTTATAATAATGATTATGGGGTACTATGAATTGCTGTAATATTCCATGGTATTTACAATATTTGGTAAGTTCCTCCTTCCTGTATTCTCCCCCTTGATTAGAGTGAAAAAATTTTATGTGCTTCCCTGATTTCATTTCTATCATATATATGAATTGATTAAAGTATTCAGATGTGTGAGTTTTCTTAATCGTGAAATATACCCAAGAAAACTTTGTGTAGTCATCAAAAAACATTATAAAATACAATGCACCCCCTAATGACTTTGTTTGCATAGGTCCACATAGGTCAGTGTGCACTAATTCAAGTATATCTAACTTTTTATTTTCTACTCAAACAAGGAATTATTCTTTATGCATCTTTCCTAACACACAAGCATAACAGTCATTATGCACTTGTTTTAACATAGGAAGAATTCTTACAATTTATTTTGGCTGAAGTAACAACGAATCATTGAAGTTGATGTCACTAAGTCTCTAGTGCCATAGTTCTTATGTAGTGAAACTTGATGCTGTCAAAGCTTGATTTGGGGTTGTCCACAGATCCAATTTGTACAAAACTCCTATTTCAATTCTTGAAGCAATAATCTCCATGCCATCCAACAAATCACTAATATAAAAATTAGATTTAAAGAATTCTACCTTGAGACTTTGATTTGTAATCATTGATACATAAATCATATTTTTTGTAACTCCAGGTACATACATTACATTATGGATATGTCTGATATTACCATTAGGCAAAATAACAGGAATATTCCCAGACCCTTTGATTTGGTAGCCTTTATCATCACCAAGGTAGATTTGTGCTCCGTTGTTGGTTTATTTAAAATATTTGAACCATTGTTTGTTTCCCGTCATATTTGTGGATGTTCCTGAATCCACATACTAGATGTTTATTTTGACCTTTTCATCAAATTCTGGCACGAACAATATGATGTCCTGAACATGGTCATCATTTTCCAAATGACCTACATGTCTTTTTTGTCTCTGCTGCTCTTCATGAAATTTCTTCTTCCTGCAATCCTTAGCTATATGACCAATTTTTCAATAATTAAAACATTTTACTACATATTCGTTACTATTTGGATACATACCTTAAGCTTTATTTGGTATTTTCTGTGGTTTTCCTCCATTTTGTTGTTATGAATTTCCTTTTTCTTTGAAGAATTTCTTCTTTTCCATTAACACAAGACTTGCACTTTGGGGTTTTAGAGTCAATCTTCTTTCTTCTTCTTGCATTAGTATTCCTGTTATTTTTTCAAACTTTGGGATTTTCTCTCTTGCACTTATCTCAGTGATGAACATTTGGCAATCATTATTCATACCATTGATGGTAATCGTGACCAAATGTGCATCTGCTACTACCTCACTATTATTTTCCAATTTGTTCTTAAGGTATTTGATTTGCGATATGAAAGAAGCAATTTTTTCATTCTCCTCCATATTTATGGATAGAATCTTTCTCTTCAAAAACAGAAGACGATTTGTATTACTGATCTCACACAAATCCTTCAATACTGTCAAAATTCCACTTACAGATTTGCATTCTTTGATATGCGGTATGATATAGTCTTTCACTGACATGTTCAGCAATGTCTTTGCTCTACCTTCTCTCTTCTCCCAGTGTGGAATCAATGTTGCTCCTGCTGCTAGCTTCAGCTTATCCCCATTTGCAATCGTCCAAGCACTCTACGTTTCTAGCACAACTTGCATCTTAAACTTCCAATTAGAGTAATTGTAACCATCGAGCTTCTTGCTCTCGTTCAAGTATGCTTTGATTATTTGATTATACATATTGAAAATTAAAAAAAACATCGAGTAATTGACACGAAAAAAAATGGATGATGTACCTACCCCAGATCCTTACAGAAAGAAATATTGTGATACAAACCTACCTGATATGTGATCAATCCCGCAGGTTATTTTTCACGTTGTGCGACAGGCTCTTGACTCCTCTTCACCAGCAAGATCTACTTCATATCTCTTCCTTCATCGGTGAGATTTCACTGTATCTCTTCCTTGGCCACCTTTCACAAGATTTCTTCCTTCATCAGTGGTGTCCACTAGCTCAGATATATTTCAGATCTCCTTAGCACACTTATCGACAAAATTTCCACAACTATCATGCCGAAAATAAATACCATTAAGTCTATCACTACTCGATGCCCCTGTTTAGCTCAATTTTTTCCCATAGCCTCTATTTTTACTATAGGAAATGCAGCGATCGGCACGACTATTCCTCAATAACCCGTGCTAATCCACTCTATGCCTAAAACAAATTTCACTCAGTCATCAGGGGATTCTCCTCTGCCACCTTGATACTCACAGGGATCACAACACTCTGGCTATGATTCGACCCTAGAGATGTGATTCCATGATAAAATATGATTTTTGGATTAATAAATAAAAAACATACTGGTCAGCTCTAAGAAAGACATTCTGAACCAGAAGATTTTGGCTCTATAAAACACTCTGCATTCTCAATACAACTCAAGAATTATATAGCATACATGGATATAGGGAAGCTAGAACCGTACCCTAAGGAATAGAAACTAATTCTTATCCTAAGGTTTCGAGAACCAACTCACACTAATTACGGATTCTCCATTATCTTTCAACACTTCATATCTGCAAGATCTAGGTAGAAAAGTTGAGAAAACTACGTTGGATATTATTTTGTTTTAATGGATTTTCTTCTTTTGAGTGGTTGGTAGCTTTGATTATGACGAGGAGTTGGTTTCGATAAATTAATACTTATTGTGAATGATTTCCAATTCATTAAAGTATTATTTGGGGATGTCACAATTCTTATGAGAGGATCCATAACATGGGCCTTTCATAGGAGGTTATTACACTTAAATTTTAATGTTTTCAAGTTGAATATAGTTAACAAAGATTGATCTTTTACTACTGTTTCTTCTTACTTCTCTTCAAAACCATGTGGTGGGTATTGTATGGTTGCATCTTGAATAAACCCCATACTGAAAATCACAATAGATTTATGCACCCAACGTAAATGAAAATGGAAGTCCAAGGTTACTTGTTAACGTTTTTTCTTCGATTAACAAATTTTATATCCATAAGTAATAATGTTGTAAGTCAATTTTATATTGGTTATATATTTCATTCTTCATGAACTTGGTTGAGGTTGAAAGTGTATTCATGATCAATGTTTTGAATGCTACTTTATTCGATCAATTTGAAGGCTAGTGTATTTTTAATTAGTAACTAAGGTCAAAATTAATGTTATCTGAGGAACAAATTTATTAAAAGGAAACAAATATGGGAGACATCATGTTTCTAAACTTGGAGTAAAGCATGATGCATTAAATTAATTTTTCCATTCTTGTGACATGTAGATCTAAACATATATAATGGTATTTAATTTATTTCATATGAAAAAAAATATTAGATATTCAGTGCCTCAAGAATTCTCCTTTGGTCATATTTCTATAATGGCAAGTGGTAAGCCATTTATTGCTATAGGATATAATTTAAATTTAAAAAAAATTTCTATGCCAACATTTCCACAAAGGTAGAGTCGCGCATAGAAGATACATGTTCAATGGTTTAGGATTATAATCCAACAAATCACTATTTTCTAGTTGTTAATCAAAAAATGAATGGCATTGAAGCAATAAATTTCTCTCTTTAAATGTTTTTGAAAAAAATTCTACACATAACTCACTTATGAAAATAAAGGGGAACCAAAACTATGTTAATCTGTAAGATAAACAAAACAAAATAAAATGTGTTAATAAAAATAAGAAAATAATTATGTAAAAAAAACTTAAATTGAAGGTATCAAAAAATAAAGTAAAAAAAACATTAAACATTTAGTGGATTTTATTCAAACCAAAGTAAGCCTAAATATTACTCTACAAACATGTATGGAATTAAAATAAATTCTAATCCTTCAACTACCCTAACATATATTACCTAAATAAAAGTTCGGTGAAGTCATAAAACTAATTCAGTCATCCACTTACTTCAACGAATACAAAATTATTATGGTATCATGTTGGTGTGAGCAATTGAGTTATTAGGCAATTTCTTCAAAGACTAGAGACATCGAGTGGGCCTAGTCGTTAAGAGCATGTGTCTCCTCCTATGAAGTAACACGTTCAAAACCAGAGGGGGGTAGAGTATGTATGCCCTCATAGACTTAGCAGTCAAATCACTACATGGAGGTGGGTCCCTTGTCCCACAAACAAGGGGGTATGATATGCCAATTTGGTGTTCGGCTTGGCTGTGAGCTTAAAATTGGATAATAATAGATAATAAAAATAATTATAATCATAAAGTATGTTAAAACAAACAAGTAATAAAGACTTTTTGTTTTGAGGAAAATGTCGAAAAAATAATTACTACAGGATATCGCACATATTAACATGAAAGAATTGTAGATTTCAACCAAATAACCATTACTATTTTTTTGTTTATTGCCTATACTTTATTCCACTAATTATTATTCTTAAGATAGGGAATAAAATTAAATTAATCTAACATCTGAATTCATGCATTTAGAAAAAAATAGCAATAAACAATAAGAAATCACTTATTCGCACATGATTCTACTAATAATTTACAAAATAGTTCATTAATTAATAAATAAAAGATTATGATTAAATCATGATAAATCTAAAATTGTATAACATTAAGATAACCACTAGATTCATATGCTCACATATTTTAGATAAATATTTCAGGAAAAGAAAAACAATGCAATAGTTATACATAATTATACATAAGAATAGTTTATAGCATGAGATACATTCTTACATAACTATAGTGCTATTTAAAGGTAGTATAATAGTTCACAATAGGGAAACACAATAATCAAAGGTCTGTAGAAAAAATATATTGGCATAAAATGTCTTTCCTCCACTAATGTATGTTTGAAAAATAGTACATGCTTGACAAAAAGTACATGAGAGCTCAATGAGCCAAAAGCCCTTTTTCTTTAATACAATCGCTCTATAAATTAACATTCATCTTCATTGTTGACCTTTCCCCTCCCTAACACTTAGACCATATTTTTTAAAAAAAATTTCTTTATCCTAAATGGAATGATGAAGGAATGTTAATAACGAAAATTTTCATAGTTTCTATTTTGCACATCATGTATATTCACACATTGAATCTTCCTTTAGCACTACCATTCCATAATGCCTCTTGTTTGAAAATAGTTTTCCTCTTTGTATGAGACTTGTCTATTATAAGAATTCATGAATTATTTTAAATTTTCATTTCATCCTCTACTGTTTGATCTTGATGCTTGTTATTAAGCTTTTCATGTTCCCGTGGCTTATCTTTTTTTAAACAAAATTTGTAGGTCCATTATTGTGTAGAGGTGGGTATTTTTGAACACAATGTCTACCACCTATACCTTTTCCATCCACTCATCTATACCACCTATAACTTTTTTATCCACTCATTTATACATCATATCTATAGATCAAAATGTATAGTTAATTTAAAATAATATAACTAGGAAAACATTTACCAAAAAATTAATGAGTTACAAATATAGAAAACTCTAACTCATGATTTAGAGAAGCTCATTTAACAGAAATAATTCATTTTTCCACTAAATAAAGACTTAAATTATAAACCTTAAGTTTTAAATTTCATTCTCTTTATGATGATTTTAATTGCATCTTTATTAAAATGTTATGTTATTAGGATTCTAAATGGTTGGTAGTGTGTGCATATTAAATTCGCATATCTTGAACCAATGCTACTAGGGAATTGGTAAATCATGGCAAGGCCTTTCCAATGTTATAATAAACATGTAGAATGGAATTTAAAGAAAAATATGTCACTCAATTTTTTTTATTTATTTTTTATTGATGTGACATTACTCATTCACATGATAATACAAATTTCTTTATGATGTGACACAACCAATGTCACACCAATTTTGCATGAAATTTTTGGATGTGAAATTGTATAAGAATTTCCTATTTCAGATTTTTAAAAAATTATTTTAAGAGATGCTTCACATGTTTCACAATAAAGAAATATTCACATGTAAAAATTCTAAGTGCAAAAAATTGTGAAGGAGAAACATTTTTATTGCAAAATAAAATAAAATTTGTGCAATGTTGTAAAGGGATAGTCAAAAGTAACGAATTTAGGGAATGTGAAATACATCACATGAAATAATTTTTTTTTACGGCTTCTTGTCAAGTGTTAAACCTATTGAACGCATATCATATGAATGTTTTCAGGGTGCAATGTGTTGTAGAAAAATATATTTTGAGCACGTTAAGATGAAATAAATGACGAGGGATAGAAGCCTCATAAATTGTATAAAATGCTCATTTTAGGAAGAAAATATTTTCTCCTGGTGCAATCTTAACTATAGGAAAGTTTTTTTATTGCCCAATAGGAAGTTTTTCAAAAAAAAAAAGTTTCATGTGAAATACGAAAAAGCCACATTTTTGGGTATGTGTTCTATTCTTTCCACCACTATCCCCATGCGCTGTACATTGCACCGGGCGTAGCAAGGGGGTCACAGGGGGGGTGGAAGCCCCCCTGCAGGGGTCCGGGGTAGTGCCCCAACAATTTTTTTTTTTTTGGTGTGTGTACCCACTCATAGGCGGACCCACCCATGTTTTGTGCATGAGTTTGCACATGGTTTTGGAGTATGATGGTTTTTGTCCCCTAGTATTTTGTAGATCCGGTCAAGGGAACTACGATTATGTTCTAATATAGGTTTAATGGATTGGGGTTTATGTATGCTTCGGCATGTATATATATGTGTGTTGTAACACTAAAAGGAATATAATGAAAAATCAAGCTGGTCATCCTGATTTGGGATCCAAGAGAAAATCTCTTTGTTTTTCTATTTTATGTTTTATGCTCTCACTATTGTTTATTTTCCGTTATAAGATTCGTGTGTAGATAATTTTTGTTTAGGGTTAAAACCTACATTTGGTATCTGAGTTGTTTCGGCTTCAAGGGGACACCTTTGCTGCTGAGGGTTTTTTTCTCGGGCCTGAGGTAGACCCTATTCTGTTGGAGATATACATGATTGATTCTTGCAGTGAAAGAATATGGCGAGCAACGGGAAGATAGAGATCGAGAAATTTAATGGTCAGAGTTTTGAGTTATGGAAGCTCAATATGGAGGATCTGCTGGTGGATAAAGATCAGTGGATTGCGATAGATCCAGGTACTAAACCAACGAAAATGTCAGATGAAGACTGGAAGAAACTAGATCGGAAGGTTAAGAGCACAATACAGTTGTGTGTCTCAGATTCAGTATTGTTGAATGTATCTGCGGAAGCTACAACGAAAAATTTGTGGGAAAAACTTGGGACTTTGTACCAATCTAAATCTCTAGTGAATAAGTTGTTCCTGCGGAAAAAGCTGTATAAGCTAAGGATGAAGGATGGAGACTCGGTGACAGAGCATCTAAATGCCTTCAATACTGTGGTAAGTCAACTGTCATCTGCTGATATTAAAATCTCAGATGAAGATAAGTGCATCAGTTTGTTGTGTTCTCTACCAGACTCGTGGGACAGTCTGGTTATTGCAATAGGTAGCAATACAACTACCTTGAATTTTGATACATTGTCTCAGCCTTGCTATCAGAGGAAATGAGACGGAGAAATATGCAGGGTCAAAATGGAGATGCCTTATCTGTACAAGGAAGGTCCCAAAATAGAAACAAGAATAAGGTTTCAAGTGGGAGATCTAAATCTCCTGGAAATTTTGTAAAGGTGTGATGGAAATTTGGAAAGGAAGGGCACTGCAAAAAGGAATGCAGATCTAAAGCTCCTGAGAAAGGAAAGGGATCTGGTGATGCTCCTTCTGCAGAGGCAAAAACCACCTCAGATGAAGGTGGGGATGTGTGTTTGGCTTCTTCTTCAAATACACATGTTGATCATGAGTCATGGTTGATTGACTCAGGTGCATCCTTTCACTTCACTCCCTATAGGGAGTGGTTCTGCAAGTATGAGAAATATGATGGCGACGATGTATTCCTAGGGGATGATAGGAAGGCTAGAATCGTCGGACGTGGAAAAGTAAAGCTGAAGCTGCAAGGTGGAAGGATCAGAACACTTCCTAGTGTTCTGCATATTATTGCATTGGACAGAAATCTAATTTCTGTAAACAATATGGATGATGCAGGTGTAAAAACAGTGTTTGAGAAAGATTCCTACAAGATGGTTTATGGAGCACTAGTATTAATGCGGGGAGTTAGGACTAGACCTCTATACAAGCTACAAGGCAGCATTGTTATTGATGGGTGTAACAGTTATGTGGTTCTTGAAAGAGGAGCGAAAAGCCTAGTTTTCTCTGGAGAAAAGACCATGCTATGGCATCAAAGGCTTGGGCATATTGGAGAGAAGGGCCTTTGAATACTGCATAGAAATGGTATGGTAGAAGGTATGTCTAATTTCTCTCTAGATTTCAATTTCTGTGAACCTTGTGTATATGGGAAGCAGAATCGGGTGAGTCTTCCTTGTGGTGCTAAGAGGGCGAACAAGATATTAGAACTTGTGCATGGTGATGTGTTTGGACTTGTGTCAGTTCCATCACTGGGAAATTCTGTGTAATATGTTTCATTCATAGATGAGTTCTCAAGGAATACATGGATATATTTCTTGAGGAAGAAATCTGAAGTCTTTGACAAATTTAAAGATTTTGAGGCTCTGGTGGAAAACCAAATAGAGAAGAAGATAAAGGCGTTGAGGATAGATAATGGTGGGGATTTCTACAAGAAGGAATTTGAAGATTTCTGTAAGAAGTGTGGCATAGCACGACAGAAGACTACTCCATACACACCTAAGAAAAATGGAGTTGCAGAAAGAATGAACAGAACGCTGATGGAAAAGGTAAGAAACATGCTCAGTGGTACCGCGTTAGGATAAGAATTCTGGGCAGAGGCAGTGGAGACTGCATGTTACTTAGTTAACAAATCACCTTCATTAGCGTTGGAGGATAAGACTCCACATGAGGTATGGACTGGTAATAAACCCTCTCTTTCACATCTAAGGGTATTTGGATGTGATGCATATGTACATGTTCCAAAGGAGAAAATGACCAAGTTGGATAATAAATCTGAAAGGTGCATCTTTATTGGATATAAGGATGGTTTAAAAGGTTACCAGATTTGGAACCCAGAAAAAAGGAAGGTTGTGTACAACCGAGATGTGGTGTTTAGAGAGGTGAAATATGTTGTTAAACATGAATTCATACCAAAGGAACCTGAAGAGATAGAGTTTCAGCTAAAGGAGGATGAATCAGACTCTACAACAGAAGCAGACTCAGAAGAAGAAGAGCCACAAACTCCAGCTGTGAGAATATCAGCTCAAGAAACAAGGCAACCAGAAAGGTATAGTCCATCTGCTTTCTGTTCAGGTTTTTCCTTAACTATAACTGATGATGATCCCAAAACTGTCAGGGAGGCAATATATTTAGAGGATGGAAAACTCTGGAAGGAGTCCATGGTTGATGAAATGGCATCCTTGCATAAATATGAGGCATGGGATTTGGTGGAGTTACCAGCTGGAAGGAAGCCCATCGCGAGAAAATGGGTGTTTAAGAAGAAGATGAATGTAGAAGGAAAGGTGGAGAAATACAAAGCGCGGTTGCTAGAAAAAGGTTATTCCCAGGTGCCGGGAATTAATTTTGGTGATATTTTTCCTCCTGTTGCCAAAGTTATTTCTATTAGATTACTTTTATCTATTGTTGTTGCATTTGATTTTGAGATAGAACAGATGGATGTGAAGACATCATTTCGTCATGGGGATCTAGAAGAGGAGATCTACATGAAGCAACTTGAAGGATTTATGGTGAAGGGTAAGAAAGAACTGGTATGGAGGTTGAAGAATTCTCTGTATGAGTTAAAACAATCACCAAGGATGTGGTATCAGAAATTTGATACCTATATACGGGGACTTGGCTTCACCAGAAGCAAGGAGGATCACTGTGTTTATTTTAAATTAATTGGCGACCATGTTATTTATTTGGTCTTGTATGTGGATGATATGTTGTTGATTGGAAATGACAAAGAAATTATCCAAGATTTGAAGACCCAGCTGTTTTCAAAATTCGACATGAAGGATCTTGTTGCTGCAAACTATATTTTGGGCATGGAAATTAAGAGAGATCGAACAAAGAGGAAGCTTTGGTTAAACCAAAGGAAGTATGTCGAGACTATATTACAAAGATTCAATATGTAGGATAGTAAACTAGTAAATTTTGCTATTCCTATAGGTGTAAAGCTGTCTGCTGAACAGTGTCTCAAGACACAAGAAGAAGAGGAGGATATGTCCCATGTTCCATATGCAAGTGCAGTCGGTAGCCTGATTTATGCAATGGTCTGTGCTAGACCAGACATTGCACATGCAGTGGAAGTATTGAGTAGGTTTGTGTCAAACCCAGGGAAAGAGCATTGGACAACTGTGAAGCGGGTTTTTATATATTTACATGCCACTAGTGAATATGGCTTGTGCTACCAGGGAAGAACAGGATTGGAAAGAATGTTGGACATTTGTGGCTTTGTTGATGCAGGCTCGGCCGGATATCTGGACCAAAGAAGATCTACAAGTGGTTATATGTTTAGCCTATGTAGAGGCGCAGTCAGTTGGATGAGTAAAAGACAGTCTGTAGTGGCTCTTTCAACTACAGAGGCAGAATACATAGCAGCCACTCATGCAAGCAAGGAAGCAGTTGGTTACAAAGATTGTGTTCAAGTATGGGGTTGGTATAGCAAGCTATAAGAATAGATTGTGATAGCCAAAGTGCAATTTTCTTGGCTAAGAACCCTGCTTACCATTCAAGCACAAAGCACATTGATGTTAAATATCACTTTGTTAGAGATATGGTTGAGGCTAAAAGGGTGTTGCTGGTAAAGGTGGACACTTTTAAGAATGTTTCAAATGCATTGATGAAGTTTGTGCGCACTCAAAAGTTCTCTTCATGTAGAGAAACAATGGGTGTTGAAGAATTGGCCCAATGAATAAGCTCTCATGTGCCCCCCCGTGGAATGAAAACAACAAGTGAGAGAATTTTGGGTATGTGTTATATTCTTTCCATCACTAGCCCCATGCATTGTATGTTGCACCGAGTGCAGCAGGAGGGTCACAGGGGGGGCGGCAGCCCCCCCTATCAAAGTCTGGGGCAGTGCCTTGGCAATTTTTTTTTTTTGGTGTGCGGACCCACTCATAGGGAGACCCACCCATGTTTTGTGCATGATTTTGCACATGGTTTTGGGGTATGATGGTTTTCGGCCCCTGGTATTTTGTAGATCCAGTCAAGCGAACTATGGTTATGTTCTAATCTAGGGTTAATGGATTGGGGTTTATGTATGCTTTGACATGTATATATATGTGTGTTGTAACACTAAAATGAATATAATGAAAAATTAAGTTGGTCGTCCCGATTTTGGATCTAGGGGAAAATCTCTGTGTTTATCTGTTTTATGTTTTATGATCTCGCTATTGTTTATTTTATATTATAAGATTCGTGTGTAGATAATTTCTATTCAGGGTTACAACCTACACACATTCCCAAAGAGATAAGAAAAATTTAGTAGAAGCTATTTTAAAAATTATTCTAGAGGCATTAAAAAACTTTACCAGAAGTGAAGAAAAATATTGAAGAACGTATATTAAGAGAGGCTAATGAATTTCAAAACAAAATAATTTAGATATATTGATGAAGAAATTATGTGAAAGTAAAGGATACAATATACATTGAAGAATATGAGAGTATAGTAATAAAAAAGTTCCCTAATCCCATTAGATGGTAATTTCAATAGTATACATTGGGTTGACCTTAGCTCAAAACATACTACATATAAAATGTAATTATTGATTGATTGGTGATCATTTCCGTAAAGTGGCTTTTGTGAATAATACCTCCTTCCTTAACATTTAAACATCTTATTACTACTAATAATTTGTTACTTAATAAATGAATTTGATTTTTTTCTTTATCTACGTTACCTACCAAATGCAACAATTTGGATTGACTCCATATTTTCTTACATGATCATTCATTTTATCTTTCTACAATGAACTTTCGAAATTAATACTCTTTCCTTGAAGACTTTGTTGATTGATTACTTTATTTTTTCATGTTCATGGGGATTTAAAAAAAAAAAAAAAAAAGATAAATATTTCCCTTAAAATTAGCAAATAGACATGAATATTTTATTACTTTGCAATTTTTCACAAGAGATGTGAAGTAACTTATACACATGAGATATTTTTAAAAGAGAATAATGTGAGTATTTTTTATTCCTTCTCTTTTACCTCAAAAAAGCGTACACACTCTCTGAAATGGAGGTGCATTATAGTGTGCATGTACTTTATAACATTTGTTTTCTCTTAAATTAATGGATCAAGAATTTGTTTGATATATAACTTTAATGAAGTTCTTTAGAAAACTTTTTTCGTAATGTAGTAGCTAGGCCTCTTAGATGAAGATGTAAGGTGTGTGGGGCCTTTTCGAAGGATTATGAGCATAGGGATATTAAGGCATCAATGTAGAGGCGGTTAGGGGTTAAATAAATATGAGAATGTAGTTGTGTGTGGAGATAAGGCCTAAGGGGAGGTAGGGAACATAGCATAAATGGGGATTGTATGCCAATATAACTAGGGGTGCAAGGGTAAATGAAGATAGGGCTTCAGCAGAGGTGGGGATGGTGGGGTAGAGTTACATAGAATATTTGTAAAGATAGGGACCTAATGGGGAAGTGGTATAGGTTTATAAGTTCGTAGTTATTCCTAGATATCATAGGATCAAGGTGTTGTTGATGGCCACATCACATTATAATATTCTTTTAGGGAATAAATTTTGGGTTTGGTCCCCTAACCATATTGAAATTTTATAGGCTCATACTTGATGTTCAAAAAATCATAATGATGTATATCCCCATCTTGAAACTAATGTTACTCTAGAAGGGTACTCTATGGCAGTTTCACATTTTTTTGATGTACCTAGATGCATAGAAGATTTGATTAAGACCTAATGTTCAATTTTACACTGTTAATCATTTCGAAGCACCAAAACTCTTAATTTGTGTTAAAAATATCTAAGTGATACCATATCTTCACTTTAAGGCAAAAGATACCATTAAAAGGCCATCTATGGTCTCAGATGTCATCTATAATCCTTAAGCCCTAGAAACCACCTGAAACATTGAGAGGCCATGTGTGGTGGCTTGAGGCACAATGCTTGGGCTTAAACTCTTATATGCTTTGAATTTTAGCTAAGTATTAAGTTTACCCTCCACCATATCAACAAAGTTAACATCTATTAGTGTTGCTCATGGTACTAAATTTGAAAATTATGTTTAATTACCAAGGTTTTTGTTCCCCTCCCCTAATCATTATCAAAAGACTCAAGATATTTCTTCTTTTCCACAAATATAACCAAATCCTCCATAACAAACATGCGTGAAACATATTAATAGTATAAATATTAGACTAAAAGAACAAAGAAAAAATTGTAAAGCCTCATAACACTTTATGTGGGCCTTATTCATGGCATTTGAGCTAAGCAAAGTTGAATGAAGAAAAATACAATACAATCATATTAACCCACCTCTATAAACATTTAGGTGATCGCTTACTCAAATATTCCCTTTCTAGGAATGTGCATGTGCTCTAAGATGCATGGACACTTTAAAACATATGCATATTCTTTCCATTCTTAAAATAAATAAATATTTTATTCGGGCATAATTTTTAGAGCCTTCGCCATTTTTAGTGTAAATTATATGTTGCACTAGTATAGATGTAAATTTATAATATAAAAAAACTAATATTCTAATTTTCTAAAAAGTAAGCAATTATATAATTATATATATATAATAATAGAATAAAATTTTAAAACATAACCATTAACAAAAACAACGTGTTCTTTATAATTTTATAGATTTTTAATGAATTTTTTTACGTTTAAATATACTAACACATAAATTAATATAAATATATATTATTCAAAACCTTAAATTTATACATTATAATAACATTTCATTATTCAAAAGCTCTAATTTATAGTAAATTGAAAACAATTTTTCTAATAAAATTTATACATTATTATTTGGTCGACATTTTAAACTAGTTAATGTGGTTTATCTTGAGAACAGCATGAAAATATTAATCGAGAATAAATAGTAAAGACCCAACATTACCCAGATATAGCTTTTAAAAATTAGCCATGATTAATTTAGTTAATTAGTTATTAAGAAATTACTTTAAAAAATTACTTTAAAAGCTTAAAACGAATATTTTAATAAATATTTTAATTTTTAAAATTATTTTTAATAAAAAAATTAGATTTCAAAGAGATTCTTCTAGGAAATTGCATCATAAATCATAGAATCTATGTGTTTCAACTACTAGGTGTAGTTCATCATCAAACTACACTTACTAGGTGTAGTTCATCATCATACTACACTTTTGCATTCTCTTGTTGATGCACTGCACTTGGTAGTTCGAAACGCTTATATCCTATGATTAATAATATGATTTCCCAAAAAATATATTTGAAAATGAATTTGGATCATAGAAATTTACACTGTCAAACATTTTAATTATTTAAAACATTTGAAAATATTCTAATAAATATTTTACTTATTATAACTATTTTAATTAAAATACAAGGAAGTAAAAACTTTCATAATCTAAGAAGAGGGAAAAAGGGAAAATTTAAATCAAGGAAAATAATAATAAGGGAAAAAAATATAAAAGGAAAGAAAATAAGAAGGAAAAATGAAGAAGAAAGTGTCTACAGTGACCTAGAAAACAAAGAATCCAATGGAGTGGGAAATGATTATATCACAGAGCTGGAGTCCAACTCTTACTCAATTTCCAGTCATCATCTCTATTGATATTTCTAGCATGACTCCAAATTTCAATAGATTTCTAGCATGAATCTCAATTTCAATAGCCTCCTGAAGTCCCCTAGCTTCCTATGGTCGAAGTGGTCGAACTTAACAATGACCTTGTAGTTCTCAATGCAGACATGGTAACACTATTTTTCTGCATGTTAGGAAAGATCTTATTTGCTGAAAATATTGTGCCTAATATCTATATCATGCTCCTTGATTCCCATTCCTCCAATATAGGGAATACCATAGTAACAAGGAATCTATAATAATTATTTCTTGTGTTCTTTGTTTCCTAGATTCTTGTAGGCTCTTTCTTGGTCATTTTCCATTTTCCTTATTATCTTTACCTTTAATAGTTTTCTTTCTTTTTATATTTTTTTCTTTCATTATTTATTTTTGTTATCTTAATTTCCCCTTTTCTCATTTAAAGATTATGAAATTTTTTACTTCCTTGTATTTTTATTAAAATAGTTATAATAATTAAAATATTTTTTAAATATTCTAAATAACTAAAATGTTTGTAAAAAAAATATTGTATAAATTAAAATATTTATTAAAATAATTTATTTAAACCTTTTAAGTAATTATTTTAAAATTTTTCTTGATAGCTAATTAGCTAAGCTATACTATTTATTCATAACAATCTATTATGTTTTTCACTTTGTATTGAAAATAAACCACATTAAGGTCCAAGATTTTTTCTCGAAAATGGATACTAGGGTTCAATTTTTTTCACAGGCGGCCACTCTTTCCTTTGTAGCTCCCACACTGCAACAACTTGGGAGATCGATTCCATTTACCTTTGCAATGGATGATCTCGTCCTTGCGCCTCATGCTGCGCACTGTCCCTGTCCTGCTGATCTAAAGCAGCCACCGCAACCATCAGAAAACTAGCGGCAGTTTCAGCGTTTCAAGGGCCCCTTTCGCCCCTCTGTAGCTCTGTATGCTAGCAACCTCAGCATTTACAATGATCTAGAGCCTTTGAACAGACGTGAATCGACAACCCCTCTCATCTCTCAGCACACAAGCAACAAAGCAGGGTTTAGCAGGCAGGGGAAGAACGTTCGGCTTTTTAATCGCTCTGCTTCCCTGTCCTCTGTCTCGGATCTATTTTTGTTTTTAAGTGACAATCTCCTTACGCAGGAGAAATCTCCTCCCCAACAGTGCCCATGCAGACTTGCTCTCGGAGACTCAAAAGGTCCTGGCACTATGTCAATCTAGTAGGCATCCAGGAACCTCTCTGCCTCCTATTAGATCCAAATTTCTCAACCTACAGGCAAGACCATTCTGCAATGGGTCAGCTCTTTAGACTTGATGCTCAATCTCAAACTGGATCTGGAATGATGGATTGGGATCCCCTCAGGCCTTCAAAGACTTCTCTTTCAAGGTAAACAACTTGAAGACCTTCTTCCCCTCTCTACTTACAGCATTAACAGAAATGACTCTTTAGTGTTAACCGTTCGTTTGAGAGGTGGCACAGTGGGACAGTCATCCTCTGCTCCTCCTTTCTCTTACAAAGATGCAGTACACTCTGAGAACCCCAAACCCCCATAAGCCCTTAAACCCAAGCCTTTTTTGGTTGACAAGCTAGATGAAGTTCCCTCTGTTGAGATCACCCATGAAGGTCTCACAAATGTACTTCAAAAATTTGTAGAAAGAGCCATCATATGAAGATTTAATGGACTGTAGACACGCTCTCAGGAACTCTATGAATGGATCCATGCAAACTAGACTCATCATTGCAAGGTCAACTTCTGTTCAAGAGGATATTTCATAGTTATGTTTGATAACATTAAGCATTATGAAAAGGCTTTAAAAGAAGGTCCTTGGTTGATGGGAACTACAGGGCTCTTCTTAACTCCATGGTTCCCATCTTTTGATCCAATAATCGCAGTCATCACCAAGACACATGTATGTATCAGGCTTCCAAACTTACCAGCCCATTTATGGCATGTTGCAGTCTATAAAGCCATAGGCAACAACTTGGGCAGCTTCATAATGGTATATTTTTGGAGGGAAAATAAAGTTCTTTACACATATGCCAGAATATGTGTGGAATTAGATTTAAGCAAGGGACTTGTAGACCAAATCAATCTCATGTTAAATGACTTTTTTTGGATTCAGACACTAGATTACGAGAATACTGCATTCTGTTGCTGCCATTTCCACCAAACAGGGCATCTGCAGAACTCCTGCCCATCTCTCCCGACAAAAAAGAAAAAGGATAACATCTCCAAGCACAAATCCAAACGATGGGCTCCATGCTCACCGCCACCAGAGGCGAATATTCTGAATCCCCTAGCTCAAAAGATGAAGGTAGCGATGCAGAATCGGATCATAGCCTTCAGATGATGGACCTTTCCACCGATGCTCCGGTGCATCCCCCCGATACTGGCATCACCCAAAAATGTGTCCATGTGACCTCCTCTTCTGAATCAGAAAAGGAGAGCCCCCCTTTGGAGAATTCCAGTCTTCAAGTTGTTTTAGCTCATACACCCCAGGATGGATGGGTTAAAGTCAATAAAAAGGGAAAAAGCTTCGTGTTGAGGCTTCTACCCATTCTGGGTATAAGTCATTCTTTTTTCTTTCCAGTCATATGTTGTAGCTCCTTGCTTGTTTCACTCCTTTTCCAAGACCGAGGTTAATAGATTTATCATTTCCGGTAGCCAGTTTTTTGTTTCTCTTGTTTGTATCATCATAATGTACCATATTTTTGCTTGATAAAATTAGTCCAATTCAAAAAAAAAAACAAAAAAACAAAAAAACAAAACAAAAAACTACATTAACTAATTGAGAATCCAAAAAAATCACAAAAATGTTAAATAAAAAAAATATATATATATATTTAAAAAAACAATTTGCATCATCATAAGCTATCGTATACATCAACCAACCAATGCACTCTAAGGATAATGTTTCTTGCACTCATTCAACTACTTTCAAATATTAACATGGTTTGGTTTACATAGACCCGACCTGGGTTAACAAATCTTTCAAATTATATGGAAATTGCACTATGTACACGTTTTAATTATGTAAAAATTTCAGTGTATATAAAACAAGATCAAACATCATTTAGGAGTACATCTTTTAGGAGTATATGGGAGAAAAAATTGTAATTATTTGAAATTTTAATATATTAATATAGACTTATTTTAAGCATTGATCTAATATATGAGTTTAGAGATCAAATTTCTTTAAATATAAATTTATTTTTATTGTGAAAAATATATTTTTTATTATTTAAATTATATTTTTGAATATAATAAAATTTACTTAATTAAATATAATAATTTTTAGAATCTATGCTTCTGTGATCCATATAAAATTGTAAAATCTCTTTCGGTAATAATCACATATAATTCCATTATATGTGATTATTACGGAAAGAGATTTTACAATTAAATATAATAATGTTAAAAAAAGTTATTTTAATATTATAAAAAATAAATATAAAATTAATTATTAATAAAATATTTTAACATAAATTAATATTAATATTAATGTATATTTAAAATTATATTCATGTAATAATAATATATATTTAAAAATATATTAATAAAAAATATTTTAATGTACTATGATTTATATTAATTATATTTAACATATTTTTTATTTAAAAAGAAAATTATTTTTATTTTGAGAAAAACATATATTAACTCCAAATTCATCAATATGTTTTTACACAAGGCCTTCACATTAACGGTACAATGAGCCTCTATCTTAATAAAAGCAAAGGATGCTGGCAAGCGAAATGATATCCAATAGCAGTCCCGATTGGTAACATTTGACTTCAAACATAATTAAGATTGCGAAGAACAGCGTTGGTTGCAATATAGATTGGTCGTCAATAACGCCACTGAAGTCGATAGAGATAGACATAGTTAAGCACTGCCCTCGCCATTACCATAGGCATAAGGATCAGAGAGACGCTGAAAGTCAACATCAACTTATTAGCATGGCCAGATCTATGCAAATCTACCAGGGTTATTGACAATAACAGAATGCCTGTAATCATCAACGACATAATTAAACCAATGACAATGTCCCATCGTGAAGGCATTCTGTTTCTCCCAATTCTCGTTTGCTTCTATGTCTTAAACTCCAGGCCTTGCAGCACCACGTTTGAACTTTAAAAAAGCGTATCCTCTGGAATGATGAAACTGTGTTTTGGATTGAAAATTTCAATATATACAAACAAAAACTGCGCCATTCTGATTATATCCACACATTATATAAACTGTGTCATGACAACTATTTTTCTTCGCATCTTCGCTAGGAATTGTTGAAAATTTATGTTTAATGCCCTCCAACAACTCCTGATGGAAAGCGATCTCGTAGCATGCAAGACGAACTGATCGAAACGTGCAGAGCAAGTGATCCAGCAATGAAAGTGGATTCTGAATTAATAGTTTTTAGCAAGATTTCTTTCCTGAATATAAGCTTCTCAACATCTAGGTTAAATGATGCTTCGTTTTTACTATTCCAGCGGCTTTATAATTTATTATAGAATTTTCCAACTAATTTCGCAAAGGGCCGAGTTCGTCCTGTACTTCATTAACCTAATTATCTGCAAATTACAAGGGAAATACAAAGTAAATAAAAATTGCTAGTTTTTCTTACTAGCAGCTTTTAGTTCAAAGTAAAAGGAAATAACAAGTTTTCAGTTAAATGTGTTATAATTCTAACCCAATTTCCTAAATTACAAGTCCCAATTTTTTAATTAATACCATAATCTAACCCAATTTCCTAAATTACAACTCAACTACCACATTGGTAATCAATACCATTTCAAAATAAAAATAGATAAAAAGTAAGTTTCCCTAAATACCATTTTTTATTTCAAAATAGAAAGGGAATAACAAGTTTCATAGTAAGTGTATATTTCATTACGTAACTCGCCCCGAAGTATTAAGTAATTTCATTGATTTATCATATTTGTAATAGCTTAGTATATTTATTATATATTTACTCTAAATTAATATATTTTCAAATTTTAAATATGTAATTTTTAAGAGGTTTTGTTTTGTTAAGGCATTTACTATTATGTTAGTAGTAGGAATTAAACTCACGTGCAGAGAAGAACAAACCATTCACTGAATTACAAATGATTTATAGACACGAAGAACAAACCATTCACTTATAAACACTCACAAAAAATTATGTGAAGTTAATGTATAGAGCCTTTTGCCTTATCATTACTACGGATAGATTGTAACCAACCGTATCATTACTATATATATAGATTGTAACCAAAAATATTATATAGATCAGCTCAACCTAAGATGAACATGTGGTTTTCGTCAAACATAAAATTATAAAAACAATTTCTATCTTTATTTTTATTGAATTTATTTATTTTATTATGGTGAATTGTTAATTTATTGGAGTAATTTTGGGAAGGCTCAATCTAATACCTTATCTAGGTAAGTGTGAAAATTTTAGAGCTACTTATTTTTAATTTAGGCAGACCATGAACTATGGTTAAAAGTCTCATGTGAATAATTTATGAACATGAAACTTTTATTAATAAAAGATTTAATTAGTGAGTCATAAAATTATAGACTAGTTTCACATTTATTGGTAGAGGCACTTTTTCACTCAACTAAAAAAATAACAAAACTAAAACTTATCATAGGACATTATTGAGGGAGATATGAGACTACGAGATAGATATTTCTTGAGCTAGTTGGCTAGTGGAACCCTATTTGAAGCGTAAGTGTTCAAATTTAAGACCCTAGACTGAAGTTAGTTGAAGTCAAAAATTAATTAAGGTTCCTAGGAAATTTTTCTCCACATGAAGCTAGATAAGTGGAATGAATCTTAGGGTCATTATTTTGTTTTCTAGATAGGTGAAATGACTCTTATGGTCCTTATTTTGTTTTATGTTATCTGAATATGTATAAATATGTTTTATAGTTTTATGTACTGTATGGAACTACATAAACTAAGGGGAACCTATATTATTTATTTTTCTAACTTTCTATGTAATGTGTAAAAATAATGTGAAGTTGGTTACACTTTTCACCTTTTCTTGAGAAAAAAATTTCATTTTTTCAGTTCTTCAACTTTCTGCAAACCAAAATAATTTTTTGTTTAGAACTTCATTTTGCAATAGAAATAAAATTTGTCAGAAATTTTATTAGCTTTCTATTACTTATTTTTTGAAATTTTTTTATACACATTTGATATGTCAACTTAGCGTTTCTTTGAGTGTGTGTTTTTTAACAATCGAACGATTCATACGAAGTCACGTTAATACACACTGTTTTATTCTTAGAAACTTTGTATTTTTGAGAAACAAAATGTGTTACAACAATCTAGACAGAGTCTACTTCGGTTTCGTTATATTTACAAAGCCAGCTGATGCATATCGTAATTACTAGAATTTTTTGAACTCATCCAGTATGAAAAAATTGCATATTTTGAATATGTTTCCCGCATGAAATTTCTTAACATATAAATTATAAACTAAAAATCTAAAAGCTACCCATTAGATACAACGGAACAATGTAATGAAACATAGTATGTTCAATTTTTTTTACAATGTATTTTGGAAGATACAGAATATTGATTTCACTTAATCATAATGACCTTCAGAAATTATTTGCACCCGGTTTATTAGAAAATTAATTAAAATTAGTAAATATTTATGAAATTCCATAAAAGTTATATTTCTTGAAAGTAGATTGAATTCTAAAAATGATTTTATTGGTTCCAATAGTTAATTCAGAATGTTTCATGGAGTTTAATCAGTCCAACGTTGAAGATATGTATTAAAAGCTTGGCTCTGCATAATTGCAGACGTGTTATTTCGGCCAAAATCTTAAAAAAAATTCGTCGAGTTGTATTTTGCGCCGATGGCCTGTCAAGTCTAACGACATAAAACTTCAGTCAAATTTTTTATGATAGTTCTGCTGAACTTTTACTTGACTTTCCGTCATCCGAAAAATACAACGAAACCCCTCCAAAAAAAACATTTCCTGGCAATACAAATTGACGTAAAAGAATTCAATTTTGTTAAACACGATGTTAAAGCACACACATGGTGTATGAGAAAGATGAACACACACACAAGAGACTCAAACACACAATGAAGGATAAGCGTGTAGCTCTCTTATTTTCCATTATACAAAGATGTACATTTATAGTACAATGGTGTGACTCTTGGTTTCACATTCCAAGGTCAGTTGGACTCCATTGTGACTTTTCGCATTCCACACCTACCCATGTAGGATTAGGTGTTCCAAAATCCCCCCTTAATCCGAATTGGTATGTGTGAGTCCAAGAAGAGAGTTGTAATACAAATCTACAAAGTATACATGGCAGCACTTGGGCTGAATCAACTCTCTGAAATGTTGGAAAAAAGACGTGGTTTTAGGATGATCACAAACACTGGAACGCAATACTTGTTGCAGTTCCTGGAACTCTTCCAAAACTGGCAAGAAGTTGAAAGCTTCTGCTAGAGGAATTGTCCCTCATAAAAAAGGGAGACCTTCAACCTAAAAGAAGGGAGGTCTACTACTTGTAATGGTTTTAGGATTACCAACAACTCTGGAATGCTTGAAGCATTTCCTGGAACTCAACCAAAAGGCGGCAGAAGAAATTTGAAGGAGAAACACTGCTGGAAAGTGTTCCTCATATATGAAAGAGGACCTTCGACCTAAAAAGAGTCTACTACACGCGGTGGTTTCAGGTTGTCCACCATGAAGATGATGGTTAGTTGTCCACCAATCAAAGGCGTGCTCATGGGCATCCGTGTCTCTGGCTACATCTCTGACTCTGGAATGACGAATTGTGGCTCAGGCTCGCTTCAACTGCTCGCTACAATTAAACATGGAATGAGAGATTATGGCTCAGGCTCACTTGATTTGTCGTCAAAGCTTGTACATGACCACCATTTTCCCCCCTGTCAGGGACAAGGTGAGATGATGGCGAAAAATCAACTGCAAGTTTGCTCAATATTCGTGAACATGTTCTGACATGTGACTTAAACATCTTCTTGGCTGCTGATGCCCATTGCCAAGAAGCGATCCATCCAAGATGAATCTTTGTTCTTGCAGGAGGCTTGTTTCTGAAGCATCTGTCTGAAGAATGGGTGTGCCGACCGCAGTGCTTGCATGGATGAAGATCAAAACAGTGATCTTTCATGTGGCCAACTCGATCACAGTGTTGGCATGTCAAAATCTGTTGTGGAAGTGGAACAGGATCTGGAACAGCTGCAGGTGAACTGTCATACATGAATCCGGCACTCTGAAATATGATGGGCTTTGTGTAGTCTGGAATATGAAAGGACACATCCTTGTCATATCCAAGACCAGTTCTGTGCTTGTTGTGGACAAGCTCTTCCCAAGGTCCGATGATGGGCTTGAGAAGTCTTGAGCTGAGCTGCTGCTGTCTGCTTGTCTGCTCTAGTTTTGGAGGCCGAATGAGGATCAACTCACTTTGTTGACTTCTGTGATGAGATTCTTTTGCAGCCGCAGGCAAGCAGGTCGGAATGGCAACTCTTTTGCTGAATTTCTTCTTGTTGAAGCTGAGATTCCAACTGCAAAAACTCAATCTTTTCATGTGCATCTTGCAAACAACTGTGAATTTTACAAAGAGCATCCTTGCTCATTTTTATCATGTCATCAACATTTGAATGAATGAGGTTATTCAACAACTCTAATGCCTCATTGATTTTTTTCATTTTCAACAATTTAGGCTCAAAAATAAATGAAAGGGTGTCGGCTTCAACTGAAAATGCACCCGTTTACAATGTGATTCAACAAAAAATACAAATGACTCCAAAGAATTTCCAACTATGGAAATCTCAAAGTACAAAGTGTGCTCCTCAAATGATGGAGGGCAATCAAAAATGACTTATATCAACGATTTTCCAACAACTCAAATACTGATTGCAACTATGAAGAAGATGCAAATACAATGTCAATGTAAATGTGCAGCTAAAAACACTATGCAAGAAGCCTTTAAAGTAGCTAAATTTTCCTTCAAAGAGTTGTTTTGCACCAATAACAACTCGTATTCAAATGTCAATTTCTTCAGAAAATCATCCTTTTGTATATGCCAAAAATCATAAAATGTAAATCTTCAATTTTCTCTATGTATAGTCCATGCCATTTCTTCAATTCTGCTATTCATTTCCTCCTCTTTGCTCTTCCTCTCTTTCTCTCTCTCTGCTTTTTTTATTTTCTTTTAATAGGAATAATTAAAAATGGAGGGAATTTTAATTAGGGAAGCAGAAATATTAAAATGGGATGGGATAATGGATGAGGGGGGCTATTAAAAAAATTAAGAATGAATTTAAAAAGGAGGGGGCAATATTTTAACAATTAGGTGGTATTGTAAATGGAAGGGATTAACTTTAAAAGGAAAGGGAACAAATTTAGAAAGGGCGGTCTTGCAATTGGGGAAAGTGGTATGGGTGATGGAAAATCACATCAGAGGGATTGCAGAGAGGTCGTAAGGCCGAGAGGGTGAGAAGACGAAGAGGTATAAGGGGGCAGGGATTAGTTGTGTGATGATTGCAGTGTGGGTTTGGGTAGTGAGGTAGCTTGCGTGAGTTGGTAAGAGCGCAGGTGGAGTATTAGGTGGAGAGGGTCGTGGGTAGGGAGGCAGATGGTGTGGCAGAGTTTGCGTAGAGGCCGAAGGCGTGGAGAAAGCGTTGGGTCAAGGGCTGAAGGCGTTGGAAAGAGCGTTGGCCAGATTGAAGAGCTGCTATGAGAGGCGTATGGGACGGTTGAATGGGAATGCTTTGAGTAGAGTCGTGGATTGTAAGAGCCGTGGGTCGTGAGTGTGAGGTGAGGGTTCCAGGGTATGCGTAGAGGAAAGTGCGTAGGGAGGAGCGTTCAGAGAAGAGGGAGCTCGGGCGAGCGGGGAGAGTGATGGGTTGGTCAACTGTTGAGCAGCGAGTGTTGTGAGGGGCCAGGTCTGCGTAGAGGTAGGGTAGGAATGAGAGCTCGCACTGTGTGTTCGATGGAGAGTTTAGGCTGTAGGGTTGAGCTCAGAATTTTTTATCTTTTATTTTTATTTTTTTTATTTTTTTTTATTTTAAAACAGCAGAGAGCAGAGATAGGAAATCCACTTGAAAAACAATAGTAGAATTTTTCTTTTTCCAAATATAGAGCAGAATTAATTCCAGCAACAGAAAAATGGAGAATTTGTAGATTTAGAGACTTGCAGAGAACTCATAAATCTTAGAATTTTTTCAATGAAAACTCAGAAATATCTTCAAAAACCCTCTCAGTAGCTCAAAAATGCAGAATTTAAAAATACTCAGAAATATTTTCCACTAAAAACTCATAAACTTCTTCAGGAATCCCAATTTAAACAAATTTTCCAACAACTCTCCAAAACAGAATTTAATGGGCAGAAATTACAGGAAGAAATCAAACTTCAGATGGGCAGTGCTGCCTTTCTTCAAAACCAGTGCCTGAATGCTACCAATTTCTGAATGCTGCGATTCTAAATTCTACTCCTCTCAAAACCAATGCTACTCTTCTTCAAAACAAATTTCTGAATGTTGCTACTTTTGAATGCGGAAAAATCACTGCTGCAACAATCTTTGAGTGCTGCAAAAATTATCAAAATTTTTGCAGATATGCACAGGCCATAAACACAAATGACTCACTAAATTTGGAGTTGGTTGTGGACGTATAAGCTCTGATACCATGTTAAACACCTTGTTAAAGCACACACATGGTGTATGAGAAATATGAACACACACACAAGAGACTCAAACACACAATGAAGGATAAGCATGTAGCTCTCTTATTTTCCATTATACAAAGATGTAAATTTATAGTACAATGGTGTGACTCTTGGTTTCACATTCCAAGGTCACTTGGACTCCATTGTGACTTTTCGCATTCCACACCTACCCTTGTAGGATTAGGTGTTCCAACAAATATTTTCTCATAATTTCACACATTTGGTCTAATTTTGTGAAGAATTATTTTGGGTTAAAGGACTTTTCTTGGAGGTACATTCAAAGGACATTTTTGCAAAGGATTGTTTTGGGTTTAAGGAATTTTCTTGGAGGTACATTCAAAGGAAATTTTTACAAAGGATTGTTTTGGGTTTAAGGACTTTTCTTGGAAGTACATTCAAAGGACACTTCTTCGAGGTATGTGATACATTTTTTGGATGTTTTTTGGGCTTCATTTTTTTTTAGGGTATTTTGTTTTTACAGGATTTCAGCTTAATTTTCATTGTTTTTAGAGGTTTTGGGATTAATTTTCAAAGGACTCTTTTTACGCTTACTTTCTAAAGAACTCTTTTTAGGCTTAGTATTCAAAGAACATTTTTTGGATGTATTTTTCAAAGTGATGTTTTTTTAGAGGCTTTTTTGAAGTATTTTTTAAGGTGGCATTTTTAAGAAGTTGGAATTAATTTTCAATGGAAATTTTTTGGAGGTATTTTTGGAAGTGACTTTTTTTTCGAGTATGTGCTTTTCGTTGAATTAAATCTTTTATAATGATTTTTTAAAATGAGTTTTTGTCTAACTTTTGAAATGAATTTTTTTTGCAGGACTTGGAAGGAAATATTTTGAGCTTTATTTCATTTTTATAAGACATTTTTTTCTCAGATTTTTTAAAGTAAGCATTTTTTATTGAAGTATGTTTTTTTTTGCAAAATTTTTAAAATGAGTTTTTTTTTTAAATTAAATTTTTTGTGATATTTTTTTAATTGAGTTTGTGTCTAAATTTTTGAAGGATTTTTTTTGAAGTTCATAATATATTATCATGGGAAATCAAAGGAATTGCACGAGAAAATATGATAAAAAAAGAGACCCCGAGGAACGTAGAGAAGAGACGAGAGAATCTCACAAAAGAAGGAGAGAAGCACTCTGGAATATTGAAAGGGAAAATCAACCTCAACTAGAAGTTGAAGGAATTATGTAAATGTAAATATTATGAATTCGATAATTAAAATTTTCCTACTGTAAAATGTGAAGCTTAATTTTTATTTGATGAACTAATTTGAAAAATATTTTGCAATGTAGAGAGATAGAGATATTCCTCAAAACATTGATGATGAGATAAAAAAATTTTAAAGAGAAAGTGAAAGAGATATTTGACCAATGGTTGAAGACAGTGAAAATTTTGAAAGAAATTCAAGTGAAGAAATTGAATCACAAGGTATATATATATATATATATATGTTGAACACATGCACGTATTATCAAAATTATACATATTTATTAATTTAGTTATTTATTGAATATGTAAACTTATTATGTACTATTCATTCGAATATCTACAGATGAAATCAATGTTGATGATGAGATGTTAGAAAATGTTGACACTCACACATATGGAGATAAAAGACCCAACCATGTTATATGATATCATTTTAAACACATTTTGATATGTACTTCATAAAGGAAAATGTGATAGTTCAAGCCCAAATGTTGAAAGTTCTCCTATCATTAAGGAAATTTAAAGGAGATACGACTTTATTGGGTATTCGAAAACTAAAAAAAAGATTAAAAAATGAAGGAAAATGTGATACAAAATAAATAGTACTATAAATTCAATTAGAAGATCTAGACAAAAAAATATTTCAATTGTACGTAGAGCAATAAATATGGCAGTGGTTTCATCAAGTACTAAAGAGAATCACTTGGTAAAATCGATGCCACGAGCATTAGGAACCTCACGAAAAAATTTATGAAAATATCAGAAATTTCAGCTGCCAATAGATGTAAATTATGAAGTTTCTTGTTGGAGAGCTATTTGTAGTCAACCATACAAAGATATACTTGGAGAAAATGTTAAAAAAACAATATATGAATATTTGAAGAAAAATTCACGTGTTTCACCAAATGCAAGGGATTTGATGCAAAGAAGAATAGCATGAAATCCGTATGAAGAACATGATAAACATTTCTTGGAAACCACTCAGATAGATTTTTTCAACTAGTTCAAAGAAGAGAATCGTGAAATTCATGTCTCAATTAGTGCTTTTGTTAAAAAAAAACCATGATATGTAAAACCTATCACCATACATGACACTTGATGTTGTCATTATCATGTGGAATTTCAATTATATTATGAAACATTCCTTAATTTTGGTAGAACATTTTGGAAAGATTCACCTCCTCCTTCAACTATCCGTGATTTCATATCTCAAATTCTATGTGAAAGAGAAAGCGATGAATTGTTTTAAGAAAATAAATGTGTTGGTTGTAAAATATGCGATGATTGTGGAAATTTGACTAAATTTCAAAACAAATATCATATTGATGTAAATGATCAATCATTTTCGAACATGAAAGTTAAGTGGAAGAGATGTGAATATATTCATACATTGATTCAAGGTTCAGATAGTGCTAAAATAATTGAATTACAAGAAGAACAATTTTTTGTGATAGTTTTTTGAGAAAGTTTGAGGCATAAATTTATAAATACACCAAGAATTCCCATAGAGCTCCATGGCAAGACTTCCAATTCAAAAAATCCCGTGAATTTTTCCCACAAGGGACCATTTTGTCAGCAATTGATTTTGCAGAAAACTACACATTTATTCCAGAAAAATAAATTCAGAGTGAATGCTATCATTTGGACCAAGTCTCGATGCTCATCCATATTATATATGGATATGCTAAAAAAAACATCAATCATATAGAAAGCACTAATGAAAATCGACATGTTATTAAAGAATATCGCTTTTATATCACTGACGATCGTACACATGATACATATTTTGTACAACACTATTTTGGAAATATTTATGACTCCTTGTAAAGCTGTGGAATAAAATTCAATGAACATTGGATATGGTCAGATGGATGCGTAGGTCAATTCAAATCTTCACAATCATTATTTTGGTTGTGATGTCCTCATAAGAAAACCTACATTAAACATTGTTGGAATTTCTTTGAGACTAGCCATGGAAAAGGAGAACATGATGGTGTAGAGGCATGCATAAAACAAGCACTTCGAAGATATCAAACAAACCCCTTTGCAAACCCATTTGTGGATGCTAAAGAATTTGTTCAATGGTCCAATGTTGCTCTAAGCCATGAGACTAACCAATCAAGGGAAGTATGAAGGTACATTCAATTTAAATTTTATTGGATATGTAATTTTAAACAATGTACATTCATCACAATGATTATATTTGATGATATTTTGATATCATATTTGCATTCTTCTTCGAATTTTCCATATATAGGTTCTTTTGGCATATTGGGATCGAAGATGTAGATAGATTAATTAGAAATGACATTGAAACTGTCGACACCTAATCCTAAGGTTTGGGTGAGAATATTTTATATTTTATATTAAATTATATTAGGAAATAAGGAAGGCCAAGAGTCATTAGGAAGTGAATCTCAATAGCCTCACCTCCACGTATAAATAAATTCACATTCTTCAGCTAATACACATTCTAATTTGCGGAGTTACCTCCTCGTTTGACATGGTATCAGAACCAGTCCCACTATTGGCATTATTTCTTGTGGTGTAACTCCCTCATTTCTGCTAACAGTCTTTCGCTCAGTCAGTTTTATGTCTAGTTTTTTCTTCTCTATTGGATTGATGCCATTATGAGTTTATATACTACAATTCTGCATTTTTTTTTAAATTATCTCTGCAATTTATGCACAGTTCTGAGTCATTTTTGCAGCTTCTAAAGATTCTACAATTTGCAGTTCCTGTGTTTTTGCAGTCCTGCAAATACCTCCAATTTCCAAGCTCTTGAAATCCGGCCATTCCAAAAAATTTAATGGCCTCTCGGCCTTCCCCATTCTCCAACACATCTCTCACCCAATTCCCCTTATGCATTCCCTATCTTCTATCTCACTTACGCACTCCCTTAATCATTCCCTATCTGCTATCTCCCTTATGCATTTCCTATCCATCCCACCCATGCCACCTCACAACATTCTATGCCCACCCCCTCACTCCACTCGGCCCACAGGCCCATCCCACCATTTCCATTCGTGTTATCTCTTGTCTCCCTCCGGCAGAGCACGAACAACTCTACTTGATCGCTTGGATAGATTCACACATGCAAATTCTTCCCAATAATTTGGTAATTATATTCCACATCTTGAAGGGGGGATTCCTATATTGAATCAAACTATGGAATCATTTCCTGAAGCACTTTCTCCCCCACATGAAAAAACAACCACGGATGACACATTGAATGATGTGATTGACATAATTGGGAGAGTGAATCTTGAATCAATCCCAACTCAGTCAAATTAGTAGCCTGGGCCATCTCAGAAAGGTCCTCCCAAATGGCTGACAAAGACACTAGAGAATGTTCATCCTGATGAGGTTGGAAAAACGGGAACAAGAAGTTCCACTAAACAAAACGAAGGTGACGTAGATAATTCTGATTCTCTCGTTGATATGGATATTTATTATAACTATGAATTGAGTTTGTCTATAGATCATGAACCAACTTCCTTCAAATAAGCCGCTTCTCATGATGAATGGAAGGAAGCGATAAAAAAGGACTATGATGCCTTGATAAAGAATGGCACTTGGAAGCTGGTTGATCCGACTTTGGGAAAAAAACCAATTGACTATAAGTGGGTCTACAAGAACAAGTATAAATTAGATGGCTCACTTGACAAGCACAAGGCCAGGCTTGTGGCAAAATGTTTTGCACAAAAATAAGGAATCTATTATGAAGAAACTTTTTCTCCCACAGCAAAATTGACCACCATCCGGACTCTCTTTTCCCTAGCAGCTCAGAATGGGTGGAAAATCCATCAGATGGATGTAAAAACCTCATTTTTGAATGGAGATCTAAAGGAGAAAGTTTTTATGTCCCAGCTAGAAGGATTTGTCGTAAAGGGCCAAGAACACAAATTTTGCAAGCTTATAAAATATTTGTATGGCCTCAAGCAAGCACCATGAGCATGGTATGAGAAATTAACCGAGCATATTATGAAACTTGACTTCAAAGATTTTTACCTTGATGATGCAACTTTGTTTGTTAAGAAAGTTGGAAAAGCAGTTGTATATCTTGTGGTGTATGTAGATGATCTTTTGATGACAGGGAACAATGAGAGTTATATTGCATCCATGAAGAAAGAATTAAAGAAAGGTTTTGAAATGACTGATTTGGGTTATCTTCATTACTATCTGGGTATTGAAGTAATTCAACATCCTAAATTTATATTTCTTTCTCAAAAGAAGTAAATTAGAGATCTTTTGAACAAGTTTGGCATGGATGAATGCAATCCCTTAACCACTCCAATGGAACAAAACTTGAAGCTCACATCCATTGAAGGGAAGGAATTTGAGGATGAAAATAAGTATAGATAGCTTATAGGAAGTCTTATCTACCTGACCACCACCAGACCTGACATTTCATTTGTTGTTGGAATCCTCTCAAGGTCTATGCAAAAACCTTTTGAAGGACATTGGTTTGCTGGAAAAAGAGTGTTAAGGTACTTGAAGGGGACTCAAGACTTTGGACTCAAATATACATAGGTATGAAACTTCAGCTTGATCGGATACTCTGATTCAGACTTTGATGGGGACAAAGAAACAAGGGTGTCTACTACAGGTTACACCATGAGTCTTGGATCAGGAGCTATCTCATGGAGATCACGCAAACAATCAGTTCCAGAAGATTCCACAACTGAGGCAGAATATGTTGCAGTAGCTGAAGCAACAAAGGAAATTGTGTGGCTCAGGAAAATTATAGAAGATTTGCAGATGAAACAAATGCATTCTACACCACTCATGATCGACAACACTTCTGCAATAAAGTTGGCCAAGAACCCAAAGTTCCATGATCGAACAAAGCACATCAATACAAAATACCATCTAATCGACATCATGTTCAGGCCAAAACCATCCATCTACATAATTGTTCCACAAATGAGAAAGCCGTTGATGTCTTCACCAAAGCACTTGGAAGAGAAAAGTTTGAAAAGTTTAGATAGATGCTTGGACTCACCAACATCCCTTCGGATTAAAAGGGGGAATGTTGACACCTAATCCTAAGGGTTGGGTGAGAATATTTAATATTTTATATTAAATTATATTAGGAAATAAGGAAGGCCAAGAGTCATTGGGATGTGAATCCCGATAGCCTCACCTCCATGTATAAATACATTCACATTCTTCAGCTAATACACATTCTGATTTGCGGAGTTACCTCCTAGTTTGACAGAAACAATAAAAGGGACTCAAAAATTACATTCAATTAAAACAAATTTGTCCACAAATATGTTTGCATTGGATAGAAGAAAATATTCTTGCTTTTGGCATGTTTACATAGACAACACATAATATAATGACATTTGGGAATACAAAATGTATGTAAAAGATTGGAAACATATAGAGCTAAATACAAAGTGGAAAATGTCCATTGAAATGTTTGAAGAAATGAAATCAGAGGAGACTACAATATCATCTGGTGGTGATCAATTTTTTGATCTTGTTAGAGAAGGTAACATTTGAATTTGAATTTGATAGAGATATAGAAATAAATTTAAATACATAATTTTGTTAAGTTTGTTTTATTGTGTAGGAGATGTTTTTCCTGTAATTTCACCTACTGACAACAATGAAAATGTGAAGTATTATTTTATGCATTACGTTGAACAAAAAATGAAATTACTAGAAACCTATAATGTCACGGGTTTCCATATGAAAGAGGATCTAATATACTGAAAGGTTATTTTTTTAGACAAACTAATGAAAATGGGGGTTTTTTTTACTTTCAAGACTATGAACCTGATGTCATAAGTTGTCAATATAGTCACTTGGTGTGTGTGGCAAACATAATTTTGATAGATGTTCAATCAAAGAAAAAGAGAAAATTAAGAAATGGAAAATGTCAAAATCTGATCATGAACGGATCATTCAAGATGACATTTCATTGGAATTTTTTTGATTGAACCGGCCAAAAATTTCTTCTCTTTGGATTCATGTTTTAGAACTTCCAAAACTCAACTAAAACTTGAGTTTCCTTTTTATGTTATATGTGCAACTGTTTGCACATGTACATTGTTTTGCTACATGCATACTAGTATCAATTGAAAGTAGCTTTTCTATACATGCATTGATTAAAAATGTTGCAAGTACTGGATATATATGTTCTAGAACTATTGGATATATATATATATATATATATATATATATATGTTCTAGAATGAAATTAAAACTGAAAGTAGCTTTTATATGTGCATTGATGAAAAATGTTGCATGTACTAGATATATACATGTTCTATGCAATTAACTGAAGGTAGCTTTTCTATGTGCATTTATGAAAAATGTTGCACGTATTGGATATATATATGTTCTAGAATGAAATTATCTATTAAAGTAGTTTTACTATGTGAATTAATGAAAAATGTTTCACATACAGAATATATATGTTCTAGAATGAAATTAATTATTAATGTAGCCTTTCTATGTGCATTGATGAAAATGTTACACATAGTGGATATATATGTTCTAGAATGGAATTAACTGAAAGTATCTTTTCTATACATGCATTGATGAAAAATGTTGCACGTACTAGACATATATACATTATAGGATGCATTTTTAAAATTTTATGGTTGTTTGACACATCTAACAAGACCTAGAATCTTATGATTGTTTTTAGATATATATATATATTCTACTGCAATCATTTTAACATATATATTCAAACATGTGTAAAATCATTTCTACATGTACATATATTGATGTGATTTTTTTTTTTTTGGAAAATGACAGCTTAAATTTAAAAAAAAAAACATAATATCATAATCACATTCCAAATGTAGTTCAACCATCCAAAACTTAAGTTTTAAAAACAAAACAAATTATATATAACACAGTAACATTACTTCACATGCCAAATGTAGTTCAACCATCCAAAATTTAGGTTTTAAGAACATTATATATCACATTCACATGTAAAAAATGTATTTCACATAAAATATGTCCAAAATTTGTAGATCTCACAAGTATCAAGTATCAAGTTACATATGACTGCATCTAGATAAGACTATATATGTTACACCATTTTTTGGTCATCTAACCTTTCATCATTAGATGGACCCAAGTACACCATGTAAGACCGGTTTTACCCCAAGTAAAACTGCTTTCACTATGTTAATTAGGAAACCCCAAAAGGAAATATTAAACAAACATATATTTGTTTGATTTTCCTCAAGGAATAATTAATTAAACCATAATTTAATTATTATTCCCAGTCATGTTTAACCCAAAAACAAAGAAATTAATGAGATAAACCCATAGTTATCTTATTATTTTCTAGGAATAATTATTTAAATCTTATTTAGATAATATTCCTTGTTAAATATGAACAAATCAACCACCATTAATTAAATAAATCATTATTTATTTGATTATATCCCAACCACTTCCTTAAAAAGATAAATAAATCATTTATTTATTTATTCTTCACTAATCAAGGGATTTGACCCAAGTCAAACACCCTTTCCCTCCAACAAATAATAATAAAATATTCCATAGAGGTGGATCTAGATTTAATTAACATTATTTTAATCATGCACCAAGATCTAGAATGACCCAATATTTTGTTATAAATAGGAGGGTTTTCCCCATCATTCTTCACCTTTTGTTGCCTATTAGATCACTCTGGATCTATACACTTGGTCTCATTTTTCTACCATTTGCTCCCATTGA
Organism: Pinus albicaulis; assembly: GCA_034641835.2. Classification (NCBI taxonomy): domain Eukaryota; kingdom Viridiplantae; phylum Streptophyta; class Pinopsida; order Pinales; family Pinaceae; genus Pinus; species Pinus albicaulis. The sequence goes on from CM076582.1 coordinate 1,454,103,623, forward strand.
GCTCTACTTTCTGCATTGGGTTTTCTACATCTACAAGAGAGACAAAGCTTAGATCTGAAGTGCTGAGGACTACAAAGAACCCATCCCATTGAGGAGATCTGGATACACCTTCTTGTTTCCTCTCAGGTGCCCTGTAATATAAAAATTCATTCAAAAAATCGTGTTCTTGTCTTGTCTGTTGGATGCATGAAGCAAACTCTTTACTTTACTGCTTAATGTCTTTCCATTTATAGATCTGTTTGTTGGAGCATTTTAACTACTAATCGCAAATCTGAAGATGTTTGGCAGCCTCTACTGTTGTTAGGGCTATTAGTTATGCGTAGCTAAAGTGGTTCTTTTTCGTACACTTCGACGAAGAATTCATACTAACAATATACAAAAAATTAAATTTAAGACTAAATATATTGAAAATATAATGTTTCATGTGTGCATGTTCATCATCCATCAAATAGTGCATGTGCATCATCCATCTAATACAGATGGATGTAGTGTCTTTCCCAACAAAATCACAATCCTTGAGCTATCCTACGAAGCATGGGGAACCTGTACACGATGTGTACAAACATTAAAATTTGATGTTTTAAAATTGAGTGAGAATGTATATAACTTCATGTAAAAAACAAAATGTAAAAAAAAAAATCATGCAATACCTCATGAGGTTCCCTCTACATTTGTTGCTTGTCCACTATAGCTTCCCCCACACAAACATCTCCAACAGTAAATTGTACAACACACACACACACACACACACACACACACACACACACATATATATATATATTAAAAAATTTCAAATGAAAATGCATATATAAAATTATTTTCAATAATATTAAAAAAAGTTAGATAACTTGTTCAAATGGTTGAAATGGTGGGAGAAAAGAAATTGTCTATAGAAACCTAAAATTCAAAAAATATAAAAGTATAAAATAACTCAAGTTCAAGATCTCAATTTATAATAAAACTTTTAAACTTCAATTTATAAATTATAACTTAAAAACAAATATTTCAGTGAAAGATTGAATACTTCCGCTAGTGGATTTGGCACATATCCTAAGAGAGGCTCCGAAAGAAAATATTCAAAAACCTAAAATTCAAAAAATTTAAAATAACTCAAAATATCTAGATCTCAATTTATAATAAAACTTTTAAGCTTCAATTTATAACTTATAATTTTAAAACAAATATATATTTAAGTGAAAAATTGAATACTTGTACTGGTGGATTTGGCACATCTCCTAACAGTGGTTCAGAAAGAAAATCTCCAGAATCCTAAAATTCAAAAAATTTAAAATAACTCAACATATAGATATATCTCATCTTTTAATGGAACTTTTGAGGTGGAATATATAACTTAAAAACATAAATTTTAAAAGTGAAAATTTGGCCATACTTGTGATTGCGGATTCAACACATCTCCTAATGAAGTAGAAGGTACATCTCCCAAGGAAGAAGAAGGTACCACCATCCCAAAAACATCAAACAGAATCAGAATCTATTAAAACATTTTATTATATATATGTACATGTACATGTGTGCACAATTATTTATTTTAAAAATATTTCATCATGTTTCGATATATATAATAATAGATAAAAAATAATTGTACACCATCATGTTCACTTAAAAAATACTAACATTTTCCAACGTATCTTGATGGTAAGAACCATCTTGATTGTATGATTGATGGTGAGACCCATATTGATTGTTTGAACTATAGGCTCCGACCGTGATATTAACATTTTCTTCATTCATCAAGCATGCAAAATGTAAATGGTATTAACATATAATGATACATTTTTGTTAGATAAATGTATATAAACAAATGTATGTATATATGTATTTATTACAAATTGTAGATGTGTTAAAATAATTTATCCCTAACCATTAACACATACCATTCCCATGCCCTCTTCCTCATGAACAATTACGTCCTGTCAACCATTGCAACAATTATTTGCATATTTTTTTAGATATTCAACACTCATGTTGTCAATCTCTTCATATGTATAATAAAAAAAATTAGCACATGCATTCTCACATGCTCTTTGTTGATTCAGACAAACATCGACTCCACCCAATCCACTATGAACATTGTCAATCATGGCATCCCCTACTTATCAACTAATTTGAGAAGTGGCTTCCATATCTGACTGAAAATTTTCGACATGAAAAGGTCGACTAACCAATGGTGGCTCAGGGCGAGGCAACTCAACATCATGCCTAGTGCCCCTACGGTCATATAGTCGACCTTTCCCAGGACCAAAAAATTCAAAGGGAAGGTCATTTTAATTGGGTTTTATTTGCAAAATGAATTTTTCATAAAATAATTTTGTAAAATAAAGTGTAACCTCGTCGTTCCATGGGAGTCTTCCATAGGCCACAAGGTTTCTATAATAAAAATATTCATCTATATTAGGGTGCTTGAAATATTGCACCTTCAGCATCTTTCTTTTCGGGCCTTCTTTAAAATTAAACATAGACTTGGCCATTTATGTTGTAACTCTTTGTTTAACAACCTCCCATGTATCGGGACCCATCATTGTTTCCTTTATTTTTCTCATGACTTCTACAAAAGTATCAGTGGTTGACCCAAGCTTTCGATACACACATACTAGTTCGTCTAAACAGTGTGTAACTATTTCCACTCTTTGTCAACTCTCAGCAGGTAGAGTCAAAGCCATGAGATCTCTCTTCAATTTTACATGAATATGTTTATACATTTATAACGTGCATTGTTGCATGTTTTTTGCCCAAGGTATATCAAAAATGTGAGCTGGATAAGTCCTGGTTGGTAGACAACCTTCTTCTTGAATGACGCATTCTTCCCTATGTCTTTTTTGAGAAACATTTGGAGCAGCATTTTCAGCCTCTCCATCAATATATAAAATTTGGTATGTTAAAAAAACACATGTAAAAAAATTTGTACAAATTGAATGAAAAAAATATTCAAATTGACGGCCACCTCCATGTGGTTGGCTAGCATCTTACCCACCCTGAGACTATTGAGAACCTGAATGACCCTCCTAAGAACCAACACGACCACCGATTGGTTGAGAGCCAACACGACCATCCGTTGATTGGCCTCTGGGGGAATACATATCATCCCCTTCAGGCAACCCACCAGCATTTATTGATGGCCCTCTAAGGGAATTTAAACCCACCACCAACCTCAAGAGATGAGAGAGAAGCTTCATAAACAAATATGAGTTTATAATCAATTAAAAAATAAATTCATACATATAAATACATGCACATACTCATTTATTAAATTTTGTGAACCATACCACAATTGTGTGAACCATGGGCACACTCCATTGATGGAGTAGACACCCTTCTCCTCTTAGCTCCTAAAAAATAAAAAAATAAACTTATTAACAACTAATTTAACTGAAAAAATTGACAAAAAATCAATTCCATATGTACACACATGTATGTATATGTATGGAGATTTAAGATTATATTTAAATACCATAAACATCCCTGGATCCTTGGTCACCCTCTCTCGTAGAGATATGAGATTTTGTTGATCTTCGTCACTCATCCTCTATGACATATATATCTACAGTGGACATTTACAATTATTTTTTTAAATTACTATTTAAAATAAATTCAAAATAGATTTTAGAAAAATAATGTCATTTAGTGTACAAAAATTATGTAAAACACAACATTCAAAGCACTAATTGATGTGTGAAACTAAATCTAATAATTTTTTTTTATAAAAATGTTAAGCTCACCAAATTACGCTTTACATGGTGGGAGCACACCTGGTATAAAATTGAAAAAAGCACATGGTCATTAAAAAAGAAGTGTGAAACTCCATTTAAATAAAAATTTGTTGAAGTCCTCGAATTTTAATTTTATAAAAATTTGAAGTTCACCACTTGTTTCGAATGTGAAGTTCACCAACTTGCGCTTTAGATGGTGTGGTGGGAGCACACTTGGTATATAATTGAAAAAAACACATGGTCATTAAAAAAGATGAATTTATAAGTACAAAAGACACAAATATCCAAGATATGTTACAATGTCCATCAATAAATTTTTAAGGAGAGAATCTCAACACTAATTCATCTTTGAGAGATGAATCTTGAATTTTTGAAGAAAAGCGTCTCAAAACATATTCATCTTTGGGTGATGAATCTTGATTTTTTAAAGAAGAACGTCTCAAAACTAATTCATCTTTGAGAGATTAATCTTGCATTGGCATTGCCCCATATAATTCTAATTCATATATTAATTCATCTTTGATAGATGAATCCTAAATTTTCATTGTCCCATGCAATAGATCAACAGACGTCGTATTCACATTTGTACAATGTCTTATACTAAAAAATTGAAATTGGCTAAAAATATTGTTTGTTATTCCATGCAGTTCTTGTAGCCTATCCTTCTTAACTTGGTACATGCCATTCATCTGGTTGCACACAAGTTCAGAATTGGTGAAAACTACAATTCCATTTGATCCATAATCCATAGTTGTTCTCAAGCCTTTTATCAATGCAATATAATATTCCTAGGTGTTTGTTTTTCTTCCTGGTATATTCATTTTCCTTTGGATGACTTTGCTAGTCGCAATATTGGAAATACTATATGTAATCACTGGTTTCCTTGGATTGGGATAGCAAGAAACATCTATGCATAATTTCCATTTTTCAACCATATTTAGTGGGTTTTTTTATCCCTGAAAAAAACAAATTCAACAAAAATATATTAAATTGACATTTATTGCAAATGCATGGGAGAAATGACACATGTGCATGAGATAAATGACATGTGCATGGTTTATCTAAAATTTTGACATAAAGTTTATGATAGAATTCACATCTATAAATGAGATGCATTAAATATTGCATTTCCTAGAGTTTAAGGGAGATTTATGACACATATACATGGTTCATGCATGGTTTGCATGAAAGTTTTCCTTAAAATGTATGACATAAATCACATCTATAAATAAGATGCCTTAAGAAAGGATGAGATCCAAAGGCTACATAGCCCTTTATAGATTGCTTTAGAACTTGTATAATTTAAGACTCAACTAACAAACTAAAATCCTATGGATTAGAGACTGCTTTAGAACTTGTAGAAGTTAAGACTCAACCAATAAACTAAAATCCTATGGATTAAAGACTTCTTTAGAACTTGTAGAAGTTAAGACTCAACCAACAAACGAAAATCCTATGGAAGTTCAACCACTTTAGTTTCAGATTTTAGGCCTTAAATTTTGCCTTGAATTAATGGGGGAAAAGCCTTGAGTTTGGGGGATACTATCCTATGATATTTCGGCCACTTTAGGTTCAGTTTTTAGGCCTTAATGTTGCCTTGACTTAATGGGAGGAAGCCTTTAGTTTGTGGGAGAAATGACATTTACATGGTTTGTAAAATTATTTTATGCAGTTACCAAAACAACTAGTTATGTCAAAAGTCACACCTTTATGAGTTTGTGGGAGAAATGAATTAGAAATGACACATGCCTTAAATTTTTCCTAGAAGTTTATGGGAGAAGGGAGAAATGACACATGTACAAGGTTTGGCTTAGTGTGGTATGGTTTATGGATATTAAAATGAAGAACTTATATTTATGTTCCAGAGATTTACTGTAGGGGCATTTACTGGACATGTCACCTTTGAGAAAAGATGCGATCCAGAGGCTACCTGGTCCTTTATAGGCTCTGCCTTTAGGAATTCTAGAAGATAACACTCAACAAATAGACTAAAATCCTATGGAAGTTCAAAACCCTATGAGAGTTCAGCCACTTTAGGTTCAATTTTTTGGCCTTAATGTTTGCCTTGAATTAATGAGAGAAAGCCTTTACTTTGTGGGAGAAATGACATTTACATGGTTTACAAAATTATTTAATGCATTTACTAAAAACATGCTTTAAATTTAATGGGAGAAAGGGAACATGACACATGCTTTGAAAACCTTGCCTAAGAATTTATGGGAGAAATGACACATGTAAAAAATTTTCCTTAAAGTTGTTGTTGTTTATGGATATTAAAATGAAGAACTTTCATTTAGATTTTCTCCAGAGATTGACTATAGGGGCATTTACTGGATATGCCACCTTTCAGAAAAGATGGGATCCAAAGGTTGCCTGGCCCATTATAGACTCTTCCTTTATAACTTATAGAAGTTAACACTACCTGGCCCATTACAGACTCTACCTATAGAACCTTGTAGAAGTTAACACTCAACTGACAAACTAAAATCCTATGGATGTTTAGCCACATTAGGTTCAGTTTTTAGGAATTAAAGTTTTCCTTTAATTAATGGGAGAAAGCCTTTAGCTTTAGAGTAACCTTATAAAATTCTTTAATGTGAAGATAGTACTTTACCTACAAAACAATGGAACTGAAGATTGTGCTTATATATCAAAGTTATATTATGACAAATTAGTTATGCCCTTAATAAGAAGTATGATTTAGCACTTATCAAACTATTTAATAATTTATAATAATGTCATTTTTGGCTTGTAATATGATACATCCTTGATATGTACAAGAATTTTACAACTTCAACATCAACTTACACTATCATAAAAAATTAGTTATGTCCTTAATAAGAAGTATGATTTAGCACTTATCAAATTGTTTAATAATTTATAATAATTGATATGTACAAGAATTTTACAACTTCAACATCAACCTGCACTATCATCATATCACTATAGCCATGTCAATATAGATTATTTATATCAATTACATCATAAAACACACCACTTTTGAGATTTTAAAAGAATAAATCAATATGGAAGGTGTTAATTTAGGTACATTAATACACTCCACTTTTAACATTTTAAAAGAATAAAAAAACATGGAGGGTGTAAATTTAGGTACATTAATAAAATACAACCATACCAATCTAGATTATTAAGATCCATTACATCATATCTAACACAATCTAGATTATTTATATCCATTACATCCTAAAACACTCCACTTTTAACATTTTAAAAGAATAAAGAAACATGGAAGGAGTAAATTTAGGTACATTAATAAAATACAACCATGTCAATCTAGATTATTAAGATCCATTACATCATAAAACACTTCATTTTTAACACTTTACATTTTAATTACCTTGCGTTTTGGGGATACTATCGCATGGAACTCAAATACAGCCATGTCAATCTAGATTATTACGATCCATTACATCGTAAAACACTCCACTTTTAACATTTTATATTTTTCTCCATCCTATCCCATGGAAGTTAAGCTACTTTCATTTTTTAGGCCTCAAAGTTTGCCTTGAATTACTTGAAGAAATCCTTGAAAAATGACACATGCTTTAAAGTTAATGGGAGTAAGGCAATGACACATGCTTTAAAGTTTTCCTTAAGAGTTTATGGGAGAAATGACACATGTATGGGAGAAATGACACATGTGCACTATTTTCCTTAAAGTGGTTGTGGTTTGTGGCTATTAGGATGAAGAAATTATATTTATATCTATTCCAGAGGTTGAATGTAGGGGAATTTACTGGATATATCATCTTTCATAAAAGATGAGATCCAAAGGCTACCTAGCCCTTTACAAACTCTTCCTATAGAACTTGTAGAAGTTAACACTACCTATTCCAATTATACCCTATGAAGTGTGTAGAGGACCCATGGAATCACTCACACTACTTTACGTAGACATAATGGTGTATATGAGTGTACTAAGCTCAAAAATATGGTCATATTATTGGATATCTTTATCAAGAACCAAAATGTACTCCTTAAGTACATGTCGGGTCTATATAACCATCTTAAAAAACAAGTGATCATTTCCAAGCTAAGGACAATGTATGAGCCATGTGTATATGGACATTATCTAGAAACCATAGGCCAAAATAAAGGGTACTTAAGTGGTTTGAAGAAAAAATAGCACTAAGAAGCTTCGAAGGAGGGGAATAAGAACTAGAAATAGGAGGAGAAGAATAAAATAGCCACTACACATCCATGCAAGGGTAGTATAAATAATTCTAACCATTTCAACGTTGATGGTCACATTAAGGAGAATCATTGGATGTTTGGTATGTGTTATATGTGAATATCCCCATGCACTATATATTTTTCTAACCATATTGGTGTGAATAAAATGGGGGGAAAGTGCCGCCACTTTAGGGTTTCATATAAACGAAAAATTCCCCACACTCAGGTGTTCAAGGGTAGTGCCCCCCAAAAAAACATTTTTGGGAAAAATATTTCTCCCTTTATGATGGTTTTCATCACATGGTTTTTTATTTTAGCGTTTTTCTAGTGCATGGTAGTTTACCCCATGGTTCTACAGTTTCAGTTAAAGAACTAAATTTTTATCTGGTCCAACGTAATGGAGTGGTAGTTTATAATTTTCATGGGATATATACATATATACATACATACATGTGTGTGTGTGTGTATGATGGTCTACAAATTAATATAATTATAAAAAAAAATCTTCTCGTTTTGGGTTTCTAAAGTAAATTGTATGTTAATTCATGTGTTTTACGTTGAATATTTTTCATTTTATTAAGAATCTATTTGAAACAATTAACTCTATAATGTTAAAACCTATGTTTTCTATCAAATTACTTTTGGTTTCAATGGGAAACTTTTATGGCTAATGTGTTTTTCTCGAAATGTGATAGACCCCATTAAAATGGGAGATATATCGAAATGACTCCTATGGTGTAATAAAATAGTTGAGTAGTTTAAAGATATAGATGCATAAATTCAATGAGCATAGTTTTGAGATATATAAGTCCAAAATGGAATAGTTGTTGGTGAACAAATATCAGTGGATCACTATGGATATATTTTCTTCATTAAAAGGGATTTTTATAGAAGGATGGACTAACTTGGAAAGAAGGGAAAATATCACAATTATATGTTAATTCATGTGTTTTACATTGAATATTTTTCATTTTATTAAGAATCTATTTGAAACAATTAACTATATAAGGTTAAAACCTATGTTTTGTGTCAAATTACTTTTGGTTTCAATGGGAAACTTTTATGGTTAATGTCTTTTTTCTCGAAATGCGATAGACACCATTAAAATAGGAGATATATCGAAACGATTCCTATGGTGTAATAAAATATTTGAGTAGTTTAAAGATATAGATGCATAAATTCAATGAGCATAGTTTTGAGATATATAAGTCCAAAATGGAATAATTGTTGGTGAAAAAATACAAGTGGATCACTATGGATATATTTGCTTCATTAAAAGAGATTTTTCTAGAAGGATGGACTAAGTTGGAAAGAAAATAAAATATCACAATTATATGTTAATGCACATGTTTTACATTGAATATTTTTCATTTTATTAAGAATCTATTTGAAACAATTAAATATATAAGGTTAAAACCTATGTTTTGTATCAAATTACTTTTCATTTCAATGGGAAATTTTTATGGCTAACATGTATTTTTCTTGAAATTTGATAGACCCCATTAAAATGGAAGATATATCAAATTGATTCCTATGGTGAAATATAATAGTTGAGTAGTTTAAAGATGTAGATGCATAAATTCAATGAGCATAGTTTTGAGATATATAAGTCCAAAATGGAATAGTTGTTGGTGAACAAATATCAGTGGATCATTATGGACATATCTGCTTCATCAGAATGGATTTTTCTAGAAGCATGTCCACTAGGTTGTAAAGAAGGGAAAATATCACAATTATATGTTAATGCATACGTTTCACATTGAATTTTTTTATTATATTAAGAATCTATTTGAAACAATTAACTACATAAGGTTAAAAACTATGTTTTGTATCGAATCACTTTTGGTTCCAATGGGAAAGTTTTATGGCTAATGTATTTTTCTCTAAATGTGATAGACCCCATTAAAATGGGAGATATATCGAAATGATTTCTATGGTTTAATAAAATAGTTTAGTAGTTTAAATATATAGATGCATAAATTCAATAAGCATAGTTTGAGATATATAAGTCCAAAATGGAATAGTTGTTGGTGAAAAAATATCAGTGGATCACTATGGGTATATGTGCTTCATTAAAAGGGATTTTTCTAGAAGGATGGAATAAGCTGGAAATAAGGGAAAATATCACAATTATATTTTAATGCATGCATTTTACATTGAATATTTTTCATTTTATTAAGAATCTATTTGAAAAAATTAACTATATAAGGTTAAAACCTATGTTGTATCAAATTAATTTTGTTTTCAATGGGAAATTTTATGGCTAATGTGTTGTTCTCAAAATGTGGTAGACCCCATTAAAATGGGAGATATATCAAATTGATTCCTATGGTGAAATAAAATAGTTGAGCGGTTTAAAGATATAGATGCATAAATTCAATGAGCATAGTTTTGAGATATATAAGTCCAAAATGGAATAGTTTTTTGTGAACAAATATCAGTGGATCACTATGGATATATTTGCTTCATTAAAATGGATTTTTCTAAAGGATGTCGACTAAGTTGGAAAGAAGGGAAAATATCACAATTATATGTTAATGGATGTGTTTTACATTGAATATTTTTCATCTTATTAAGGATATATTTGAAACAATTAAATATATAAGGTTAAAACCTATGTTCTGTATCAAATCACTTTTGGTTTCAATGGGAAAATTTTATGGCTAATGTGATTCTCTCGAAATGTGATAGACCCCATTAAAATGGGAGATATATCGAAATGATTCCTATGGTGTAATAAAATAGTTGAGTAGTTTAAAGGTATAGATGCATAAATTGAATGAGCATATTTTTGAGATATATAAGTCCAAAATGGAATAATTGTTGGTGAACAAATATCAGTGGATCACAATGGATATATATGCTTCATTAAAAGGGATTTTTCTAGAAGGATGGAATAAGTTGGAAAGAAGGTAAATTATCACAATTATATGATAATGCATGTTTTTTACACTGAATATTTTTCATTTTATTAAGAATTTATTTGAAAAAATTAACTATATAAGTTTAAAAACTATGTTTTTTATCAAATTACTTTTGGTTTCAATGGGAAACTTTTATGGCTAACGTGTTTTTCTTGAAATGTAATAGAATGCATTAAATGGGAGATATATCTAATTGATTCCTATAGTGAGATAAAATAGTTGAGTAGTTTAAAGATATAGATGCATAAATTAAATGAGCATAGTTTTGAGATATATAAGTCCAAAATGGAATATTTGTTGGTGAACACAAATGAGTGTATCACTTTGGATATATTTTCTTCATTAAAAGGGATTTTTCTATAAGGATGGACTAAGCTGGAAAGAAGGGAAAATATCACAATAAGATTGTGTCCCTTAGATGTTCAATAATGTAGCTAGGTTCAGCCTTCATTATTAATATATTTGTCAAAAAGAATTTATAATTGTTGTTTCCTAACAAAAATCTATAACTATTATCAAAAGAATTTTTTTTGTTAGGAAATAATAAAAGGCTAGACAAGCGACAAATGGTTATACTAATGATGAAAGAGTGAGACCTTCAATTTAGGAAGGTCGTATAGTATGTATATTCTGATGAACTACAAATTTTAAGTGGACTTATATTAAATTAAAATAATAATAATAATAATAAATTCTAAAGTAAAAAAATAATAATAAAAAAAAAAGGCCAATGAATAGGTTGTTGGTATTTTGTAATTGAAATAAGTTAAATGAAGAAAAACCTACTTAGATGGAGGAGGACCAATGGTATGTGGAGGAGAGAACATGTACAGATTATAAGGCAAATTATTCAATGGGTAATGAAAAGGAACCATATGGAGGTGCAACTGGCCATGGAAAATTTCAGTGGAAGAAATGAAAATAGATATCAAAATAGTCATTTCTCAATTTGTATTTGACAGGAATATTTTTTCCTCTGCTTGCAAATTTTTTTTTTCAGTGGAAGAAATGACAACACTAGCTAGCCATTTCTAAGGGAGATGGATGTAGCTCACTTAATTCTAATGTGTGAACAAAAATTATAATGCGAAACAAATTCAAATGGAGAACCAATTCTTAGGGCCCACAATAGCCATGCTATACAAATCGTAAGGGCTCACAACATCCATGCTATACAAAATTGCAACCTCCAAAGGGCCCACAAGGAGTGAACCCTCCAAGACAATGTGATACATCACATAGTTCAACAAGGAATGAAACATAAAACTTACATATGTCAAGAATTATAATGTGAAATGTTTTAACATAATTTCAATTCTAGCATGTCACAGACTCTCAGACATGCACGTAATAGATCAAACTGAATAGTGCATGAGATCAGGTCACTAATATCTATTTTAGTCACTAAGTTCTATGTATATTATAAGGATAAAAGTAGGCCATAGATCCTGTAATCACCTAGGGAAGGTTCTAGACCAAATGGGAATATTTGAATCCCTGAACTATATTAGAAATTCTTTTTGAAAATGGAATTAATTTGAAATTTTATTGATCCATTCCCAAGTTGATGAAACAAATCCTTTGTTGAAAAAATTTTGCCAATAAAAAACATAAAAATAAAAATAAAAGTTGCATGAGATAGGGAAGGGGGCATGGCACGAAAGAGTATGGTGGAGAGGACCACAAGCATATAAAGTAAAACTAAAACCTATAAAAAAATACTAAACATAAACAACATCATTTTTCACTTTCCTTTTCAAATTATAAGAGGTTTAGGCTTGAAAGCACCTAATAGTAAAATGCATTTGTCGAGCATTTACATAGTGATAGTCACAACCTAGTATCAGTCATTTGGAGAGAATTAACATAGTGATAGTGACAAAATAATATCAGGTGTTTGGAGAAAATTAACATAGTGATAGTGATAACCTAATATCAGGAATTTGGAGAGTGGATTTGGCATAGTACAAAACCTTCATAAAACTGTAAATTCAATGACAAAGGAAAGGATAGCATACCTGGACATTCATATAAGACAAGTGGACGAAGCTGCAATGAGAAGATGAGCCGGGAGATCGCTGAAGACGTCATGGAGGACACAGGCCAAATTCCCCGCTAACAAAAAAAATTAAAATTAAAATAAAATAAAAAAAGTCAACAAAAAAAATAGAGCAACACCTCACCTCGTCGTTGTGGTGCAACAAAGAAACACTTCACCTCGTCATTGTGGTGTAGCATAGCAACATCTCACGTCGTCATGGAAATGCAATAGAGAAACAGAGCAACACCTCACCACACAGACGCGAGATGAAGAAACAAACAAACACTAGTAATATGTCGAAAACCTGTTAAGGTTTGCAGGCCGATATATTTATAAGAACAAGTTTGGCCGAACTATTTTAAAATTTCATCCAAACTTAGAGTATTAGTTTACCTAAACTTTTGTTGCTGGTTTTCCCATCTCCGGCCAAAAATTTATTTTCCTACGCTGTCAATATAAACAACAGAATGAGTTCGGCCGAACTAATTTCGAAGGTTTGGCCAAACTCTCGAACAGTTCGGCCAAATGTTTATAATAGTTTGGCCGAATTGTTCAGAAAAATGTTTTCTGCCCCCAATTCTCACAAAATTGTAATCCAACTTCGCATTTTTACCCTATATCACATGTTAGTTATAGGAAATGAACAACAAGGTTAGAAAGCCTGAAATAGTTGTAGTAATATAAAATAATTATGTCGAGGAAAGATATGTTTCAAATATAGATCCCACCTAACCTTAAGATAAAATAGGAACACTTTTAAACACTTATTTAAAAGTAAGGAAAACTAAAAGTTTCTCTCTAATAGTATGATATATAACACAAATTATGGGTAGACAAACCCTTGTATTAAATGAAATAAAAAAATAGTGTACATGCGAGAACTCATATGACTAGTTGAATACGAGAGAAATAAAACCTAAGTAAAATAAATTCATTTCAATCTAAGTGCTATCATATTCAGTTAAAAAAAAAATATGTGAGTAGCCTTCTTTCAGCAACCAAGAAAATACCAGAGACTATTTTAATATATGATTTCTTAATTATAACAATTTTGCATGTCAAATAGGATACATGGACACTTTTTGATAGAATGTAGCTGAGAAAGGCGGGGATGCCATCCCTAGTAATGTGTCTCTCAGTGCACATAGATATTCTTAGTTTATTTTTCTAGCTCTGTAGTAATGTGTCCGTTAGAGATTAGTTTTGTAATGTGTCGCTCGACGTATAGAGATATGCTTCGTTTAGTTTCATAGCTCTGTAATAAGAAATATAGATTTTTGGTTCATTGATCATAACTCTCATTCAATTTATCTACACTGATCGTAAGTAATATTCAATTTATATATGGTGAATTAAAACAATGCTCACTTTTCCATCGAGCTCTGAAATATCATGTCAAAAACATTGTGTTCGTTTTTAAATTAATATTTTGAGATTTCATATGTTACAAATAATCATGCATGCATTCTTATAGCCTTTTCAAACATACTGAGTAATTATGCATGCATTATTATAGCCTTTTCAAACATACTAAGTTCTTGTGTTGATTTTTAAATGTTGCAAATAATTATGCATTCATTCTTATAGCTTTCTCAAACATAGTGAGTTCTTTCAAATATTTTTCAAACATAGTGAGTTGTTTTGAAGATAAAATGTTCATGGCGAAATTTCAAAAATCCCCATTGTCTAGTTCTTAAGTTCTTAGGTGCCAAAAAATTGAATGGATCCCTATTATTTAAATTCATAGAAATAAATTTGACATGAATCTCTATGTTGGCTTTTAGCACCTTCTTTCTTGTTATAAATATGTTGTTTTAAGCACAAATTTAATCAACATTGTTCTAAAATATTAATAAATATAATCTTAAACAAGTTGTGAAGTTGGAAAAAATGTCAAAAAAATAAATAGATATTTAAAAATAAATGGGTATTCTTTGACTAAGATTAATAAAATGAAACATTAAAGAAAGTAGGTAAGCCTAAATAGCTCCCTCCCAAGCCTCTTCAAGATATCATTCTCCTTATTTACCTTACCCTTTTCATAGAACGTAGGCACTTTTTTGAAAACTACAATAGTTTTGAAAAATAACAACAGTAAAATTATTGTCACTCTTAAATCCCTAAAAGCACCTTTAAAAGAAACACTCAATTTTTCAAAGCGCCTTTCAAAGACAAACTCAAATTTTCAATAACCTAGGCACAAGTGTACTAGAAAGAGAAATAGTCCTAGTGAGCTACTCAACCTGATGATTATGAAAAAAGCAAGGGTGCTCATATTCACTCTTCCAAAATCTACCCCAAGAGTAGATGTTGCTTGACCTATCCAGAATCAAGGTTGTATCCCATAGTTGCAACGTATCAATCCTTCATCTGGATTGGGTACTGCCTCCATCCGAGTTGCGTACCACCTCAATTAATTCATTATATATTTCATGCATTACTTCAAATTATTTTTATAAGACATCATATTGCTTGGGTGAAGGATACCATTCATTTCAGACTGGTTGGAATGGAGGCATCCATACTGATCCTCTGTTGCAGTAATAGTGAGAGTAGAATCCTTAGAATGGGGGCTTCTAGATCAATCTTATGTTGCAGTAATAGTAAGATAAATATTAAGACAGTAAGATAAAATTAATATTAATGAATGGTAGTAAGAGTTTTCGCTGCCTTATTTACATATAAATAAGGGTACAGACACAACCACATTAGTAAAAATAATATTATAATTTTCC
Source organism: Pinus albicaulis (assembly GCA_034641835.2). NCBI lineage: Eukaryota > Viridiplantae > Streptophyta > Pinopsida > Pinales > Pinaceae > Pinus > Pinus albicaulis. Next base: position 1,454,119,245 of record CM076582.1, read on the forward strand.
CCATAGGAGGAGTCAAAAGCATGGGATCTAGTCATTAATCATAATAGAAAGATCTAACCTGTCAAGTGCGGGAGATAAAGGAATACCATCACCAGCGGTGGAGGACCAATTAATGTTCTGAGAAGGCCTCACCTTTGATTGAAAGCAAAAATTTATGCAGTGATGAGAACAATATGAGACTAACCTAAAGACCTTTTCTCAATGAATTATAGGGGGAATCATAGTGGGCGACACATTGATCAGATTTTCACATTTAGGTTTCATGACATATCCCACTTACAACGTGAGAAATGAAACCCAAATGGACTAGCACGAGGCTTTTTTGTGGCTGATAAACTTCTGAAATGATTTTCGGTGCGGAGAATCGATTATGAGATAAAATATCATGTGCATTCAAGTATCTGAGTGGGATAAACTATAGCTGTGTACATGGGAGCTGTTATGGGTTAGGTGAATTCAAAGGTATTGGAATTGACAAGAAATTTTGTAACATAACTTGATTAGCACCAATATTTTTTTGATCCATCACATTCAATTGGTAGCCTACCTCTGAGAGCCCGAGTCATTAAAATATGCAGAAGTGGTAGCCTACCTCTGACAGCCCGAGTCGTTAAATTATGCAGAAGTGGTAGTCTGCCTTTGTGAGTCATTGAAATATGCTAAAGAAATAATGATGACATTTCGATTCATTGAAATATGGATGAGAAATAACAATTGCATTATTTATTGTGACACCAAGGTAAGCCTCTGCGATCTCCCTCATCTTCATTAACACTACCTCTACAATCTCCCTCATCTTCTTTAACACCACCTCTGTAATCTCTTTTTCAAGAATATGCTTCTCCACCTAGCCTTATAACTTTGTAATTAACAGATATCATGGCCTTGTCATGAGTAGTTGACATGTCAACACATGAAACAACCAAGTGTGGACACTCACAGACAGATGCAGGGGCAGATAGAAGTAATACACCACACGGGGCAGATCACAATTATATATTGTCATGCTAAAGATCATACCAACTTTATGCCTAAAGTATTTCACATAAAATTTTAAGCTCTAATGCTACACTTCAAGCTAACGTTAGTTAGCCTCAACACTCCAATTTTGATCCACAATTTGATCTTTTTCCTAATTTTAGGTAAAAAATGAAGGACCACTCCAATAAGACTCCCATGTGTATGAGATGAGTTTTCAATATTAGACAAGCAGAAAAAATATTTAATATCCATACTTGTAAAATAAATTTGTATTAAGCTTATATTTTTATCCCAAATTAACGCTAGTAGAAGCGATATCGATTGCTATAAACCATGCCTTGGGGCAGGTATAATAAGTGAAAATAAATAACCAAACATCGTGCACATACCACACTTAAACCCCAAAATAATGACTCATAATTAAAATATAAGTTATAATTTTAGAATATACACTCAAGAGAGGATTCTGAAAACTATTGTAAGATTCTCTAATAATAACCAACCATCCAAGTTATATATATACACATGTATCAAAGTGAAAATTACATAATGTTGTAAGGGTATAATTTGAAATCTTTGGAAATTACATAAAATATATAGTAGAACTATGAAACATGAGGGATTGTTAGTCTTGTCAGAAACTCTAACAAGATATTTGATGTTATACAAATCCAATGAATTAGAGACAACCCTTATATATATATATATATACTACAAAAAAAAATTATTGATAATAAGAAGACTTGTTCAGGACTAGTGTTAGGGGTTAGTTGGTAATAGGGATATGTAACATGAAAGAAAAGATTAACAAAATTGTTGGGTTTGTGTTATATTCGGTGGGTGGACTCGCCCATGGTTTTGTGCATGGGTTTGCACATGGTTTTGGGGCATGATGCTTTTTGGCCCTTGGTATTTTTTTGATGTGGTCAAGGGAACTACGATTATGTTATAATCCAAGGTTAACAGATTCGGGTTTATGTCTTCTTCGGCATGTATATATATGTGTTGTAACACTAAAAGGAATATAATGAAAAATCAAGCTCATCATCCCAATTTGGGATCCAGGGGAAAATCTCTATGTATATTTCTTTTATGTTTTATGCTCTCGCTATTTTTTATTTTATGTTTTTAAGATTCATTTGAATATAATTTTGTACAAGGTTAAAAACTACATTTGGTATCATATCAGGTTTCGGCTTCAAGGGGATGCTTTTGTTGCTGAGGGGTTTTTTCTCGAGCCTAAGGTAGACCCTATTCAGTGGGAGATCTGTGGGATCGATTCTTGCGGTGAAAGAAGATGGCGAGTAGTGGAAAGATAGAGATTGAGAAATTTAATGGTCATAGTTTTGAGTTGTGGAAGATAAATATGGATGATCTACTGGTGGATAAAGAGCTGTGGATCGTGGTAGATCCAAGTACTAAACCAATGACAAAGTCATATGAAGACTGGAAAAAATTGGATTGGAAGGCGAAGAGCACAATACGGTTGTGTGTCAGATTCGGTATTGTTGAATGTATCTGGGGAAGCTACGGTGAATAATTTCTAGGAAAAACTTGGGAATTTGTACCAATATAAAGCTCTGGTGAATAAATTTTCCTTGTGGAAAAAGTTGTATAACCTGAGGATGAAAGATGGAGACTCGGTGACAGAGAATTCGAATGCCTTCAATACTCTGGTAAGTCAACTATCATTTCTTGATATTAAAATCTTATATGAAGATAAGTTCATCAGTATGTTTTTTTCTCTACAACACTCGTGGGATAGTATTGTTATTGCAATAGGTAGCAATACAACTACCTTGAATTTTGATGACATAGTCTCAGCCTTACTGTTGGAGGAAATGAGACGAAGAAATATGAAGGGTCAGAATGGAGATACCTTACCTATATGAGGAAGGTCCCAGAACAGAAACAAGAATAAGGTTTCTAGTATGAGATCTAAATCTCCTCGAAAGTTTGCAAAGGTGTGTTGGAAATGTGGACAGGAAGGGAAATACAAAAAGGACTGCAGATCTAAACCTCCTGAGAAAGGAAAGGGATCTGATTATGCTCCTTATGTAGAGGTACAAACCACCTTGGATGAAGGTGGGGATGTGTATTTGGCTTCTTCTTCAAATACACATGTATATCATGAGTCATGGTTAATTGACTCGGGTGGATCCTTTCACTTCACTCCCCATAGGGAGTGCTTCTGTGAGTATGGGAAATATGATGGCGGTGATGTATTATTAGGTGATGATAGGAAGGTTAGAATAGTCGGACGTGGAAAATTCGACCTAAATTTGCAAGGTGGAAGGATTAGAACACTTCCTGGTGTTCTTCACATTCTTGCATTGGCCAGAAATCTGATTTTTGTAATCAATATGGATGATGTAGGTGTAAAAACAATGTTAGAGAAAGATACCTGTAAAATGGTTTAGGAAGAACTGGTGTTAATGTGGGGACTTTATATTTGAACTATGTACAAGCTTCATGTTGATGGATGCAAGAGTTCTGTGGTTCCTGAAGGTGGAGCGGAAAGCCTACCGGTGTCTGGAGAAAATACCATGCTATGTCATCAAAGGCTTGGACATATTGGAGAGAAGGGCCTTTGGATACTACATGGAAATGGTATGGTAGAAGGCATGTTTAATTTCTCTTTGGATTTCGATTTCTGTGAAGATTGTGTGTATGGGAAGCAGAATCGGGTGATTTTTCCTTCTGGTGCAAAGAGGGCGAACAAGATATTTGAGATTGTGCATAGTGATGTGTTTGGACCTGTCTCAGTTCCATCGCTGGGTAAATATATGTACTATTTTTCATTCATAGATGACTTCCAAAGGAATACACGGTTATATTTCTTGAGCAAGAAATCTGAAGTCTTTGAGAGATTTAAATAATTAAGGCTCTGGTGGAAAACTAGACCTAAAGGAAGATAAAGGTGCTGAGGAAAGATAATGGTGGGGAGTTCTGCAAGAAGGAATTTTAAGAGTTCTGTAAGAAGTGTGGTATAGCATGGCAGAAGACTACACGATACACACACCTTAGAAAAATGGATTTGCAGAAATAATGAACAGAATGCTAATGGAAAAGGCAAGAAACATGCTCAGTGGTACCACGTCAGGACAAGAATTATGGGTAGAGGCAGTGGAGACTGCATGTTACCTGGTTAACAGATCACCTTCATCAACGTTGGATGATAGGACTCCACATGAGGTATGGGATGGTAAGAAGCCCTCTCTTTCAAATCTAAGGGTATTTGGATGTGATGCATATCTACATGTTCGAAAGGAGAAAAGGACCAATTTGGATAATAAATCTGAAAGGTGCATCTTTATTGGGTATAAGGATGGTTTAAAGGGTTACAAGATTTGGAACCCAAAAATAAGGAAGGTTATGTACAACTGAGATGTGGTGTTGAGAGAGGTGAAATATGTTGTTAAACATGAATTCCTACCAAGGAACATGAGAAGATAGTGTTTGAGCTAAAGGAGGATGAATCTGACTCTACAACAGAAGAAGAATTAGAAGAGGAAGAACCATAAACTCCAGTTGTGAGAAGATCAGTTCGGGAAAGAAGATAGAAAAAAATGTATAGTCCATATTTTTTTTGTTCAAATTTTGCTTTAAATATAACATACGATGATCATATAACTATCAGAGAGGCAGTAGATTGAGAGGATGGAAAAATATAGAAGGAGGCCATGGTTTATGAAATGGCATCTTTGCACAAAAATCAGCCATGGTATCTAGTGGAGTTTCCAGCTGGAAGGAACTTGCCCATCGGGAGCAAATGGGTGTTTAAAAAGAAGATGAATGTAGAAGGCAAGGTGGAGAAATACAAAGCTTGGTTGGTAGCGAAAGGTTATTCCCAGGTTTTGGTAATTGATTTTGGTGATATTTTTTCTCCTGTTGCCAAAGTTACTTCTATTAGATTACTTTTATCTGTTACTATTGCATTTAATTTTGAGGTAGAACAGATGGATGTGAAGACAACATTTCTTCACAAGGATCTGAAAGAGGAGATAAACATTAAACAACCTGAAGGCTTTATGGTGAAGGGGAAGAAATAACTAGTATGCTGATTGAAGAAGTCTCTGTATGGGTTAAAAAATTCACCAAGGATGTGGTATTAGAAATTTTATATCTATATACGGGGACTTGGCTTCACCAGAAGAAAGAAATATATTGTGTTTATTTTAAATTAATTGGTGACTGTGTTATTTATTTGGCCTTGTATCTGGATGATACATTGTTGATTGGAAATGACAGAGAAATTATCGAATATTTGAAGGCCCAACTATTCTCCAAATTCCACATGAAGGATCTTGCTGGTGCAAACTATATTTCGGGAATGGAAATTAAGAGAGATCGGGCAAAGAGGATGCTTTGGTTAAACTATAGGAAGTATGTCGAGACTATATTGCAGAGTTTCAATATGCAGGATAGTAAACCGGTGAATGTTCCGATTCCTGTAGGTGTAAAGATGTCTGCTGAACAATATCCCAAGGCACAAGAAGAAGAGGAGGATATGTCCCATGTTCCATATGTAAGTGCAGTGGGTAGCCTGATGTATGTAGTGGTTTTTAGTAGAACAGACATTACACATGCAGCGGGATTATTGAGAATGTTCATTTCAAACCCAGGGAAGGAGCATTAGACAGTAGTGAAGCGGGTTTTCAGATATTTGCGTGGCACTAGTGATTATGGCTTGCGCTACCAGGGAAGACCGGGATTGGAAATAGTGTTGGAAATTCATGGTTTTATTGATGTAGACTGGGCTAGAGATCTAGACCAAGGAATATCTACAAGTGGGTATGTGTTTAGCCTATTTGGACATGCAGTCAGTTGGATGAGTAAAATATAGTCTGTAGTGGCTCTTTCAACTACAGAGGCAGAATACATAGTAGCCAGTCATGCAAGCAAGGAAGAAGTTTGGTTGTAGAGATTGTGTTCAAGTATGGGGTTGGTGCAATAATATATAAGGATATATTCTGATATCCAAAGTGCAACTTTCTTGGCTAAGAACCCTGCTTATCATTCAAAGACAAAGCACATTGATGTTCGATATCACTTTGTGAGAGATATGGTTGAGGCTAAAAGGGTGTTGGTGGTAAAGGTGGACACTTTGAAGAATTTTGCAGATGCATTGACAAAGTTTGTGAGCACTCAAAATTTCTCTTGGTGTAGAGAAACAATGGGTGTTGCAGAGCTCGGTCAATGACTAAGCTCTCTTGTGGCCCCCTACAGAAAGAAAACAACAAGTGGGAGAATGTTGGATATGTGTTATATTCTTTCCACGACTAGTCACCTATAGGGGGTCATAGGGGTGGCGATAGCCCCTGCTGTACGTTGCGCCAGGAACAGCAGGGGGTTCACAGGGGGGCGGCAATCCCCCCTGTTCGGGGTTCGGGGTAGCACCGTGGGAAAAAAATATTGGACCTTATTTTTTGGTGGGTTAACCGGCCCATGGTTTTGTGCATGGGTTTGCACATGGTTTTGGGGCAAGATGGTCTTCATCCCCTGGTATATTGTAGATCTGGTCAAGGGAACTACAATTATGTTCTAGTCCAGGGTTAATGGATTTAGGTTTATGTATGCTTTGGCATTTATATATATGTGTTGTAACACTAAAAGGAATATAAGGAAAAATCAAGATGGTTGTCCCGATTTTGGATCCAGGGGAAAATCTCTGTGTATATTTGTTTTATGTTTTATGCTCTTGCTATTGTTTATTTTCTCTTTTTAAGATTCGTTTGTAGGAAATTTCTGTACAGGGTTGAAACCTACAAAAAGGAACCTATAACCCTCACCAAATAAATTTAAGTTCATTCGTAGTGGAGGGAAACTAGTCGAGAAAATGTTGTAAATATAAAAAAAATATGGACTATCCAGTAACCATTGAAGAGGTTATGTTTTATGGGTTAGGAAAAACCTACTGCGGACTCTGCAAGGATATTTAAGATAGGGAAATGAGAATTAATCTTTAGAAAATAAAAATAAAAAAATAGAATTCCAAGAAACAAAATAAACCAATTTGGCCTGCCGATCTCATACCTAGCAAAAAGTGTTGAAAATTTTCATTCACTATCACCATAGCTCCTCGGGGACAAGCAATGAATAAACATTACTCCAACGAGTGCTCAAAAACACGAGAAAAAAAAACTGTAAGAGACAAATAATCGATCAAGAAAAAAAATTGGAGGAATTATATCTAGTAACATTGAGAAAAAATCATGTTCAGAAATTACCAACATTTCCCTATGCCTCTCAACAAGGGTTTCAGTTGTATAGCACATTCCTCCAACATGAAAGTTTTCAAAAGAGCATATACAACATGAGAGGAATGTGGTAGTTACTTTCATAACTCCCCATACCAAATTGAGTGCCGAAAATCGAAACCTAATTCTCCCCACCATTTGATGGCTTCCAAAATAGAACCTAAGTGGTACAACTCTAAATGCTCATAATGTTTACAATATGAGCTTTATAAGTTTCTAGAAGAACTCCCTAGCCAACATACTATGGTCAACAATTGATTAAGAGAATAAAACAAGTTTTTTTCATGATCCATAGAAGGGAGAAGCACGAGGAGGGGAAACTGGTGTATTGACAACACCGTTGTTGAGAACACCTATAGGTCCTAGTTCAATACCTTTTAAAAAACCTAATCTAGACATGTAGATACAAGTAGGAGAAGAATCTTGAAACACAATTTCCATGTTGTTGGAAATGGTGCAACAATTAAGGGTTGATATGGAAATTTTAAGAGTTGATAATGAACGAATGGTGTGATAATATGAATGGATAATGAAAATCATGTCTGACGGGAAGAATAATAGGAATTTAGTCCCAATTCCTCTAATTGAAACATAATATAACTACATATAAGGAGGGAGAATAGTGATCTAGGAGGCTCTAGAAAGGCTACAAAATCAAAGCCTTTTGATTTCATCAAAGCCTTTTGATTTCATCAAAACCAACACCAAAATGTAGATCTCATTTTCCTGATTCTGATGATGTATATGACAGTCAAATATGACTTTGTATGTACAAGTTATTCAGAGTCAATGTTCATGTTAAAAGGAATAGTATTTTTGTCCTAAGATAAATTTGGTGCTAAAATAAATTTTGTAGCTCAGCAAAATTTGGTGAATCCAACCAAATTTGGTGGCCACTTTCCAAGCAACAATTTGGTACTTATCAGCAGATGCAACTAGTCAATTTTTTTCCTACTTAATTTGTCTAGTAACCCTGGGAAAATTTTGCGGGATCATTATATATTGTTTTATTAAAAAAGAAAAAATAAAATTGGTTGGTACACCACCAACCTTGCCAACCCACGGTTTTATTATATATTAATAAATATTTTTAAAGGGTTGGGGCTCACAACTTTGACAAGGTACCATACCCACAACACAAACCATCCAATATATATTATCTGCGGCCTGATGGTTACAATTACAAAAGGTCACGTACCATGTGGGAGCTTGTGGGAATTGAACCAACACTTGTCATGTGTAAAACCTACGCAAATAAATGACCCCAAATATGAGTTACCTCATTAATACAACGCCGAAAAAACACAATACCACCACCGTAAAACACAATGACTGGCCATAAATAAACAATGTAACAAGGTGTGGGGGGAGGACCATGGGTTTTACCTAGAATATGCTACAAAAAACTCCGTTTTATTCCATGAAACAACCAATCCACCCAATGACCTCTTTGGGGAATCCACACAAGAAAACATTTCAAAAATTGAACTTACCATTCAACCAGGAAAGAGCCAATGAATTTGTGATCGAATCAGAGGAGGGAAAGAAACACCCTCACATAGAGAGAAAGATGCATGGGAAAATTTTTTGATATAATATCAAGGGGAATATTCCTAAGGGAATCTTTGAAGAATTGTGAATATTCTCTAGCGGCCAACTTTTGACGATGTCAAAAATATGTTGAGTTTATAATGATATGAACTAGTTTTTTGCCAAGATTCTGATGCTGCAATCCATTTATTCATTTGAGAAGTGGGTTTCTCCCCAGTGTATGTAAGATAACATTGTGAGGAGTCTAAAATATTCTTGGAGAGCCCAAATTTGATAGCGAAAGAAAGGGATTATGTTTATACTCAATTTTCATGGTTTTTAATAAGGAAGTGATAGGGAAGATTGTTTCGTCATCCAAGTAGCTAATTTTTAGGCCAGCACTAAACTTGGAGGTAAAAGGTGCATTATTTCTATGTTTTCATTTGATTTTGTTGAGATCATTATTTCAATATGAAGTCCATGTATTCCATCTTGCAGGAGGATCATTTTATGCCACTTTACGTGAGAGATTGTTATTTTTTCTTATTGAATGACAACTTCTATCAGTGAGATTTATTTGTAAAATCATGTATCATATGAGAGACATGCCATTATAGGTAAGGGGTTTTCATCCTTATATTGACAAATATTGCATCATCTACTTGTCATCTTCTTATAGAGACTAATAAAGCACCTCCTCAGTCTTGACCCCAGGCCCAAAGACGTAGTCCACATTTGATGAACTTTGTTATCATATAGTGGGTTTATGATTCCTTCTTATTTTTTCCTTGTTTCATGTTGATTTTTTTTTGAAGTGTTGTTTAAGAATTCATAATGCTCATGATTTCACATGTAAATATGTTTCAGAAAAAGGTCCTATACATTGGAATTTTTTTTTTGAAAACACTCATGGGAATTTTTGGATCAGATAATGTACCTGAATAGAGTGAGAAACAAGAATCAAAGAGTGATAGAGAGACTAATGGGAAATAATAAGAAAATATTTCTACAGAAAACATTCATAAAGAGTCAAAAGATGGGAAAACAAACTATAATGAGAGTTCCAAAAAATACAACCTCCCACAATTGATGGTGAATCAGAAGTTGCAGAAGCCTGGTTGGTGAATATAAACAAATAATTCCATATTTATTAACATAATAATAATCTGAATTTTTTTCTAGCCATTTATCAACTACAAGGAAAGGAAACCATATGGTGGGAGGAAATTAAAGCTAGACATGTGGTTGATGAACATGGAATTACGTGGGAAAATTTCCAGAAATACTTCAAAGGTAAGTATTTAACTAGACGTTTTTATCATGATAAAGTAAGGATATCCATGACTTAATATTGAGATAATTGTCTATGGATGATTTTATGGCTAAATTTACCTCCTGATTCTATTGTTTTCCATACATAATAGATGAAAAGGAAAAGGTACAATGATTTATAAGTAGTTTACTAGGGCGAATGAAATAAATATTACAATTTGATAATCCTAACACTATAGATGAGGTAGTACATAAAGCACAAATTTGTCATCAACAAATGAAATAGAAGGATAATAATAAGACTTAGGCAGGAAATAAAGGGTTGAAAATTTCCCAAAATAATAAAAATGTAAAAATTATAAATGCTAAAAATACATATAGAAATTAGCAATGAAATTTATAGGGAAGGCGCAGCAAAAACCTCAGTTTTTAAGCGATTCAAAACCAGCAGAATTGTTAAGAAGACCTAAACCTATTCAATCATAGAAGCCAACATTAGAATATTGGGGTTGTGGGGAGTAACATTATCTCAAAAATTTCCCTTAACGTGGAAGAATATAACATGTATCAAAAATACAGGAGGAATCTAGTCTAGGTGAACTGGCGAGAAGCTTACCTAAAATTAATGCTGTATTAAAATATTATCAAGCTAAATATCAACCCATCATGATCAAATTTGAAGGTAATATTTTCATCCATGCTGTATCTATTTTAATAAACCCCGGAGAAAATTTAAGTTACATTATTCTTATGATAGTAGATTCATGTCACCTACAAGCTAATAAATTTAAGAAGTTGTGGTTGTTTTAGCTAGATACATGGGAGAAAAAGGAGGGTAGTATCTAAAGTATAAATTTTTTTAGTTCAATCGATAAGACATCCCATAAAAGTGAAATTTTTTTTCCCCTTAGGCTCATATGATGTTTTGATTGGAATGGATTGGTTGGAGGAAAATTGGTTGTTCGTAAACTGTAAAGATAAAACTATCAACTTCCTTAATTAAGGGGGTGTTGGACATGAAATTCATTGAATTAAGAGACATTTAAAACTATGACCAATCACAACCTCATAGTTTGGAAAATGTAGTAGAAAACGCTGTCAAATTTACATAGTCCAAGTAGGATATACCAACTCCAAAGAAAAAAAAAAAAAAACATAGAAATTTTTCCAATTTTTTGGAACTTTGTTCATGTATTCCTAGAGGAAATGAGTGGACTACCTCCTAAAGAAAATATATATTTGACTATTTAATTATTTACAAGAGATACCCCGATATCCTAGACACCTTGTCGTATTATCATACTAGAACTAACAAAAGCAAATTATGTGTGGAAGAACACCTCTCCTCCCAACCAGTGAGATTGGTCTCCACAACCAATTCTCCCCTCAATCCTTTTCGATTCCAGAACAAAAAATGGATAGTGACCTAACGTGTTCTATTCTCAAAAATCAAGACTACCCAACCCAACGAAGAAATGATATAAATGTATCTCCTACGGCCTCCATTATCTCTCATTCCAGCTCAAGAATACCCTTATGGCAGTGTCCTGCCTTACCTTAACAACATGCAGTTGAATCTTTAATCTCTTTTCTCTCTCTTCCAATATGCCTCCAACTTTATCCTCTTGCTTTCCTTGGCTTCTTGTCCCTACTGAGATGTTTTATATCTAGGGAGGAGGAAGTAATTTTATCAACTAAAATTTTTCCTTTAGGGTATTTTCCCATGAATTCCTAAGACGAATTCCTAAGACTGATCATAATTTTACTTTTATATAAAGTTAAAATAAACTTTTAAATATTCAATTTCCTTACTAGGTTTCCACACTTACAGTAATTTACCATGTCTTTTCCTTAAAATAAATTAAATATTAACATTCTACCAAGGGGTGTTAGAGTATATGTGTTAATATAAACAATTTTAATTAATCATATTTATTTATTTTTACTGATGTTATTCAACAATATAGTATTTTATTAATTGTTTTATTTTTGTGATGAAATCTTTGTGTTTTTTTTTTTTTCAATTTAATGAAACTATATTTAAGTTAAGTGACAAGTACTAGCTTCTATATAACTTTTATTATTTTCCTGTAGACAAAACTAGTGTTAAGATTCACTCTCTCAATTTATCTATAATAATTATTCATTTAATTAATTTTAAAAAATTACAATGTAACATACACCGATAACTTCACATGGAAATGCAAGGAGTTAAAACTTTTTATACAAGCTACCCATGAGTAACCTATCCAAATGAATATTAAATATTCCTTACTACTCATTATATAGAAATTTCACCAGCTCATAGTATAACCTTAGTATAACAATAGTAAGTTTCTTAACCATTGACAACCTCTATTATTGTAAATTAACATATAACTCTATGATGTAACCTTGCATTCATGTCGTTATTCATGTAGTCATCACTTACTTGACATTATGAACATCACAACAAGAAAGGAATCAACATCATCAATTTGACACAATAATCAATCACATCATTGAACATCAATATACCCTCAAAACCCCATAGGGTGAAAACTAGCAAACGTTTAATTTTATTATTAAATGCTCATAAGGGTGTTCAACCCTCACTCAATGGCTGATAAGGGAGACCATCCCTTAATCGTTATAAATCTTATAAGGAAATATACAAATATCTAGCTTAAAGCCATTAAAATAATTATGATAACATTTACCCACTAATATTCATATCTTCATATCTATGTGGCATTGATGTACCTACCATGTACCATCGTACAGTGGACCATCCCACAGCTTGCACTCATGTGCATGAACCATTAATAATTTACCTACCACCATGTTAAGTATAGTATTTCCTTCTCATAAATCACCATCATTTCCCGTCATTGATGTCATTAACAAGCTTCGATAGCATGATTAGATAAAGCCTCAATCAGAAAATAATCAATATTTATGCCATCCTTTAACACTCATTCATGTGCATAATGAAATATGAATAGAATATCACAACGTGCCTTATTATAACATTACTACATTAGTGTAAGCAATTAATTATCAATTCATGTCAAAATAATCCCCACATTATTATTACACTTCTCGCACATAGTCACATTTGTACTACAATTGTCCAGGAATTCCTTTAATGGAAAATGACACAATGTGCATTCGAGTTACTTAAACTTGAACAAAATAACTATCCCTTCAGCTATTGCTTCTGGAGCATGCAAATATAATAGATATAACTCATTGAATGTTGTTCCTATGCATGCAATGCTTATAGTTTCCAACTAATGCAACTTATAGTTTCTATAAAACTAATGCAACTAAAGCAGACAAATAAATGTCTTATTTTTCAGATATAATACTAACAATATTTTCCAATGTAGTCTAACACAACATATTATCTTTTCCCACATACAAATATATATATATTCTTTCCAACGAAAGGTAATACAAATATTCCATGCATATGCAAAAACTAACATAATAGCTATGATAGCATAAAGTACTCATACATAATTCTTCCTAAAGAAACATTATACTCGATATTTCTTCTATCCATGCAAATAATATAAATCTCCAACACAATCACTATTCTTTGTGCATGCAAGAGCTTATCATAATAACCCTTCTCTAACATAGGCAACACATTATTCCCTTCTTAGAGCTTCGTCACTAACTATTCCTTTCATGTAACAAATGCATACTTCATTTTCATCAGGAAGTTATCATAACCTAGTTTTGTTGTCTTAATACTTGAAAGATTCTTATGCTTCCCTTTCAACAAATTATCATACATAACCTTCTTCTATGCATAAAACTAGGAAACAATACAAAGGCTAGCTTAACCTTGTATGCACCCAAATCAAGAAGTCAACATGCAGTTATTTCAAAAAGTTATTCTTTTGAAGTAAGAACAACATATATAAAACAACATAATATTTTCCCAAGTAGAAATTATTCTTTTCACACAAGATTCAATTTGATATTTCCCAAAGAAACAATTATGTCAAAACTATTATGGGTTCTTCATGAATTTTCTTCAAAGAAACTCATTAACTTATCTCCCAACCCATGAAATATATACATGAATTACCCTCGTTAATATATATTCACTTTTGAGAAAAGAACTAGGATTTCGTTATCATTTCATACACATGTACCAAATCCCTTTCTAAAGAAAACGAGCATCCTATATTTTTACATAAGATGCATATATATATAACTTACTTACCTTTTACTATGCTTAAGCTATACAGTGAATTTGATTTTCATATTGTTCAATACCATAATAATGTTTGTATGCACAATATTCTTTCAAGAAAAGAATGATAATAGAACCTATCTCTTGAAAACACATTGGTCAAACCAGGATTAGAGATGCATTTCCTTCCTTCAAGGTATCCAACTTTCCTTCACAGTATCCATACCCTACTGAGTTTTAGGTAAGCATACAATGAATGAGAGGTTCAAGGTAGGAACTGCCTGAGTGATCAGCTTAATAATACGTTACTCGACGGCGTCTATGCATTCACTTGGAAGCCAAGAGCACTTAATTGTGAGCACCTACAGATGTAAAGACATGTGAAGGAGAGAAGAAAACGCTATATTTAATGGTCTCTTCCATCTCTGCATAAATATTGCAGTGGTCATTGTACTATTCTCCATTTGGCTAAATACAGTGGCAATGAAGGTAAAGCTGAAATTCAAGCGGGAGAAGATCAGTCACCTGCATTATTTCCATGACTTGGTGGAATGAGAAAATTTGAAGGTCGTGAAGGTGGCCTCGGCTCCCACCACCGACTCTTCCCTCACAGAGTTTAGGTTGGTGAGATTTATGGATGATTGAAATAAATAAGGGCCAAAAGTGACCTCCAAAATGGTTGGCAAAGCACAGGGTATCTATGTTTTGTCCTTCCAACAGAAATTCCAGCTACTGATGGAAACATTGTTTGTCTTCGGGAGTGTAAAGTGCAATGGGAGCACCCTGGCGATGGTGTAGAAGAATGTGGTTTTTTATGAAGTGAGAGAAATGCCCTTCTTGGGAGGTATTGGGTTCTTTCGGCTGGCTCTAGGCTACCCTCTACCCCCCACTCATTCCTTGGATCTAAAGTAAATAACGAATGCCAAGGGTTGTTATCAAGAATTTGTTTTCAACCGATTCTTGATTAAACAGTTAAAGTAAGATTGATTTACCATGTGTAAATGCATAAGGTTAAGTAGGTATGTTACATACTCCCCTTCTTGAAGAGAACACCGTCCTCAGTGTACTTCTCTCACTGAAACATAAAATTATACTCATGATATAATAATATAAACAACCTAAAGGGGTCCTTCCGCTTCGCAATGAAACACTTTATTTTCCTTAAATTCCATGAAGTGAAGTAATAATGTTTTTTATCCATAGTCATAAGCATGTATAGCTCAAGAAAAATATTCCATTTCCTTTTTTAACCACTTATCCATGATTCAAATTCATAAAAATATAGAAAAATATCTATACCAACTTACCCTTACTTACCAATTACTATTGAAAATAATAATGTCTTTTACACAAGCTCTCTGATAATGGTTGAGCAACCCATCAATAATCCATGGAAGGTAGCCTGTAATGTAGGACTAACAAATTCAATCACATTTGTCACACCATTTCCAATCAAATGAAATACTTTAAACTATCATTCATTCGTGCAATTTCAAGTGATATTTTAGTCACAGTACTCTTCCTAGTCTTTAGAGAGGACCAACCCTCTATTCATGATAAATAATAAAAAATTATAAATCACTACACCACGTGCACATTGTCTTAGCTCCTTCTAAATACATCCACACAGTTCTTAAAAAGTACTCAAATATCACCTAGCTCTCTAATCGTACAATGTCAATCAATGCACCATGTGCATATTGTCCTAGCCCCTGATAAGACATTCAAAAGAATGGTAATAAAATAAAGGAACTTATACTTTCAGTGATTCCTTTTCAATAGCTAGGCTACTTTCCTCTCAATAGCTACATAAGATATTTACATAATCATATAAAAGTTCATTTTAATATAACACATAACTGATTACTTAACTTATTATGCTATGAGAGCCACAATGGTAAACAAAATTCTCCTCCCAAACCATAGGAGTTGGTTTCCACAACCAAATCGAGTCATTTTCACATCCAAACAGTTATTTAACGAAAACCATTCCAGGTCCAGTATGGAATTCCACTGGAAAACTATCTCGAGAATTCCAATGACCACTCAAGGTCCAGTATAGGATTCCTCTTACCAAAATCATGCCTATTCCTCTGACAGTGTCCTGTCTATGAGGAATTTTGGGCCACCTCCAACAGGCTCCAGAATCAAAAGATTTGCCTCAGGTTTTTCCTCTTCACCATATTTTTGAACTCTCTTCCCTTACTAAGATCATATATCTTTAGGGAGAGGAAATCCGGGCAGGTAAGTGCCATCAACCCCTCCGGGTAGGCAACCACCATCAACCCAAGGCCTTCTAGCCTTTCAAAATAGTTCACAACTATCTGGCATGTTAAATTTCTCTTTTATGATTATCTCCCATATAAAATTACATAATTAAATTTATGCACATTATACATAAAGAAAAATAAATTTTATGTAAATCATACATCATACTTGGCCCTCAACATGGATCCAATGATTTCTAGATTAATAGGAAACATGAATAACATACATGTGTTATTCATTATTATTTCCAAAATAAAAAAAAATAATTCACATTATATCATTATGCTTTAACATTTACACTTGTAATTCACATTGCAATGTTTGTGATGTTTTACTTTTTCTTGTTGTCATTAAGTTAACTATGCTTAATCTCATCAATGAAACTAATCATAAATATGCATTGTTAAAAAAAATATTCACTTTCCAAATAATTTTAGTTTAATGCATAAAATTTTGTCATGCATACTATTATATACAAATATTCATTAATGAGTATATATCAATAATGATTAGGGTAACAGTCCAATATTTTCCAATTCCACTAGTGTACTGTTACCAATAGTCTGACACATGAAGTGACTACTTGTTTACAATTTGCAGTAATATTTAATCAAAACCAATTCATGCATATAGGTTTTATTAGTTAGTCATACAAAAATAACTAATCAATGTCACTAATAATCTTAATGCATCCATGACACGACTCTTTCAAAAACTAGTCATTCAACAACTATTCATTCTAGTCAAGTCTCACTACTTGACTCATTATGTATTTTTAACATCTAAAATGACTCATTCAATTTAATTTTAAAATATTCTATCATCCTATTCAAGGACTTTCCTCATATTTTTCATTCATGCATTAGTTTCACACACCATCACTATACACATTCATATTTTTCAAGTAGTGCATGGTAACTTTAGTTATGTTCACCAAATGTATGAGTAATATGTCATATACCCAATGTTAATAAACAACTTGCACTTTCACTAGTGAGTACTTAGGTTTTTCATAAATAAAAAAAATTAATATTGTATTCTCACTTTCACTAGTGAGTACTCAGATTGTTGATAAGTACAAAAAAAGTTTGATTGTCTTTTATCCTCAACAAGATTCCAATGTTAGGAAAACCAATTTGCAACAACATTTATTACTTATTACTCTTCAATGTAGATACAAACATGAATCACACATCTAATGTCAAAAGTAGACTACTACATATATCAATCAATATGTAGATTGCTAGAATCATATCTCAACTGATGTACATTAGTAGCATACCTCAATTTCTTTTCGCTTAACGAATCCCAAAGGTGTCAGTGCTGCAACCTTTAACTTTGATACCACTTGTAACATATGTCAATAACTTCACATGAAAATGAAAGGAGTTAAAAAATTTTATACAAGTTACCCACGAGTAACTTATCCAAATCACCATTAAATATTCCTTAATACTCATTAGATAGAATGTTAACCAGCTCATAGTGTAACCTTAGTATAAGAATAGTAAGTTGCTTAACCGTTAACAACCTCTATTGTTGTACATTAACATATAACTATATGATGTAACCTTGAATTCATTTCGTTATTCATGTAGTCATCACTTACTTGACATTATGAACATCATAACAAGAAAGGAATCAACATCATCAATTTGACACAATAATCAATCCCATCATTGAACAGCAATATACCCTGGAAACCCTGTAGGATGAAAACCAGCAAACATTTAATTTTATTATTAAACACTCGTGAGGGTGTTCAACCCTCACTCAATGGCTTATAAGGGAGACCATCCCTTAGCCATCGTTATAAATCTTACAGGAAAATATACAAATATCTAGCTTAAATCCATTAAAATAATTATGATATCGTTTACCCACTAATCTCCATATCTTTGTATCTTTGTGGCATGGACGTACCTACAATTTACCATCGTATGATGGACCATCCTGTAGCTCGCACTCAACTGCACGAACCATTAATAATTTACCTGCCACCATGTTAAGTATAATATTTCATTCTCATAAGTCACCATCATTTCCTATCATTGATGTCATCAAAAAGCTTCTATTGCATGATTAGATAAAGCCTCAATCAATAAATAATCAATATTTAAGTGATCCTTTAACACTCATTCATGTGCATATATGAGATGTGAATAGAATATCACAACATGCTTTCTTCTAACATCACTACCTTAGTGTAAGAAAGTAATTATCAATTCATGTTGAAATAATCCCCACATTATTATGGCACTTCTCACACATGCTCACATTCATACTATAATTTTCCAGGAATTCCTTTAATGGAAAATGACACAATGTGCATTCGAGTTACTTAAACTTTAACAAAATAACTAGCTTTTCAACTATTGCTTTTGGAGCATGCAAATATAATAAATCTAACTCGTTTAATCTTGTTCCTATGCATGCAATGCTTATAGTTTCCAACTAATGCAACTTATAGTTTCTGTAAAACTAATGCAAATAAAGCATACAAATACATGTCTTCTTTTTCAAATATTATACTAACACTCTTTTCCAACGTAGACTAACACAACATATTATCTTTTCCCACATACAAATATGTATATTGTTTCCAACGAAAGGTAATAAAAATATTGGATGCATATGCAGAAACTAACATAATTGTTATGATAGCATAAAGTACTCATAAATAGTTCTTCCTAAAGGAACATTATACTCAATATTTCTTCTATCCATGCAAAGAATATAAATCTCCATCACAGTCACTATTCTTTGTGCATGCAAGAGATTATCATAATAACCACTCTTTAACGTAGGCAACACATTATTCCCTTCTTAGAACTCTACCATCATTAACTATTCCTTTCATGTAACAAATGCATACTTCATTTTCATCAGATAGTTATCATAACCTAGTTTTGTCGTCTTAATACTTGAAAGCTTCTTATCCTTCCCTTCCAAGAAATTATCATACATAACCTTATTTTATGCATAAAAATAGGCAACAATACGAAGGTTAGCTTAACCTTGTATACACCCAAATCAAGAAGTTGACATGCAGTCCTTTCAAGAAGTTATTATTTTCAAGTAAGAACAACATATATAAAACAACATAATATTTTCCAAAGTAAAAATTATTCTTTTCCTAGAAGCTTCAACATGATCTTTCCCAGATAAATAGATATTGGAAAACTATTATGGGCTCTTCATGACTTTTCTTCGAAGAAACTCATTAAATTTTCTCCCAACCCATGAAATATATTCCGGAATTACCCTCGTTAATCTATATTCACTTTCGAGAAAATAACTTGGATTTCAGTATCATTTCATACACATGAACCAAATCCATTTCTAAAGAAAATAAGCATCCTATATTTTTACATAACATGCATATATATACATACATACATATATATATATATATATATATATATATATATATATATATATATATATATATATATAGACAAGCTAACTTACTTATCTTTTACTATGCTTAAGTTATACAATGAATTTAATTTGCATCTTTTTCAATATCATGATAATGTTTGTATGCACACTATTCTTTCAAGAAAAGAATGATAAGAATACTTATCTCTTGAAAACACATTGGTCAAACCCGGATTAGAGATGCGTTTCCTTTCTTCATGGTATTGAACTTTCCTTCACGATATCCATACTCTACTGAGTTGTAGGTAAGCATACAATGAATGAGAGGTTGAAGGTAGGAACTGCCTGAGTGATCGCCTGAATAATATATTACTAGATAGCGTCTATGCGTTCACTTGGAAGCGAAGATCACTTAATTGTGACCAGCCAAAGACAGAAAGACCTGCGAAGGAGAGAAGGAAACGTTATATTGAGTGGTCTCTTCGATCTCTGCATAAATATTGCAGTGGTCATTGTAGAGTTCTCCATTTGGCTACATATAGCCACGGCGAAGGCAAAGGCCAAATTCGAGTAGGAGAAGATCAGTCACCTGCATTTCTATTTCCACAACTTGGTGGAAGGAAAAAAAGTGACCGCTGTGAAGGTGGCCTCAGCTCCCACCACCAACTATTCGTTCACAGAGTTCGGGTTGGTGAGAGTTATGGATGACTTGCTGATGGAAGGGCCAGAAGCGACCTCCAAAATGGTTGGCAGAGCGCAGGATATCTATGTTTCGTCCTACCAACAAAAATTCCAGTTGCTATTGGCAATGATGTTTGTTTGGAGAGTGGAAAGTACAACGGGAGCACCTTGGCCATGGTGGGGAAGAATGTGGTATTCAATGAAGTGAGAGGAATGCCCATCTTGAGACGCAGTGGGTTATTTCGGCTGGCTCCATGCAACCCTCTCCCCTCTCACTCATTCCTTGGATCTAAAGTAAATAACGAATACCAAGGGTTGTTATCAAGAATTCGTTTTCAACCGATTCTTAATTAAAGAATTAAAGTAAGATTAATTTACTATGTGTAAATACATAAGGTTGAGTAAATATATTACATTTACATTAAAAATATTTAATTATTAAATTATTCATATAATTAATTTTTAAAAGTAAATTATTACATATAAAATGTTAATAATTGTACCGATAAATTAACTTGCATTTGCACGGTAGTCAGCAATTGTTGCCACGTTATTCATCTGAAATTTAAATTATAATAAGTTTTATTAATAGTTGCAAGTTTGGTTGCTTTTGCTTTTGATACTCATTTTGTTGGTTTGTATTTTTTGGTTCATCATAAACTTGTTAACTTTAATTTCGGAAATTCAGTTAGAATACAATATTTAATCTTTAATAACATTTATAAGGCAGATTTTATTTAAAACTTAAAAGGAGAGGAGTCTAAATATTAATGTTTTTGTTATTTTCAAATTATGTTTTAGTTGTATATATATATATTTTTTAATATATCAATGAATTTAGTAAAAACTTTTAGAGTATTTGATTTCTGTAAAACTTAAAGTTTCAAATTGGAAAAAATTGAAAACGTTTGACAGCTAGACTGCGTGCTAAAACCTAAAACTTAAATAATCATACTTGAAGAAAAAAAATTTAAATTTGTAAAAATATAACGACTCTTATTTTCGGATCCAACATGCAAAATGTATATTACCTGAAAGAGGTACAATCGCGTTCGATACACAAACTCAGTCCGGTCCAAATTCACTTTAAAAAATCTATAATAAAATATAACCGTTGATCGGCTAAAGATAAAATTATCTTTTAGCTTATGTGGGGGTGATTATAATGTACAATGCAAAGATCGGTACAATATATTCATCCATAATCCGCTCTAATTGTTTTGTTGAGTATTTTTTAACTTAGATGTTGGGGCCATTATATGTAGAATGCAAAGATTGGTAGAAGTTATTCATCCAGAATCAGCTCTCATTTTTGTATCACAGCTTTTTAGTATCGGTAATATGCATGCATCTTTAAACGTTAGTGTGATAATAATCCAGAATAATGTAAAAATAGGAGTGGTTATGGTTTTTTGAACGAGAGCTTTTAATTAGAGTTTAGTTTCACCATTTCAGGATTGTTTCCCCAAAATTAGGAAGATTAGGTGAGTGCCTATGCTATAAATGTATAATGTTATCGTGGAGCTAATGACAAGTTGAGTGAGCTCTGTCTCACGTTCTGTGTGTTGCATTTATTTTCTTTAATTTGGTATCAGAGCTAAGCATCCAACTATGTATGAGGTGTCAGTCCTTGCATTTTCTTTACCTTTTTCTTGTGGCGCTTGGTTTGAAAGTGTTCGTCTCTGATTGAAATGTTAGCGAAGTATCAATCGCAGTGTAGACAGTAAAATTGGCCCATTCCAGGGAGATCTTCATCGATGGGTATAGGCTTTATTTCATCCTCCGGCTTCTGCAAATCCTCATAGAAAATCAACCTTCTCCTTCGTAATAGCCTGGTATCCCGTATAGAGTCTATTCCTGTGTGAAGGCTAGGATAGCCCATGGTAGCACAGAAAAAGCACAACAAAAGCGTGGATATTAGTGTGTAGAGGTAGATCGGATTTGACCTGTTGCAGCAGATTGAAGGATCTTCTAAGAGATTGGGGTGTTTTGTATCACGAAGCTTTCTATCAGGCATCATTCGATCTGCTAGAGTAAGTGTTGGAGTAAGACTGATTTTGACGTGAAGGTATACCAAAATGGAAACAGAGTGAGTTCGGCTTTCTTTTTTAAAATTTTCATAGATGTGCATTCGAAAAGACCCTACGATTGAAACAAACCAGCATTGCCTAGAGAATTGTGTGCCGTGTTTTCTATGCTACGATTCTCTTGATGTCATATTTTCTTAAGAATTTTTGTAAAGGATCTGAAGAGTGGGATCTTCGTGTTTTGAAGGTAAATGTGAATCCATTATTGTTGAGTAAGAATTCATGATGTTAATTGTGTGATGATATAATTCATAATATTAGTTGTGCAATGTTGGTTGGTTAGTGAGCTAGAAAATTGGTACAGGATGACTGCAAGTTAATTGTTTATTGGATGGGCATTGTGAATTGATAGTTGGTGTAGAGGAAGCATAATTTATAAGATAGCTAAATTGTTGCGTTCAGGAGTTGTGAATCCTACTTTTCAGCGTGGATTGAAATTTGAGGTTATAGTATCCAGCTGCTACGAATCCAATGTTGAAACCTGTAGCAAAGTCAACATTGATGTATAAGTCCATGAGAGAGGATTGAGATGGAGGATTGTGTTTCATGAATGTCCTGTTCGTGGATTTGTGCATTAAAGAAGCTCATTAAATCTAAAGTGAATGTTCTAAACTCTTTATTATTGGAGTGAATTAATTTCTTGCAATCGAATCTAGTAATTTTTGTTGAAAACAATGGCTAATCCTCTTTCTGATTCATATTTAAATGAATCCACCAAACTTGGTGGCAAAAACTACATCAATTGGAATTTTAATCTGGTCACCATTCTCGTGGCATACAACCTCTGGACGATTATCAAAGGTGAGGAGCCCAAGCATGCTACTGCCATTGGGATTCTAGATTGGGATAAGCGATAAATGAAGGCGAAAGTGTTGTTGATCATGATTGTAAAGGAAAATATCATTCCTCACATTTGGGACTGTACATCTTCAAAGAACATGTGGGAAACTCTCAAAGGTTTGTATGAAACTACTAACGCAAAATGAATTTTATTTATAAAAATGAAGCTACTATCTATCAAACTGGAAGCCAATGAGAGCATCAACAACTTTGTTTTTATAATTAAAGACTTAAGTGATAAGCCTGGTGACATTGGTGAAAAAGTGTCTAGTGGCGATTTAGTAACAGTTGCTTTAAAGGGTTTAGTCCAAGACTATAAAGTCTTTATTTCAACACTCTCAGCTAGACAAACACCTCCTACATTTGATGAATTGGCTGGAATTCTTCTTCAATAAGAAGAGAAATGAAATATTTTGAACTTGATCCAAATAATTCTGATTTGGCATTGATTGCAACAGGTAAAAGATCATTCCGTGGGAGACCATGGGATAGGAACAGAGGCCATTTTCAAGAAAAGCAGAAAGGTATGACACATCCTAATTCTTATGTTAAGAGAAATATTGAATGTGATTATTGTGGAAAACCTAGACATCTAGCTAAATATTGCTATAGAAGAAAGAATCATGAATCAAATGAAAGACATAGAAGGCATAACGGAAATTTCATGAACAGAGATACTTCAGTTACAGATGGAGTTAAAAATTTTAAATTGTTTCTTTATGATGCTGCATTGTCTGTTGAAACTGATGATGAGACTTCTTGGTTCATAGATTCTGGTGCATTAGCTCATATGACTTGCAATAAAGAAAGGTATGATAAATATTACAAGAAAACTGATGGCACACACATTTACGTAGGAGATAACAAGTCACAGAAAGTCCAAGGCTATGGTGTCATAAGTGTGTACTTACCTAATGGAAAAATGAGATAGATTCATGATGTGATGTATGTTCCTGGTATTAAAAAGAATTTTATATTTGTTTTAACTATCACTGATAATAATTTAAAAGTGGAATTTGGTAAATTGGGATGTATTGTGAAAGATGTTCAGGATCACTACAGGGTGGCTTCCACAGGTACCAAGGTTGGTGGATTGTATAAATTGGATGTGACGATGAAGCATCATGTTGCATTGACATCCGAAACAACGTCAACAGCAGAGTTATGGAAGCACATGTATGGGCACCTAAATTACAATTATTTATTATTGTTGCAAAGAAAAACAATGGTTGAAGGTCTTCCTGTTATGAAGAGTGAACATTTACCATGTGAAGCTTGTGCACTTTGTAAGCAACATAGAGAGGAGTTTCCCATTCATACAGAGAAAAGAAAATATTATATACTTGAATTAATTCACACTGATGTATGTGGACCTATGCAAACTAGGTCGCTTGGTGGTGCTCCCTACTTTCTTATTTTTGTTGATGATAGATCTAGATATACAAGGGTCTATTTCATACAAATTAAAAGTGATGTCTTTGAGTATTTTAAATAATTCATAACTTTGATTGAAAAGAAAACAGGAAAATACATTAAAATTCTCCGATCAGATCAGGGTGGTGAATATAAATAAGGAGCGTTTAACTTGTATTGTAAATTTAATGAGATCCAACAACAGTTCAAAGTACCTCATACGCCACAACTAAATGGTGTTGCTAAGAGATGGAATAGAACACTGGTGGAGTGTGCTCGCAGTATGCTTAGAGGTAAAAATATTTCTAATGGTTTCTGGGCAGAAGCCATTAATACAATTATTTATTTGAAGAATCAAAGTCCCAATAAGAAATTAGCTTTTCAAACTCCTTTTGAGATTCTTTATGGTCATAAACCTGATGTCAGTATTGCCTTTACACAATAAAGCTTGATGCAAAGTCAATCAAGTGTGTTTTTATTAGGTATTGTACAAATCTAAAAGCATGTAAACCATTTGATCCCAGTTCACATAAACTGTTTGCAAGTCAAGATGTGGTATTTCATGAGAATGCTGATAAAAGTGATACAATGAATGATGATTGGCATATATATAATTATGATCATGTAAAAATTGATACTTTGGTTAAAGAGGAACAGGAACAGGTATAGGTACAAGTCCACTATCGTAATGAAAGCAGCATGAGCACATCCAACATCAGTGATTCATCATGAGAGGAAGATTCACCTCAAAGAAAGAGTATCATGGATGGAACTCCAACAAGTATTGTATCACCAAGAAGGTCAACTCGACAAACCCATCTTCTTGCAAGGTATAGAGATTATGTATTGATCTCTAATATCATGAATGTTGTAGAAACAGTTGATTATGAACAAGATAAAGAGCATTAACAATGGAGAAATTATATGAATGATGAATGTGAATCTCTTATGAAAAATCAAACATGGGAATTAGTTGAACTACCTAAAAACAAAGTTCCAATTGGGAGAAAATGGTTGCATGAATCTAAATTTAAAGCAGATGGTAGCATTGATAAATTTAAGGTGAGATTAGCTGCAAAGGGATATGCTTAACAGGAGGGAATTGATTATGAAGATAATTTTTCACCAGTAGCTAAATTGAATACAATTAGGGTACTGATTGCCTTAGCTACAAAACATAATTGGAATATACATCAATTGGATGTAAAATCTACATTTCTAAATTCTGATTTAAAGGTAGAAGTTTATCTGATTCAACCTGAAGGATTTGTGAAACAGGGACAGGAGCATCCAGTTTGCAAGTTAAGAAAAGCCTTATATGGTTTGAAATAGCAGTCGAGATCATGGTATGTAAATATTGATACCTTCTTTCATCAGAATGGGTTTGTGAAAAGAAAAAATGATCCTAAACTGTATGTTAAGAAAGGTGAAGAAGGAAGTGTTGCTTTAATATCTTTATATGTGGATGATCTCATTATTACAGGTAGTGCTTATAAGTTAATTGAAGAAATTAAAATTTAGTTGTCTCTGGAGTTTGAAATGAAAGATCTGAGTGAATTGCATTACTGTTTAGGAATTGAGGTATGGAGAGAGCCTGGTAAAACATTGATCACTGAAAGTAAATACACAAAGGAAATTCTTAAAAAGTTCAATATGAGTGATTGCAAATCTATGTAAACTCCCTTAGAACAGAATGCAAAGTTGTACAAAGAATATGGAACTAAAGAGGCAAATGGAACTTTATATCGTGAGTTGGTGGGAAGCCTGAACTATCTCACCACTACCAGACCATACATTGCATACTCAGTCAGTATCCTTAGTTAGTTTATGGCTAAGCCTTTAGGAAATCACTGGAACACTGCAAAGAATGTTCTCCGATACTTAAAAGGAACAATCAATTTAGATATTATGTATACTGATGAATCTGATGTTGCACTGACAAGTTTTTCTTGTTCAGATTCGACAGGAAATCCTGATGACAGATGATCTACCTCTAGCTATGAATTTCATATAGGATTATGGGTTGTGTCATGGAATATTAAGAAACAACCAGTTGTTTCTTTATCATCAACACAATCTAAGTACAAAGCTTTGACCAATGCCACTTGTGAAGCTGTTTGGTTAGGGAGAATTCTTGCAGATCTCGAAAAGGAGCAAAGTGGTTCAACATGCATAAATTGTGATAATAAAAGTGCTATCAAATTAGCACACAATCCAATATACCAGCCAGATCAAAACACATTGAGCTAAAATACCAATTTGTACAAGAGAAGATTGAATCAAATGAAATTGATTTAGTATTTTGTAATACGAAGGATAATATGGTTGATATCTTTACCAAGCCTCTTGGTAAACTCAATTTTGAATTTTTAGGAAGTAAATTAGGTGTTGTAGAAAATCCATTTCTCCATTAAGGGAGGATGCGAGAATAATATAGAATAATGTAGAAATAGGAGTGGTTATGGTTTGTTGAACGAGAGTTTTTAATTAGATTTTAGTTCCACTAGTTCGAGATAGTTGCCCCAAACTTAGGAAGATTAGGTGAGTGCATATGCTATAAATGTGTAATGTTATCGTGGAGCTAATGACAAGTTGAGTGAGCTTTGTCTCACGTTGTGTGTGTTGCATTTGTTTTCTTTAATTACTAGTATGTGTAAATTTTATATTATTCTTAATTATTATACTATTTTAGATATCAAAATAATAAAAAAATAAATAGTTCATATTATTTGTAAAATTTTGTATTATTTTATATTATTATATAATTTTAAATATTAAAATAAGGAAAAAATAAATAATTTATATTATTTGTAATAATTAGATTATTTGTTCACTAGTGGTTAATTGTTAAGACATTTCTAGATGTAAAGTTACTAACTTAGTACTCAAAATTTATATATATATTAAATATATAAATTAAAAAATGAAATACTAAACATAATAATAATATAATCTCAAACAAATTTAAAAAAAAAATTCTTAAATTATTAAATTATTAAAAAAATAAAAAATATTTTATATATAAAACCTCAATTTTTTTTCCAATTGAAAATTTTGCTATGAAAATTTTCAGTTAACTTAAATTTGTTTTCAATCCAAATTCCAATTCGAATTTTCTAACTATGTATTCTACCGATGTGAACGAAATGTGGATGCGTAGGTTAAAGAATGATTATCGTTTCCCGATTTAACGAATTTTATTTTATAAGGGAAAGTCCGACCATGTCCGTATATTTTCTCTCTAAATTGAATTTTAAAATCTTGAAATGTGTTATGTGAATTATATTTGTTGCAATTTCATATATGTATAAAAGTTATTATTTCTTTTATTTCGGAAAAAATAAACGATTTGTTTCTCAAAATAGCATGTTTCACTTAGAAAAGAAATAAGTGATAAATTTCTCTATTTAATGAGGGAAAAAATTAATGATTCCACTTTTTCTTTGACAATGGTTTAATACCACAAATCATGCTAGTCTCTTGGAAACCGTAAATGATGTTATTGTGAGTGTTTATTTAATAGAATTTGTAGTCTCTTGGAAACCGTAAATGATGTTTTTGTTGGAATTATACTCTTAATCACCGCCATGAATGAGAAGTGGTAGTAGCCCACAAATTCATTAATTTTTTGCAGAGCAGGAGAAGCAAGGATTCAAAAGCCCTAGGGTGTTTTCACGCAACCACAACAAACAGAGTACTCGACCATTCTCTGTGTTTATTACTTTCAACCACCGCATTGACTTGCCTTTTCCCGTAGTGAACAATCGTAAGTATTTTGATTTACCATCTAATCCATTCGCCATATGTTATCCTATCGTCAATGCAATATACAGTGGGACCTACTTTGACCTTACTGCATGAGCCAAAACCTTGTTTTGCACTTTATTTCCTTTATATTTATTTACCACACTTACAAACATTTAAGCGGCACCACAGAGCGCAATTCACAATGTTTACCACTTACCTTTTCACAGCCGCAAGTTAAGTTATTTGACGTGCGATGCAATCGTTCTACTGTACATTGCATTAGCAACAATTTATGTTTTCTACAAAGTGCCACAACATATGTTATTTGATTTGCGACACGACCGTGCCATCACACTTCGCACGTGAAAGGATTTATGTTTACCCATGTTTGTGCCAATTAAGAGTTAAGTTCGACGATCTATGAATCTGTGATAAGGAGCCAAATGCGATGAGGACTCAAAGTCAAAACACATAAAGTTTGAAGTCCTCTATTTTTATGTTTTGAATGCGTCTTCGTGTGTTTTTGTGTATAAGTAGAAATATGACATGCATGCCTATTTAATGAAGATATGGGTCTTTTGACAGCCCATGGGCATTTGGTTGTTGAACGTACATTCAAAATTGAATAACATTGAAGAGGATTAGGTTTTCAGATTTTTTCCATTTGTATTAAAAGAAATTTAATCTCATTTTGTTAGGGTGATGGAATAGAAAATTGAATTTCATTTCGCTCCTATGTATTACGCTGCCTCTGTGTATGATTATTGATATTCTGCAATTTGTTGTAGTCTTTTTTTTGTGGGGAAATGAATTTCCTATGTTTTTTGTATTCATAAATCCCAACATGGTATCAAAGCAGGTCTAGGCTCTTATTCAAAGAAGCACAAGCTCACTCTCTTTGTCGTAGAAGCTATAACATTGGTTTGAGAAGAGGATTTCTCCAGCAGTGAGAAGGCTTCTGTTTTACACAGTCAAGTTGATTGTTTGTTTACACAGTCACGATGGTAGCAGCAGGCATAAGCCTAACAAATCCCCAACTACCACAATTTAATTGGAATAACTATGACTATTGGTCCATTATAATGAAGACCCTATTTGTTTCACAAGATATATGGGAGCTGGTGGAACAAGGTTTCCAAGAACCAGCAGATGCAGCAGCGCTAGCTGCTTTGATAGTATTAGAAAGAGAATTGTTGAGAGATAATAAGAATAAGGACTCCAAAGCCCTCTTCCATCTCTACCAGGTTGTACAGGAGAGTATTTTCCCAAGGATCATAACAGCAACGAAGTCTAAGGAGGCATGTGATATTCTCAAGACAACCTACCAAGGCATGGAGAAAGTGAAGACAACAAGGCTACAAATGCTTAGGATAGATTTTGAAACTCTCTGTATGAAAGAGTCTGATATCATAGACTCATTATTGACACATGTGATTAGGTTGGTTACCCAGATAAGGTCTCATGTAGAGACACATGGGGAAAGAAGAATAGTGGAGAAAATCTTGAGAAGTCTACCATCAAGATTTGATGTCATAAT
This sequence comes from Pinus albicaulis, assembly GCA_034641835.2. Classification (NCBI taxonomy): domain Eukaryota; kingdom Viridiplantae; phylum Streptophyta; class Pinopsida; order Pinales; family Pinaceae; genus Pinus; species Pinus albicaulis. The sequence continues at coordinate 1,454,149,431 of CM076582.1, forward strand.
AGTGGAAATAGAAGAGACAAAGGATCTCTCATGATTTTTAGTGGATGACATTTTTGCATCCATGATGTCTCATGAACATACAGTGAACAGAACAACGAACTCCTCATTGGAGCATCCTTTCAAGACAAATTTCTTTTGGTTAAGGTTGAGCTCAAGGAAGATCAGACTATTAAGGAAAAGGAAGAAGCCCACACACAAGTGGAAGAAATAGCCCTACAAGCACAAGTGGAAGGGGCAGGAATTAAAATCAAAGTGAAGGCTCAAGGCAGAGTCAAGCACAAGGACAAAGTTATGAAAAATCCCAAGTCCAATGTCATTATTTTGAAATGTATGGGCATTATTCCAATGAATGTAGAAAGAAACAAAATGACATGAATAATAAGAAAATTTTTAATTTTGCAAAAGAAAATCAGAAACAATGTAATGTCCTTGAAACATGTAATGTAGCACAATAAGAAAATCAATATGTATGGCTCTTAGACTCAGGTTGTAGTAACCACATGACTGGAAACATAGAAATGTTTGCCAATATGGATGAAAATGTGAAGTCTGAAGTGACAACAGGGACTGAAAGCAAAGTATTTGAAATGGGAAAATGGAGAGTATCATTGTTCACAAGGAAGGGAGAAAATAAGTTTGTGTTAGATGTCTATTACGTACCCGGCCTAAAATGTAACCTTTTGAGCATTAGATAGCTGATGAATAAGGCATACAATGTATTTTCTAACAATAATGTATGTACTATCATGGACATACCTACAAGTAAAAGGGTCATTGCAAAAGTGCATATGACAAAGAATATGATGTCTCCTCTATATGATTCCATATGCATTAATCTTGGGTTTATAAAACCATTTACAACATATGGTTTGTTTCCCCTCAGGTAGTTCAACCAGCTCCCAAGCGTTACTTTTTAAAATAGATTCATATTCCTATTCCATATCTTCTTTCCATTCATTACATTGATTTTCTTCTCTATAACGAGAAGGTTCAGCAACATTCATCATACTAGTTTTAAAGGCATTTTCCCTATATCTAGCATGCAGTTTAATCTTCCTACTTGATCTTCTGAGCATTGGTGTAGCTTCCAACCTATTTTGAATTTCCTTTGAAGGACTCGGCTCGAATGTTGTATTTGAACTTTTTGCTTCTGCTTTTTTCTACTTCTCATGGTTTTTACCTGTTTCTTCACTTCCTTCCACCAAAAATGGAATATCCCATTCCTAATTGCTTTTATCAGATTCATCATAAACCTGCTCATGAAACATGACATCTCTACTAACAAAAATCTTGTGAGTAGAGGGATTAAACAATCTATAAGCTTTAAATTGTGAACAATACCCTACAAAGGTACATCTATTGGCTTTTGAATCTAGTTTTTTTCTTTCTTCCTTTGGAATGTGGAAAAATTCTATAGACCCAAATACTCTCAAATTTTTACCATAAGCTTGAATCCATATAATGATTCAAAAGGAGTTTTAGATGGGAAACTTCTTTTAGGACTCCTATTTTTCAAATAAATTGCAATATTCAATGCTTCAGCCCAAAAACCATTTGAAAGACCCTTACCTTTCAACATGCTCCTAGTACACTCCACCAATGTTCTGTTTTTTCTTTCCGCTACTCTGTTCTACTGAGGAGTATGGGGTATTATGAATTTTTGTAATATTCCATGGTCTTTAAAATACTTGGTAAGTTCCTCCTTCCTGTATTCTCCCCCTTGATCAGAGCGGAGAATTTTTATGTGCTTCCCTATTTGCTTTTCTATCATATATCTGAACTACTTAAAGTATTCAAATGTGTGACTCTTCTTACTCAAAAAATATACCCAAGATAACTTTGTGCAATCATCAACAAACAGTAAAAAATACAGTGCACCTCCAAATGATTTTGTTTGCATAGGTCCACATAGGGCGGTGTGCACTAATTCAACTATATCATGATTTTTATTTTCTAATCGAACAGGGAATTATTCTCTATGCATATTTCCTAATACACAAGCATCATAATCCTTATGCACTTGTTTTAATGTAGGAATAATTTTTACCATTTCCTTTTTCTGAAGTAACAACAAATCATTGAAGTTGATGTCACTAAGTCTTTGGTGCCATAGTTATTCTATAGTGAAACTTGATGCTTTCAAAGCTCGATCTGGTGTTGTCCTCACATCCAATTTGTACAGACCTCCTATTCGAATTCCTGAAGCAATATTCTTCATGCCATCCAAAAAATATTTAATATAACAATTAGATTTAAATAATTCTACCTTGAGACTTTGACCTGTAATCATGGATACATAAATCAGATTCTTTATAACTTCGGTTACATAAACTACATTCTATACATGTCTGATATTACCATCAGGAAAAATAATAGGAATATTCTCGTACCCTTTGATCTGGTAGCTTCTATCATCAGCGAGGTATATTTTTGCTTCGTTGTTGGTTTCTTTAAAATATTCAAACCACTGTCTATTTCCTGTCATATGTGTCGATGCTCCCGAATCCACATACTAGATTTCTATTTGCATGTTTTCATCAAAGTATGCCATGAACAATTTGAGGTCTTGAACATGGTCATCATCTGTGAAATGACTTGCATATCTTTTTTGTCTTTGTTGCTCTTCATGAAATTTATTTTTCCTGCACTCCTTAGCCATATGACTGATTTTTCCATAATAAAAACATTTTAATATATAGTTTTTTTTATTCAGATACATACCTTGAGCTTGATTTGGTATTTTCTGTGGATTTCCTCCATTTGATGTGATGGATTTCCTTTTTCTTTGAAGAATTTCTTCTTTTAAATTAACGTAAGATCTGCACTTTGGGGTTTTAGAGTCAATCTTCCTTCTTCTTCTTGCATTAGTATTCCTGTTAGCTCTTTGAACTTTGGGATTTTGTCTCTTGCACTTATCCCAGTGATGAACATTTGGTAATCATCATTCATACCATTCATGGTAATCGTGACCAAATCTACATCTGCTAATATCTCACTGATATTTTCCATTTTTTTCTTCAGATATTTGATCCGTGATATGAAAGAATCAATTGTTTCATTCTCCTCTATCTTTATGGATAGAATCTTGCTATTCAAAAATAGAAGAAGATTTGTACTCCTGATATCATACAAATCCGTCAATACTGTCGAAATTTCGCTTGTTGATTTGCATTCTCTGATATGCTGTATGATGCAGTATTTCACTGACATCTTAAGTAATGTATTCGCTCTACCTTCTCTCTTCTCCTAGTATAGAATTGACATGGATCCTACTGCTGCCTTTGAATCATACCCATTTGCAATCGTCCAAGCACTCTACACTTCTAGCACAATTTTCATCTTAAAATTCCAATTAGAGTAATTGGAACAATCGAGCTTCTTGCTCTCATTAAAGTATGATCCTATTATTTGATTATTCATATTAAAGATTCAAAAAAAAATTCGAGTAATTGACAGGAAAAAATAGTAGATGATGGATCTACCCCAGATACTTACAGAAATAAATATTGTGATACAGAGCTACCTAATCTGTGATCAATCCAACAAGTTGTTTTTCACTCTGTGTGACAGGCTCTCAACTCCTCTGCACCAGCCAGATATGCTTTAGATCTCTTCCTTCATCAGCGAGCTTTCACCGGATCTCTTCCTTGGTGACCTTTCACTAGATTTTTTCCTTCATTAGTGGTGCCCACTAGCTCAAATCTATTTGAGATCTCGTCAGTGGACTTACCAGCCAAACTTCCGTGACTATCACACTGAAAATAAAACTCAGTAAGCCTATCACTACTCGATTCCTCTGTTCAGCTCAAATCTGCACCATAACCCTGATTGTTACTGCAAGAACCACGACGATCGGCGTTACTATTCCTCAATAACCCACGCTTATCTGCTCTATGGCTGAAAAAAATTCACTTAGTCATCAGGGGCTTGTCCTCTGCCACCTAAATACTCACAGGGATCATAGCACTATGTCTATGATTCAACCCTTGAACTCCGATACCATGATAAAATATGATGTTTTAATTAATAAATAAAAAACTTACTCGTCAGCTCTACGAACGAGATTCTGAACTAGGAGAGTCGAGCTTTGCTGAACGCTCTACGTTCTCAATATAACTCAAGCATTATATAGCATACATGGATATAGGGAAGTTAGAACCATACCCTAATAAATATAAAATAATTCCTATCCTAAGGTTTCATGAACCAACTCACACTAATTAAGGATTCTCCATTATCTTTCAACATTTTATACCTGCAAGATCTAGGTAGAAAAGTTGAGAAAAATATCCTCGATATTATTTTGCTAATGGAATTTATTCTTTTGAGTGGTTGGTAGCTTTGATTATGAAGAGGAGTTGGTCTCGATAAAGTCATACTTATTGTGAACGATTTTCAATTAATTAAAGTCTTATTTGGGGATGTCACAATTCCTATGAGAGGATCCATAACATGGACTGTTCGTAGGAGGTTATTATACATAAAGTTAAATTTTTTTGAGTTGAATACAGATACCAAATATAGATCTTTTACTACCATTTGTTCTTTCTTCTCTTCAAAACCATGTGGTGGGTATTGTATGGTTTCATATTGAATAAACCCCATATTGAAAATAAAAATAGATTTATGCACCCAATGCAAAGGAAAATGGAAGTCCAAGGTTGCTCGTTAACATTATTTCTTTGATTATTAAAATTTAGATCAATAAGTAATAATGTTATAAGCCAATTTTCTATTGGCTATATATTCCATTCTTCATGAACTTGGTTGAGGTTGAAAGTGTATTCATGATAAATGTTTTTAATGCTACTTGATTTGATCAATTTGAAGGACATCAAAATTAATGTTACCTCAGGAATAAATTTATTAAAAGGAAACAAATATGGGAGACATCATGTTTCTAAAAATAGAGAAAAGAATGATTCATTAAATTACTTTTTCCATTCTAGTTACATGTAGATCTCAACATATATAATGATATTTAATTTATTTCATATGTAAGAAAATCTTAGATAGTCAGTACCTCAAGAATTCTCCTTTGGTCATATTTCTATAATGTCAAGTGGTAAGCCATTTATTGTTACAAGATATAATTTAAATTTATAAAAACATCCTATGCCCACATTTCCACGAAGGTAGAGTCTCGCATAGAATATACGTGTTCAATGATTTGGATTGTAATCCAACAACTCACTATTTTCTTATTGTTAATCAAAAAATTAATGACCTTGAAACAATAAAATTATCTCTTTAAATCATTTTGAAAAAAATTCTACACATGGCTCACTTATGAAAATAAAGAAAAACCAAAACTATGTTAATCTGTAAGATCAACAAAATAAAATAAAATGTCTTTATAAAATGAAGAAAATAATTATGTAAAAAAAAACTAAAATTGAAGGTATCAAAAAATAAAGTCAAAACACCATTAAACATTCAGTGGATTTTATTCAAACCAAAGTAAGCGTAAATGCTACTCTGCAAACATGAATGGAAATAAAATCAATTCTACTGCTTCAACTACCCTAACATATATTACCTTAATAAAAGTTGGCTGAACTCATAAAACTAATTCAGCCATTCACTTACTTCAACGAATAGAAAATAATTATGGTATCATGTCGGTGTAAGCAATTGAGTTATTAGGTAATTTCTTCAAATACTAGAGACATCGAGTGGGCCTAATCATTAAGTGCATGTGTTTTCTCCTAAGAAGTCATAGCTTCAAAACCAAAGGGGGGTAAGGTGTGTATGTTTTCATAGACTTACCAGTTAAATCGCTGCATGGAGGTGAATCCCTTGTCCCACAAACAAGAGGGTATCATACACCAATTTGATGTTTGACTTGACCGTGACCTTCAAATTGAATAATAATAAATAATAATAATAATAATAATCATAATCATAAAATATGTTCAAAACAAGTAATAAATAGTTGTTGTTTTGAGAAAAATATTCAGAAAATAATTACTATAAGATATCTCCCATATTAAGATTAAAGCATTGTGGATTTCAACCAAATAACCATTACTAAATTTTTTCTTTATTGCTTATACTTTATTTGATTAATAATTATTCTTAAGATAAGGAATAAAATAAAATTAATATAATATCTAAATTCATGCATTTAGAAAAAAATAGCAATAAACAATAAGAAATCACTTAATTGCACATGATTCTACTAATAATTTACAAAATAATTGATTCTACTAATCATTTACAAAATAGTTCGTTAATGAATAAATAAAAGACTATCATTAAATCATGATAAACCTAAAATTCTATAGCATTAAAATAATCACTACAGTCGTATGCTCACATATTTTAGATAAATATTTTAGGAAAAGAAAAGCAATGGAATAGTTATACATAAGAATAGTTTATAGCATGAAAAACAATGGAACAGATATACATAAGAATATATTATAGCATGAGATACATTTTTTCATCACTCTAGTGCTATTTAAATGAATAGTTCACAATAGGTACACAATAATCAAAGGTTTGTAGAAAAAACATCCTGGCGTAAAATGTCTTTCCTCCAGCAATGTATGTTTGAAAAATAGTACATGTTTGAAAAATATTACATGAGAGCTCAATGAGCCAAAAGCCCCTTTTCTTTAATACAACGACTCCATAAATTAACATTCGTCTTGACTTTTGGCCTTTCTCCTCCGTAACAGCTGACCATATTTTTTAAAAGTTCTCTTTATCCTAAATGGAATGATGAAGGAATGTTTATAACGAAAATGTTCTTAGTTTCTATTTTGCACATCATGTACATTCACACATTGAACCTTCCTTTAGCACTAGCATTCCATAATGCCTCTTCTTTGACAATAGTTTTCCTCTTTGTATGAGACTTGTCTATTATAAGAATTCATGAATTATTTTAATTTTTCAATTCATCCTTTACCGTTTGAGCTTGATCCTTGTTATTTAGTTGTTCATGTTCCCGTGGCTTATCTTTTTTTGGACAAAATTTGTAGATCCATTATTGTGCAGAGGTAGGTATTTTTCATCACAATGTCTACCACCTATACCTTTTCTATCCACTCATTTATACCACCTATACTTTTTTATCCACTCATTTATACATCATATCTATAGATCAAAATGTATAATTAATTTAAAATAATACTACTAGGAAAACATTTACCATAGCACAAATGAGTCACAAATATGGAAAACTGTAACTCATGATCTAGAGAAGTTAAATTAATATAAATAATTCGTTTTTCCACTAAATAAAGACTTAAAAAATAAACCCTAATTTTGAACTTTGATTCTGTTCTCGATCATTTCAATCGCATCTTTATTAAAATGTTATGTTATTAGGATTCTAAATTGTTGGTAGTGGGCATATTAAATTCGCATATCTTAAACCAATGCTACTAGGGAACTTGTAAATCGTGGCAAGGCGTTTTCAATTGTATAATGAACATGTAGAATGGAATTTAAAGAAAAATGTGTCGCTCAAAACATTTTTTTAATTGATGTGACATTACTCATTCACATGAAAATACAATTTTCTTTATGGTGTGACACAACCAATGTCACACAAATTTTTCATGAAATTTTTGGATGTGAAATTGTATAAGAACTTCATCTTTCACATTAAAAAGATTCAATTTAAGAGATGCTTCACATGTTTCACATTTAAAAAAGATTCACACGTAAAAATTCCAAGCGCAAAAAATTGTGAAGGAAGAAACATTCTTATTGCAAAAAGTATATATTTTGTGCAATGTTGTAAAGGATTAGTCAAAAGTAAGGAATTTAGGAAATGTGAAATATATCACATGAAATAAAGTTTTGTTATGGATTTTTTTCAAGTGCTAAATCTATTGAAACCGTATCATATGAATGTTTTCAGGGTGCAATTTGTTATATGAAAATATAGTTTGAGCATCTTAAGATGAAATAAATGACTATGGATAAAAGCCTCGTAAATTGTATAAAATGCTCTTTTTAGGAAGAAATTTTTTTTCTAGTGCAATCTTAATTATAGGAAAGTTTTTTTTATTGCCAAATAGGAAGTGTTGCAAAAAACAAAGTTTCAAGTGAAAGATGAAAAAGGCACATTCCCAAAGAGATAAGAAAATTTAGCAAAAATTGTTTGAAAAAATATTTTAGAGGCATTAAACAACTTTATTAGAAGTGAAGGAGAATATTGAATAATGTATATTAAGAAAGGCTAATGAATTTGACAACAAAAAATTTAGATATATTGACGAAGAAAATATGTGAAAATGAAGGATACTATATACATTGAAGGATATGAGAGTATGGTAATGAAAAAGTTTGCTAACCCCATTAGATGGTAATTTCAGTAGAATACATTGGGTTAATCTTAGTAAAAACGTACTACATATAAAATCTAATTATTAATTGATTGATGATCATTTTCATAAAGTTGCTTTTGTGAATAATACCTCTTTCCTTAACATTTAAACATGTTCTTACTACTAATAATTTGTTACATAATGAATGAATTTTCTTTTGTTCTTTATCTACGTTACCTACCAAATGCTACAATTTGGATTGACTCCATATTTTCTTACATAACCATTCATTTTATCTTTCTATGATGACCTTTCAAAATGAATACTCTTTCCTTGAAGAATATATTGATTGATTACTTTTTTTCATGTTCATGGGGATTTTCAAAAAGAAAATGATAAATATTTCTCTTAAAATTAGGCGAATAAACATGAATATTTTATTACTTTGCATTTTTTCATAAGAGATCTAAGTAACTCATAGACATGAGATAATTTTAAAAGAGAATAATGTGAGGATTTTTTCTTCCTTCCCTTTTATCTCATAAAAGTGTACACACTCTTTGAAATGGATGTACATTATAATGTACATGTACTTTATAACATGTCTGTGCTCTTAAATTAATGGATCAAGAATTTTTTCCATATATATCTTTAATGAAGTTCTTTAGACAATTTGTTTCCTAAGGTAGTATCTAGGCCTCTTAGATGAAGATGTAAGGTGTGTGGGGCCTTTTCAAAGGTTTATGAGCATAGGGAGATTAAGGCAACAATGTAGAGGGGGTTAGGGATTAAATAAATATGAGAATGTATTTGTGTGTAGAGATAAGACCTAAGGGGAGGTAGGGAACTGGGCATAAGTGGGGATTGTATGCTAGTAGAACTAGGGGTGCAAGGGCAAATGCAGATAGGGCTTCAATAGAGGTGAGGATGGTGGGGTGGAGTTAGATAGCATATTTGTAAAGATAGGGTCCTAAAGTGGAAGTTTTATAGGTTTATAAGTTGGTAGTTATTCCTAGATATCAAAGGATCAAGGTGTTGTTGATGGCCCCATAACGTTATAAAATTCCATTAGGGAATAAATTTTGGTTTTGGTCCCCTAACCATATTGAAATTTCATAGGCTCATACTTAATGTTCCAAAAATCATCATGATTTATATCCCTATCTTGAAACTAATGTTACTCTAGAAGGGTCCTCTGTGGTGGTTTAACATTTTTTTGATGTACCTGGATGCATATAAGATTCGATTAAGACATGATGTTCAATATTACTCTATTTATCATTTCCAAGGACAAAAATGCATAATTTTTGCTAAAAATATCTAAATGATACCATATGTCCACTTTAAGGCAAAACATTCCATTAAAAGGCCATATATGGTCTCAGGTGTCATCTATAATCCTTAAGCCCTAGAAAACACCTGAAACATTGAGAGGCCATGTGTGGTGGCTTAAGTCACCATGTTTGGGCTTAGACTCTTATATGCTTTGAATTTTAGCTAAATCTTGAGTTTCTACCTGCACCATATCAACAAACTTAACATCTATTGGTGTTGCTCATGGTACTTAAGTTTGACAGATTATGTTTAAGTACCAAGGATTTTGTTTCCTTCCCCTCATCATGATTATCAAGAGACTCAATATGTTTCTTTTTTTCCACACATATAGCTAAATCCTCTATAACAAAATAACATGTGTTAAACATCTTACATCTCAATAATAGAAATATTAAACTAAAAAGGCAAAAACGAAGTAGTGAATCCACATAACCCTTTATCTGGGCCATATTCATGACATTAGAGCTAAACAAAATTGAATGAAAAAAAATATAATACAATCATATTAACCCACCTCTAGAAACATTCACGTGATCGCTTACTCAAATATTCCCTTTCTAGGAATGTGCATGTACTCTAAGATGCATGGACACTTTAAAACATATGCACATTCTTTCCATTCTTAAAATACATAAAAAAAAATTATTCGTGCATAATTTTTAGAGCCTTAGCCATTTTTAGTATAAGTTATATGTTTCACTAGTATAGATGTAAATTTATAATAAAAAAAAACTAATATTCTAAAGAACGTAATCACTTATATGTAAAAAATAAGTGATTACTCTTTACAATTTTATAGATTTTTAATGAAAAAACTTACTTTTAAATATATAAACACATACATTAATATAAATATAATTCAAAAGCACAAATTTATATACTAAAGCTCAAATTTATATATTATAATAACATTTCATTATTCAAAAGCTCAAATTTATAGTATATTGAAAACAAATTTTCTAATAAAATTGATACATTATTATTTGGCTGACATTTTAAATTAGTTGGTGAAAAGCTTAATCGAAAATAAATTGTTAAGACCCAATATTATCTAGATATAGTTGTTAAAAATTAATCGTTATTAATTTAATTCAAGTATAGAATCTATGTGTTTCGAACAACTAGATGTATGTCATCGGGTAGTTCATCATCAAACTAAGTTTGTCCATTCTGTTGTTGACGAACTACACTTGGTAGATTGAAAAGCTTAGATTCTATGATTAATGATGTGATTTCCCAAAAAGATATATTTGAAAATGAATTTGGATTACAGAAATTTACACTCTCAAACATTTTAATTATTTATAACATTTGAAAATATTATAATAAATGTTTTAATTATTATAACTATTTTAATTAAAATAAAAGGAAGTAAAAACTTTCATAATCTAAGAAGATTGAAAAAGGGAAAATTAAAATAATGGAAAATAATAATAACGGAAAAAAATATAAAAGGAAAGAAAAAAATTATAGTTAAAATAAGAAGAAAAAATGACTAAGAAAGTCCCTATAGAGACTTAGAAAAAAAAGAATACAATGGGGTGGGAAATAATTATATCTATGGAGCCTATCTTTTACTTAATTTCCAGTAATCATCCCAGTTGAGATTTCTAGTATGGCTCTCAATTTCAATAGCTTTCTAGCATGAATCTTAATTTCAACAGCCTCCGAAAGTCCCCTAGCTTCCTATGGTCAAAGTGTTCGACCTTAGCAATGAGCTTGTAGTTCTCAATGCACACATGGTGACACTATTTTTCAGCATGTTAGCCAAGATCTTATATGTGGAAATTATTATGCCTAATGTCTATAGCATGCTCCTCGATTCTCTCCTTAATGGACCTCTTCATTCCTCCAATATAGGCAATAGGAAATACTATAGTAACAAGGAATCTATAATGATTTTTCCCACAAGAGTTTTGTTCTTTATTAGGAATTTGGCTTCTATGATCCATAGATTTTGTGTAATAATTTTCGGTGAAAATCACATAACGTAAATTTCTGTCGACGCCTTTCGAACCAACCAGTGTGGTTCATCATCAGGAAAATATGAGCAGTCTGATCAGGAACCAGTTTAAGTAGATCAGGACATCTCCAACTAGCCGTTGGAAAAACGGCTAGTTTAACTAGAATAGGAAGAATTTTATTTTTAGTTAAACTAGCCGTTTTTCCAACGGCTAGTTGGAGATGTCCTGATCTACTTAGACTGGTTCCTGATCAGATTGCTCATCTTGTCCTGATGATGAAACACACTGGTTGGTTCGAAACGCGTCGACATAAATTTATGTTATGTGATTTTCACCAAAAATTATTACACAAAAAGTTATGTTCTTTGTTTCCTAGATCTTTCTTGGTCATTTTCCTTTCTCCTTTTTATCTTTATCTTAAATAGTTTTCTTTCTTTTTATGTTTTTTCTCCTTTTTTTCTTGATTTTAATTTTCATTTTTTCCCTCTTCTTAGATTATGAAAACTTTAAATGCCTTGCATTTTAGTTAAAATAGTTATAATAATTAAAATATTTTTAAATATTGAAAATAATTAAAATGTTTGTTAAAAATATTTGTATAAGTTAAAATATTTATTTTAAATTTTTAAGTAATTATTAAAAAAAAAATTAATAGCTAATTAACTAAGCTATATTTAAGAAATGTTGCATCCTTACTGTTTATTAATGACAATTTATTATGTTTTTCACTTTTTACTGAAAATAAACCACATGAATTAGTTCAATGTCCATAAAAAATCACAAAAATCTTAAATCTAACCAAATATAAATATAAATATAAATATATATATATATAAACATATAAACTATTCAATTTACTATTCTCCATCTTCTAACACGATTGATATTTAATGTAAAACTATCTCAATCAACCCTCCAAATTCCAGCATCATAAGCTATCGTATACATCAACCAACCAATGCACTCTAACAACAATGTTTCTTGCACTCGTTCAATTACTTTCAAATAATAACATGGCTTGGTTTATATGGACCCGAGCTAGGTTAACAAATCTTTCAAATTATATGGAAATTGCAGTATGTACACGTTTTAATTATGTAAAAATTCAGTGTATATAAAACAATATCAAACATCTTTTAGGAGAATATGGGGAAAAATTTGTAATTACTTGAAATTTCAATATATTAATATAGATTTATTTTAAATATAGATTTCAAAATATATTATATGAATTAATGGTGATGTATATTTAAAAATATATTAATAAAAAAAATATTTTAGTGTACCTATCTAACATATTTTTTATTTAAAAAATAATACATATTTTAAGAAAAACATATATTAACTCCAAATTCATCTCAGATGTTTTTACACAAGGCCTTCACATTAACGGTAGAATGAGCATCTATCTTAATAAAAACAAAGGATCCTGGCAAGCAACATGATATCCAATAACAGTCCCGATTGGTAACATTTCACTTGAAACATAATTAAGATTGCGAAGAACAGCGTTGGTTGCAATATAGATTGGTCGTCAATAACGGCACCGAAGTCGATAGAGATAACATAGTTAAGCACTGCCCTCGCCATTACCATAGGCATAAGGATCAGAGAGACGCTGAAAGTCAAGATTAACTTATTAGCATGGTCAGATCTATGCAAATCTAGTAGGGTTATTGACGATAAGAGAATGCCTGTAATCATCAAGGACATAATTAAACAGATGGCCAACTCAATATCGCTTTCAACGAACTCAATGCGAATGTCCCATCGTGAAGGCATTCTGTTTCTCCCAATTCTCGTTTGCTTCTATGTCTTAAACTCCAGGCCTTGCAGCACCACGTTTGAACTTTAAAAAAGCGTATCCTCTGGAATGATGAAACTGTGTTTTGGATTGAAAACTTCAATATATACAAACAAAAACTACGCCATTCTGATTATATCCACACATTATATAAACGATGTCATCACAACTATTTTTCTTCGCATCTTCGCTAGGAATTGCTGAAAATTTATGTTTAATGCCCTCCAACAACTCGTGATGGAAAGCGATCTCGTAGCATGCAAGACGAACTGATCGAAACGTGCAGAGGAATCGATCCAGCAATGAAAGTGGATTCTGAATTAATAGTTTTTAGCAAGATTTCTTTCCTGAATATAACCTTCTCAACATCTAGGTTAAATGATGCTTCATTTTTACTATTTCAGCGGCTTTATAATTTATTATAGATTTTTCCAACTAATTTCGCAAAGGACCGAGTTCGTCCTGTACTTCATTAACCTAATTATCTGCAAATTACAAGGGAAATACAAAGTAAATAAAAATTGCTAGCTTTCCTTACTAGCAGCTTTTAGTTCAAAGTAAAAGGAAATAACAAGTTTTCAGTTAAATGTGTTATAAATCTAACCCAATTTCCTAAATTACAAGTCCCTATTTTGTAATTAATACCATAATCTAACCCAATTTCCTAAATTACAACTCAAGTACCACATTGGTAATCAATACCATTTCAACATAAAAATAGATAAAAAGTAAGTTTCCCTAAATACCATTTTTTTATTTCAAAATAGAAAGGAAACAACAAGTTTCATAGTAAGTGTATATTTCAACGCATTACGCAACTCACCACGAAGTAGTAAGTAATTTCATAGATTTATCATATTTGTAATAGTTTCGTATATTTATTTTATAATTACTCTAAATTAATATATTTTCAAATTTTAAATATGTAATTTTTATGATAATGGAGGTTTTGTTTTGTTAAGGCATTTACTATTATGTTACTATGTTGCTAGTAAGAATTAAACTCACGTGGAGAGAAGAACAAACCATTCACTCAATTATAAATGATTTATAAACACTCACAAAAAGACTCAGATATTTAATGTTTTTTTTTTCTTTATTGTTAATTGCGAAAAATAAAATTGGTTATGGAAAGTGATTTCATAAAATGTAAAAACACTGATGGTAAATGTTTTTGAAAGGTGATTGGATAGTTTGAAGATTTACCTACTCATTTGGGGATAAGAGACTCATCCCAGTGAGGAATGGGGGTTCTATTCATGGGCTAAGGAAGAAGTGGAGATTTTCTTGAGCTGGTAGAGACCATTGCAAATCACTCAGCAAGTCCTGAAGTTTTCTGGCACTGACTGGACTTTGAGTTCTGAGGTCACAACATAAAATCTACTGTCCACATGTACCTCTTCAGGAGTGGAGCACTGGAGCAAGAGGAGGACGTAATTGGCTCTCTTGAAGGTTGTGTGGACACCAACAGCCAAATACATTTTCAGATAAGTGATTGTTTGTTTTAGTATTATTTAGACAAAAAGATTATTGTCAACTTATTCTACACATATATCTGTTATTTAATCTGAGGAGAAATGTCATTTTTCTTTCAGAACCTTTCTTTCTATTAGAAAAGAATAAGTTATGAAATATAAATAACTCAGAAAATACTTGCAAGACTGTGAATTACTGTTGTAATATTTATGGATTAATCTTGTGAACATTACATATTCGTTGTAAGATACATAGAAAGTACAGTAGATAAATGTTAGAGTAAACTCGACTAATCATAAAATAGCTAATTGTACATAGTAATTTATTGCAGGAGTTCTTTAATGCGTCAGGATGGATTTAGAAAAAACCATGACAAAGAAGTATAATGAAAAAATAATTAAATTTTGTAATTATAAATTATTGTGCAAAGAAAATCGAACTAGAAAGATTATTGTATTTTTAAACTAGGATGGGGTGAGCCTTTGGCACTGGTTATGGGTATGAAACCCCAACCCAATACTCATGGCTACCCCTATTCATCTATACACTGACAGGATTATAGGTGGTCTAGTCACCAAGAAGCTAGTAAGAAATTATAACTGTAAGATGATTATAGACAAATCTAGTATCTTAAAAAAAGAAATAATGATGAATATTAAGATTGTGCTAAAGCCAGAGTACAATATACCTAAAACAAAGTTTAAATTATGTAGACTAAGCATATAAAACATGAATTTGAATGAAGAGTGATATATATTTAAAGGCAAATATAAGAATAATTGAAGCGAACAGTTTATATAATTACAAACTTCACAATTTTCAACTAGTATGGATAAGCAATTGTGCTTAAATATGTATATACGCATGGTCCATGTGAAGTAGTATCAGAATAAATAACACAACAATAGCCATTTCTAGCATGAAAAAAAATGAATTCAAGAGTCAAGATTACAAAAGAATTTATGCTATTAACCATAAGGTTTACAAAAAGGTAGCTTCCTCATTTGGTTTTAAAAACCAAGAATGTGTAAAGAAGACATTGGCATAAGAATATTGTGAATCGGGTCTGATTATAAATTAGATATTTAATAATAAGCTTCTGCACCAATGTTATGAAATTGCCCAGATAAAAATTTATTTGGGCTAAAATTTGAAATGCAGTTTTATGTGCACAAGAGAGTGAATATTGTGGGTATAATAGGGTAACCCTGCCATCAAATATTAACACGGTAGCTTGCATCACAAGGAGTGCGAGAAATGATTAATGGAGGCCTATGATGTTGCCTGGAAAATGTTAATATCTTTACAAATATGTTGAAAAATTCAATAAATAAAACATCCGGGACAAATAAAACAAGGCCCAACAAACAATCACTTAAAACTAAACCGGTCGAAAGACTTCTGTTATGAAGTGAGGCCTCTAGAGGTACTTGTAATGTGAACCAAATGCATTAGCAGTGGACTGAGAAATTCTAGTATGCCATATGAATTTTTCGTTGCAGAAGACCATTTGGTAGAAGAAATTGACTTGCAATCATGAAACCAAAGAAAGATTTCAGTGAAGCAAGTTCTAAGGTGTGATACAAAACTAGGATAAGGAACTGTACTAAAAAATGAGGAATCGTGAAGGAGGTAAAGTTGTAAAATAAGTTTCCCTCGAAATTTCTGGTCTTCGAACTAGGAAACAAACAAAAACAATAGAATTAAGAAAAACTTAATACTGTAAACTACTATAGAGTTAAAAAAAATCTAGATTCACCAAATTAGATGGAGGAAACCAAAAATGCCATGAAAATAGAATGTTTTACCTTAGATGTGTGTGGTGAAAAGCATAGGAACCAGAGTTGAAGAAAATTCCATGGCAACAGAGGGAAAGTTCCACCGAAAAAATCATTGCAGTTGCATCATATTCTCCCCTCTACCATGTTTTAACCCCATGGGGCGCTACGCCTCTGAAAATCTCACAAAACAGGATGAATCTCATTGTCGGCGGAGCCAAAGATAAAAAATGCCTCTGTAATCAAACCCTCTGAGTAGAGAAAGCTTAAGGATGCAGACATAGTGACAAATTACAGAGTCACCTAGGGTTGGTGAGATTAATAATGCCATTTCCCATCGAAACGTTAACCATCAATCCCCAAGAATTCAACATTGAAGATATAAGGCAAGGGCCTTTGAAACTCACAAAGAATCATGGTAAATATTACAACTTTCAAGATAATTTAATTTCCAATATATACTGCATTCAATTTCCAAGATGTGCCAGTTATACCCTCGGTAGTATCAAGCATATGGAAACATGCATTATGTGGCTTTGGGTAAGGATTAAAACTATATAATGACATGAGATTTTAGCACCGGTGAAATTATTCAATGACCTTCATACAAAATATATAATGTGATAAAGTATTCCATGGAAAAATAAACTGTTTATGGGAGTTTAAATATATTTATATAATAAATTAGGGTTTAGAACCTTTACAAAAACCTTAGTTTGGTCATTGGGTTTAAAAGAAAGATTAATCATAGGTGTTGCAAATTGATTAAGTGCAACACAGTATTGGATAGTACGTTTAGTCGTAGGGTAAAAGGTAACTTTTTTTAATGTCTTGTATGTATGATTGTTACAAGTGGTATTAGAGCAGCGCTCATACACTGGGACCCTAAGGGGTAAACTAATGATTTAAGCTATGTGTATACTGATGTACAGAAGATAAGCATAACAAGAAAAATCATATGAAGGGGATCAATGCAACAACCACTCCAGAACACCGAGGAACCCCAAACACGACCAGAAGTGAGATGTGAGATGTGGATTCAGTTGAGTGTGGATCGGCACTAGCAAATAAGTAGATTGTTAGAGGAACAACAACACCAAACTAGCATACTCTTCAATACAGTATAGAAGCTACAGGAAGAAATGGTGGGAGTTCAAAGTGATAATGATATTTTGATGCAAGAGCAAGAAAAGATACTCAAGAGCCTGTCAGACAGGAAAAATTAGGGAATGGAACAACCTAGTGTTGATAGAGACATGCAAGAAGGTAATGAGCAACAAACAAGCGACCACACCACCGAAAGAGTGGAAATAAGACCTTCACAACGAATAAACAAGAACAAAAAATATACCGAAGTAGAGCATCGAAATTTTTCAGATCAACAAGAAGTTAAAAACTAAAAGGTAGGGCTTCAAGGTGACTTTCGAAAAATAAAACCACCAACATTTGATGGTGAAGCTGAAGAAGTGATAGAAGCTTGGTTGATAAATATGAACAAATATTTTCAAGTGTACGAGTACAAAAACAACCTGAAGGCAAGATTGGCTATATATAAGTTAAGGGAGAAAGCCACTCTGTGGTAGCAAGAAGTAAAGAATGCTCGCAGCATTGAGGACCAAGATGTTACCTGGGAATCTTTCCAAAAATACTTTAAAGACAAGTATTTAAAAAAACATTTCTACGATGATAAATCTAAATAATTTCATGACTTGAAGCTAAGACATATGACAATAGACGAGATGACCATGGACGATTATATCACCAAGTTCACCTCTTTGTTAAGACATGTTCCATACCTCAGAGATGAAAAGTCTAAGGTTCAAATATTTCTGAGCAGTTTCCCAACACATATGAATGAAAAAATTGAATTCTTCAATCCTAAAACAATGGATGAAGCCATTCGTAAGACACGAATATGCTACCAATAGTCCAAGGAAAAAGGGGAACTGGGGAAAATTTGGTAGTCATGAAAAGGACAAAAAAGAAGCTAAAATTTCAAGGGGGCCAAAAATAATAATTTTAAGAATTCTGTATGAAGTTCTGTAAGCAAGCATTTTGACAGAAATCACTAAAGAATTCGTTGGGTAGCCAAAGAGATACCTACAGAGGCATCTAGCAAACCTGAGCAAGAGCAAGAGACCAAACCACCTCTACAATGTTGGGGTTGTGGAGAGGCACGTTATTACAAAATTTCCCACAATGAGAGAGAAGCGAAATAGTTGCAAATTTACAGGAGGCTTCTACAATAGGCAATGTGGCTCGTAACATACCTCATATCAATGCAACATTGGAAGATCGACATGTAGATTATCAGCCAACAATAATAGAGTTGGAAGGTAAATTACTGTCTCAATCTATTTGAATTTTGGTAGATCCATGTGCAATTCTAAGTTATGTTAATCCCAAAATAGTGGAAATTTGTAAATTGAAAGGGTATAAATTCAAAAACCCTTGGCTGGTATAGCTAGCCACAAGAGAAAAAAGAAAGGTAACTGCCAAAATTCCAAACTGCACATTAGAAATTGCAGAATAACAACTAAACATGGACTTGAACATGCTTCCATTAGGGTCCTATGATGTTTTTCTGGGCATGGATTGGCTAGAAAAACATTGGACCTTAGTGGACTGCAAAGAAAAAATTATCTATTACAGAATGCAAGATGGTACACGCAAAGAGATTCAGGGGATCAAGAAACCGCTATAACCACGTCCTATTACAACATCCCACATGAATAAGTGTATGAGGAAGGAATGTCATATTTATGCCATCCAGGTGGGATATGCCAATTCCAATGAAAAATCACCTATGATGGAAAACATACCAGTGGTAAAATATTTCATGGATGTATTTCCATAAAATATCCCCGGATTACCACCAAGAAGAGATACTGATTTTACCATTGAATTAGTGCCATGGGCATCACCTGTGTCAAGGGCTCCTTACAGAATGAGTGTTGCAGAATTAACCGAAAAAAAATGCAGTTACAGGAATTGCTAGACAAAGGATATATACGTCCAAGTGTGTCCCCTTTTGGAGCATCAGTACTATTCGTTAAGATGAAGGATGGAACCATGCAAATGTGCATGGACTATCGACAACTCAACAAGATAATATTTAAAAATAAATATCCTTGCCAAGGATTGAGGATTTGTTCGATCAGGTGAAGGGGGCCAGAGTGTTCTCGAAAATATATTTAAGATCTGGATATAACCAGATCCGAATCAAGGATGAAGACATTCACAAGACTGATTTCCGTACCAGGTATTGGAATTATGATTTTGTGGTGTTACACTTTGGGTTAGAAAGTGCACCAACAATATTTATGAGTTTAATGTGTGGTATATTTCATCCATTCTTGGATATTTTTGTACTCATTTTTATTGATGATATTCTAATATATTCTAAGAACTGGGAAGAACATAGAGAACATCTAAGAATTGTGTTGGAAATGTTAAGGAAACACCAGTTGTACGCTAAGTTCAGCAAGCATGATTTTATCAAAATAGAAATCTAGTACTTAGGCCATGTTATTTCAGCAGAAGGGATTGTGGTTGATCTATAGAAAATCAAGACAATCATGGAATGGTGGGTACCCCAGAATGTGGCAGATATTCGATCCTTTATGGGATTGGTGGAGTACTATCAAAGATTTATTGAAGGATTTTCCAGAATTTCTTTTCCAATTACTTCCTTGTAGAGAAAAATAAAAGTATTTAAATGGACTATTACGTGCTAGAACAGTTTTGAGAAGTTGAAGTAGCTATTGCCCATTGCACCAGTGTTGAGGGTAGCTGATCCAAAGAAATAATTTGAAGTTTGTACAGACACATGTAAAGAGGGAGTTGGGTCATTCTTTTCCCTAGAAGGGAAGGTATTGGCTTATGAGTTAAGAAAGTTGAAGGAACATGAACAAAGATATCCAGCCTATGATCTAGAGTTAACAGTACTAGTACATGCATTCCAGGTATGGAGACACTACTTGTTGGGTAAGAAATTTGTACTAAAGACAGATCATAACAGCCTAACCAATTATTTCAAACAGGTTGAATTGAACTCCCAACAGGTAAGATAGAATGCCTTCTTAAGTGAGTTTGATATGGATATCTATCACGTGAAGGGTAAGGAAAACTGGGTGGCTGATGCTTTAAGTAGAAATATACATTGTTTTTATAAGCTTTACTTTAATCAGCTTTAATGTAAATTCTTGGATCAAGTAAAAGAGGAAGCACAAAAGGATCCAGAATATCAATTTCTATGGAAGAAAATGCAAGAGGCCAAAAAGCAATGAAATACTTTTGAAAATGGAGTTAATAAAGAACAAATGCTAACTTTTAGATAAAAGTTGTATGTACCAAACTGTGTGGACCTAAAGGAGCTAATAATCAATGAATATCATCAGAGTAATTATGCAAGACACCGAGGATACCATAAAATATTAACTATTATTAGAAAAGTATATTTATGGCATGGTATGTGTAAAAATATTTCTAAGTATCTAAATAAATATTTGGAGTGTCAATAGGTTAAGGTGGAGCATCGACATCCCACAGGATTGTTGCAACCCATACCAGTACCTGAATGGAAGTGGGAGATCATATCCCTGGATTTAATTAGAGGTTTACCATGGTCAAAGAGGGACAATGATTCCATTATGGTGGTGATCGATAGGTTGAGTATGTATGCACATTTTATACATGTATAGTCTACTTACAAGACTGTATAGATTGCAGATATTTTTATGAGAGAGATATTCCGACTGCACGACGTTCCAAAGACTGTTATTTCTGACAAAGATGTGAAGTTTACTTCAACATTCTGGAAAACTTTGTTTATAGGTCTAGGGATGTAAATAAAATTTATCACTGCTTATCATCCCCATAAAGATGGTCAAACAGAGTGGGTAAACCAAGTTTTGGAAGACATGTTGCACATGTACGTGATGCAGCAACCAACCAAATGGGAAGACTATTTGCATCTAGTTGAATTTTCTTATAACAATGGTTATCAGTATTCCCTTAGGATGAGTCCTTTCGAATCTCTATATTGGAGGCAGTGTCCCACAACCATAAATTGGAGCAGCTCCGAAATGAAACTAATGTTGGGATCAGAGATGCTGGCTAAAATGGAGTCAGAAGTAAAGAGGATCAGACAAAATTTGAAAGCGGCACAATATCGGAAAAATATCTATGCAGATAAGAAGAGGAACTATCGATAATTTGAAGTGGGTGATCATGTGTATGTGAGTATCAAACTCAAGAAGAGTACCTTGCATTGGGCCACTTGTACCAAGTTAGCTCCCAGGTTCTTTGGACCCTTCAAAATCTTGGAAACAGTAGGACCTGTGGCTTATCGGCTAGATTTACCCAACAACATTCGATTAGACAATGTGTTTCATGTATCCCTATTAAAGCGATATGTGCATGATTCAAAGCACGTAATTCATTAGCAGAATATTTAGGTAGGGTATAATTAAAAATCCTAGCTTGAAGTATGATTTCTTTATAAAATTCACAAGAAACTTGGTTACTTGCACGTAGAGTCGGATGGCGAGTTTCTGGTCAAGCCTCAACGCATATTTGATAGGAGATAAATTATGATTCAGAAGCGAGTCATCACCGAGGTTAAAGTGCAGTGGAAGCACTTCAGCCCAGATGAGGCTATTTCGGAGGACAAAGGATTTGTGTGCGAGGCTTACCCAAAGCTTTTTTTATGAGCTGGAGTGAAACACCGAGGATGGTGTTACTTCCAAGGGGGAAGTTGTGACAGCTGCATTTAATGTTAACTAGTTAAATGACATTTTACTTTTTATTTTTAAGAAAATACCGAGACACTTAATGTTTTTTTTCTTTATTGCTAATTGTGAAAAATAAATTGGTTATGGAAACTGATTCCATAAAAATTAAAAAGGCTGATGGTAAATGTTTTCAAGGAACTAAAAGGTGGTGGGACAGTTTGAACATTTTCGTACTCCTCTAGGTATAAGAGACTCCCAGTGGGGAATTGGGTTTTTTTTCATGAGCTAAGGAAGGATTGGATATTTTCCTGAGCTGGTAGAGACCAGTGGAAATCACTCAGAAAGTCGTGAAGTTTTCTAGCATTGACTGGACTTGGAGTCTTGAGGTCACAACAAAAAATATATTGTCAACTTTTACCTCTTCAGGAGTGGAGCACAAGGGCAAAAGGAGGAAAAAATTGCCTCTCTTGAAGGTTGGGTGGAGACCAACAACCAAATACATTTTTCAGATAAGTGATTGTTTTTTTTAGTATTATTTAGAGAGAAATATTTTTTCCAAGTTATTATACATAGATATTTGTTATTTAATCTTAGGAGAAAAACTAATTTTCTTTTGGAACCTTTCTTTCTGTTAAAAAATGATAAGCTATGAAATATAAATAACTCAACAAATACTTGAAATATTCTATGAATTACTACTCTAAGAATTATGGATTAATCTTGTGAACATTACATATTAGCTATAAGATACACTGAAAGTACAACAGATGAATATCAGGAGTAAACTTGGCTAATCGTAAAATAGATAACTGTAAATATTAATTATTGCACTAGTTCTTTAATCCATTAGGATGCATTTAGAAATAACTATGACAAATAATTATAATGAAAAAATAATTAATACTGTAATTATAAATCATTGTGCAAGGAAAATCGAACTAGAAAGATTACTGTCTTTTTAAAATAGGACTGGGTGAGCCTTTGGTACTGGGTACGGGGGTGAAACCCCAACCCAATGCTCCTCTCTACCCCTATTCATCAATACATAGACATCATTATAGGTAGTCTGGTCACCACGAAGCTAGTAAGAAATTATAACTATAACATGATTATACACAAATCTAGTATCTTAAAAGAAGAAATAATGTTGAAGATTAAGATTGTACTAAATATAGAGTAAAATATACCTTAACCAGAGTTTAAATTCTATAGACTGAGCATATAAAACATGAATTCGAATGAACAGTGATATATGCTTAAATGCAAATAAAAGAATCACTGAAGTGAACAGTTCATACAATTACAGACATCAAAATTTTCAATTAGTATGAATAAGAAACTGTGATTAAATATGTATATATGCATGTTCCATATGAATAAGTCTCAAAATAAATAACATAACAGTATCCATTTCCGACATGAAAAAAAACGAATTCAAGAGTCAATATTACAGAATAATGCAACCTTTACAAAATCACATATAAATATTAACACAGGTAGCTTGCAGCACAAGGAGCACAAGAAAGGCTTAACCGAGGCCTATGATGATGGCCGGAAAATTTTAATATCCTTACAAATATGTTGAAAATTTCAATACATAAAACATCTGGGACAAATAAAACAAGGACCGACAGAAAATCACTTAAAACTAAACCGATCGAAAGACTTCTAATACAAAGTGAGGCCTCTAGAAGTACCTGTAATGTGAACCAAATGCATTAGTAGTGGACTAAAAAATTCTGTTATGACATATAAATTTTTCGTTGTAGAAGACTCTACCATTTGGTAGAAGAAACTGACTTGTAATCATGAAACCAAAGAAATATTTCAGTGAATCAAGTTCTTAGGTGTGATACAAAAAGCAAGGTAAGGAACTATACTAAAAAATGAGGAATCAGAAAGGAGGTAAACCTGTAAAAGAATTTTCCCTCGAAATTTCAGGTCTTCGAACTAGGAAACAAACAAAAACAATAGAATTAAGAAAAAATTAATATTGTAGACTATTATGGAGTTAAGAAAATCTAGATTCTACAAATTATATGGAGGAAACCAAAACTGCCATGAAAACATAATGTTCTACCTGAGATGTGTGTGGTGAAAAGAATAGGAACTAGATTTGAAGAAACTAACATGCTGAAAAAGGATAAATTCCACCGGAAAACTCATTGTAGTTGCATCAGATTCTCCCCTCCACCATGTTGTAACCAGATGGGGTGCTACACCTATGAAAATATCACAAATCAGGATGAATCTCATTTTCGGTGGAGCCAATGCTCAAAAATGCCACTGTAATAAAACCCTCAAAGCAGAGAAAGCTTCAGGATGCAGAGATAGTGACAAATGATGGAGTCACCTAGGGTTGGCGAGATTAACAATGTCATTTCCCGCTGGAACGTTAACCGTCGATATCCAAAATTTCAATGGTGAAGATATAAGGAAAGGGCCTTTGAAACTCGCAAAGAATGATGGTAAATATTACAACTATCAAAAGAATTTAATTGCCAGTACATACTGCATTCAATTGCTAGGACGTCCCAGCTATACCCTCGGTAGTATACAGAATACGGAAACATGCATTATGCGGGTTAGGGTCAGCATTAAAACTATATACTGACATGAAAGTTTAGTGCCGGCGTAATTATTCATTGACCTTCATACAAAATATATAACATGATAAAGTATTCCATGGCAAAGGAAACTGTTTATGGGAGTTTAAATATATTTATATAATGATTAAGGTTTAGAACCTTTACAAAAGTGACAACTCATATGACTAGTTGAATACGAGAGAAAGAAAACATAAGTAAAATAAATTCATTGCAAACTAAGTGCTATCATATTCATCTAAAAAAAAATGTGAGCATACTTCTTTCAACGACCAATAAAATACCACAGACTATTTTAATATATGAGTTCTTATGGTTCCACATTGTAATTATAACAAGGCTACATGGCAGATGGGATACATGCCGACTCTTTCATAGAATGTAGTTGAGAAAGGTAGGGATTCCATCCCTAGTAATGTGTCTCTCAGTGCACATATATATTCTTAGTTTAGTTTTTCATGTCTATAGTAATGTATCCCTTAGATTTTAGTTTTGTAATGTGTCGCTCGGCATTTAGAGATATGCTTAGTTTACTTTCATAGCTCTGTATTAATTAATATAGCTTGTCATTGCACTAATCATAATTGACATTCAATTTATCTGTGGTGAACTAAAACAATGCTTACTTTCCCATCGGGCTTGGAAATATCATGTCAAAAATATTGTGTTCATTTTTAAATTAATATTTTGAGATTGCATGTGTTACAAATAATTATGAATGCTTTATTATAGCCTTTAAAAACATAGTGATTAATTATGCATGCATTCTTATAGCCTTTCCAAACAGAGTGAGTTCTTGTGTTCATTTTCAAATGTTGTAAATAATTATGCATTCATTCGTATAGCATTTTCAAACATAGTGAGTTATTTCAAAGGTTTTTCAAACATTTTGAGTTTTTTTGAAGATAGAATGTTCATGGTGAAATTTTAAAAAGCCCCATCTTCCAGTTCTTAATTTCTTAGGTGCCAAAAAAATGAATGGATCCCTCTTATTTAAATCCCAAGAAATAAATTTGACATGGATCTGTATGTTAGCTTTCAACACCTTCTTTCTTTTTATAAATATGTTTCTTTAAGCATAACTTTAATCAACATAGTTCTTAAATATTAATAAATATAATCTTAAACAAGTTTCCAAGTTGCCAAAAATGTCGAAAAATATATATAGATATTAAAAAATAAATGGGTATTATTTCACTAATATTAATAAAATGAAACTTTAAAGAAATTATGTAAGCCTAAATATTTCCCTCCCAAGCCTATTCAAGATATCTTTCTCTTTATTTACGTTACCCTTTTCATAGAACTTAGGAAATTTTTTCAAAACTACAATAGTAAGAACAACAGTAAAATTATTGTCACTCTTAAATCCCTCAAAGCACCTTTCAAAGAAACACTTAATTTTTCAAAGCACCTTTCAAAGACAAACTCAAATTTTCAATAACCTAGGGACAAGTGTGCTAGAAAGAGAAATAATCCTAGTGAGCTACCCAACCTGATTCTTATGGAAAAGAAAGGGTGTTTAGATTCACTCTTCCAAAATCTCCCCCAAGAGTAGCCGCTGCTTGACCTATCCGAAATCAAAGTAGCATCTCATAGCTGCAGCCTATCAATCCTTCAGCCAGATTGCGTACTTCCTCCATCCAGGTTGGGTACCACCTCCATTAGTTCATTCTATCTGTCATGCATTTCTTCAAATTATTTTTATAAGACATCATCTTTCTTGGGTGAAGGAGACCTTTCATTTCAGACTGGTTGGAATGGAGGTTTCCAGACCGATCCACTGTTGCAGTAATAGTAAGAGTAGATTCGCTGGAATGGAGGCTTCCGGATCGATCTTGTGTTGCAGTAATAATAAGAGAAAGAGTAATCCAGTAAGATAAAAGTAATATTTATGAATGGTAGTAAGATTTTTTACCGCCTTATTGACATATAGAGAAGGGTACAGACACAACCACCTTAGTAACAATAATATTGGAATTTTCTACCATAGGAGGAGTCAAAATCATGGGATGCAGTCATTACTGATCATAGAAATATCTATCCCATCAAGTGCAGGAGAGAAGGGATCATCTGAGAAAGCTATACTACCATCGATAGAGGTGGAGGACTAATAAATGCTATGAGAAGGCCCTACCTTTGAGGGAAAGAAAAAATTTATGCAGTGATGAGAAAAATATGAGACTAACCTAAAGACCTATTCTCAATCAATTATAGTGGGAATCATAGCAGGCGACACATTGAGTATACCTTCATATTTAGGTTTCACAACCTATCCCACTTACAGCTTGTGGAATTCAACCCAAATCGACTAGCACTAGGCTTTTGTGGCTAATAAATTCCTGAAACAAATTTCGGTGGGGAGAATCCATTATGAGATAAAAAAATCATGTGCATTCAAGTATCAAAGTGGGAGAAACTATAGTTGTGTACATGGCAACTATTATGGATTAGGTGACTTCAGAGGTATTGGAATTGACAAGAAATTTCATAACCTAACTTGACTAGCACAAGGCTTTTTTTAATCCATCACATTCAATCAGTATCCTGCCTCTAAGAGCTGGAGTCATTAAAATATGAAGAAGTGGTAGCCTACCTCTGTGAGTCATTGAAATATGCAAGAGAAAAAATGTTGACATTCCGAGTCATTGAAATATCCAAGAGAAATAATGTTGACATTCTAAGTCATTGAAATATGAAAGAGAAATAACGATGGCATTCTTTATTCTAACACCAAGGTAAGCCTCTATGATCTCCCTCATATTCATTAACACTACCTTTGCAATCTCCCTCATCTTCATTAACACTGCCTTTGTAATCTCTTCTCCACCTCACCCTTACAACTTTGTAATTAACAAATATCATGGCCTTGTCATCAGGCGTTCACATGTCGACACGCGAAACAAACAAGTGTGGACACTCACAGAAATATGCATGGGTAGATGGATGTAATACACCAGGTGGGGCAGATCACAATTATATGTTTTCATGCTGCAAATCATACCAACTATATGCCTAAAGTAGTTCACATAAAATGTTAAGCTTTAATGCTACTCTTCAAGCTAACATTAGTTAGCCTCATCACTCCAATTTTGATTCGCAATCTAATATCTGTTGTAATTTTAGGTAAAAAAATGAAGGATTGCTGCAATAAGACTCCCAAGTGTATGAGATGAGTTTTCAATATTGGACATGTACAAAAAATATTTAATATCCATACGAGTAAAAAAAACTTCATATTAATCTTACAGCTTTAGCCCAAACTAATGCTAGTGGAAGAGATATCAATCGTTATATACCATGCCTTGGGGCAGGTATAATAAGTGAAAATTAATAACCAAACATCATGCAAATACCACACTTAAGCCCCAAAATAATGAGCATAATTAAAATATAAGTTATAATTTTAGAATATACACTCAAGAGAGGATTCTAAAAACTATTGTAAGTTTCACTAATAATAACCAACCATCCAAGTTATATATATACACATGTATCAAAGTGAAATGTACATAATTTTGTAAGGATATAATTTGAAATTGTTGGAAATTACATATAATATATAGTAGAACTATTAAACACGAGGGATTTTTTAGTCCCATGAAAAAATCTAACAAGATCTTTGATGTTATACAAATCTAATGACTTAGAGACAACCCTTCTATATATATATATATATATATATATATTTTACAAAAAAAAATTATTGATAATAAGAAGACAAGTTCAGGAACCGTGTTAGGGTTTAGTTGGCAATAGAGATATGTAGCATGACAAAAAAAAAATTAACAAAAGGAACCTATAACCCTCACCAAAGAAATGTAAGTTCATTCATAGGGGAGGGAATCCAGTTGAAAAAAACCTGTAGATATAAAAAAAATATGGGCTATCCAGTAACAGTTAAAGAGGTTATGGGTTATGGGTTAGGAAAAACCTATTGCAGACTGTTCAAGGAGAGTTGAAACAGGGAAATGAGAATTAACCTTCAGAAAATAAAATAAAATAAAATAAAATAAAATAATTCCAAGAAACAGACTAAACCAATTTGGCCTTCAGATCTAATACCTAGCAAAAAGTGTTGAACATTTTCATTCACTGTCACGATATCTCCTTGGGGACAAGCACTAAATAAACATTACTCCAACGAGTGCTCAGAAACTTGAGAAAAAAAAAATTTAAGAGACAAATAATCAATCAAGAAAGAAAATGGGAGGAATTATATCTGATAGCATTGAGAAAAAAATCATGTTCAGATTTTACCAACATTTCCCTAGGCCTCTCAACAAGGGCTTCAATTGCAAGGCACATTCCTCTAGCATGAATGTTTTCAAAAGAGCATATACGACATGAGAGGAAGGTGGTAGTTACTTTCATAACTCCCCATACCAAATTGACTATTGAAAATCAAAGCCTAATTCTCCCCACCATCTGATGGTTTCCAACATATAACCTTAGTGGTACAACTCTAAATGCTCATAATGTTTACAGTAGGAGCTTTATAAGTTTTTGGAATGACTTCCTAGCCAACATACTATGGTCAAAAATTGATTAAGAGAATAAAAAAAAGTTTATTTCATAATCCATAGAGAGGAGTGGCATGAAGAGGGGAAAGTGGTGTAATGACAACACCATTGTTCAGAACACCTATAGGTCCTAGTTCGATACCATTTACAAAACCTAATCTAGACATGTATATATAACTAGGAGAATAATATTGGAACACAATTTTCATGTTGTCAGAAATGGTGCAACCATTGAGGTTTGATATGGAAATTTTAACAGTTGATAATGAATGAATGGTGTGATAATATGAATGGATAATGAAAATCATGTCTGACAGGAAGAATAATATAAATTTAGTCCCAATTCCTCTAATGGAAACATAACAGAATTACATATAAGGAGGGAGGATAGTGATCTCGAAGGCTCTGGAAAGGCTCAAAAATCAAATCCTTTTGATTTCATCAAAACCAACATCATAGCGTAGATCTCATATTCCTGATTTTGATGGTGTATATGACACTAAAATATGACTTTGTATGTGCAAGTAATTTAAAGTTACTGTTCAAGTTAAAATGAATAGTACTTTTTTTCTGAGATAAAGTTGGCGCTAAAATAAATTTGGTAGCTCAGTAAAATTTGGTGGCCACTAAGCAAGTAACAATTTGGTACTTATCAGCAGACGTAACTAGTCAATTTTTTTCCTACTTAATTTGTCCAGTAACCCCGAAAAAATTCTGCAGGATCATTATATATTGTTTTAATAAAAAATAAAAAATAAAATTGGTTGGTAGGCCACCAAATTTTCTAGCCCGTGGTTTTACTATATATTAATAAATATTTTTAAAGGGTCGGGGCCCATGACTTTAACGCAGGACCCCACCCACAGCACCAACCATCCAATGTATATTATTTGCGGCCTGAAATTTACAATTACCAAAGGTCACATACCATGTGGGAGCTTTTGGGGATTTATCCAACACTCGTAATGTGGAAAAACTACCCAAATAGATGACCCCAAATATGAGTTACGCATTAATACAACACTGAAGAAATACAATGCTGCCACCATAAAATACAACGACTCGCCATAAGAAAACAATGTAATAAGGTCTGAGGGGAGGACCGTGGGTTTGACCCCGGAATATCCTACAAATAACTCCCTTTTATTCCATGAAACAACCAATCCACCCAACAACCTCTTTGGGGATTCGACCCAAGAAAACATTTCAAAAATTGAACTTACCATTCGACGAGGATAGACCTAATGGAGTTGTGACCGAATCAGAAGAGGGAAAGAAACACCCTCACATAGAGAGAAATATGCATGGGCACAAATGTTGATAGAATATCAAGGGGAATATTCATGAGGGAATCTTTGACAAATCATCAAAATTCCCTAGGCGCTAAATTTTGATGATGTCAGAAATATGTCGAGTTTATAATGATATGAACTAGTTTTTCGTGAAGATTTTGATGCTATAATCCATTTATTCATTTGGGTAGCAGGTTTCTCCCCAGTGTATGTAAGATAACCTTGTGAGGAGTGTAAAAGATTCCTGGAGAGCCCAAATTTGGAAGTGAAAGAAAGGGGTTATGTTTATTCTCAATTTTCATGGTTTTTAATAAGGAATGTGATGGGGAAGACTATTTCATCATCCAAGTAGATAATTTTTAGGCAATCACCAAACCTGGAGTTAAAAGGTGCATTATTTATATTTTTTAATTTGATTTTTTTGACATCATGATTTCAATCTGAAGTCCATGTATTCCATCTTGCGAGAGGATAATTTCATGCCACTTTATGTGAGAGATTATTACTTTTTCATGTTGAAAGACAAATTCTATCAGTGAGATTTATTTATAAAATCATGTCTCCTATGAGAGACATGCCCCTATAGGTATTGGGTTTTCATCCTTAAATTGACATAGATTGCATCATGTACTTGTCATCTTCTTATAGAGACTAATAAAGCACCTCCTCACTCTTGACCCCGAGCCCGAAGATGTAGTCCACATTTGATGAACTCTATTATCATATCTTGTGTTTATGATTTCTTCTTATTTTTTCCTTGTTTCATGTTGATGGTTTGTTGAAGTGTTGTTTAATAATTCACAATTCTCATGATTTCACATGTAAATATGTGTTAGTAAAAGGTCCTATATAATGGAATTTTTTTTTTGAAAACACTCATGAAAATTTTTGGATCATAAAAGTGAGAAACAAGAATTAGAGAGTGATAGAGAGACCAATGAGAAATAATAAGGAAATATTTCTAGACAAAACATTCATAAAGAGTCAAAATATAGGAAACAAAACTACAATGAGAGTTCAAAGAAATACAACCATCCATAATTGATGGTGAGTCATAAGTTGCAGAAAAATAATTCCATATTTATGAATATAATAATAATTTGAATGTTTTTCTAGCCATTTATCAACTACGGGGAAAGGAAACCATATGGTGGGAGGAAATTAAAGTTGGACATGTGGTTGATGAATAGGAAATTACATGGGAAAATTTCCAGAAATACTTCAAGTGTAAGTATTTAACTAGACGTTTTTATCATGATAAAGTAATGATATCAATGACTTAATATTGAGATAACTATCTATGGATAAATTTACCTCTTTATTCTGTTGTTTTCACACATACTAGATGAAAAAGAAAAGGTACAATGATTTATAAGTAGTTCGCTAGTGTGAATGAATGAAAGATTACAATTTGATAATCCTAACACTATGGATGAGATTGTACAGAAAGCACAAATTTGTTATCAACAAATGAAATAGAAGTATAATAATAAGACTTAGGTAGGAAATAAAGGGTTCAAAATTTCCCATAATAATAATAATCTAAAAATTGTAAATGCTAAAAATACACATAAAAATTAGCAAGGAAAATTTGCAGGAAACGCACAACAAAAACCTCGGTTTTTAAGTGATTCAAAGCTAGCAGAATTGTCAAGCAGACCTAAACCTGGTCAATCACAGAAGACATCATTAGAATGTTGGGGTTGTGGGGAGTAACATTATATCAAAAATTTCCCTTATCGTGGAAGAATATAACATGTATCAAAAATACAAGAGGAATCTAGTCCAGGTGAATTGGCGAGAAGCTTACCTAAAATTAATGATGTATTAGAAGATGATAAAGCTAAATATCAACCCACCATGATCAAATTTGAAGGTAATATTTTCAGCCATGCTGTATGTATTTTAATACACCCTGGATAAAATTAGAGTTACATTATTCTTATGATAGTGGATTCATGTCACCTACAAGCTAATAAATTTAAGAAGTTGTGGTTATTTTAGCTAGATACATGGGGGAAAAGGAGGGTAGTATCTGAAGTAGAAAGCTATTCAGTTGAATCGATCATACATCCCATAAAAGTGAAGTTTATTTTTTTTCCCTTAGGCTCCTATGATGTTTTGATTGGAATGGATTGGTTCGAGGAAAATTGGTCGTTCGTAAACTGTAAAGATAAGACTATCAACTTCCTTAATGAAGGGGGTGTTGGACATGAAATTCATGGAATTAAGAGACCTTTAAAACTATACCAATCACAGCCTCACAATTGGGAAAATGTAGTAGAAAGCGCTATCAAATTTACACAGTCTAGGTAGGGTATACCAACTCCAAGGAAAAAAAAAACATTAGAAAATTTTCCAATTGTTTAGAACTTTTTTCATGTATTTCTAGAGGAAATTCGTTCACTACCTCCTAAAGAAAATATAGATTTTACTACTGAATTAATTCCAAAAGATACCCCAGTATCGTAGGCACCCTGTTGTATTATCATAGCAGAACTAAAAAAAGTGAATTCGACGAGGAAGAAGACCTCTTCTCCCAACCAGTGAGATTTCTCTCCACAACCAATTCTCCCCTCGAGCCTTTTTTATTCCAGAGTAAAAAATGGATAGTGACCTAACAGGGTCTATTCTCTAACATCAAGACTACCCAACCAAGTGAATAATTGATAGAAATGTATGTCCTATGGCCTGCATTATCTCTCATTCCAGCTCAATAATACCCTTATTGTAGTGTCCTGCCTTACCTTAACAACACCCAGTTGAATCTTTAATCTCTTCTCTCTCTTTTCCAATATGCCTCCAACTCTCTCTTCCTACCTTCCTTGGCTTCTTGTCCCTACTGAGATGTCTTATCTCTAGGGATGAGGAGGTAATTGCCTCAATTGAAATTTTTCCTTTAAAGTATTTTCCCATGATTCCTAAGACGAATTCCTAAGACTTATCATAATTTTACTTTTATATAAAGGTAAAACACACTTTTAATAATTAAATTTCCCTTGTAGGTTTCGACACTTACAGTAATATACCATGTCTTTACCTTAAAATAAATTAAATATTTACACGTTATGGTATGTGTTAATATGAATAATTTTAATTAATCATATTTCATTATTTTTACTGATAGACTTCAATAATATAGTATTTTATTAATTGTTTTATTTTTATGATGAAATTTTTATGTTTTTGTGTTTTTTCAATTTAATTAAACTATATTTAAGTTAAGTGAAATTATTAGCTACTATATAACTTTTATTATTTTCTTCTAAACAAAACCAGTGTTAAAATTCACTCTCTCAACTTATCTATAATAACTATTCATTTAATTAATTTAAAAAAGTTACAATCTTATTAAATTATTTAAGTTAAAAGAATTTAATTGTTGAATTATTCATATAATTAATTTTAAAAAATTACACTCTTATTAAATTAATAGAATTTAAGGAATTGTAATAATATTAATGAGAACTTATTATTATATTAATATATTTATTATTAATTTTTAAAATATATTAAATTTGCAAATCATTATCATTGTAATATATTTGATATTAAAATTTAAGGATATATATATATATATATATATATATTAAATGCACAAAAATTATAATAAAGTAAATTATTACATATAAAATGTTAATAATTGTATTGATAAATTAATTTGCATTTGTGCAGTAGTCAACAATTGTTGCCGCATTATTGATTTGACATTTAAATTATAGTAAGTTTTTTTATTACGCCGTAAGGCGTATTTATTTGAAAACAACTTTGTTGGGTGTCCTCGTGTCATACTATGAGCCGTTTGATGTTTTGTTAGACGATTGAATCATCATCAGCCATGGATTTGATTTGGAGCAGTTGCCAAGCAGTTGTAACTTTCTGCTCTGGCTTGGCTTGCAGCTTACCTTCAGAAATTTCGAGTCATCGTTATCCATGGCCGCTCCCACAAAACAGAGTTCGATTATCACCTGGACATACCCGGCCCTCGGCGACCAAAGCTCTGGATGCGCCTCAGGTTTGTTCTTGGATGAGCAGAGGGTTTTAGTTTGTTATTTGATCAACGCTTGCTATTTCTGCAAACGGCAGTTGAGCCATGGGAAGGACATCTACATGTATAGGTCTGTTATAATTATCATACCATGGCTTTTCCGTTGGAG
The DNA here is from genome assembly GCA_034641835.2 of Pinus albicaulis. NCBI lineage: Eukaryota > Viridiplantae > Streptophyta > Pinopsida > Pinales > Pinaceae > Pinus > Pinus albicaulis. Next base: position 1,454,184,386 of record CM076582.1, read on the forward strand.
ATTGATTTAAAGTTTGGAGAATCACATGGAAATTTGATTATAGTTTGAGGCCAATGTTTCTTTTTCATTTTTGCAATGTTGTGTCCAAAAACCCTATTCAATTAATCTAGAATCTTGATAATGGGATCCCTCGCTTAGTTGATGGAATGTGGATTCAATAGGGCCTCTTGATTTCGTGTGTGCCTCTATGTAAAATATGGGTCGGAGATTTCTGAAAATCCATGCTTCAATAATTATTCTCATTCTCAGTTTGATGATTATTACAGAGGTGACAAAGCATTCTGCAGCATGGAATGCCGCCAAAAACAGATTTTGATGGATGAATGAATGGAAGCTTTTTCATAGAGTGCTTCTTCTTTTGCTGGAATTTTTTTCTTTAACAAGTACAGCCACTGCTACATAAGAGAGGAATGGGAACTGTCTGAGCAAAGAAATACATTTCAGTTCCTGTATTGCTCGGATCTGGACGCTGTAGGAAAATATAGTGTGGCAGATGATCTAAAAACATATGTCTGTATCAGTTATGCTGAGGAAAAGGGATGGGGTGGGCTTCTCTTAGGCATATTGATATGGGATGAGCTATATGTTGTGTACATGTTGCGGAAAGTTTTTAGGTTCGATCCCTCTCTAAATTTTCAGAGGCCATTTACAGGGATGGAGTCCAAGAGCTTCCTAGATACATGAGTTTCTTAATAAGGTATGTACCATACCTGTAGCAGAGAGATATAGAAGGCCAAAAGAGCCGACACAAATTTATAGAGAGGTAGGCATATGCTCTTCTCTGTTATGATGGATGTCAGTGTCGATTACAATAGAAAACAATTTCTCTAATATTAGGTTTATTGCAAATTTCTGATGTGGTATTGAACATTTCTGACGGGTTTCCCACACACAAGGATCAGAACTTCGTAGAAAGTGCTGAGAACTTTAACGGATTATGTGTGTTCTCATCTGTTCACAGTTTTTTCCTGAAAGCCAAAATTACATTGCATGTGGAAAGAGTGAGCAACTTCTTTTGGCAAGGGCTATACACCACAAGCCATGCCAATGAATCAAAATATAAATTGACAGGGATATATCCTTTTCAGTCATGGGAAAGATATCATCTGATAGTGGCAAGTAGGTGCAATCAATTGACAAATGTTTTACCCTCAGTGATTTCCCATCCATGGATAAGGGTATGGGTATAGGCATATTTGATTTGTATGGGTGTACAGTGGGGACTTAACATCTGCCTTCAGAGGAAACATCTCAATGTGGTCCTACGTGTGGGTTTCTTTTACTATTTAGTGTGTATGTGTTGCAATGGTAAATGTTGTAGCACTTTGTCATGATTTTGTACAAGTGAAGAGTTCAAACTGTTTTAAATCCTTGCCTAGGGTAATGGAGTTTTGTAGAGGTTTGGTTGTGAATGTGTCAAGCGTGTACTCTACGGTGAAAATTTTCCTGTCAGGTGAAAAACTTCCCAAGCATTGCTCATCCCCTACTGCATGCTGCGTCCTGCTTGGGCACAAGATTCACTAGGATAAATGATTTGCTGGCAACCATGCCATCTTCATGATAATCTTGCTGGAAATGAACAATTTGTATATTCTAGGTGGAAAGAGTGAGCAACTTCTTTTGGCAAGGGCTATACACCACAAGCCATGCCAATGAATCAAAATATAAATTGACAGGGATGTATCCTTTTCAGTCATGGGAAAGATATCATCTAATAATGGCAAGTAGGTGCAAACAATTGAGAAATGTTTTACCCACAGTGATTTCCCATCCATGGATAAGGGTATGGGTATAGGCACATTTGATTTTTATCGGTATACAGTGGGGACTTAACATCTGCCTTCAGAGGAAACATCTCTATGTGGTCCTACGTGTGGGTGTCTTTTACTGTTTAGTGTGTATGTGTTGCAATGGTAAATGTTGTTGCACTTTGTCATGGTTTTGTACAAGTGAAGAGTTCAAACTGTTCTAAATCCTTGCCTAGGGTAATGGAGTTTTGTAGAGGTTTGGTTGTGAATGTGTCAATTTTGTACTCTAACCCATAATTCTAGCAGTGTCACCCATGATGAGTGTTGTCCACTACCTTTTTCTGGAGTGTCAACTATCACCTTAAATTTGTTAGCCCTTAAATATTATCCTGGTATCTGTCATATACCATTTCGAAGTTTCAACATGTTTGGGTGTACAATAGTTCATTTGGCTGAATTGCTTTTATGTCTGAATTGGTTTGCAAGGACAGGTGTGATTGCAATTCAAGATCAAGACATATATTGCAGGTTTCTTAAACCTCTTAAAATGACCTTTTAAGCCTACACTTCAAAGAGATCTTTAAGGAGTCCTCCCTTCCTGTCACCAAGGACAAAATAAAGGCGCCTCAGGTTTGTTCTTGGATGAGCAGAGGGTTTTAGTTTGTTATTTGAAGAGATTTGAGATTTACCCGGTAATCTCAATGCATTGGAGTGGAGTGTAAGCGGAGAAGATAAGTTTGCCCACTGATTTGATTCGAGCAGAATGGATTATAGGCAGAGCATGGCAAATTAAACCCTTGAATGGATGTTTACAGGTTGAATGTTTGGTGTTTGTTTCTCTGGAGTATAACATGGCCGTGCTTTTATTTTTCAGGTTTCCATCTGATTTTTTAAGTTCTTGGATGAGCAGAGGGTTTTAGTTTGTTATTTGATCAGCGCTTGCTATTTCTGCAAACGAAAGTTGAGCCATGGGAAGGACATCTACATGTACAGGTCTGTTATAATTATCATACCATGGCTTTTCGGTTGGAGATTGATTTAAAGTTTGGAGAATCACATGGAAATTTGATTATAGTTTGAGGCCAATATTTCTTTTTCATTTTTGCAATGGTACAGGTCTGTTATAATTATCATACCATGGCTTTTCGGTTGGATATTGATTTAAAGTTTGGAAAATCACATGGAAATTTGATTATAGTTTGCGGCCAATATTTCTTTTTCATTTTTGCAATGGTGTGTCCAAAAACCCTATTCAATTAATCTATAATCTTGATAATGGGATCCCTCGCTTAGTTGATGGAATGTGGATTCAATAGGGCCTCTTGATTTTGTGTGTGCCTCTATGTAAAATATGGGTCGGAGATTTCTGAGAATCCATGCTTCAAGAATTATTCTCATTCTCAGTTTGCTGATTATTGCAGAGGTGACAAAGCATTCTGCAGCGTGGAATGCCGCCAAAAACAGATTTTTATGGATGAATGAATGGAAGCTTTTTCATAGAGTGCTTCTTCTTTTGCTGGATTTTTTTTCTTTAACAAGTACAGCCACTACTGCATAAGAGAGGAATGGGAACTGTCTGAGCAAACAAATACATTTCAGTTCTGTAGCAGAGAGATCTAGAAGGCCAAAAGAGCCGACACAAATTTATAGAGAGGTAGGCATATGCTCTTCTCTGTTATGATGGATGTCAGTGTCCATTACAATAGAAAACAATTTCTCTAATATTAGGTTTATTGCAAATTTCTGATGTGGTATTAAACATTTCTGATGGGTTTCCCACACACAAGGATCAGAACTTCGTAGAAAGTGCTGAGAACTTTAACGGATTATGTGTGTTCTCATCTGTTCACAGTTTTTTCCTGAAAGCCAAAATTACATTGCATGTGGAAAGAGTGAGCAACTTCTTTTGGCAAGGGCTATACACCACAAGCCATGCCAATGAATCAAAATATAAACTGACAGGGATATATCCTTTTCAGTCATGGGAAAGATATCATCTGATAGTGGCAAGTAGGTGCAATCAATTGACAAATGTTTTACCCTCAGTGATTTCCCATTCATGGATAAGGGTATGGGTATAGGCATATTTGATTTGTATGGGTGTACAGTGGGGACTTAACATCTGCCTTCAGAGGAAACATCTCAATGTGGTCCTAGGTGTGGGTTTCTTTTACTATTTAGTGTGTCTGTGTTGCAATGGTAAATGTTGTAGCACTTTGTCATGATTTTGTACAAGTGAAGAGTTCCAACTGTTCTAAATCCTTGCCTAGGGTAATGGAGTTTTGTAGAGTTTTGGTTGTGAATGTGTCAAGTGTGTACTCTACGGTGAAAATTTTTCTGTCAGGTGAAAAACTTCCCAAGCATTGCTCATCCCCTACTGCATGCTGCGTCTTGCTTGGGCACAAGATTCACTAGGATAAATGATTTGCTGGCAACCATGCCATCGTCATGATAATCTTGCTGGAAATAAACAATTTGTATATTCTAGGTGGAAAGAGTGAGCAACTTCTTTTGGCAAGGGCTATACACCACAAGCCATGCCAATGAATCAAAATATAAATTGATAGGGATGTATCCTTTTCAGTCATGGGAAAGATATCATCTAATAATGGCAAGTAGGTGCAAACAATTGAGAAATGTTTTACCCACAGTGATTTCCCATCCATGGATAAGGGTATGGGTATAGGCATATTTGATTTTTATCGGTATACAGTGGGGACTTAACATCTGCCTTCAGAGGAAACATCTCTATGTGGTCCTACGTGTGGGTGTCTTTTACTGTTTAGTGTGTATGTGTTGCAATGGTAAATGTTGTTGCACTTTGTCATGATTTTGTACAAGTGAAGAGTTCAAATTGTTCTAAATCCTTGCCTAGGGTAATGGAGTTTTGTAGAGGTTTGGTTGTGAATGTGTCAAGTTTGTACTCTAACCCATAATTCTAGTAGTGTCACCCATGATGAGTGTTGTCCACTACCTTTTTCTGGAGTGTCAACTATCACCTTAAATTTGTTAGCCCTTAAAGATTATCCTGGGATCTGTCATATACCATTTCGAAGTTTCAACATGTTTGGGTGTACAATAGTTCATCTGGCTGAATTGCTTTTATGTCTGAATTGGTTTGCAATTCCTATTCCTTCAATACTATTGGGTCCTTTATGGTACAAAATTTACTCAAATGAGTGCATTATGTGTTTCACTCCTGGACTAGGACTAGGATCTAGCATTCCCACTCAGACTATTGAAGGTCGCGAGCTGACAACTCACAGAAATTACTGTGGTGTCAAGGACAAATACATGCTAAGCTTCGAAGTAGATATGCTGAATTTCAAAACATGTTGGTAGTGTAAAGTTTTCAGAACCCTAAGAGTTTGCAGTTGGTTATTGAAACATTGTTGAATTCTGGCTAACCTTGGAAGTCCATTTTAGGAATTTAAGGACTGTACCTTTAGTTTAGAAGGGATATATTTTATGATAGGCCGAGAGGATTCTGAGCAGTATTTCTTTAAGAGTAGTGAAAATATTGACTCCCATTTGTTGCGACAGGAAAATATAGGGCATGGACTCTGAATTTCATGAATTGTAGGTGTATTGTGTTTGATCATTGTATAATGCTCTTATCAACATATAAAGAGAAAAAACACATTTTAAACAGTTTGCAAAAACACATTTTGTTTCATTTAGTCCAAGTTACACTGAGTGTGAAGTGACCTTAAATTACTTTTCAATGTTTCCAATTTATTATGTAAATAGATTGTTCAGGCAGTGAAAAGTTTTCTATCAGGTGAAAAACTTCCCAAGCATTGCTCATCCCCTACTAGATGCTGCGTCCTGCTTGGGCACAAGATTCACTAGGATAAATGATTGTGCTGTCTGTTGATAACAGGGGTGCCACGGAAAAACCAACCGATAGGGGTCATGGCTTTCATCTTTTAAGCCTTTCAACTACGGAGTCTGGTAAATCATCTGTTTCAGCAGAGTCTGATTTTACTTTCTCTGTGCGTATTTGTATTTGCAGTTTCTTTGCTTGTCTATTTCAGTTCAAGCATATTGTAGTTTCTATTTAGGGCTAAAATGAAGCCTTATTTTGTGGTTGCATACAGGGAGCTTCAGCAACATTGTCATCTTGGAGTAAAAAGAAGAAATCCAGTTCAAAGATTAAGAAGGAATCTTCATCAGCTTCTCCAACGGTTTTGCCAGCTGTTGGGGCATATGCCGTTGAATGTGTGAAATGCTTTAAATGGAGATTCATTCCAAGCAAGGAACAATATGAAGCTATTTGGGCGACTTGGACATTCTCGGATTTCAGAGAGGCGTAAGTGTTACAGGGTTTTTGTGCTGTCTGTTGATAACAGGGGTGCCGCGGAAAAACCAACCGATAGGGGTCATGGCTTTCCTCTTTTATGCCTTTCAACTGCAGAGTCTGGTAAATCGTCTATTTCAGCAGAGTCTGATTTTACTTTCTCTGCACGTATTTGTATTTGCAATTTCTTTGCTTGTCTATTTCAGTTCAAGCATTTTGTAGTTTTTGTTTAGGGCTAAAATGAAGCCTTCTTTTGTGGTTGCATACAGGGAGCTTCAACAACATTGTCATCTCGGAGTAAAAAGAAGAAATCCAGTTCAAAGTTAAGAAGGAATCTTCATCAGCTTCTCCAACGGTTTTGCCAGTTGTTGGGGCATATGTTGTTGAATGTGTGAAATGCTTTAAATGGAGATTCATTCCAAGCAAGGAACAATATGAAGCTATTCGACATTGGGCTTATGCAGATCCTTGGGTGTGTAACAGAGCCTCTGCCTGGCGCCCAAATGCTTCCTATAATGATCCAACGGAACTCTCACAGGATATTACTCATCTCTAGATAATTGACAAGCCAAATATACCTCGCCCTCCCACGGGATGGGAGCGGTTGCTCTCCCTCAGAGGAGATAGCACCTGCAGGTTTGCAGACGTGTACTATATTGCCCCATTCGGAAAAAAATTATTGTACAAATCGTTTTCAATGTGTATTCTATATAGTGTTGAATATTCTTATTTGCAGATATATGTGTGGTTTCTTAGTTAACAACTAGAATGGACCTATCTTAACCCCACTCTCAATTTATCAAGCATTGAGAAGGATATAAAAACATCAAATTCAAACTTGTTGTTTAAACGAACTGGTGACGATTGATTCAGGTGGATTTTTTTCCTCTGTTTTCTGCTTTTTAAGCAGTAGACATGGGACACCTAATTTTTATTGTGTTGTAAATGTTACATGGATATTTTAAAGCAATTGAAATGGTTAGCTCGGTGCAATGATATAAACACAATGACATCAAGCAAGACTCTAATTTCTGTCAAACGGCTACAACTATTTTCCTTTTTTTCTGATTTGGAATGCTTCCATTGGAAAGATCCTGAAAGGTTCCCTTTCCACTTTTTCCTCTTTTAAAAAATACATTTGTTGAGCTGCTTGTACAGTGTTATCTGACATGAAAGCAATAATGTAACTTTGTTTATGTTCTACACAAAAGGACGCTGAAATCAATAAATTTTTTACAGATGCATAATTTCTATTTGATAATGAAAAAATGGTGCAAAAGAATAAATTTTTATCTAATCAATAGTTTTGGATCTATGGCATTTCTGACCTGCATATGCAAAATCGTTAGATTTTCATAAAACTCCTAGAAGATCTAACTATGTTGTGACTGGGAAAGTTGTAAACCGTAATTATTTATGTCGAAGATAGCGTTCTACCACCCATTCTCTTGTCTGCTGCAGGCCTTGTTTACTCCCACTTGTCTGATATTATATATGGGTTTTTGAATTTTGAAAATGTATTTTCCCCGCAATTTTTGGTGGATGGAACTTACTGAACTACCTACTTTAATATGAAATTCTACATTTTAAAGTAATTGACATAGAAATGACTAGGGTCTTATCTTTTGGATAAATCACTTTGTTAATAGGTGTGACATTGATCACTAATAAGGTTGCATTTTGAAACACAGAGTCATGCAGTGCAATGAGAGAAATCGGGAATCTGGAGAGATGATTAAATTCACCAATTTTGCTGCAATACTACTGACATGATACTTATCTCATTATTCAGTACATACCATATAAAAATATTTTTCCAGTGGGCCTTGGACAAAGCTTTATTGTATGAATTCCCAAGCCTCATCGTTGTCTTTATTTCTCCAATGCTATTGACAGAATAACCATCTCACTGTTCAGTTCTACCATAAAAGAGTTTTTGCTTTTCCAGTAGGCCATGGACAGTTTTTCTGGATGAATTAACAAGTCTCATCATTATATGCAAATGTATCATTCTAGTCAACCAGTTTTTGATTTTCCAGTAGGCCATGGACACTTTTTCTGGATGACTAAACATGTCTCATCATTATATGCAAATGTATCATTCTAGTCAACCAGTTTTTTCTTTTCCAATAGGCCATGGACAGTTCTTTTGGATGAATTAACAGGTCTCATCATTATATGTAATTGTATCATTCTAGTCAACCAAGCGCTGCAATGCTACTGACAAAATACTCATCTCATTGCCTAGTGCATACCATATATGAGTTCTTCCACTATTCCCTGGTAAAGGTAACTGGATGAACTCGCAAACCTTTATCATTATATCGAAATGCTCTTCTTTGTATGGATGAATTTCCAAGCCTCTTAATTTCCCATAGATTGAACGTTTGTATCCCAACAGTACATACCATATCAGAGTTATTTTGAATAGATTGAATGTATGTTGATCTCCAGTGCATGGACCTACCAGATGAGTATTTCATATCTGGTGAATTGTTGTTGGTGATTAGGATGCTGGTTCAAAGGCAACAACTTCCTCTACGTTTTAGCACATTTCTCAATATCAGTCAATCACACAAGATAAGAAAGCATTCACCACCATTTGCTTACTTGTCATTCTGTACTCGGATAATTGTTATGCCATAAGCACTATAAAATCTATGTCCATACACAGAGTTGGCTAATCCCCGCAATTTTTGGTGGATGGAGACTATTTATAACTTGCAACCTATGCATCATAATTGGCTGAACAACATCCCAGATGGGAAGATCTTCCTTCTGCATAGCCCACCAGTGAGTAGGAGTACCCTTTAACACTACATCCATATCAGGAAATCGTTTTTCTTATGTCACTTTGTATTCCATGGCATCCAAAAAGGATTCTACTACATCTATCCCATCTTAGATATTATTAACCTAATGTTTGGGGTCCTGCCAGTTTTACATGGCTTCTTCAAAATCACTGTAAAATAAATTGATGCTTCTCCAACTCACTGATCCATATACAGTCATGGTATTTTGTTAAGTTGTTCTTGTAGCCAGGACCAATTAATTATTGTTCATCTCCCCCTAACATTTTCCTTACGGCATTTCCTTTGCAACATTAGGTGCAATTGCTAGTTTATAATTTTAGGAGTTGTTTAACTAGCTAGAGGAATTGTCTAGACAGTCAAAATTGGTCGGAATTTGGGCATTTTTTTTTTTTGGAAATCTTGCAATGGCATTTTTTGAATCATGTTTTTCATAGTGGAAATAGATTCAGCACCATCGAAAACTTCTGAAGCACACAAAATATTGAAGATTGATAACTATAACCTAAATTTACCAAAATCCTTGTCAGATTTTTTTAAAATCTTACCTGAATTTCAATGATTTTTTTAAATTCTCATTTTCTTGATTTGTTGTTTTTTTGGTTCATCATAAATTTGTTAACTGCAATTTCTGCAATTCAGTTAAAATAAAATATTCAAGCGTTGATAACATTTACAAGGCAGATTTTATTTAATACTTGAAAGGAGAGGCATCTAATTATTATATATAAAACATAATTTGAAAATAACATAAACTTTAATAATTAGACGCCTCTCCTTTCAAGTATTAAATAAAATCTGCCATACATATATATATATATATATATCAATGAATTTAGTAAAAACTTTTAGTATTTGATTTCTGTAAAACTTAAAGCTTCAAATTAGAAAAAATAAAAACGTTTGACAGCCAGACTGCGCGCTAAAACTTAATTAAGCGTAAATGAAAAAAATAATAATAATAATAATAATAAACTTCTTAAATTTTTAAAAAATGTGACGACTCTTATTTGGGATCCAACAGGCAATATGATCGGCTAAAGATGAAAGTATCTTTTAACTCATGTGGGGCCGATTATTTGTAGAATGCAAAGATCGGTAAAAGCTATTCATCCATAATCCGCTCTAATTGTTTTATCCAGAAAGTCGAAAAAACAGTGGACAGGGTCGGAACATGGGAAGTGAAGTCTCAAAAACAGTGAACGAAAGAATTTGAACCTTGAGAGAAAGAATTTGACAATTGAAACTAAAGTCTAAAAATCAGTGAGTGAAAGAATTTGAACGCTGAAAGTGGGAAAATTCAATGAGGAATAGGTTTTAAGTTTTAAAATGAAGAGAGGTTTTGGAGATAATTTTTTTTTTCAATTGTGTAAATTTTATATTATTTTTTAATTATTATATTATTTTAAATATTAAAATAACACAAAAAATAAATAGTCTAGATAAGCAACTTAGATTTTTTAAAGATTTATGCTTTACCATGGGTATGTCTGTTAACATTGACAAAACAAAAGTTATGATTATCAAATCTAAGAAGGACACTTACCCTAATTTTATGTATGATAATAGTAACTTAGAGGAAGTGTGTTCTTACAAGTACCTAAGAATTGATATTCACCACAAGCTCCACTGGAACCAATGGGGGGTGCAAAGCTTATTTTGGTCTTGAAAATAATTGTAAAATGGCAAACTTCATAATGTGCGATACAAAGAAGTTTTTCTTTGAAACTTTAGTCATTCATGTTATTTTATATGGATGTGAGGTTTGGGGTTGCAGCATCTCTAGAGAATCCTAGAGAAAGATTGAGCAACTCTGGAAGCTTTTTAAAACGTATAACCTTAAAATTAAAAGAAATACACCCTATCATATTCTCCTTATAGAAGTGGGTCTTTCCCCTATCGAGAGCCTAGCTATGACTAGGCTTTTGTTGCACAAGCACAAGCTCAATAGCATAGGAGACCATAAACTTCCTAAGCTAGCTTTAAATTCCATACAAAACCACCTAAGGCTTAAACGAGGTTGGTTTAAAGACACTACGGCCTAGTTAAACCATTGGGAGATCGATGAGAATCTTGCATTGCAAACCATCAATAACATTAAAGAAATTGTTACTTCTAAGTTCAAAGAAAAAATGAGGTTTGAGAAAAATCTAAAAGCTAAAATAAAATTAAGATATTATGAAGAGGTCGTCAACCCCACCTTAGAAGATCAAAAGTATCTCTCTGTTTTAACTAGCTCAAAGAAGAAAATTAATATAGCCAAGATAAGAACGAGCTCCATAGTGAAACAGGTCATTGGACAGTTCCTAAAACACCATGAATGGAAAGGATCTTCCATCTCTGTGAAAATATGGACATCAAGGATGAAAACCACTCCCTCTTAGAGTGCCCCGCATACAACCACATTAGAGCTCAATTTCATGATCTTTGTTGTAATACTGACCTTCCTAGCCTTTTAAGGTATCAAAATTATAGTGAGCTCGGGAGGCTTCTCTCCAAGATTTTTGAACATAGGAATAAAATCTTAAATCAAATTAAATAACTCTTTTCTTTAGACTCGATAAACCAAAGATTGGTCTCAATGGATGTTAACTACCATCATCAAAATTTTATATTATTTTTAATTATTTTTTTAATTTTAAATATCAAAATAAAATAAAAATAAGTAATTTATATTATTTTTAATGATTAGATTATTTGTTTGCTAATTGTTAAGAAACTTCTAGATTTAAAGTTACTAATTTAATACTCGAAATTTATATATATTAAATACATAAATTAAAGAATGAAATATTAAACATAATAATAATATAATCTCACACAAATTAAAATTTTTTATTAAATTATTTAAATATCAAAATAAAATAAATAAAATAAAATAAAAATTATTATTGCTATATATAACCTCAATTTTTTTTTCCAATTGAAAATTGTGTTATCGAAATTTCTCCCAATTGAAAATTTTCATTTAACTTAAATTTGTTGTCAATCCAAATTCCAATTCGAATTTGCTAGATATGTATTCCGGCAATGTGAACGAAATGTGGATGAGTAGGTTAAAGAATGATGATCGTTTCCCGATCTAACGGATTTTATTTTATAACGGAAAGTCTGACCGTGTCCGTATATTTTCTCTATAAGTTATAATTGAATTCTAAAATCTTGAAATGCGTTATTTGTTTCAATTTCATATGTATATAAATGTTATTATTTCTTTTATTTCGGAAAAAATAAATAATTAGTTTCTCATAATAGCATTTTTCACTTAAAAAAGAAATGAGTGAAAAATTTCTCTATTTAATGAGGGAAAAAGGATTAATGATTCCACATTTTCTTTGACAATAGTTTAACACCACAAATCATGCTAGTCTCTTAGAAACCGTAAATGATGTTATTGTTGGAATTATACTCCCAACCACTGCGATGAATGAGACGCGGTAGCAGCCCACAAATTCATCAATTTTTTGCAGAGATGAACAAGCAGGGATTCAAGAGCCTAAAATTATTTTCACCAACCAAGAAAAATAAAGTACCTAGTCATCCTCCCCGTTTACCTTCAACCACCGCATTGACTTAATTTTTCTTGCAGCATGTAATCACAAGTCTTTTGATTTACCATCTAAGCCATTCACCATATGTTATCCTACCACAGATACAATATCTGATGGGACATATGTTAACCTTATCGCATGAGCCAAAACCTTGTTCTGTGCTTTATTTACTTTATATTTTTTTACCACACTTATCAACATTTAAGCCGCACCGCAGAGAGCACTTTGCAATGTTTACCACTTACCTTTCCGCAACTGCAAGTTAAGCTATTTAACGTGAAATGCAATTTTTCTACTGCACATCGCATTCATAGTTGTTTATGTTTTCCCATAAAGTGATGCAACATATGTTATTTGATTTGCAACGTGATCGTGCCATCCCACTTTGTGCCTGCAAGGATTTATGTTTACCCGTGTTCATGCTAGTTAAGAGTTAAGTTCATCGATCTGTGATTTCTATAAGGAGTTGGATGGGGTGAGGACTCGGAGCCAAAACACATAAATTTTGAAGTCCACTAGTTTTATGTTTTGAACGTGTCTTCGCGTGTTTTAGTGTATAAGCAGAAATACGGCCTGCATGTCAATTTAATGAAGATATGGGTCTTTTGAAAACCCAAGGACGTTTGGTTGTTGAATGTTCGTTCAACATTTAATGGCATCGAAGAGGATTAGGTTTTCATGATTTAGCGATTTGTATTAAAAGAAATGCAATCTCATTTTGTTAGGGTGATGGAATAGAAAATCGGATTTCATTTCACTCCTGTGTATTATGTTGCCTCTGTGTATGACTTTTTATTTTCCGCAATTTTTTGTAGTCTTTGTGTTGTGGAGGACATTTCCTCTATTTTTTGTATTCATAAATCCCAACATGGTATCAAAGTAGGTCTAGGCTCTCAGTCAAACAAGCATGAGATCGCTCTCTTTGCCGTAAAAACTATAAGATTAATTTGAGAAGTGGATTTCCCTAGCAGCGAGAAAGATTTTATTTTACATAGTTAAGTTGATTATTTGTTTACATAGTCACGATGGCAGTAGCAGGCACAAGCCTAACAGATCCCCAAATACCACAGTTTAATGGGAATAACTATGACTATCAGGCCATTACAATCAGGGCCTTGTTTGATTCACAAGATATATTGTAGCTGGTGGAATGAGGTTTCCAAGAACTTGCAGATGCAACAGTGCTGACTGCATTGATAGCAGTAAAAAGAGACTTGGTGAGAGATAATAAGAAGAAGGACTCCAAATCCCTCTTTTATATCTATCAAGAAGTACACGAAAGTATTTCGCAATGATTGCAGTAGAAACAAAGTCCAAGGAGGCATGGGATATTCTCAATACAACCTTTCAAGGCATGGAGAAAGTGAAGACCACAAAGCTACAAATGTTGAGGAGATCTTTTGAAACTCTTTATATGAAAGAATCTAATAATATAGACTCATTCTTCACACCTGTTATTGGTTTGGTTACCTAAATGAGGTCTCATGGAGAGACACTTAAGGAAATAAGAATAGTGGAGAAAATCTTGAGAATTCTACCTTCAAGATTTGATGCCATAATAGTGGCAATAGAAGAGATAAAGGATCTCTCACAATTTTTAGTGGATGATATTTTTTCATCCCTAACGTCTCATGAACATAGACTGAATTGAACAACGAACTAATGATTGGAGCATGCTTTGAAGACAAATGTCTTTTGGTCGAGGTAGAGGTCAAGGAAGATCAAACTACTAAGGAAAAGGAAGAAGCCCACAGACAAGTGGAAGAAACAACCCTACAAGCACAAGTGGAAGGGTTGGAAATCAAAATTAAAGTGAACGCTCAACCCAAAGTAAAGCACAGGGACAAAGGTATGACAAATCCCGAGTTCAATGTCATTATTGTAAAAAGTATGGGCATTAGCCAATGAATGTAGAAAGAAAAAAAATGACATGAATAATAGGCAAAATGTTAATTTTGCAAAGGAAAATCAGAAACAGATTAATGTGCTTTTAACATGTAATTTAGCATAAGAAAAAAACAATATATATGGTTCTTAGACTCAGGTTATAGTAACGACATGACTGAAAAGATATAAATGTTTGCCAATATTGATGAAAATGTGAAGTCTCAAGTGACAACAATGACTGAAAGAAAATTCTCTGTATGGGAAAAGGAATAGTATCAATGCTCACAAGGAAGGGAGAAAATAAGTTTGTGCCAAATGTCTATTATGACCCTGGCCTGAAACATAACCTTCTGAGAATTGGACAGTTCATGAATAAGGACTACAATGTATTTTTTAAGAATAATGTATGTACTATCATTGACATACCTCCGAGTAAAAGGGTAATTGCAGAAGTGCATATGAAAAAGAATAGGATGTCTCCTCTCAAGCTCAGAACAGACTTGAAGGAAGGAGTGTGGTACCAGTAGTCACAGAAGAAGTCTTTCAAGAAGAAGTGAAAGATGAAAACTAGTTATGGAATTTGAGATTTGGACATCTCAATTTTGGAGGTTTGAACCTCTTACATAGAAAATGGATGGTAAGAGGATTGCCACTCATTGAGAAACCAGACAACCTATGTCAAGGTTGCACCTTGGGAAAAAAACACAGATAAGCATTCCCGGTAGGGAAGAGTATAAGGGAAAAGAACCCTTGGAAATCGTCCACTTAGATCTGTGTGGACCAATGCAAACACCATCATTAGCTAGTAGTCACTATGTCTTGACATTCATAGTGATTACACCAGAAACACATGGATGTATTTCTTCAAATAGAAGTGTGAAGTGTTTGAATAGTTCTACCACTTCAAAGCTCTTGTTGAGAAGTAGAGTGTGCACTACATAAAAATGCTAAAAACTGACATATTTGGAGAATACATATTGAAATATTTCCTATGTTTTTATAGGGATAATGACATACACAAGTAGTTTACCACAAGGTACACACCACAAAATAATGGTGTTGCAGAAAGGGAGAACAGGACCATCATGGATGTGGTCATAAGTATGTTGAAGGCAAAGCATTTTCCAAATGAGTATTGGGTAGAAGCTGTCAATTGTGCAATGTATATTTTGAATAGATTCCCAACCAAAGATGTTATGAACAGAGTCCTGGATGAAGCATGGAGTGGAAAAAAGCAGTTTGTCACTCACATGAAATTATTTGGATGTGTGGGATATGCACATATCCCGGATCAACTGAGGAAGAAGATGGAAAGCATGGGGCAGAAGTGTATCTTTGTTGGATACAGTGATGAATCCAAGGCCGACAAACTCTATAATTCATCCACCAAGAAAGTTATAATCAGCATAGATGTGTAGTTTATTGAAGAAGAAGCTTGGGATATAAGTTTACAGAAAACAATAATTGTGAAGACCTGTATGTCTCACGAAGAGAAAGAGGAATTCATGACAACAAATAATTCCTCGACGGTGGCTCCTCCTCCACCCGCACAAGCACAACAGATTACACCACAAGCAGGAAATAGAATAGCCTTGAGAAATCAAGGAAGTGCTTCTCCAAGCACACTGCAGGGATCGAAAATTCCCTCAAGTTCTAGTGAAACTCCAAGAACACCAAGAAGACCAAGATTCAGAAACTTGAGTGAAATTTATGAGCAAGAAGCTGATAATAATAATGGTCTGAATTCTCTATTTTCTTTGTTTTTTCATGTTGATGACCCAATCCATTTTGAAGGAGTAGTAAAAGAAGAAAAATGGATTGAAGCAATGAATGAAGGGATTGGTGTGATAGAAAAGAATGACACATAGGAGTTAGTGGACCTCCCAAAAGCTAAAGAAGTCATTGGAGTAAAATGGGTCTATAAGACCAAAAGAAATGCTGAAGGCAAGATAGAAATTCATAAAGCAAGACTTGTTGTGAAAGGCTACAAGCATCAACAAGGAAGAGATTATGAAGAAACCTTTGAAAATATTGCAAGGATGGAGACAGTGCAAATAGTGGTATCCATTACAGCACAACAAAAGTGGAAAGTCTACTAAATGGATGTAAAATCAACATTCTTGAATGGAGTGTTGAAAAAGGAGGTATACGTTGAATAACCTCTAGGCTATGAGATTTAAGGCCAAGAGCACAAAGTATGCAAGTTGAAGAAAGCTCTTTCTGGGCTGAAGCAAGCACCAAGAGCATGGTACAACATAATTGATGCTTACCTCACAGAAAATGGGTTTGAAAAATGTGATGGTGAACCACAGTCAACATAAAATAAAATGACGATAAAATCCTTACTGTTGTTTTATATGTAGATGATTTAATATTTAGTGGCAATAATGATTGTGTCATTGTAATTTTAAAGCAGTCACGAATAATGAAATTGAAATGACTGATTTATGTTTATTGGGATACTTCTTGGGTATAGAACTAAAGAAAAATGGAAAGGGAATTTTTATTTCCCAAGAAAAGTATGTTGTAGAAGCGTTGAAGAGGTTTAACATGGGGAACTTAAAAGCAGCAGTAACTCCAAATGTCATGGGGTTGAAGTTAAGGAAAGAAAATTGCAGCAAAAATGTCGATTTGACATTGCACAAGAGCATAGTTGGCAATCTAATGTATTTGAATGCAACTAGGCCTGATATTATTTATGTTGTAAGTTTAATTTCCATATTGATGGAGACATCAAAGGAGACACATTGCAAAGCGACCAAGAAGACTTCAAGGTATGTGAATGGAACAAAGGAGTATGGTGTTCTATATTCCTCAAATGATAATTTTAAATTGATTGGATACACAAACAATGATTGGGCTAGAAGTGTAGATGATAGAAAGAACACTTCTGGGTATGTCTTTCATTTGGGATCGAGAGCCATTTCATGGGCTTCGAAGAAGAAACCAATAGTTTCTTTATAAATAGCAGAACTAGAGTATGTAGTAGCAACAACAACATCCTATCAAGCTATTTTTATGAGAAGAATGTTGAGAGATTTGTGTCATGAGCAAGACAAAGTTACCACAATTTATTTTGATAATAGCTCAGTGATTGCATTATCAAATAATTTTGTTTTCCACAAGAGAAAAAATCACATAGATGTGAAATATCATTTTATAAGAGAATTGGTTAACAATGGTGAGATTGTTTTGCAACATTTCAAGACAGAGGAACAATTTGTTGATATCCTCACAAAGACATTAGGACATAAGAGTTCTGTTTACCTCATACAGTCTCTGGGAATGACTGATGGCGGTAGTTGTGATTAAGGGGGAGTGTTGGAATTATACTCCCAACCACTGCCATGAATGAGAAGCGGCGATAACCCACATATTCATAATTTTCTTGCAGAGGAGGAGAAGCAAGGATCTAAGAGCCCGAAGGCATTTTTACTCAACCACAGCAAACAGAGTACCCGACCATCCACTCGGTTTATTACTTTCAACCACAGCATTGACTTACCTTTGCCTACAAAGCGCAATCGCAACTCTTTTGATTTACCATCTAAGCCATTCGCCATATGTTATCCTACTGCCAATGTGATATCCGGCAGGACCTACCTTAACCTTACCGTATGAGCCAAAACCTTGTTTTGCACTTTATTTCCTTTATATTACTTTAACACATATACCATCATTTAAGCTGCACCGTAGAGCCCACTTCACAATGTTTACCACTTACCTTTCCGTAGCCGCAAGTTAATTTATTTGACATGTGATGTGATCATGCTACTGCACATCACATTCACAACCATTTATGTTTTTCCATAAAGTGTCGGAGCATATGTTATTTGATTTGCGACGTGACGGTGCCATTGCACTTTTCGCCTGCAAGGATTTATATTTACCCATGTTCATGCCAGTTAATAGTTAAGTTTGGGAATCTGTGATAAGGAGCTCGATGTGATCAGGACTCAGAGCCAAAACAAATAAAGTTTGAAGTCTACCAGTTTTATGTTTTGAACGCGTCTTCACGTGCTTTAGTGTATAAGTAGAAATATGGTCTACGTGTTGATTTAATGAAGATATGGGTCTTTTTACAGCTCAAGGATGTTTGGTTGTTGAATATCTGTTCAACATTGAATAGCATTGAAGAGGATTAGGTTTTCAGGCTTCGACCATTTGTATTAAAACAAATGTAATCTCATTTTGTTAGGGTGATCAAATAGAAAATCAAATTTTGTTTCGCTCCTGTGTAATACGCTGTCTCTGTGTATGATTGTTTATTTTCTGCAATTTTTTGTAGTCTCTATGTTGTGGGGAAACAAAATTCCTCTATTTGTTGTATTAAAAAATCCCAACTGTTATCACAAGGGTTTCTTTAATAGAATTTGTAAAATCTTGTGGTTGCACCTTTTAATTTCATAATGATTTTCTATATATTCTTCGTAAGTATTAAAGTATAAAAGTCTATTATTATATGAATAATTTGTAATTGATTTTATTATATTGATAATGAATGAGTAGTTTTTAATTAATTGAACATGTTAATAATTTATAATTAATAATTTATTAAATATAATATTATAGTAATAATTTGTAATTGATTTATGCCAATGGGGCACATTCCTCGGTGGTAGATAGCCCTCGTGTGGAACCATGAGAGAGTACATACTTTGAGATGGTGGGAGGGTAGGCGAGTCATTCCAATGTTTCATTTATTTGGCAGGCGGACGAATTTCCAGGTGTATAGAGGGAGGGGTTTAATGGATTTGGGAGGGTTTAGGCAATATCATCCAACAATTAACTCATTTTATATCAATATCCATCTCGAATGAAAATTTTCCCATGTAATCCATGGCGTAAGCAGGAAACTAGGAACCTTCGGCGGACAGTGCGAACCAGGATTCTAGGAAAGTAGCGCTATTTTGGTAAGTGTTCATATTTTTTCTTTCATATTAGTTTTAGCTTGTATTGGTGGGCTTGGCTTGCGAGGAGGCCATTTCCCCTTGTTTTGTGGTTTGGTTTTAATGGGAAATGGGTTTCAAGTACACTCCAGGCATTGTGGTTGACATATTGGTTTCCATTTGTTTCATTGTCATTATGGAGGTTTATACATGGCATTCTACGGAGCCTCTTACAGTGTTTAGGCTCTCCTTTCTTTATTTTCTGGGAATTGTCTTGTCTGGTTCTCTAGAGAATTGTTCCTTCGAAGTTTATATATGTGATAGAAAACTTCATGTTAGTTTTGAGTGTTCTTGAAGAATTTTGCAGAGCTGCAAGGCTCTCTCACCTGTGTTTGGAAAAGAGAAGGTGCTTAGAGGAGTGACATCACTGCATGCCAGTGAAGGGGATTTGTAATAGGTGGAGATATCCATTACTAACAAACCGAGCAGAGATGACAGTCTAGAGTGGGGGTCTGCAATGGAAAAGGATTTGGTGGGTTGGAGGAGACAATTTTGGCCTTCTGAGAAGTTGGTGGTTTGGGGGGTGTGGGTGTGGGTAACCTTCGTCAAATACAATTTAGTTTTTGCAGCGGGGGTGGGGTTTAACCCTGAGGCATTATTTTGTGGTGGAAGACTCTTTAGTCTCACCCAGTCTCAAGGGGAAAAATCATTGTAGGGGCCCTAGGTCTAATTGCGATCATGGAGGTGGTAGTATTTAGTGTCAGGGTCATCCTTAGGATGGTCGCATGTCTAGGCATGGTAGCACGGGTGGTAGTATGACAATGGTTAGGCATGGGTGCGTGTGACCTCCTTGTTTTAAGAGTCTAGCTCAGGCAACAAACCACTAGTGCAAGCAATGTTGGAAGCTTAGGACATGACTCGCAAGGAGGACCACGAGGCATTCGTGGCAGTTATCTAGTAGTTGCAATATTTCCAATGCCACCTTCGTGAGTTGGTGGTTGTGGTGTGGAGTGGCCAAACGCTCCTTTCAAAAAAGCTGAACAAATTGGAAGCATCATTGACTCATCTGGAGTAGTACTTAGGATGCCATTTTCGTACCCCTCTTCCCACCCCCTCGGGGATAGGGTCAGACAACCCAACGTCCATTACTTCTGATGATTAGCCATGGTGATTGGGTTGTTATGTATTTTGGTGTGTTTGACATAATAGGATTTGGACGGTAGCTCTTATAGCTTATTTTGGATACTTTCTAATGGTGATTTGTTGATGGTCAACAAATCGGGTTGAGGTGAGACCACTAACTTTTTGGCATTATATATGACTTCCTTTCATAATTAATAAAGAGTAACATTCACCAAATATAAACCTATTGAGTTTCCCCAAAGACAATAAACTTAAACTATTAGCTTTTTAATTAAATGAAAAAAAAAGTAATAACTAATTTCAATTAATAAATTTGAGAAAAAAATTATTTCTTTTGAAAGTTAATTAAATATAACATTATGATGAGAGACTGTAAAAAAAAACATTTGAGGAATTTTTTTTAATAAAATTTGTAATAATATATTTTTAGTATATAATATATCTATATTGATGTTTATTAATATATATCTATTTTAATTATGGATATAATAGTGTTTAAGAAGAATCAAAAGTTATTTCTAAAAAAATTGATGGTTATATGTAATTTTTCATTAATTAAATTATATTTTTAAATACATAATTAAATATATCAAATTAAAATATTTTAACTATAAACTTTTATATTTTTCATTTAATTTATATCGCATATATCATAAACCATATGTAATATACACATAATTGATATATATTTCGTTATGTATTTAAACCTATATAATTTGTAACCATGGTTATATATATATATATATATATATATATATATATATATAGTACGTTGATGGAAAAAGAGTGTGTGGCTTAAAAAGATTACCAAGTTCTTCGCAATCGAGGCGAAAAATAAAAAAATTCTGGAGTTCGATTCGGACATTAAATATTTCAAGGAAATTCGATTCGATTGAGAGTGGAATAGGTTGATTGGGTAGTTTGTATGTTAATTGAGTTAGAATGCGAAGGGTAATACACAATAGATAGCGGGGATAGCGCGCAGGCAGAGAGCGGAATCGCGTGCAGGTAAAAACGAATTGGAAGGCAATAATCATTTTGGAAAATATTCCTTCTGAATTTCTGTCTGGCTTCATTGAATGCCCATAAAGTCGAGAGTCGAAAAAATAGCGAAGGAAAGAATTTGAACGTTGAAGGTAAAGTGGAAAGAAAGTTTGAAAACTGAAAGTGGCAAAATTCGATGATAAAATGAAAGAGAGGTTTTAGAAAAAAGAAAGAGGGTATGGTTTTTTCATCATGTTTTAAAATTTTTATATTATTCATAATTACTAGCTTATTTAAATTCCAAAATGAAAAAGAAAATCGATAGAATATATTATTCTTATAACTCTTAATATACAAATATAAAAGATTTAATTGAAAAATATTTTTATTAAGATTCCTTATATATGGCCCAAAACATGCAGGTCGAAAGCTGATTATCGTTTATCGATCGAACGGATTTTCGTTTTTGTAACGGAAAGGCCTACTATACTTATATTATTTGCCATTTAAAATTTTAAAAAATAGTTATTTTAACTATATTTGGTTTTTTTTAGATTTTATATATGTATAAAATTTATGTTAGAAGATTATATAATGTAGAGCAATGTAACACATAAAATATGCGAAAACATAAATACAAAAATTACATATAAAATAACGTATAAAACAACAGAGATAGAAATATATGTGGTTCACCTAACTTGGGCTACGTTCATGGAAACACCAGTTCTCCTTTTTTATTATCCAGCAAAATGAAGAGACACAATCTACAATAGATCCGTTATAATATCATCTACTCTCTCATATAGTCCCCTTTTCTATTTCTTGCTCAAAATATACACACTGTTGGAATTTTATGCCTAACCACCGCCATGAATAATCAGTAGCGCAACCCACAACTTCATCAATTTTTTAGCAAAGAAAGACAACAATAGATCCGAAGAACTGGAGGTGTTTTCATGGAATCCACGCAAAATAGCAAACTGTGTACCGTAGGCCATTCTCTGCGTTTATTTCTTCAACCACCGCATTGGCTTACCTTTTTGCCTGTAGACACAGCTCACAATTTTTATGTTTTACCTATAATCTTTTCCGTTGTTAAGTTAAATCCCCGCTGATGTGATATCTGATTGGAGCCACCTAAACCTTTTCTATATGAACCAAACCTTTGTCTTTTCGTGTATTCCCTTGTTATTTGCACTTCGTACTTCTCGATGTTTACCAAATCGCCGCTCGCACATCGCAACTTTTACTGTTTAAACTTAAGCCCTTCACCAAAGTTAAAATTACGCTAATGCGATATCGGCAAGAGCCACGCTCCTCACCGCACTTCGCAAGTTATAAGCCTTACCTTTTAAAGTTGCCCGCAGTGCGTACTTCCCAACTTTTACCTTTTACCTTCCACCGCCTGTAAGTTATGTTATTTGCATTACGATGCGATATTGCTATCGCATATCGCAATCACCAAGATTTAAGTTTACCGCTGAACTGTCCATAGGCTATGTTATTTTGGTTGCAATGCGATATGTGCCACGTTGCTATCGCACATCGCATCCTGCAAAGTTTAAATGATAGCACCATGAGCAAATGTTAAATTTGCCGATTTGCATGGATGCGATGTGGACTAGAACTGCATTGCATAAAATTTGAGATCTGCTATTTTTTGTTTTTGAACGTGTTTTCGCATGTTTTTTGTCTATGAGCAGAATATGCCCTGCATGTCGATTAAATGTAGAAATGGGTCTTTGGACGACCAAGGACGATTAGTTGTTGAACGTCCATCCAACATTGAACAACATTGAATAGGATTAGGTTTTTACAGCCTTCAGCCATTTTGATATAAGCAATATAATTTCAATTGTTTTCAGAGAGTGATGGAATGAAAAATAAGTTTCAATCCTTTGATATGTTTTTATCGTTGTCTGTCTGTGATTTTCACTGTTATTTTCCGCAGTATTTTGAACTCTCTGTGTTGTGGGGGAAACACATTTCCTCTGTGTTTGTTGTATTCATAAATTCATGGTATTGGAGCAGGTCTAGGCTCTTAGTGGAACAAGCACGAGCTCACTCTTTACTGAAGAAGCTGTAAGATTGATTTCATAAGAAAATTTCTCCAGCAGTGACAAAGCTTCTCTTTTACACAGTCAAGTTGATTGTTTGCTTACATAGTCAGAATAGTAGCAAGAGGCACAAGCCTGAAAAATTTCCAACTACCATAGTTTAATGGGAAGAATTATGATTATTGGGCCATTACAATGAAGGCCTTGTTTTCTTCACAAGATATATGAGATCTAGTGGAACAAGGTTTCCAAGAACCAGTAGACACAACAGCGTTGGGAACTTTGACATCAGCTGAAAGAGACTTGTTGAGAGATAATAATAATAAGAAGGACTCTAAAGCCCTCTTTTATCTCTTTTAAGCATTACATGAGAGTATTTTCCCAAGCATTGCAGCAACAAAAAAGTCTAAGGAGGCATGGGATATTCTCAAAACATCTTATCAAAGCATGGAAAAGGTGAAGACAACAAAGCTGCAAATGCTGAGGAGAGGCTTTCAAACTCTATATATGAAAGAGTCTGATAACATAGACTCATTCTTCACACATGTGATGCCATAGTAGTGGAAATAGAAGAGACAGAGGATCTCTCAAAAAATTTAGTGGATAAAATTCATCCATCCCTGATGTCACATGAACATAGACTGAATAGAATTGTGAACTCCTCATTGGAGCATGAATTCAAGGCACAAATGTCTTTTGGTCAAGGTAAAGGTCAAGGAATATCAAACTACCGAGGAAGAGGAAGAAGCCAACAACGAGGTGGAAGAAACAACTCTGCAAGCACAAGTGGAAGGGGCAGCAACCAGAATCAAAGCGAAGGTTCAAGCCAGAGTCAAGCACAAGGACAAAGGTATGAAAAATCCCAAGTCCAATGTCATTATTGTAAAAAGTATTAGCATTATGCCAATGAATGTAGAAAGAAACAAAATTACATGAGTAATAGGCAAAATGTTAATTTTGCAGAAGAAAGTCAAAGCCACAGTAATGTGCTTCTAACATGTAATGTAGCACAATAAAAACTTGAAGATGTATGGTTCTTAGACTCAGGTTGTAGTAACCACATGACTGGAAACATAGAAATGTTTTCCAATCTAGATCAGAATGTGAAGTCTGAAGTGACAACGAGGACTAAAATCAAACTCTCTGTCAGGGGAAAAGGAAGAGTCAACATATTGATAAGGAATGGAGAAAATAAGTTTTTGCTAGATGTATATTATGTACCTCACATAAAATGTAACCTTCTAAGCATTGGAAAACTCGTAAACAAGGGCTACAATGTATTTTTTAAGAATAATGTGTGTACTATCATGGACATACCTCCAACTAAAAGAGTACTTGCAGAAGTGCATATGACAAAGAATAGGATGTTTCCTCTCAAGCTCAAAACATAATTGAAGGAAGGAGGTGTGGTAGTAGCAGTCACACAAGAAGTATTTCAAGAAGAAGTGAAACACGAAAACTGGTTATGACATTTGATATTTGGACATCTCAATTTTTGAGGTTTGAACCTCTTACATAGAAAAGGAATGGTAAGAGGATTACCATTCATAGAGAAAAGAGACAGCCTATGTGGAGGCTACTTCTTGGGCAAACAACACAAAGAATTGTTTCCAGTAGGAAAGAGTATAAGGGCAAAGTCACCCTTGGAGATTGTCCAGTCAGATTTGTGTGGACCAATGCAAACACCATCTTTAGCTGGGAGTCACTATGTCTTGACATTTATAGATGATTATACAAGAAATACATGGTTTTATTTCTTGAAAGAGAAGAGTGAAGTGTTTGAAAAGTTCTACCACTTCAAAGCTCTTGATGAGAAGTAGAATGGGCACTACATAAAAGTGTTAAGAACTGACATATGTGGAGATTATAGCTCCAAATATTTCCTATGTTTCTGCAGGGAGCATGGAATACACAAGAAGTTTACCATAAGGTATAGATCTCAACAAAATGGTGTAGCAGAAAGAAAGAACAGGACCATCATGGACATGGTAAGAAGTATGTTGAAGGAAAAACATTTTCCAAATGAGTATTGGGCTGAAGCTGTCAATTGTGAAACGTATATTTTGAATAGATGCCCAACCAAAGTTGTTATGAACAATGTTCCGGAACAAGCATGGATTGGAACAAAGTAGTTTGTCACTCACATGAAAGTATTTGGATGTGTGGTATATGCACATATCCCAGATCAACTAAGGAATAAGTTGGACAACAAGGCGTAGAAGTGTATATTTGTTAGATACAATGATGAATCCAAGGCATACAAGCTCTATAATACATCAACCAAGAAAGTTATAATCAATAGATATTTGCAGTTTATTGAAGAAGAATCTTGGGATGGAAGCTTAGAGAAAACAATAAATGTGAAGACATGTGTGTCTCATGAAGATAAAGAGGATTTGATTGCTAAAAATAATTCCTCAACAGTGATTCCTCCTCCACCTTCATAAGCACAAAAAGCCACACCACAAGCAAGAAATAGAACAACCTTGAGAAACCAAGGAAGTGTTTCTCCATGCACTCCATAGGGATCAGAAACTCCCTTGAGTTCTTGTGGAACTCCAAGCACACCAAGAAGACCAAGATTCAGAAATTTGAGTGAAAATTATGAGCACGAAGTCGATAATAATAATGGTTTGAATTCTTTATTTTCTTTGTATTGTCATGTTGATGACCCAATTCCTTTTTAAGAAGCAGTAAAAGAATAAAAATGGATTGAAACAATGAATGAAATTGGTGTTATAAAATAATGATACATGGGAGTTAGTGGACCTCTCACAAGGTAAAGAATTCATTGGAGTAAAATGGGTTTGTAAGACAAAAAGAAATGCTGAAGGCAAGATAGAAATACACAAGGAAAGACTTGTTGTGAAAGGCTACAAGTAGAAGCAAGGAAGAGATTATGAAGAAACCTTTTCACTAGTTACAAGGATGGAAATAATGCGGACAGTGTTGTCCATTGCAACACAACAAAAGTGGAAAGTCTACAAAATGGATGTGAAATCAACATTTCTGAATGGAGTGTTGAAAGAGGAGGTATATGTTGAACAACCTCTAGGCTATGAAATTGAAGGTCAAGAGCACAAAGTGTGGAAGTTGAAGAAAGCTCTTTATGGGCTAAAGCAAGCGCTAAGAGCATGGTACAACAGAATTGATTCTTATCTAATAAAAAATGGGTTTGAAAAATGTGATTGTGAACCCACACTCTACATTAAAGAAAATGATGGTAAGATCCCTATTGTTGCTTTATATGTAGATGATTTAATTATTATTGGGAATGAAGTTTCTCTCATTGTTTATTTTAAAGTAGTCATGAAGAGTGAATTTGAAATGACTGATTTGGGTTTATTGAGATAATTCTTGGGCATAGAAGTAAGGCAAAATGGAAAGGGAATTTTTTTTTTCCCATGAAAAATATGTTGCAGAAGTTTTAAAGAGATTTAACATGCAACACAATAAAGCCATAGTAACTCCAACTGACATGGGGTTAAAATTAACTAAAGAAGATTGCACCAAAAATGTCAATCTGACATTGTATAAGAGCACAATTGGAAGTCTAATGTATTTGACTTCAACTAGGCCTGATATTTTGTATGTTGTAAGTTTAATTTCCAGATTCATGGAGACACCAAAGGAGACACATTGGAAACTAGGCAAGATAATTTTAAGGTATGTGAATGGAACGAAGGAGTATAGTGTTATATACTCCTCAACTAATAATTTTAAGTTGATTGGTTACATTGACATTGATTAGGCTGAAAATGTAGATGATAGAAAGAGCATATCTGGGTATGTGTTTCATTTGGGATCGGGAGCCATTTCATGGGCTTCCAAGAAGCAACCAATAGTTTCTTTATAAACAATAGAAGCAGAGCATGCAGCAGCAACATCAGTAGCATGTCAAGTTATTTGGATGAAAAGGATGTTGAGATATTTGTGTCATGAGATAGACAAAGGAACCACAATTTATTGTGATAACAGCTTAGTAATAACATTGTCAAGAAATTCTATTTTCCACAAGAGAACAAAGCACATAAACGCAAAATATCATTTTATAAGAGAATTGGTTAACAATGCTGAGATTATTTTGTAGCATTGCAGGACAGTGGAACATTTCGCTGATATCCTCACAAAGACATTAGCACAAAAGAGTTTTGAGTATCCCAGAAAATGTCTGGGAATGACTAATGGTGGAAGTTATGATTAACGGTGATTGTTGTAATTTTACTAACGACCACCATGAATAATCAGTGGTGCAGCCCACAACTTTCAATTTTTTAGTAGGGAAGGACAACAACAGATCCAAAATATTGGAGGCATTTTCACAAAAAACAAAAAATCGAGTACTATAGGCCATCATGTCCGTTTATTTCATCAACCACTGCATTGACTTATCTTTTTTCTACAGTCACAGCCCACAAATTTTATGTTTTACCTGTAAGCCTTTTCATTGTTAAGTTAAATCCTCACCGATGAAATATTATGCGAGGCCCACCTAAACCTTTACCACATGAACCAAACCTTTGTATTTCCTCCTATTCCTTGTTATTCACACTTCTCAGTTCCCGACGTTTACCGCATTGCTTCCCACACATCACAACTTTTATTCTTTAAAATTACACCCTTCACCAAAGTTAAAATTCCACCGATGCAATATAGGCGATACCCACAATTCTCAATGCACTTCGCAAGTTATAATCCTTACCTTTTAAAGCTACCTATCGTGCACACTTCAGAATTTTTACCTTTTACCTTCTGTCGCCCGCAAGTTATGTTATTTGCATTGCGATGCAGTGTTACTATCGCATATTGCAATTAACGAGATTTAAGTTTACTGCTGAACCACTCGTAGGCTATGTTATTTTGGTTGTGATGCGATATGTGCCACATCACTATTGCACATAACATCCCACAAATTTTAAAGGATAGTGCTACGAGTAAAATTTAAATTCTCTAATTTGCGTGGATGTGATGTGGTCTAGAACCACATTGCATAAAATTTGAGATCTGCCCTTTTTTTTTTTTAAACGAGTTTTTGCGTGTTTTTTTGTGTATAAGCAGAATATGGCCTGCGTGCTGATTAAATGTATAAATGGTTCTTTCGACAACCAATGATGATTATTTGTTGAAAATCCATCCAACATTGAACAAAATTTAATAGGATTAGGTTTTTATGGGCTTCAGCCATTTTGATATAAGAAATGTAATTTCAATTGTTTTCAAAGAGTGTGATGGAATGAAAAATAAATTCCAATCCTCTCCTTTGTTTTTATCGTTGTCTGTATGTGATTTTGACTATTATTTTCCACAGTATTTTGAAATCTCTATGTTCTGGGGGAAACACATTTCCTCTTTGTTTGTTGTATTCAGAAATTCCAACACCCGCGATAAAAAATTGCAATACAATTCCCTCCTACAAGGGAGGGATTTCCTTATAGGGAAAGGAATCTTAAATTAAACATAACTTCTATTGTTAGATCATCTCCCTAATGAATGACCCATATTGAATACAATTAAAATAATCTACAAGGAAATTTTACATCTATTTTTAGCTTCAGGGGAATTTCCCTCGAGATCCCTCGCCAGTGACGACGATCAAACGATGGGTGACATTGCCGCCCCATTCAGAAGAATGGTCTGACATGGAAATACATCTAAACAAAAAAGGTAATCAGGCTCCACACCCAACAATCTCCCACGTGGATACTGATTGTAGCAACTCCACTTCTACTTCATTTGCTGGATAACGACTCCACTTTGGATCTGGTTGTTTCTCATCTTCATCATCATACTTGAAGACCAATTGAAACTGAAAAGTATCTTAATTTCTCCCCGGTTACAACTTTTGTTGAAATATCTGCAGTATTCTAGCTAGTGTGTATCTTTCCTAGCTTCAACTCTCCATCTTCCAACACTGACCGTATGAAATGGTACTTGATTTGTATGTGTTTAGTCCTGGAATGAAAATTTGAGGTTTTTGCAAGAAGAATGACATTCTATCTATCACTGTATAACCTTCCCATCTCCTGCTTCTTACCCAATCCATCCATAAAATATTGTAACCAAATCATTTTTTAACTAGCCTCTCTAGCAAAAACATAGTCTTCTTCTATTGTTGAAAGTGCAACAACACTTTGCATTTTTGAAACCCAACTGATAGTTTTTTGACCTACATTAAATACATACCCTGTAGTGCTCCTCATGTTATCTATATCACCTTCCATATCTACATCAACACATCCCTATAGAGCAATTTTTGAACCACCAAATCATAATTCTTGATTTTGGTACCTCTCAAATATCCAGGAATGCATATCACTCCCATCTAATGTTCTTTTCCTAGATTGTTCATGCACGTTCTTACAACTCCCACTGCATGTGAAATATTAGGCCTTATGCAGACTATTTCATACATTAAGCTTCCAACTGCTGATGCATATGGAACTTTATACGTAATCCATTTCATATTGGGTCTTCAGGCACATCTCCTTACTAAGTTTTAAATGGTCGGCCAAAGGTGTACTAACACATTTTGCATTCTACAAATTAAATATTTTCAACACCTTTTGTATGTACTCATTCTGAGACAATTTTAATTTGCGATATTTCCTATCTCAAGTTATTCTCATACCAAGGATTTGTTTTTCAGCTCCCAGATCCTTCATTGGAAATAAATTTTTCAATTTTATTTTTTGCACATTTATTTCCTCCATGTTAGACCTTGCAACAAGCATGGCCTCTACATAAAATAAAAATAAAATATAGCTCCCATAATTTTTATTTTTTAGATAAACACAATGGTCAGAATGACATCCAGTATAACCTTATTGAGACATAAACATGACAAAATTTAGATACTACTTCCTCAGATCCTGTTTTAAGCCATACAAGCTCTTCTTCAACCTGCACAATAATTTTTCCTTCCCTTTTACCTCATATCCCTATGGTTGTTACATCTAGATCTCTTCCTTCAAATCTCCATGGAGAAAGGTTGTCTTTACGACCAACTATTCAAGATAGAAATATTTTTCTGCTACAAGACTTAAAATAGTTCTAATTGAAGTCATTCTAACAATAAGAGAAAATATTTCATCAAATTCATTACCTTTCTCCTGTGCAAACACCTTCACCACAAGTGTAGCTTTTTACCTTTTTTTCCTCCATCTTCTTCCTTCAACCTGTAAACCCATTTATTCTACAGTGGTATTTTACTTGGAGGAAACCTCACTAAGTGCCAAGTCTGGTTATGTATTAAGGATTCCATCTCTTCCTTCATGGTTAGCTCCCACTTCTTTCTAGTTTCTACCTACATTTATTCTTCATAACATTTTGGTTCATCAGAATCATTCAAAAATACATAATATAATGAAGGAGAGTATCGTTCAGGGGGTCTACTTATCCTGATAAATATTTTGACACAAATTTCAAGTGTTTGAGGCATGTTGTTGTTCTGGTTGTTGATAATTTTTATTTTCAGGCACCTTTACTTTTTTTGTGATCTCCTCAAGAACTGTGTATTATTTTTTTTCTTTTTCCTGTTTCTTTTCCTACAACTAATTCTTATACAAGACATTTTCATTTAATACTACATATATGCTCCTAGTCATTTTATTATTTTCATAATCATATAAGCAGTAACCAAATCATTAACACCATATCCAATAAAGGTACATTTATTTGATTTTTCCTCAAGATTTTTATTTATTTATTTTTTAATATCGAAAAATTCCTCACAACCAAAAGACTTTAAAAAGGATTAATTTACCATTTTACCTGTCCATTCCTCCTATGGAATACCACCATCTAAGGTGCTTGAAGACCCTTTGTTTCTTAGATAAAAAACACTCTCTACAAGACCTACCAAAATTGTAAAGGCAGTCATGCATGCAATCTCATGCACCTTGCACGCTCCATGATTTTCCTGTTCACTCTTTTTGACACACCATTTTCCTATGGTGTTCTTGGAATTGTCCTCTCTTTGAATTCTATGCTCTGAACAATACTCATCAATTATTTTCTACAATATTCACCTCCATTTTCTGATCAGATACACTTTGAATTCTTTCCTTTCTGAATCCCAACCAAAGATTTCTATTTCTTGAAAGTATCGACTACATCAGATTTATTCTGAATACCATAAATCCATGATTTTGTAGTTGCATCATCAATAAAAGTAACATAATAGTGAGATCCACTGAGAGATGAT
Source organism: Pinus albicaulis (assembly GCA_034641835.2). Taxonomy (NCBI): domain Eukaryota; kingdom Viridiplantae; phylum Streptophyta; class Pinopsida; order Pinales; family Pinaceae; genus Pinus; species Pinus albicaulis. The sequence goes on from CM076582.1 coordinate 1,454,215,961, forward strand.
ACCTGAGAAGGTCCCCATACATCTGTATTCACAAGCTCTATTTTTTTGCTCTTCTTTTCTTTCCCAACTTTGAAAAACCTGGCTCTCTTACGTTTTCCATAAAAAAAATTTCGTAGAAATCCAAATCAATATTCTTCAAACCTGGCAACAAATTTCTTGAGTGAAGAATCTCCATCCCCTTCTCACTCATGTGTTTGAGCTTATAATGTAATAATGATGAATCTTTTCTTGTGGAGGTTAAAGCATTAATACAATTAGAGATACCATTACATAAATACAATGTACAAACCTTCTCTCCTTTTGCTATTACTAGGACTCTTTTAGTGACCTTCCAGGTTTTATATGTAAAATTCATCACACAACCTTCACCACCTAACTAACCTATTGAAATAAAAATTTTCTTTAGATCTAGAACATTCCTTACCTCCTTTAATAACCATCGATTTCCATTTTGCTATTTTACAAAATTTGTCACACAACCTTCACCACCGAAATGTCGTGTTGAAATAAAATTTTTCTTTAGATCTGGAAAATTCCTTACCCCTTTTAATAATAATTGGTTTCTATTTTTCTATTTTAAAATAACTTTACCTATTCCAATGATTTTATAGGGTATACAATCACCCAGACGAACCTATCCAAAATATCCTTGAACATAGTCATGAAAATGTTTCTTATCGAGTGTGGCATGGAATGAGGCCCCTAAATCTACCACTGACGCATCAATAAAATTTTCTAAAGAAATAATAAAAGAATCTTGTCACACGTGACCTATCACATTTTATTCATGATCATTTTCTTGTTTTGTGTCTCCTTATTTTCCCTTCCAAGACATACATTGTTTCTGTAGGGGTCATTTATTCTTGCATTTATAGCACACTATCCCTGATCTAGACTTGGATCTACATTTCCTTGATTTACTGCAATATCCTGAGTTGTTTCCTCTTTCATTTTTTCTTCCCCTAGTCTTTGCACGCAAAGCATTACCCGATGACTCACCAGAAATTTTCCGTCATATTTCCTCGCTAAGGATAGCACCAAAAACATCATCAAACTTTAAAGTACTAACTCCAGAGATAGAGTTACTAATGGACATAACTTAACCTTTCCAATTTTATAGCAATAAGCACAAAAATAACAGAGCCATAACTTCTTCATCAAATTTTACCCCTCCAGAACTTAACTGACTGGTAACGATATTAAATTCACTTAAATGGTCAACAATAGATCCACCTTCCGACATATTCATATTAAATAAAGGTTTCATAATAAATATCTTATTTGACGCTGAGGGTTTTTCATATAGTTTCACCAATGTCATCATTAAAACCTCTCTTGTCGTTTCGTTAAAAATATTGATGGCTATCGAAGCCACCGGGCACAAACGTATTGTTCCAAGTACCTCTCTGTCGAGAAACTCCCATTATTTGTCTATCATACTTGACGCCTTCCTTGTTTTTCTTCTCAATGGTAGGTACAGATATTTCTGATACAAATAATCTTCCATCATCTTCTTCCACAATGGGTAGTTTTTGTTGTTAAATCTCTCAACCCTAAACCTACCATTTTTCATCATTTCTCCCACTCGAAAGAGTAACCCTTCTTTCCTCTGATTTTATTAGCCAAATAAATCTTCGTCTCTTATACCAGTTGTTAGAAAATTATATATTACATACCAATAGAACAAATAAAACATTCAGAAACACAAACACATAAATAACATATAAAACAAGATAGACAAATATATATGTGGTTCACCCAAATTGGGCTATGTCCATGGAAGCAACCAATCCTTCCTTTTTATAATACAACAAAATAAAGATACAACCTACAACAAATCCCTAGTAATATTATCTACTCTCTCACAGAGTCCCCCTTTTTATTTTTCGCTCAGGATATACACACGATACCTAGCCACGATACAATTATCTCATACAACAGAGGTGTTGTATTCTAGGGAAAAAAACCTTAAATTAAACATAACTTCTACCGTTAGATCATTCGCCTAATGAACAACCCATATATACTATGAAATTACAATGTTTTACAAGACAATTTTACATCTGCTCAAAATGAAAGTTAAACTTCAATGCACGTTTGAGTAATAAACACACCTATAATAATGAAGAAAGGAAGCACATCTAATTCAATTGTGGATTATGTAATCATAAGAAATGGTAAATATGAATGTCATAAATTCCAAAAAGTTTTGCAATGAGAGGAATCGTTACATTGGCCATGTTGATTTTCATGTGATAAATACAAAAGGGCTACATGATCTACCCATTAAAATTTGTAGTCGAGACATAATAGACATTTATCCTCCTCAAACTTTTGCTAACAAGTTTACAAATGGCACCAATGTTGATTCTTTTACGGTAACATTAGTTATTAAACATTATGATCAATGGGAGAAAATGGAAATATGGCTTCAGAAATACTGTCATCTTCATCATCACCTTTAGGAGAAAAAAACTTTATGTCTTCACATACTGAGGTGATCCTTACTACATTAGGCATATAAAAAAATTATGTGATTATTTTTCATTATTATACTCAAAAGATTCATAATTTTGAAGGATTTGAAGAGTTCAAAATGGAGTACACAGATTCACGAAGTAATTTCATTTCAAACTTACACACATTTGGATAAATGGATTGGTAAAGAAATATATTTAGGCTTAGATGTAGGTGCTTCGCAACAGGATATTGATCCTCCTAGTCAATTTGAGTAGGATATTGTCTTCTCCAAGATTAATAATTCTCTTGAGGTGTTTTTCTATGTTTATTGTAATTCATATTTTAGCCATGATGGCCTTACTGGGGAGTTAGAAGCAATCTCTATTTTCTTTGTTGGTTCACACTGCAAAAAAAAACTATATTTGGGTGTAGGTTGATATTCAACATGGTATCCAAGCTCTATCATGAGTCAGTTTGGGATATAATTTGACTCTCTAAATATTAAGTGAAACCTTATTTTCTGACTTTCGGAATTCTATTATCATTAGAGATTTATCTAGCATGCTCTATAAGAATGGACTTTCAAATCTTCCAATAAGACAACAAAGAAGGTTTGGCTTAAAATGTAATTTTAAAAAAGTCCCACAATTTCTTTATTGAGTTTAAAACATGTTTCTTATGTAGGCTATGCAATGAGTCATTTGGAAATAAATGTGACTCTTTAAGTATCCATTGTAGTATTTTTTTTTTTCTTACAAAATTATCATTTTTACACATAACACTCATAAGATATACAACAAACATATTCACTTATCACATAAGGAGAATTTAGTAACTTATGAAAGATAAAAAAAAATAAGAATAGTCACATGCCTCATAGTATATCTTCCAACTATTTGGTAGAAGAGAATTCGAAATGAAGAGACCATGTTTTTAGTGTGAATTCTAATCACAAGTGTATGAAAAAACTCACTTTAGTTGTGCATAACAAAAAACCCTAACATCAAAGATGGCTCTAAATTTCCTTAGATTTGCAGTTAGTGATTAGAATAAATTCTACACAAATCCATATCTATGCAGTTTAAGAAATTAAATAACAAATAATAAGCAAGATTTTCTCCATGCATTCAATGAGCAAGACAAGATTTTTTAAAGGATTTTTTGTATTATGACACCTGGGAAGGGAACATAGAAAGATGTTATAAATCCCCCTCAATGAGATGAGTTCTTCTATGTCCTCAGTGCTTCAAATCTAAGATCTATTTCTCTTGATGGTGCAAAAAACCCAGACAAAATGGAACTCAAAGGGACCTCACAAGCAAAAAGTAGAAAAATATGACAATGATGGGAGGATCAAAGTTAGACCAAAAGTATAGATCAAGAGTGATCTATAGAAAACAAAAGGTAGTGAATGAATGGAAAAACCCTTTTGTTTATAACAAAATATTGAGCTAGTCTAGATATTGGTGCATAATTAAAATATTATTAACCAAATCTAGATCCAACTTTTATCAAATATTTCATTATTTTTGTTCGCGGGAAAAAGAATTTGAATTTGGTCAAATTCGTTTATTTAGAAATAGTAAATAAATAAATGATTTATTTATTATTTTAAGAATGTGGTTGATTCATAATTAAATAAAAAGTGATTTATTCAATTATTTATAAATGATTTAGTCAAATTTAACAAGGAATATTATTTAAATAATGTTTTAAATAATTATTCCTAGAAAATAATAAGATAAATAATGATTTATCTAATTAATTTTCCTGTTTTGGATTAAATATGACTAGGAATATTAAGCTAGCGTACAGTAACCAGCCCAATAACCTCTTTAAACTCTATTGGGATTGGGTGCCTATTTTCACTGTACCCGGAATATGGGGCTGTTGGAACGTGCCTCCCCGGAATAATTATAAGCTTATAAAATCAAATTAAATCAATGCCTCCACCGTTGCCATATCTGTTGTCCGCCCGCTTGTTTGTGTGTACCAAATTCTGACCTTCGTGAGAAATATCCAATTTCTGCAGTTCGTGATCGAGGTGTAGAAGTCCTCATTGATCTCGGCTGGCGTTCTCTCCCATAGTGAGAAAAGTGGGGCCCCAAATCTCAATCATGAAAAAGTGAAGTTTTGATCAAGATAAACAGTGTTTCAATTAATTATGGGTTGAGGAAAATCAAATGAATAAGGATTTATTCAATTATTCCTCATGGGGTTTCATGTTTAGACGAGAAACAACTCAATAAATTATAAGTTATTAAGTTATTTTTCATAGCGAAAGTAATTTTACTATTGTAAAATTGGTCTTACATGGTGTAATTTAATCCGTCTAATAGTAATATGTTAGATGACCAAACATTGGTGTAACATATTTCCCCCCAACGTGTGAGCGTTAGGAGCTAATCGTATCACCAAAGCAGTTGTAATAACTCAATCACTAGACATGAAAGGGGAGTCAGGGAGAGAGAAATATAAGGTGGACTGAAACATGAGAGGACAAGACCTTGAGGAGGTGAGAGTTATAGGTGTGACAAGTATCTTTTATGGGTGAGTAACTATTCTACATGAGGTGGGGGTGGCATACCTATGCTCACCGAGATAAAAAGGTACAAAGAATAATGATTCATCCAGCAAACATGGGATTGAACTATATAGTACATGCTGTAATATTCCAAAATTTGCATACAACAAATTGGAATATTAAATTTTGTTGATTTCACTTAGGAGTTGAATAATTGGGTAAGGAGGCCCATACATAATAAAAACATGAATAAAATCCCTCATATTATGAAAGGGGTTAATCATTGGAGCTACATTTCACACCCTCATGTGTGAAAGAGGACATTTGTAGGTGGACAAGGTCAAGTTTGACCAATTCAATAGCACGGGGATAGGAGGTGGAAATCATCTTGTGGGACAGTGCAGTGAAAGAGGGAGGAAGATTCCTTGATGGAGGAAACCCTAATGAATGGGACCCATGGTGAGAGGGCTTTCACTTGTTTAAAAGGAGGGCAAGTCATCCATTGTTATTCATGTTGATGATTATTTATTTTATGGTCTATTTAGACTCTTGTGCATTCTATCGATGTTTAGCAGAGTTGTTGTGTTGTTTAGCACAAGTCATTCCTATTTAGGAATTCCTTATCCTTTCAAGAGAGGCCTCTTGGAGGATCTTGTTCTTCATTTCTCCACATTTAGGCTCAATTCCAAGCCACTTCATTCATCTACAGCGTTATTTCTGTTGAACTATAACATTGTGTTGCAGGGTGTTGCAGCGGAGGTTCCACAACGCCATTCATTTGATTATTTTTTAGAGGAGGAAGCTTCATTCCTTTTGGGAGATGAGTTAGGAAGATCTATGGGCATATTTAACTGTCTTTGGCATCAAGCCAACCATTTCCATGATCTACAACGCAGTCCCTCTCTTACACTGCATTATTTTGAGTGCGTATATGTAGTGAGGGTTGCAGTGTTTGTTTGGAGGGAGAGATCGTTAGTGTTAGGATCAAACTTTCACTTGGAACATCCATTGGAGGAGGTATATTTAGCTTGTGTATTATTTACAACCATCTCCATCCAGTTCTTGAGTTGCAGCTGCTACTTATCCCTGCTACTCTGACATTTTTTCCATTTTGTATATTTTAGCCAATCCTTCTAGGATTGACTTGATATTTTTTTTTAGGTGTTAGAGATTTTCTTCCCACATCATTTGAGCCACACATTTCCACATCTATGTATTGACATTATTTTTTTAGCACTGCTTTCTATAAACTGCGTAGTCATAGCCTTGGGCTTTCCATATGTAGAAGTGTTCTTCACTTTCTTGTACATGTTCTATTAATGCTTGCATTGCCTAGCTTGAGTGATCATTACCTCAAGAATTTGTATACATTTGTTGCTATAAGATCAATTTCATGGCTATTTGGATCTTCTCATGCTTTATGTATTGAGATAACGTTGCTACTCCAATATGTGTTCTTACATTACTCATCTCCAACTTTGGAACATCTTAAGGTGTTCTTATTGTTGTAGAAATTCCCTATTTTTGGATATTACAGTGGTATTGGAGCATCATCTTGGCTCAGCCTGTGAGTTTTAGCCAAAGAATATAGAATAAGATTAGAATGTTGGAGAGGATGAGTTTTGTCTCATCATTCTTCAGATCAATGAAGAACCTCCCCAAGGAGGATAAAAAAAAAGAAGAGGAAGGACCATGCACTTCCTACTCTCAAAAAGAAGAAGACAAGAAGCATGGAGGATACGTGGATCATTTGATTCTAAGTAAGTACCTTGTTGAGTACAAATCTCAACCTAGAGCCTTCAAAGGGACTCTAGCTCTTCCATAGTTCATTAAGTTAAAGGAAGAGAGGAGGTCCTGCAACAAAAGAGGAATCAAAGGTAATAGGTTTCTATTACCTACATATGATGGATCATCTATAGCAAGAGCTTGGGCAAGGAAGCTTTAGGCATTATTCCTACTACATCCAGTGGTAGAGAGGGAGGTAGTAGAAGTTGCAGTGCTTCACTTGGAGGGTGAAGCCAATGTTTGGTGGTTTAGCCACTTGAGCCATGCAAGGGTGAATACTTTTGCAAAGTTCACTCAAAGGTTGATTAGAACCTTTGATAAAGAAGGATCAGAGGAGAAAAAGCCCACACCACCATGGGAGTATACTTGTACCAGTGCTGTCACAGCCTTGGAAGAGCAGCCTTCTACATCTGCAAATGGGGCAACCATTACATTGGTGGAAAGAACTCTTGCAACCATACAAGGATATCCCAAGTTCCATCAAGGTATGAATGAAGTTCCACTTTCTATTTCAGCAAATATTTTTGAGGATTGTGGAAATTCATATTTATATGTCCAAGAATCAACACACATTACCAATATAGAGCAGAAATATTGCACTACGTTGCGCAACATTGAAACATTAAAGGAAGAGATAAACCATCATCCTCATGAGCCATTTTTGGAGTGCATACCACACTTGAGGTTGGGGTTTGAAGACTTGAAGGGAAGGATATTGGTAGATAGTAGACATCTTGAGATGAGAAAAACTTTCTCCTTTCCAGATGACACTTTCTCAATGAGCACATCTCAGCTCAAAGAGAGACTTCTACTTTCATTAGATCCAAGAGCTCATTGGTTATGGAGGACTATTGATGAGAGGGAGAGCTCATGGAGAGATTTAATTGAAGGTGCACTTCAACACATCATGGAGTGCATAGTTCTTCAACGGTTTGAGGAGATCCTTCCCTCCTCACACTTGGATCATTATGGATCCAAGGTGAAGCAAATAGATGATGGAGGACACCTTAGGATGGATAAAATCTATCATGGTTATGTTGGACACTTCTTGAGCCCCACACATCATGATGGGAGGTTTTTTCCTACCACCTATTTGGGTCCTTATGGGATCAACTTGATCCTTGAGAAGATTTCAATTCAATATCCCATGAAATGCAAAGATAGAAATCTGATTTGGGAGGATGGTAGCCCTCATGGGAGGAGTACCAAGATGAAGGATGGAGGGAGACATCCACAAATGATTGAGTGGATGTGGATGAAGAGAAAGAGGCTAGTAAGCCACTTGCAGGTCTATGACACCAGGTAGAAGGAGGCTTGGCTACGCCGGTTACTCTTGAAGGAGTTTGGCCTGTTGGAAATGTTGTCATTGATGGCGAAGGAGATGGCAAAGGTAAAGATAGGAGCAGCACCTAAACTATCCATAAGGAAAAATAGATAGAGAAGTAGCAGAGGCAGCAGAAGAAACAGAGGAATTGAAGCAAAATTGGTTTATCTATGAATTAGGGGTTTAATACAGTTTGCAGATGAATTATTGAGCAATTATTCATCAATGATAGACTAAATCTGTAGTAAAGACTTAATATTCTTGGGGATGAGTTGGAGTATTGCTTAAATGGAAGAAGAGGGTTGGAGTACAAGAAACATATATACATATATCTGTTTATGAAGAATTGTGAATAAGTTCCATGTGTGACTTTATGTGTTCTTGGTCGCATCATATGAGGAAATTGTCCCAGTGTAATTGTGCATTTGTTGTTAAATTCTGTATGGAGAGTACCTTTGTAATTGTGCATTTATTGGTGAAATTCCTGGGCGAAATTCCCTTAAGCTCTTGTAGAATCCAGACCCTGTAAATCAAGCTAAGAATCCCCAAGAAGAGTGTATGATAATGTGTGGATATGGTGTCCAAACTGTATGTGCTTGTGGGGAGAATATACAAACCCTGTGATGAGAATTCCATATGAATGAGACCCTGTAGCAGAGTATTTATAAGAAATGCATAATAAACCTCTGCATAAGAATAAACGAAACCGTGTTATGTATGGTGGAACTCTACAATGATTATGTATGGTGCAAGGGTTATGTATGGTGGAACTCTGCGTCAGAGTATAAAAGAACCTTTTATAACAGGAAACCATGTATTGACTACAGTATGAATGGAGGCGGAACCAAAGTCAGAGGCGGAACCATAGTCAAAGGTATAACCATAGTCATAACAAAATATATAAATAATAAAGGAGAACCGAAACCATGACCGGAGGAACCATGAGGGGATTGAAACCACGAGTGGGTTCACGGAGGCGGATTTCCCAATTCCGCACCACCTTTCGACCGTAAGGTGGTTTTGTAGAAATCCCAGCGATTCCATAGACTTCGTGACACGTGGCATAGGCGGTATTGGAAGCTGCCGTTTAACTTGCAATTTCGCGCGTTATACACCAACCAAAGACGTCGAGCGAAATGGATATAAACCGTCGATCTGGCAGAGGAGCATCGGACAGAGATCATTAAACGAAGATGCACGAGGTTTAATAAAAGCGCACAGAGATTAAGCCAAGTACGGTGCGTTCCGTGGATTGGTTGTTTGACTAAATTGTGGGGCCTGGTGGAGTCATATATATAAATGAATTGGTTTAATTATTGTTTTCAACGTTTTATGGTCTTAATATAAGGTCCGAAGGTAATATAAAAGTCGGAGATACGTGCAGTGGACTCCGGGTATTAATGTAAGGCGGCAACCTTGGTGATCATGTTCGACAATAAAGTTGAACTCGCAATTATATTATATATTACCACGGTCTTGACATTTGATTAATTATATTATAATTTAAATATGCAGATGTCGGGTTATTCATATGGACGAATTTCATATATTATATATGTTGAGATACTATGGTGTGCATATAATGGAATATGCATATGTGATTAAATATGCCGAGGGTCTATTAATATAGTTCTAATCACCAAAGGTCCATGTTATATAAGTGGAGCGCATAAAACGTAAAGTTGTTACGATTGTATTAAAAAGTGTCGTGTGGTCCGTGGGCTTTATATATATGCCTCAGCTTGACGGGAGGGCGATTTTAATATACAACGATTGTGATGTCCGTTCCACTTGCGGAATGTTCCACATCAACAAGACACTTGCTACAAGTCAGTAGTCACGTATTTTTCTAATAGGCACTGATATAAAAGAACTGCTACATGTATACAACAATTACACCACAGTAGAGGACAGAATAGGATACAGAGTAGAAAAGAGTTAAAACACAATCACAGAAAAAGACAAAACAAAGTCAAATAAAAGACAAATGTGTAGCTAGCCAAGAGGGTGAATGAGTGAGTTGGAATTCACTTTGTAATTCGAATGTAAATGTTTTTATTGTTTTTATTGTTTGTGATGCATTGGCAAGTCTCCGAGAAAAAAAGAAAAAATAAATTGCCACTGTAATGTTAAATTGATACCTACAGCTACATTTTCTAAGCAGATAAAAGAAATGAGGAGGCAGAAGACCAAGGGGTATGACCATCCATTTTGAATTCCTAGAGGAATACAAACAGTCATGTGAGGATTTCTATAAGTAATATCATTTTGATATGCAAAGGGTTGAGTAAGAAGAGAGAGAGAGAGTGAGTGAAGAGAATGCAGAAATGAAGCAGTGAAGCAGAGAAGAAGGAGAATCTGATAGAGAATCTGAGAATATGCAGAGATGATACAAGGCAGATATGAGAATAGATGAACAACAGAGAAGATGGAACAGAACAGAGTTGATATCCAAGGTAAATCAGCAAGTGTTTCTCTTTTGAAAGAGTAAGGAAGTTGGAGCTTCCCTATCAAGTTGTAGCTTGATAGATGTCAGTTGTAGCTGACTAAGGTAGGAGCCTCCTGTAGGTTGGTGCCTACAGAAAATAGATGGGATTTGGTGCTTCCACATCAAGTTGTAGCTTGATAAAATGTCAGTTGTAGCTGTCTGAGGTTGGAGCCTCCTATAGGTTGGTGCCTACAGAAAATTAATGGGAGTTGGAGCTTCCTTGCAAGTTGTAGCTTGTAGAATTGAGGTAGGAGCCTCCTGTAGGTTGGTGCCTACAGAAAACCAGTGCTGAGAGGGAGTCGGAGCTTGCCTTTGCATCACAACAATAATAAGATGTGGTTTTCTCCCTTCATGGGTTTCCACTTATATCTGGTGTCTCTATGCATGACGTCTATGTTTTGATGTGGTTTATCTAATCTTCTTAATACTTGTTTCCCACATATTAAGACTGTTGTTACATTAACAAATCTGTTTGATACTTGCTTCTCACTAATAAAGATTTCTCACATATTAAGTTGATCATGAAGTGAAGGTGTAAATAAGTTTTAAGAGAAAATTTTTAAAAGTTCATGTATGTGTCAAACTGATTCACCCCCCCCCCCCCCCCCTCTCTCAGTTTAAATAAGGGTTCAACATGGCCATCACTTGGCATACACTCTTCCTAAAGGTATGAAGAGGGAGAAGAGGTGGAAGGATGCTTCCATTAATGAGCAGCAAAGATTATGGATGCATGGTGTTGATGTGATATTCATATCATTTATTATGTTTTCATCGCATGATTTGTATGATGAAAGTATGGGGAGGAAAAAAAATATTTTGTTTCTTTGGTTGTTCTTGCGAGAGTAAGGGAAGATTTTCTCTCACACTTTTCGTGATCTTGCAAGAGTAGGAGATGGCACTATCATGGTGAAAAAGGGCTACTCCTTGGCCTTAGATGATAAAGAGGTGCTTCCACCTTGGGAGGAACTTCTTATGTGTAGCAACATTATGGGAGATGTCTTTTACAAGGAGCATGCCAAAGAATGGAGCTATGAGTTGGAGGGAGCTTATTTGCATGGGCCAATAGCGCTATCACTTGGGAGCTTGGGATTATTGATGGAGTTCCCCCAGGATCACATCACTATTGATGCACTTGGTGAGCAAAGAGGAAGTTGGTTGATGGAGTAGTGGATGGAAACATCTATTATAGAGATATGATCTTCTTAACTTGGATTTCCAAGTATAATAAGGGTGATCTACATGCAGCATATGGTTCATTCCTCTTCATGGGAGTGTGTCATACGACTATGGAGGAATAATTCATATACATATGCATCATCTTACTCTCAAAAAATGGTAAGAATATTGTTTTTTCATCCATGGATTATCTAACACAATATTTGGATACTCTTACCATTCATATTTAGTGCATTTCTCCACAAGAGGGTAAGCTTTTCATTGAGCTCCATGGTCAACATTGGGCCAAATTGTATGAAGGAGACATCCATCTCTTATATGGCCTTGGCCAAGTGTTTTGTTTCATTTATGTTCTCTTGATGTACCTAGCCATTTTCTATTTATCAGTAGATGTCATGACATACATAATTATCCATGTAACAAAAAACAACATGCCATGTAATTTTCTGAAGCAGCAGTTTGGGAAACTGCGTTGTCACTATTGGGAAAATTGTTGGTACCTTCTTGCACCACATGAAACCTTCAACATTTTTGTATTTTTGATGATGATAATGATTTCATTTTTGGATATTGATCTTATTAGTATGAGAAGCATGATTGGGAGAGACACCCATGAGTTGGATGTGTCCTTTGGGGAAGAGGATTCCCACACTTTTTGCATTGCATGTTCTAATGGGAGCATGAGAGGAGATATGGCCACCACAACCAAACACTTGTTTATTTTTGTGGAGGTGGGCCATGTGATTGATGGGATGCCATATAGTGATGATTTCCTAACCATCACATCTGGGATGATTTGGGTCAGCTTGATTCACAGCGTTGGAGAGGAGACCTTTGGAGATCTAGTCTTCATCTTGCCACTTGAGGGAAATTGTTTTGCAGCCCAAGATCAGCATATTATCTACACTTATCATAAGTGGAGAGCAGGACAACGTGGGGTAGGCTCCTATGTCTACCATGTTCAAATTTTCAACCCACCTACATTGCATGAGCTCAAGGTGGAGGAGCGTTTTTAGGAGTTGCCATGTTGGGAGGTGACTCATTTTGTATGGATGATTGCTTGGGGATGGATGATCCACATGGGAAGGATGTTTCCCAATGCATTTCAGACTCCATTTCTTTAGAGGACCTCTATATATCACCTTATTTCCTCCTTTAGTACTTTACTTATTCATGATGATAGCCATTTGGCTAGCTTGCATGCTTGGGAGGGGAAATTTGGAGATTCATTGATGAGACAACATCGTATTCCTTGGAGGAGTTCATCATATGTGGATGCTACAGTAGGAGGAAGGGGATAAATTTTAGTTCTATCCTTTTATTTTCTTTAGGAAAAGAAACATTTGGGAGGGGAGGACTGTCATATTCCAAAATTTGCATACAGCAAATTGGAATATTAAATTTTGCTGATTTCACTTAGGAGTTGAATAATTAGGTAAGGAGGCCCATAGATAATAAAAACATGAATAAAATCCCTCATAGTATGAAAGGGGGTAATCATTGGAGCTATATTTCACAGCCTCATGTGTGGAAGAGGACATTTGCAGGTGGACAAGTTCAAGTTTGACCAAGTCAACAACACAGGGATAGGAGGTGGAGATCATCTTGTGGGATAGTCCAGTGAAAGAGGGAGGAAGATTCCTTGATGGAGGAAACCCTAATGAGTGGGACCCATTGTGAGAGGGCTTTCACTTGTTTAAAAGGAGGGAAATTCAGCCATTTTTATTCGTGTTGATGATTATTGATTTTATGGTCTGTTTAGACTCTTGTGCATTCTCTTGTTGTTTAGCAGAGTTGTTGTGCTGTTTAGCACGAGGCATTCCTATTTATGAATTCATTATCCTTTCAATAGAGGCCTCCAGGGGGATCTTGTTCTTAATTTATCCACATTTAGGCTCAATTCCAAGCCACCTCCTTCATCTACAGTGTTATTTGTGTTGAAGTCTAACGTTGTGTTGCGGGGCATTGTAGTGGAGGTTCCACAACACCATTCCTTGGATGATTTTTCAGAGGAGGAAGCTTTCTCCATTTTGGGAGATCCATTAGGAAGATCTCTGGGAATATTTAACCATATTTGGCATCAGGCCAACCATTTCCATAATCTACAGTGCAGTCCCTCTCTCAGACTATGTTATTTTCAATGTGTATCTGCAGTGAGGGTTGCAGTGTTTATTTCGAGGGAGAGATATTTAGTGTTAGGATCATCCTTTCACTTGGAGGATCCATTGGACTAGGTATATTCATCTTGTGTATCATTTACAGCCATCTCCATCTAGTTCTTGAGTTGCAGCTGGTACTTAGCCCTGCTACTCTGACATTTTTTCCATTTTGTATATTTCAGCCAATCCTTTTAGGATTGACTTGATATTGTTTTTCAGGGGTTAAAGCTTTTCTCCCCACATTATTTGAGCCATAAATTTCCATATCTATGTATTGACATTATTTCTGTAGTAGTGCCTTCTATAAACTGCGCAGTCATAGCCTTGGGCTTTCCATATGTAGCAGTGTTCTTCACTTGCTTGTACATGTTATATTGAGGCTTGCATTCCCTAGCTTGAGTGATCATTACCTCAAGAATTTGTATACATTTTCTGCTATAATATAAATTTGATGGCTATTTAGATCTTCTCATGCTTTATATATTGATAAAACGCTGCTATTCCAATATGTGTTCTTACGTTGTTGCATCTCTAACTTTAGAACATATTAAGGTGTTCTTATTGTTGTAGAAATTTCCTATTTTGGGATATTAGACATGCTGGCATAAAAATGGGCCAGATAAAAACATGATAATGGATCCCACATACATATTGTTCCTGGGACAAAATCCAGGAATTTTACACTAATATTTGAGGACATGAGATATAAGTAAAACCAAAGAGGCCCTATAAAACAGGAAATGGATCTAAAAATATGAATGATACATGCAAACTGAAAAGGTGCTGCAAGTGGCTGAGGTTAAAACCATCACATCTATGGAGATGCATCCAAGGCTGTAGTAGAGAAGTCATCCAACTATGTGGGGGGATACCTCAAGGGCCACCCCCTCATGAGGTCTGAAATATCTCACACACACCCAAGAATCATTGGTACAATTTGCTGCATCACTAAACCATCAAGTATACAGATCCTGATCATGTCGTGAGGAGTTGGAATTGAGAAAAATTAAATTAAAAGGGAAATAAAGGTTTCCTTTGCCTAATCTGAGGCACTGAAAAATAGTTGAAGCTGGAACCAAGGTACACGGCCCTCTAGACTTGTCTTCTGGAATGAATAAGTTGATGTCGACAGAAGGAGGTCCGCCATAAGTGAGGCAATGAGGAATCCTAGACTAACGCACGAGGGATAATAGTAAAGCCACTGATAGAATCATACTAGGGATGATGGTCAAATGGGGGGTACTGAGTAGCGGGCTGATGACTTCCCTTGTTTAAAGCATAAAGGGCATGAATGACCTGGAAGCTACTGAGTCGACTCCGGTGGGGATAGGGGATAGTATGAATGGAGGCCAAAATGTGCAACATGAGAGAGGGACAAAGAAATGAAGGATGGAGGATTGTGGTGAGAGACAAAGGGACTTAAGATATACTCCATGGATATGATGACTAAACTCAGATGCTCTAAACAAAGGTGACTTGATGGTGCTACCAAACACAACAGGCCCAGTCGGGACAATAAAAACATGTGCAAAAGATGGTTACTCACAAATAAAATTGACACAAGCGTGGAAAAGTATGAAGGCAAGGTGGTGACCCAAGTAGAAGTGTCACAAGTGAAGAAATTTGATTTTGAGAAGCGGTGAAGTGACCCTTCTTGGAAAAAATGTGTCGAGGTGAAGTATCAAATCATGAAAAATTAAAGGTTACACATTTGGGAGCTCAGTGAGAGCTTTCCAATGGTGTAGACATTTTTTCAAATCGAGCTATGGTTTGGTCGCAGCTGGCGAAATAAAAATATGGGGTTTCTCTTTTAATAAGGAATTTTCCTTCCAATTTGATTCATTTTCAAGTGTAGATTTGGTGAATGTAGAGAGGAGAAGAGACCCTAAATCGTGTGGCGATAATAGCAAAAAAACCGACCGTTGGAATCGAGATCTTTCAGTTGCAAGTAAGAGGCCTAACCATAATCTTTCAATTCAGTGGATTAAAATTTCATTTCAGACACCTAGAGCTCAGGAACAAACCCCTGCTCCTCTTTACAGTTGGGTCACACTTTTCAAGGCTTTTTCTGCGACCTCGGTAGTAGGTATTGGGAAAAAGACTACAACCTGTCCCAGGAATGGCCAGAAAAGTGTGACCTGTCAAGGAAAGGGGTTTTTAGTGTTGTTTTTGGCTGAGAGATGGGATTGTATGGTTATGATGCAATATTTCCTTTATGTACACTGACAAACATGATGATTTAGTGAGGATATGGCATAGTTGAGGATTAATTGGAGAGAGAGAGAGACCTGGACACATTACGGTTTGAGAGCCGAGAGGATCATGTAGTCTGCACTGCATTGGCCAAGATTGGAGCCTGAAGTTTGTGGAGAATCCTTTGATGAGAGAAACAAAGCCCTTTTTGGCTCAGATTGTAAGATATTGAGATCTCGTTCATGAGATATTTATATGTAGGGGCACTGAATCGAGTTGACTATCCAAGAGATATATTTCATGACCGGTCTCCCGTCACTTAGGATGGTGGTAAATACACAAATAGTGTTACCGTGAGGGTAGAAAATCATGGAGTTTGTAGAGTTCCACTATCAGCCAGGTGTCCATGTGAAAGGGACACTGATACCAATCAGAGATCTAGAGAGGCTAGAGAGTCGTGTTGTGGATGTAGCATTGCTACGGATCTTGGGTGACTAGGTGCTCTACCACATCACTAGGGGGCAGATGATGCTTTTTGAGGGAGTATTGAGTGGGACCTACTATGGGTGGGCCCAAATGATGTTGTGGTTATTTAAATGAAATTTTTCTCTATGCAAGCGACAGGTGAACAATGATTGTGCATATGGCATAGTTATTTTCTCAATCCTCTTTGAGAAGATCCTGACACTTTGGCCTCATATACAGATGTAGGACGGGAGCTCATGAGAGCCCACGATGTGCCACTAGGGGTGGCAACTATGTAGAGGGGGAGGTTGGGCAGTCAGACGGGTGTTCTGACCCAATTTTTTTGTGCATTGGGATCAGATGCCACTGTATATAGATGACTATCCCTATAGTAGGGTGAGATATCATGGGGACCCATATTTGTCACTTCTGCCAGGTGGAGCTTGGGGCCTAGATGGTAAGTGACAAGTTACTTATATTTTATGTGAATTTTAAAGTTTCAGAGTATTGAATATGGTATTAATTCATTCACTTTTGGTATGTATATATATCACCGGTGAAACCGACTGGATATTTGGGATGGACTGCAATATCAGGAGCTATAGCACCTCGTGGATTGAGGGGACCTCAAAATGAGTATGTAGTGGCCCTCCTAGAGGAAATACATTGTAGATGTGATAGGCTATTGACCATTGTTTCAAAGCGTGGCTAGCAAGACCTTGATGATTAGTACATAGAGCCATGTATTGGTCAACCCTTAGAGTGGTGAGGGGTCATGTGGCGCATGGTAATGACCAGGCAGGGGATCCGTGATCTACGGGCTGCTGGAGCTGAACCATTGGCCCGGGATCCTCCAGATAGTGATTAGATGTATGGGCATGAGTTACCCCCGAGTTTTTATTTCTGTTAGTATGAATATTTCATCGTAAAAGATCACTTTAGCTACGCATAACAAATATCCCTAACATCGATTATGGCTGCAAAATATCTTTAAGTCTGCTGCACAAATTTAGATCTAAGCACAAAGACATTAAGCAGATAAAATATAATATGGCTCCATGCATCCAATAGACAAGGCAATAACAAAGTGTTTAAAATAATGATTTGTATTATGTTAAAGAATGGGGCACTTGAGAGGAAAACAAGAAAGGTGTTTTCTGGTTCTCCTCAATGGGATGGGTTCTTGAAAGTCATCAACGTTTCAGATCTAAAATTCGTCTCTCTTATTATGGTAGAAAAACCCTAACAAACATAGAACTCAATGGGAGTTCACAAAGAAAAAATGGAAAATGGTGACCAAGAGTAGATCTAGTGTGATCTGATGCAATGAAGGTGACCATTGAATGGGGAAAACCCTCCTATTTATAACAAAATATGGGGGTGGCCTAGAACTCGGTGCGTGAATAAAATATTATTAATCGAATTCTAGAAGCACCCTTTAGGAATATTTTACTATATTTGTTGGGGGGAAAAGGATTCTTGACTTGGGTCAATTCCTTTATTTATAAATAATAAATAAATAAATGATTTATTTATCATTTTAGGGAAATGATGGGAATATAATTAAATAAATAATTATTTATTTAATTATTTATAAATGATTTAGTCAAATTTAAGTAGGAATATTATTAAATAATGATTTGAATAACTTATTCCTAGGAAATAATTAAATAAATAATGATTTATTTAATCAATTTCCTTGTTTTGGGTTAAATATGACTAGGAAATATGGATAAATGTTATTTTATATGGTGAAAGCAATTTTACTTAGGGTAAAATTGGTCTTACATGGTGTACTTGGGTTCATCTAAGGATAATGGGTTAGATGACCAAAAAAATGGTGTAACAATTTCTGTAACATTCTATGGGCATGTCATATGTATCAGACTGGATGGACTCTAAAACATTTTGAATGAAACATGTAATGGATACGTATCGTTTTATGGTTTATTGTTATTTTCTTGTGTTAAATGTGTGTGATAAATGCCAATATAGAAAATTATTTGCAATGCTATCTACATAGTGATTTTTTTCTCTAGGTACATGACTAAATGTAATGATTTCAAATTGATGCATAATAAGCTTCACTCGTAAATGTCTTCTAAAAAGGATAGTATTATGCACAAGATAAACACCATTTAATTGCATGACAAGTAACAAGGAATCTAAACGAACATGAAGGTGAAGGATGTGATGAGGAAGGGCATCAACTAATAAACCTATTACTGCATCATATTCAGCCTGGTTATTGGTGGTAGTACCAATGCATACGTCATTTGAGAGGAAAAGCGAATGCAAGGGGGTAAAAAATGGCCCAAGCTGCAAAGGCTAAATCCCTGAAGTAGTGACTTGCACCATTGGCATAACTGATATATGGTGTGGATGGGGGGTCCATATGAAAGGTGCCACAAGAAAAAAAGTGAGAGGATCATGAACAATGATGGAAATCTGAACACAAGGCAGAAATAAGGTTAGCACTTGTAGAGGGAGTGTTATGGGTAGAACTTGTACCTCCCACATGCTGAAGGGTGGGTGGTAGGGGGGAGCTGCCTTAGGGGTGGTTTGTTCTCAGTTCACGAAAGTCACCATAGACACGGATGGTCCATTTTTATTGTGGGTGGGAAAAATGAAGTCGGGGGTGGAAAAAGCTTCTATGATGTTGTCATCACAGTAGAAGATGGGGTGACTGATGGAAGGATAACCACATGACATGATAAATTTACTTGACTCATCATCATGAGAAGAGAGTTTCACATGCGAATCATCACACGGGGTGATAGAAGAACAAGTAGATGAAGGATCCACCTATGTTGAGCTAGGGTGATCGCTGAAGGGAGGTCAGGTGAAATAGAAGGGAAAGCCCTAAAGGCAGAGGGGATACACCTAGAGGCAGAGGAGGAGCATGAGTTGTCTGGGAAGTCTTTTTTTTAAGTGTCTTCTTTCGGTCTTTTCCCTCTTCACCTAATGCTTTCCCAACATGATTAGGTTCCTGTTGAGGTGGCTGAGGCACAAAAGTAAAGGGAGGGGTCATGGCGACTAGTTGGACTGGGGTTAAAGAAGTATAAGGTTTGGGTTGACCAGGAGGAATAGTGGTTGTAGGATCATGTTAGGTCCTTATATTAGTATTATAGTCCCTTATTATTCTTAGTATAACTCCCATACTGTTATTTTTGTACCCCTGTAACCCCCGTATTGTTATTATTGTGCCCTTAAACTATTATTGTTAGGTTGGTTAGGATTATATTGTGGCCCCACTAGGATTACATTGTGGCCCCATGGACTCCTATATATATAAAGGAGGTTTTTTCATTTGTATCATCCAATAATTGTTCATTCATGTAATGTATTGGAGGCTTCCCCCTCGAATTTTCTTATTTCTAAAGCATTGATATCTCTTTTCTTCTCTTTTTGGAGCTGGTTTCACAACATTTGGTATCAGAGCTTTGGATTCTAGGGTTTCACCACACCAAACAGGTCATCGTGGAATTTTTTCTATAATTTGTTTTCTACGAAGGTTCAGAAGCTGAAATATTTAGCACGGGAAGCCCAAATCCTGAGGAATATCGTCACAAAATTTCAGATCTTGGTTCCCAATATTTGCAGATATATGATGTGTAAGTTACGTCTTTTTCAGACTCCTGAATTGCATACCAAGGAGGTGATCATGGGAAAATATTCATAACTCTCTCTATGAGCATTGGATTGGCATTCTATAAAAATTTTCTGGAATTACATGGACTGTAGTTTCCTATCTATAAATTTCATAGACAAAGGAGAAAACAGTGACACGTGGAAAGTTGTACAAATTCACTCTACAGAACCAGTCCATAATTAGGTCATTGTGGGATATTGGACATAACTTTTCCTTGAAGAATCAAAATCAGGTCAAACCTATGGCATTCAAAAGAGGGTTAAGAGGGATACCGCAGGGCCAAATTTCAGATATTGACGATCCAAAATCACAGAGATAATTCAGTTTCAATATCGAGCTCCTCAAAAGCAAGAAAAAAGTCTATATTGTTTTCAAATTACATAAGTCTCGTTTGAAAAAAAAATTAGTTTGAGTTTATTCCAAAGGCATATTGAAGAATAGATATCAGTATTGGGTTATAAAATTCCCCCCTAAAAATAATTCAATACCAACTAAGCCTTCATAAGGTTCTACTATGACTCATGAAGACGAAGAAACACAACATGAGATATCAAAATTACAAGAGAAAGTGCAACAAATTTTGCTATCGCAAAGAGCAACAAAAAATTAAATTGAAGTTTTGAAGAAAGACATGGAAACTAAGATGGATGGTTTGAAGAAAGGCATGGAAGCTAAGATGAATGGATTGGAAGATAAAATTGATGGCATGGAAGCTAATATGGCTGACGTGGAAGCTAAGATCGCTGAAAAAATGAAAGACGACATTGAAAACATGAAGAATGATATGGAAAAGTTGGTACAAGAAATGTTTCCTAATGGCGAAAATATTGTAGAGGAAGCTCATGATAAGAATAAAATACATGTTGATCATGATTTCATAAACTCTAATGTTGTATTGAAGAACCACCATATTCCAAATATGGATATGAGGAATTTTGATGGCAAGGATCCTGTAACATGGATACTACAGATGGAGCAATATTTTGATCTCAATAATGTGCAAAACACACAAAAGGTACACATTGCAACATTACATTTAGAACAAAATAAATTTTTATGCTATCGATGGATTTTCTCCCATAAAACAATTGTCACTTGGTCAATTTTGCAGAGGAAATGATAGCACATTATAAGGATACAAAGAGCAACACCTTCTTTAGCCAATTGATAAATCTCAAACAAAAGGGTTCAATGGTGGAGCACATTGATGACTTCCAAAAATTGAATATAAGGGTAGTTGATATTCCAGAGGAACACAAGATTGATATATTCATAGGGACTTTAAAGGATAACATCCAACATGAAGTTCCTGTTTGGGAACCTGATTCATCAAGAAAAATTTAATGTAAAATTATGTCGACAAGGAAGCCTACCATTGACATTTATAAAGATGGAAGTGTTGCTACTCCTAGACTTCCACAACCTACAAGGTTGAAACCACAATAATTGGAAGAAAAATGAGCAAAATGGATTTGCTACAGTTGTGATAGAAAATACACTAAATATCATAAGTGCGCCGAGAAGAAATTATTTTACATAGATTTTGAAGAGGAAGAAGAAAATGAAGAAAAAACTTCAAAAGTAGAGGTTATACACTAGGAAGAAACCCTAGAAGAAGAAGAAATGAGTCCAACCATATGATGCAATTCATTGGAAATAATTAACACTCCACAAGCTCTCATGATAGAAGGACATATTAAGAAGAAAAAGGTAATAGTGTTGATTGATTCGGGTAGTACCCATAATTTTATTCATTGTAATGTAGCAAAGGAATTGAATTGTTTCCTATACCTAGCACCAGAATGTTAAGTGACGGTTGCAAATGGAGGAACTATAAATTGGTCTGGAAAATGCCATAATATCAAGCTAGCCATGGGGGAGTATGTATTGAATATTCCAATGCTTTCCATTCCAATGGGAGGTGTTGATGTTGTACTAGGAGTACAATGGTTATAATCTTTGGGGACAATAGCTTTTAATTTTCAAAAAAAATTCTTGAATTTTTTTCCGAAAGGAAAGGAAATCAAATTATTGGGTATCACAGGGAAGAGAGGAAAGATAATAAGCTTTAATGTCATGACAAATCTCCTGAAGTAAGAACAACAAGGTGTAATTTCACAATTATGATCACTAGAAGTTCCAACATCAAAATCATCTATTTCTCCAGATCTCCAAAATGTCTTGTACAATCATTCCAAGGTGTTTGATACTCCCAAAGGACTCCCACCTATTCATAATCATGATCATGCTATTCATTTAATTCCAGGAATTTTTCCTCCAAACATCAGGCCTTACAGATATCCTTATGTCCAAAAGAGCGAAATTGAATGTATGATCGCAGAAATGTTAGAGGAGGGTATAATTTTACCTAGTCAAAGTTCTTTCTCTACTCTAGTAATATTGGTGCACATGAAAGATGGATCACGGTGAATGTGTCTAGATTATAAGGAGCTCAATAAGCTCACTATTAAATATAAATTTCCCATTACTGTGATCGATGAATTATTGGATGAATTACATGGAGAAAATTATTTTACCAAGTTGGATCTTCGTTTAGGATACCATCAAATTAGAATGAATATTGAAGATATTCTGAAAACAACATTTCGAACTCATGAGGGTCATTATGAATTTTTTTTCATGCCTTTTGGCCTTATCAATGCACCTTCTACATTTCAAGGGTTGATGAATTCCATTTTCAAACCATTCCTTAGAAAATTTGTGCTAATATTTTTTGATGATATAGTAATCTACAACAGGTCTTGGAGGGGTCATGTTATACATGTTAACAGGGTGCTCAAACTATTGGAGGAGAAACAATTATATGAAAAGACATCCAAATGTTTCTGTGGAGTACAAGAGGTGGAATATCTGGGTCATATTCGATCTCAAGAGGGTGTTAAGGTAGACCCTAACAAAACTAAAGCCATTAAGGAATGGAAAATCCCCACAATCATAAAGTATATGTGGAGATTTCTTAGGTTAATGCGGTATTATTGCAAGTTTGTTAAGAATTATGGGAGAATAAAAGCACCTCTAACAACATTATTGAAGAAAGATGCATTGTCATGGACTCTTGAAGTAGCTAAGGCCTTTGAACATCTTAAAGAGGCAATGTGCCTAGCACCAGTCTTAGCTATGCCAAACTTCAAAAAACCTTTATTGTGGAATGTGATGCCTCACGAAATGGAATTGGTGTTGTTTTAATGCAAGAAGGAAGACCCATTGATTTTGAAAGTCTTTCAATCAAAGGAAAGTATTTACAAAAGGCTATTTAAGAGAAGGAAAAGTTGGCAATACTACATGCACTAAAGAAATGGATACCTTACCTAATGGGAAGACACTTCAAGGTAAAAATTGATCACGATAGTCTTAAAAACTTTTTGGAACAAATACTATCTTCAGAAGAGTAGCAAAAATGGGTCAGAAAGATGTTGGGTTATGACTTTGAAATTGTCTACAAAAAAGGGAAGCTAAATGTTGTTGCAGATGCCCTCTCAAGAAATGATGAAGAGGTGGAATCATTTCTTTGTTCCATTTCAATTATCCAACCAGATTGGATAACTAAAGAAAGGGATGAATGGAAAAAGGACAAAGAAGTGTGGACTCTCATTCAAAATTTGCAGCAAGATCCTAGTACATATAATACATTTAGTTGGAAAAATGATTCCTTATGGTACAAAGATCACTTATATATTTGAAATAATTCCCAACTAAAACAAAATATTCTTTTGGAATTTCACACTTCTCCTTTAGGAGGACACTCAGGATTTTTAAAAACTTACCATAGGGTGAAGAAAGATTTTTTTGGGATGGCCTTAAATCTGATATTCAAAATTTTGTGGCAGAATGTTTGGTTTGCTAGAAAAATAACGTGGAGACAATTAAGACCCCGAGACTTCTACAACCTTTATCCATTCCAATTCAACGTTGGGAGGATATTTCAATGGATTTTATCACAGGTTTACCTAAGTCTGAAGGAAGAAGTGTCATCATGGTGGTAATTTATAGACTTACCAAGTATGCACACTTTTGTGCATTATCTCATCCATTTAAAGCAAGTACAGTTGCTACTGCATTTATGGAAACAATTCAAAAGCTACATGGAAACTCGAAGATTATTGCAATTGATAGAGATCCAATTTTTACATGAAATTTTTGGACGGAATTATTTTCTTGTGTGGGTACTCAACTAGCTCATAGCTCATCTTATCATCCTTATTCTTATGGTAAAATAGAGATAGTGAATAAATGTTTGGAAATATATCTTATTTGTTTTGTATCTGATAAGCAAGCACAATGGGTTAAGTGGTTACCTCTGGTTGAATGGTGGTATAACACTTCCATTTATACTGAAGCAAAAATGACCCCATTTATGGTGCTTTATGGATATCACCCACCATCCATCACATCTTATTTAAGGGAAAATTCAAGGGTTCAAGCAGTGGAGGATCATATCGAGCATCAACAAGAGGTTCTCCAACTCTTAAAGCATAACCTAAATTTGGCACAAAATCAAATGTAACAATAGGTAGATCAACATCACAGTGAGAGAAGTTCTGATGTGGGAGACTCGATATTTTTATGGCTACAACCATACAAACAAATTTCCCTCAAGAAAGCTAAGAAGGATAATAAATTATCATCAAAATACTATGTTCCTTACAATGTTTTGCAAAATATTGGTACTATGGCATACAAATTGGAGCTTCCTGCTTCTTTGCGAGTGCATCCTTTTTTCCATGTTTCATGCTTAAAAATGGTTACAGGGGAGAAACTTCTAGTTCAAAAAATATTGCCAGAACTTGATGAGGAAGGAAAAAACCATATTGGAACCTGAAGCAGCCACGGAACAAGAACTCGACAACTACGAAATCGATCAATTTCAGAGTATCTCATCAAATGGAAGAACTTACCCATAGAAGATTCTACATGGGAGGATGAGAATTTTATACTAAAGCACCCGGAGCTAACACCTTTTTGAAGGAGAGGAGCATGTTAGATCCTTATATTACTAGTATAGTCCCTTATTGTTGTTAGTGTAAACCCCTTATTGTTATTGTTGTACCGCTGTAACCCCCATATTGTTATTATTGTGCCCTTAAATTATTATTTTTAGGTTGGATAGGATTATAGTGTGGCCCTACTAGGATTAAATTGTGGCCCCATGGACTCCTATATATAGAAAGGAGGTTTTTTCATTTATATCATCCAAGAATTGTTCATTCATGTAATTATTGGAGGTTGCCCCCTTGAAGTGCCTTATTTCTAAGGCATCGATATCTCTTTTTTTCTCTTTTTGGAGCTGGTTTCAAAAAAAATCAATGTACCAAAATGGGATCCCCAATCTCATGTTACGAAGAGACAAGGTAGCCATAACAGGTACCGAAAATACTCTAGGAGGGGGAGAATTAAATGGTATCTAACCAAAGGGGTAATCTCTAGGCGGGACAACTACGAGATGGTTAAGGCCTGGGGGAACTATTCCAGGAGGGTAGATAGGATCATGGACACCAGCTGCAGATGGGGGGCCTTGAGGAGAGGGCCCTAAAGGTTGAGTCGAAGGACTAGGAACAGGCTGTGGAGGGAGGGGATGTTGGCTAGTTGAACCAGTTATTTTGAGGTGAGAACGAGAAAAATGAATTATGCAAACATTCAACGAGATAGGGTAAAAGATGAGAGGAAGGATACCATGGAATGAACCAAGAAAAGAAGAATCTTTATATACTCTAGGTGAGACACTGGTCAGAGGTTCAACTATATGTTTATTGGCCATCGAAGAAACAATGGACTTAGGGGAGGTCTGAGACTTCAGTTCATAATATGTCAACTAACTTATGGTGACGATATTTCCATTATGAGAAAAGTACATCTTACATTGAACCGCAAATGGGAAAACATGCATCGCATAAGTGTAGCTACGACCCAATAGAATGTTCTAGTCTAAATGGGCATCAATGAATTCTACGTCAACACAAATAGTCTTGCCCACAAGAGTAATAGGAAAATTGTGGAACATGCTAGAGGGTTGGGAAGAGTGGCCATCCCATGCTCGGAGGGTGATATTGGAAGAGGCTAACTCAGGAGATCTGAGTTTCTTCCAAACTGGAGTAGCCATCACATAGGTGGATGCCCCCCTCATCAATGATACAACAAGAGACATTCGCATTGTAGATCTTGCCAGGGATTTGGAAGGCGATGGATGCAGTAAGGGGGGTATGTTCTGATTTTTTAATGTCAAAGAAAATCAAAAAATAATCTAAAGGATCCACAACCCTGATAACAATTAGTAGAGCTTTTCATTATGAAGGCCATGACTGGAGGACTTCCAGCATTGACACGACGACAAGGATTGTGCCAACTCTGTAGGAGTGGGCAGCTTTACCAATACCAGTGTTTCAACATAATGGTCCCTTGGGGATCTTGGTATGAACCTCTGCCTTAGACGGAGGGATTAGTAAAGGACCATTGCGTGTCAAAAGAGGTTATGTGGGACCTGAAGGCATGACATCAGTAGTAGACATAGCAGGGGGCTTGTTGTACTAACGAGACCAAGTTTGAAGGTTGAGGTCAAGGGTATTGTGTTGGTTAGAGTTCATCCTAAGGATTTGGTAATCAGAGGTACCATATGGAAGAGGTGGAGTGGCCGCCTAAATTTCAGGGGGTTGGGTAGCCACATATCCTTGTTGGGGGAAAGGATTGGTAAACATAGGTGGTTGGATAGGGGCATCATTTGGAGGAACCGAAGGGGATGCTTGTCGTCCACAGGATGATGCTTGAGCTTTCAACATTTGATGCATCTAAGGTAAAATGCGACAATCATGGCTATAGTGACCATAGAAATCTATTGGCTCAAATGGTCCTGACCCAGGTTCAGAGGTTAAGGTTTGCCAACAAACCCCTATACTACTCACCCTTTTGGTAGTGACCTGCTTGCGTAGGCCAAAGTCTCACCCGAAGTTGTATGGGAGGGTGTTGGAACCATATTTCTACACCCTAAGAGAGAATAGGTAGGTCTGGTAGATCTGCGTTCTCAGCTTATCAGGTTCACACAGAGTAAGTGTATTTGAAGGATTTTCATAGTATAATCAGTTATTAACCACAACCGAGATATTATCATTTACAGATCTAATAATTACCTTCACATCCACATGCGTAACAACAATTACCAACATATAAATGCATATATAGGTACATTCACAAAAAAATAGCTAAAAGATGTATTCGCAACTTAAATAGATATTGACATCGCATATTCGCATCAACAGTAACTTTAACAAATCTAGATATCACACATATACTTCAACAATAGTTTCACATTCATTAAAATTCATATCTACTTACAACCAAGCAAAACCTGTGCACACAGCCATCAGGGTCCGCACACAGTAGGACTGAGGATCTCCATGCACACAGCCAACAGGAATCCTTACCCAAAAAAACCGAAGACAAATCTGACAATTTTCACTTTTCATCATACTCAATTCCTTCTTAAGAACCAAAATGTTCATCTATTTATATTGATTTAGCCTACGCTTCCAATTGTCCACAGGGCATGGCTTGCAGACTCTTGGTCTATTCTTGACCCATTACAATGCATTTGGGGCTTTCATCCACCCCAAAACCTCTGCGTTAGACTAATTAATACAATATACAAAATTTACAAAATTCACAGCTTTTAGGGAACCCTGTTCCAACAGTCCCCCAACACAATCTTGTGACTCATCCTGAGTCGCTGCGGTAGTGGGCTCTCTACCTTGGCTTGTATCAACTTGATCGCATGAATCAACTAGGGCAACACTCCTTCACTTTGTGAAACAAAATTCTGAGCTATATCCACCACTTTTTGTGAATTTGGTCCCATCTGTGGCCACTGTGACACTTTCCAAAGTCTGGTTAAGTTGCTCTACTGTGAGATTATTTTCCGGGGAGAGCTTGACGGCTTCATTAGCCTAAGGCTTGAGATAGTCACCAATGGTTTTCTTCTTCTAGTGGAGCTCTTAGATTTCATCTTACTAGGTGTGGTTGGTACGCACCCATGCCAACTATTGAGCAGGGATTAGAGTAGGCGTCATAGCTTCCAATTGCACAAATGGTTCCTCCTTCTGTCACAGCACCTGATTGAGCTCACGCAGGAGAGGATTGCAGTGCAGTTTGGTCCATAGCTGAATTTTTGTTTCCAATAGCTTGGAACCTTGAGCGATTTGTCTTGTGATAACATTTGTAGCCTTCGTAACCAACACGGCTAGCTGGGCCCTTACCTCTAGTGGTGCTTCTGGCTACAACTTGGCCTATAAATGTATAATTTGATGCTCCATCTATGTTTTGACCACTTGGATCTCCATTTTCAAGGCCTTTAATGCTGCGTCCAACCCATCAATATTGGCTTGGGGTGTGGTAGTATCTAGAATATCTTCGAAGACGTCTACATAGAGTCTACTAATGAGGTGTTCCAGCTCTGTTTGCTATGTGGTAGCGAGGGTACACAAAGCCTGTACTTGGGAAACTTCAGCATTTTTTTTTCTCAATTCTCTGCTCATCTATAGTGAGCTACTGGTGCACTTGATGGTCCCTGTGTTGAATTTATTCAAACAAGGAGGTGCAGAGAAACTACAATGATTCATGTGGAAACCTGGCTAGATCCAGCTGCACCTCTGCATAGGCCTGTACTTGTGCTCCCAAGTCAGGTGGAATTACCGCGAGGGTTGCGCCTGGTAGGGAACAAAGGTGGATTTCCACTATAACAAGTGTTACGCTGCTAGTTTTTGAGGCCA
Organism: Pinus albicaulis; assembly: GCA_034641835.2. Lineage (NCBI taxonomy): Eukaryota > Viridiplantae > Streptophyta > Pinopsida > Pinales > Pinaceae > Pinus > Pinus albicaulis. The sequence continues at coordinate 1,454,244,961 of CM076582.1, forward strand.
TCTGTACCTGAATCATACTTTTTTGCAGTGTTTCCATCTTCAGCTATAGATCTCAGAGCTCAACTTGAAGCATGTCGACCGCAACTTTCTATTTCTCTTCTAGAGCTAAACATTTGTCTTCTGCAACCAAAGCGACCATGTCTGTGATATGCTCAAGGTCCCTTTCAGTCAGTGTAACCAATTCATAACATTCTATTCATTGAGAACACTGCTTCTTCCATGGCCCTTTAGCAGGGCCACCCATTCGCTTTTTTCCTCAAGGGGATTCAGCGCCTCCCGCCTCGTGACCTTCAGTACCGAGACCTTGCTGTGCATCCTTCTATGCTGATACTTCCGCACCCTTCCCTGTACTCTTACTAGCCTATAAACCCTTCTGCGATGCGGCTTTGGAGCCCTTCCCCATGCTTTTTCTCAGTCCTCTGATGTCTTTGGTGATGACAGGTGAGGTAACCTTCATGCTGCTCATTCCTTCAGTGCTCTTTTCACTTGTTTTGAAGCCAAGCTTCTAGTGAGGAGGCCATTGCACAATTAAATGGTCAATATCTTCATGGGTAGCCATATAGGGGAGAGAAACCCATATAGGATCATTTTGGCCTTGGATTTGGACGTTATGCATAGTCACCTGGAATGTAGTGCTGCTTTTATACTTATCGGAGATTGTTGGCAGTAGAAGCAACCGAGAGTTGATATTTGTTGCGAACCCACTCTGGAAAAACACCCAAAAGACTTGATTTTCCTTGATGTGTTGCACATTATTAGAGTCCCACATGTTCGTATATCAAGCCCCCTCGCACATATCTTGGGTGAGCTCAGGGAAGACTGATTCTTCAGGTTCTTCCGAGGTGACCAACGCGATGAGAAGCAGTATCTAGGAATAAAAAAATGCTCATCCCTGATCTCGGGATTCGTGGACATTGGCCAGAAACTCGTTGCACAAGTACTCATACCAATTGAGGCAGACCCCTTTCTCGCATTGGCCTCCACATGATAGGTATCACGCACCTGGTTAGCGATCTTCCCTTTGTACTTCTTACCAACGTGTAACAGAGGGTCCAACCCTTCCATGGGGAGACCAGTAATCCGATGAATGAGGGCAGCATCGATGGGGATTCGATCTTCGATCCATAGGAAAACATCATGGACCAAGGAAAGAAACTGACATACTAGACGGTCCATCATATTGTAGTGGTTGAAATGCGGTTGTCATTGATGTCAACACAAGTAGCACCAGGGGCTAACCCAATATTGCATAGTAATTTTGACCTACCAAATTAATATATTATGGGCCAATAATCATTTTAATTGTTTCTACTTGTCGAGATGTTTCCGTTGATATATGGCATGCCATGTAATTCTTCACAGTTTGAGAGATATTCATGTTTGAAGTTTGTACCCCCAGTTAGTGGGCTAAAACCCCATGGGGTTGGGGCATGGGTCATTGAAAAGTCATAATTAATATTTTTTAATCTCTTAATATCCCTCCCATGTTCACTTGTTGAAGCCCCTCTCAACTTAAGCATTCATATAAATTGTGATCTTCATTTCCTCGTTATGCATGGGATTTGGCCATCTAAAACAGGGCATCGTGGAATTTTCGCTCTAAATTTTTTTCTACAAAGGCTCGGAAGTTGAAAGTTTTATGAGGCGAATAAAAAATCCCGAGGAAGCTGTAGTAAAAATTTTAGATCTATTTGCGCAATATTTTTGGGGATGTGATCTGTGGAAGTAAGGGTTTTTGCAGGCTCCTGAAATTCATCTCAAAGAGGTGACCTTGGTAAAATCGTCATAACTCTCTCTCTCTGAGTATCGGATTGGAATTCAATAAAAATTTACGGATAGTGCACAGTCTTTAATTTTGGCTCTATCAATTTTAGAAAAAAATGAAGAAAAAATGACACGTGGCACGCCGTACAAGTGCGCTCTGCTAAAATAGTCCATAATTAGGGCATTGTGAGAGATTGGGTATAAATCTCTCTTCAAGAATCCAAATTAGGTCAGACCTATGGCATTGGAATGATGACTTAGAGGACTACTACAGGACCAAAAATCAGATATTGAGGATCGGAAATGACATAGATACACTAGATTCAATATCAAGCTCCTAGAAGGCAAGAAAAAGCTAGATCATGTGTTGTCAAGGGTTGCAAAGGACCAAAATTTCTATGGAAAAAAAGAAAAGCAAGGTGTAGTAGAGGGTAGCATGACAACAACAGCAACGAAGGTGAATAACAGCAAAAAGAAGTTCATCATATGAAGTCTTCAAGTGGGCAACACTGCATACAATCATTGTAAAGGTATCATTGTACTTAGTCATTGTAAATACATTATTGTATAAATTGTACTAGTATCTATCTGCCAAGGGTTGAAGAGGCAGTGTTGGGAGGTCTAGGAGCATCATTAGGTGGTTGTGCCAAAGTTGGGGTTATGGTATAGTATATCTTCTTCTTCTACATCATTCTATATCATTGTAAAGTGGACCATTTTCCCTGGTACGGGAGTCCATTCTTTTTTAATTCTTCTATAGGGTGGTAGGGTGGTGCTAGGGTGAGTTGTAGCTCATTGGGTGTTGGGGCATCCGTTCAGTGACTACAAAATAATCTCAGGCGTTAGAGTGTCCATCCAGTGGGAGCTGGAGAAGAATGCCTTTCTAGATTCTAGGAAGTTGGAGCTTTATTTTCATTTGGAGTTGAAAAGAATTATTAGAAAAGCATTAGGTGGTTTTTGTCCCAGAGTGGGTTTCCACCTTAAAAACTATGTGTATTTGTGTTCCTCTTATTTTCTGCTATCATTGTACAAACACTGATAATAATTGAAGATTAACTAATGCTCTAATTGAAAGAAATACTGATTAACCCCCCTCTCAGTATTTCCAACAATTGGTATCAGAGGTTGGTTCCTTCAATAGAAGTTTAACAGCTGGAAGGAGGTCATGGAGTATACCAAGAATGGTGTACCTCCATTTAATGAAAATAATTATGCACTTTGGAAAGGAAAAATGTAAGTCGATCTCTTGGCGCAAGGTTATGAAGTATGGGACAATGTTCAAAACGGATTTACATCAACTGCAGATGAACAAGGTAAGAATAATTTGGTAAATGATGCAAAAGCAAAGAATATTATTATTAGTGGACTTATTTAATCTGCTTATCATAAGGTGTTGGGTTGTAAAACCGCCAAAAATGTATGTGACAAGCTTGAGAATATATATGCAGGTGACTCAAATGTCAAAGAAGAAAAGCTTCAAATATATAGAGAAAAATTTGAGCAACTCAGAATGAAAGAAGATTGCAACATTGCTTCATACTTTCAATACGTTGATGAAATAACCAATACTTTGGAAGGATTGGGAGAGCCATTCGATGAGAAGACTGTTATACGGAAGATTCTTAGAACGTTACCAGGGAGATTCAAGCCAAAGGTATCGGTCTTAGAATACAGTGCGAATCTGGACAAACTCAGCAAAGAGGAATTACATGGAGTTATCATAGCATATGAAATGAGACTTGATGAAGAAGAGGGTACTTCGCATCTAGAAACTACGTTCGTTGCGTCTAAAAAAACCAATAAGGATAAACAACCTTCAATTGAAAAGACATGCACCTGCAAGTGCGAAGAAAAGGGAGATGATGAAGAAGGTCTTTCAGATGAAGAATATTCCTACTTCACGAGAAAACTACAAATTGGTAAGGGAAACTTCAAAGGTAAAGTTCCATTAATATGTTTCAGTTGTAATGAGGTTGGGCACTTTGTAGCAAAATGTCCAAAAAAAAGTAATGGCAACTCAAAAAGAAAGAAATGCTTTAAGAAATTCAACAAGCAAGGATCTAAAAGGAACTTTCTCTCTAAAGAAGATAGCTCATCATCCGATGAAGATAATGATAGTGAAGAAGAAGCCAATGAGTTAGTATTGTTTATGGCCAAGCACAATAAACCCAAGCACAATAAGCAAGAGGTATCAAACAGTGAAGAAGAAGGATGGACCATAGACGAATTTTATGAGGAAGCAATCAAGCTTATAAAAGATCTCAAGGCAAAGAAGATCTGTTCCAAAACTCTTGAAGAACAAGTTCAAGGTCTCAAAATTTAAGTTGAAGAACACAAATGCATTGAAGAGTCACTTCAAAAGATGTTGGAAGAAAGCAACCTAGAAAGGGAACAATTAGAAGCCGAAGTAGTCTCGCTGCGTGAGGAAGTGAAGAAAGGAAAAACTATCCAAAAATATGCCAACAACTCAAGGGAATTAGAAGAACTCATCAACAATCAACGATCTTACAACGACAAAACTGGCATCGGTTATAAAGAAGAAGAATTAGGACCTTCTACAGAAAAATACAATGAACCTATGAGATCTTACATGCATGTAGACTTCATTGGACAAGATTCGCAGGAACAACCTTAGAAGACAATTCCTCAACATAAATTTCCATCCAAGTACCGACATATTTTTTATGGCTACTGTTATTCATGTGGAAAATTTGGTCATAAAGCTATAGAATGTCGCACATACCCTAGGAACGAATAAAATTCCAGGAGATATGTCAAATATGAACCTCCTACGGCTCATCGAAATATCATTATATTTGAACATTTAAGAAATAATATTGAATGTTACAAATGTCGAAACATTGGACACATAGCCAAAGATTTCTGATTTGAAAATCCTCCAGAAGAATCTTCGAAGCCACAGAATGAACGAACATTGAAGAAGAATAAGAATGATAATTTTTCTCTCGCTCTCAAGGCTCAAAAGAAAAAATATGTGTGGTATGTTGATAGCCATTGCTCAACGCATATGACTGGAGATAGAAATAAATTTGTATCTCTGAAAGAGAATAAGGATGGAACCGTGTCCTTTGGAAATGATGGATCTTAAAATGTTATAGGGTCAGGTATTGTCACTCTCGGAAGCAAATATGTTCTAGCCAAGAATGTTCTATTGGTTGAAAACATGAATCACAATCTGCTCAGTGTTGGACAAATGTGTCATCAAGGACACACAATACTATTAAACTCCATGAAATGTGAAATCGGGAAAGGCGTGTATGGTGAAATTGTGGCTACAGCAAGTGGAGCTCCAAACGACATATATGTTCTGGATGAAGAAACTAAAGCATGTCTAATAGCTAAAGAGGATGATACAATAATTGGTAGCAATGATGATCGACTAAGTAATAATTTTGCTAAAAAGGTGCAAAGTGATTTAAAGATGTCTTTACTTGGTTTCAAATTGAGCACTGACAACTCATCTAAGGATGTGGATCAAAGGTCGTATAGATCTATGATTAGTATTCTTCTATATGTAACAGCCTCCCAACCAAATGTTATGCAAGCAGTTGGACAGGTAGCAAGATTCCAAGAAGCACCAAAAGAATCACATATTAAATATTCGCCACCTTTGGAATATCTTTGCCAAAATCTTGGGATTCTCCCAAGTTCTCATTAGATTTTCTGTTTTTCAGAATATAAAGGGGGAGTGGAAGTGTGTACAGGTCCGCAGGATGGTTGTGTTTCAGGGGGAGTTACCCTTTTCCATTGATGTCAAAGGGGGAGAGAATGTTGCGGGCAGAGGTGTCATGATCATAGGGGGAGTACTTTTGTTGCCATCAATGCCAAAGGGGGAGATTTTTGATCAGCAGTTCTCATTGATGTCAACCCAAGCAGCACCAGGGGCTAACCCAATATTTCACGAGAATTTTTACCTACCAGATTAATATATTTTGGGTCAATAATTATTTTTATGATTTCTACTTGTCGAGATGTTTCCGTTGATATATGGCACGCCATGTAATTCTTCACGGTTTGAGAGATATTCATGTTTGAAGTTTGTACCCCTAGTTAGTGGGCTAAATCCCCATGGGGTTGGGGCATGGGTCATTAAAAATTCATAATTAATATTTTTTAAGCTCCTAAGATCCCTCCCACGTTCACTTGTTTAAGTCCCTCTCAACTTAAGAACTCATATAAATTATGATCTTCATTTCCTCCTTATGCATGGGCTTTCGCCATATGAAACAGGGCATCGTGGAATTTTCGCTCTAACTTTTTTTATACTAAGGCTCAGAAGCTGAAATTTTTATGTGACGAAGCCGAAATACTGAGGAAGTTGCAGTAAAAATTTTAGATCAAGTTGCAGAATATTTTTGGAGATATGATCTGTGGAAGTAAGGATTTTTGCAAGCTCTTGAAATTCATCTCAAAGAAGTGACCTTGGTAAAATCATCATAAATCTCTCTCTGCGTATCAGATTGAAATTCCGTAAAACATGACGGATATTATATAGTCTTTAATTTTCTCTCTATCAATTTCAAAATAAAATGAATAAACAGTGACACGTGGCATGCCGTACAAGTGCGCTCTGTTGAAATAGTACATAATTATAGAATTGTGAGAGATTGGGTATAAATCTCTCTTCAGGAATCCAAATTGGGTCAAACCTATGGCATTGGAAAGATAAGTCAGAGGAATACTGCAGGACCAAAAATTAGATATTGAGGATCTGAAATGATAGAGATACACCATATTCAATATCGAGCTCCTAGAAGGCAAGAAAAAGCTAGATCATGTGTTGTCAAGGGTTGCAAAGGACCGGACTTTCTACAGAAGAAAAGCAAAGCAAGGTGCAGCAGAGGGTAGCATGACAAGAGCAGCGACCAAGGTGCATAATAGCAGCAAGAAGTTCATCATATGAAGTCTTCAAGTGGGTAGCACTGCATACAATCATTGTAAAGGTATCATTGTACTTAGTCATTGTAAATATATTATTGTACAAATTGTACTAGTATCTATCTTCCAAGGGTTGAAGAGGTAGTGTTGGGAGGTCTACGATCATCATTAGGTGGTTGTGTCAAATTTGGGGTTATGGTCTTTATATCTTCTTCTGCCACATCATTCTATATCATTGTAAAGTGGACCATTTTCCCTGGTACGGGAGACCATTCTTCTTTTATTATTCTATAGGGTGGTAGGGTGGTGCTAGGGTGAGTTGTAGCTCATTGGGTGTTGGGGCATCTGTTTAGTGACTACTGAAGAATCTTGGGCATTGGAGCATCCATCCAGTGGGAGCTGGAGAAGAATGATTTTCTAGATTTTATGAAGTTGGAGCTTTATTTTCATTTGGAGTTGAAAATAATTATTATAAAAGCATTAAGTGGTTTTTGTCTCGGAGTGGGTTTCCACCTTAAAAAATATGTACATTTTTGTTCCTCTTGTTTTCTGCTATCATTGTTAAAACACTGATAATAATTGAATATTAAATAATGCTCTAATTGAAATAAATACTGATTCACCCCCCCTCTCTGTATTTCCAACAATTGGTATCAGAGGTTGGTTCGCTCAATAGCAGTTTAACAACTCGAAGGAGGTCATGGAGTATACCAAGAATGGTGTACCTCTATTCAATGAAAATAATTATGCACTTTGGAAAGGAATAATGGAGGTCTATATCTTGGTTCAAGGTTACGAAGTATGGGACACTGTTCAAAATGGATTTACATCAACTGCGGATGAACAAGGTAAGAAGAATTTGGTAAATGATGCAAAATCAAAGAATATTATTCTCAGTGGACTTACTGAATTTTCTTATCATAAGGTGTTGGGCTGTAAAACCACCAAAAATGTATTGTACAAGCTTGAGAATATATATGCAGGTGACTCAAATGTCAAAGAAGAAAAGCTTCAAATCTATAGAGCAAAATTTGAGCAACTCAGAATGAAAGAAGATTGCAACATTGCTGCATACTTTCAATACGTTGATGAAATAACCAATACTCTGGAAGGATTGGGAGAGCTATTTGATGAGAAGACTATTATACAGAAGATTATTATAACATTACCAGGGAGATTCAACCCTAAGGTATCGGTCTTAGAATACAGTGCAAATCTGGAAAAACTCAGCAAAGAGGAATTACATGGAGTTCTCATAGCATATGAAATGAGCATTGATGAAGAATAGGGTACTTCACATCTAGAAACTTTGTTCATTGCATCTAAGAAGACTAATAAGGATAAAAAACCTTCAATTGAAAAGACTTGCACCTGCAAGTGGGAAGAAAAGGGAGATGATGAAGAAGGTCTTTCATATGAAGAATATGCTTACTTCACGAGAAAAATGCAAATTGGTAAGGAAAAATTCAAAGGTAAACTTCCATTAATATGTTTCAGTTGTAATGAGGTTGGGCATTTTGTAGCAAAATGTCCAAACAAAAGTAATGGCAACTCAAAAAGAAAGAAAGGCTTTAAGAAATTAAAGAAGCAAGGATCCAAAAGGAACTTTCTCTCTAAAGAAGATAGCTCATCATCCGATGAAGACAATGATAGTGGAGAAGAAGCCAATGAGAGAGTAATGTTTATGGCCAAGCACAATAAACCCAAGAACAATAGGCAAGAGGTATCAAACAATGAAGAATAAGGATGGACCATAGACGAATTTTATGAGGAAGCAATCAAGCTTATAAAAGATCTCAAGGTAGAGAAGATCCGTTCCAAAAATCTTGAAGAACAAGTTCAAGGTCTCAAAATTTAAGTTGAAGAACACAAATGCATTGAATATTCACTTCAAAAGATGTTGGAAGAAAGCAACCAAGAAAGGGAATAATTAAAAGCCGAAGTAGTCTCACTCCCTGAGGAAGTGAAGAAAGGAAAAACTATCCAAAACTATGCCAACAGCTCAAGGGCATTGGAAGAACTCATCAACAATGAATGATCTTACAACAACAAAACTGGCATCAGTTACAAAGAAGAAGAAGCAGGACCTTCTACAACAAAATACAATGAACCTATGAGATCTGACATGCATGTAGACTTCATTGGACAAGATTCACAAGAACAACCTTGGAATTCAATTCCTGGACGAAAATTTATATCCAAGTACCAACATATTTTTTATGGCTATTGTTATTCATTTGGAAAATTTGGTCATAAAGCTATAGAATGTCCCACGTACCCTAGGAACGAATACAATTCCAGGAGATCTGTCAAATATGAACCTCCCAGGCTCAGCGAAATATCAATAGATTTGAACATTTAAGAAATAATATTGAATGTTACAAATGTCAAAACTTTGGACACATAACGAAAGACTGCAGACTTGAAAATCCTCCAAAAGAATCTTTGAAGCCACAGAATGAACGAACATGGAAGAAGAAGAAGAATGATAATTGTGCTCTCAATCTCAAGGCTCAAAAGAACAAAGATGTGTGGTATGTTGATAGCGGTTGCTCAATGCATATGACTAGAGATAGAAATAAATTTGTATCTCTGAAAGAGAAGAAGGATGGAAGCATGTCCTTTGGAAATGATGGATCATCAAATGTTATAGGATGAGGTACTGTCACTCTCGAAAGAAAATATGTTCTAGCCAAGAATCTTCTATTGGTTGAAAACATGAATCAGAATCTACTAAGTGTTGGACAAATGTGTGATCAAGGACACACAATACTATTCAACTCCATGAAATGTGAAATCAGGAAAGGCGTGTATGGTGAAATTGTGGCTACAACAAGTCGAGCTCCAAATGACATATATGTTCTGAATGAAGCAACTAAAGCATGTCTAATAGCTAAAGAGGATGATACAATAATTGGTAGCAATGATGATCGAATAAGTAATAATTTTGCTACAAAGGTGCAAATTGATTTACAGATTTCTTTACTTGGTTGCAAATTGAGAATTGACGACTCATATAAGGATGTGGATCAAAGGTTGTATAGATCTATGATTAGTAGTCTTCTATATGTAACAACCTCCCAATCAAATGTTATGCAAGCAGTTGGACAAGTAGCAATATTCCAAGAAGCACCAAAATAATCACATATTAAATATTCACCAGCTTGGGAATATCTTTGCCAAAAGCTTGGGATTCTCCCAAGTTCTCATTAGATTTTTCGTTTTTTAGAATATAAAGGGGGAGTGGAAGTGTGTATAGGTCCACAGGATGGTTTTGTTTCTGGGGGAGTTACCCTTTCCCATTGATTTCAAAGGGGGAGATAATGTTGTAGGAAGAGGTGTCATGATCGCAAGGGGAGTACTTGTGTTGCCATCAATGCCAAAGGGGGATATTGTTGATCAGTGGTTGTCATTGATATCAACCCAACCAGAACCAGGGGATAACCCAATATTTCATGGGAATTTTTACCTACCAATTTAATATATTCTGGGTCAATAATGCTTTTTATGGTTTCTACTTGTCGAGATGTTTCCGTTGATATATGGCACGCCATGTAATTCTTTACGGTTTGAGAGATATTCATGTTTGAAGTTTGTACCCCAAGTTAATGGGCTAAAATGCCATGGGGTTGGGGCATGGGTCATTGAAAAGTCATAATTAATATTTTTTAAGCTCCTAAGATCTCTCCCACATTCACTTGTTGAAGCCCCTCTCAACATAAGCATTCATATAAATTGTGATATTCATTTCCTCCTTATGCATGGGATTTGGCCATCTGAAACAGGGCATCGTGGAATTTTCACTCTAAATTTTTTTCTACGAAGGCTCAGAAGCTGAAATTTTTATGAGGTGAAGCTGAAATCCTAAGGAAGCTACAGTAAAAATTTCAGAACAAGTTCTGCAATATTTTTGGAGATATGATCTGTGGACGTAACGGTTTTTGCAGGCTCTTGAAATTCATCTCAAAGAAGTGACCTTGGTAAAATAATAATAAATCTCTCTCTAAGTATCACATTGGAATTCTGTAAAAAGTGACAGATAGTGCATAGTCTTTGTTTGGCGCTTTATCAATTTTAGAAATAAATGAAGAAACAGTGACCCGTGGAATGTCGTACAAGTGCGCTCTGCTGAAACAATCCATAATTAGGGCATTGTGAGAGATTGGGTATAAATATCTCTTCAAGAATCCAAATTGGGTCAAACCCATGGAATTGGAAAGATGACTCAGAGGACTACTACAGGACCAAAAATCAAATATTGAGGATTTGAAATGATAGAGATACACCAGATTCAATATCCAGCTCCTATAAGGAAAGAAAAAGCTAGATCATGTGTTGTCAAGGGTTGCAAAGGACCAGACTTTATACGGCAGAAAAGCAAAGCAAGGTGAAGCAGAGGGTAACATGACAAGCGCAGCAACCAAGGTGCATAATAGCAGCAAGAATTTCATCATATGAAGTCTTCAAGTGGGCAGCACTGCATACAATCATTGCAAAGGTATCATTGTACTTAGTCATTGAAAATACATTATTGTACAAATTGTACTAGTATCTATCTACCAAGGGTTGAAGAGGCAGTGTTGGGAGGTCTAGGATCATCATGAGGTGGTTGTGCCAAAGTTGGGGTTATGGTCTAGTATATCTTCTTCTTCTACATCATTCTATATCATTATAAAGTGGACCATTTTCCCTGGTACAGGAGTCCATTCTTCTTTTATTCTTCTATAGGGTGGTAGGGTGGTGCTAGGGTGAGTTGTAGCTCATTGGGTGTTGGGGCATCCATTCAGTGACTACTGAAGAATCTCGGGCTTTGGAGCGTCCATCCAGTGGGAGCTAGAGAAGAATGCTTTTCTAGATTCTAGGAATTTGGAGCTTTATTAAAACATTTGGAGTTGAAAAGAATTATTAGAAACGCATTAGGTGGTTTTTGTCCCGGAGTGGGTTTCCACCTTAGAAACTGTGTGCATTTGTGTTCCTCTTGTTTGCTGCTATCATTGTAAAACATTGATAATAATTGAAGATTAACTAATGCTCTAATTGAAATAAATACTGATTCACTCCCCTCTCAGTATTTCCAACATGCGGCATCCTCAACAGGTTTAAGAGCTCGGATCTTGCCAATCCATGCACCCAGTGCATGGGGACAATATTTATGTTGTTATCTTCCTATATTCTTTACAGATATAACTCTGGTGCCAACTTAGTGCAGGCCTCAAAATTTGCCAAATCATGATCATTGAATTTCACCTCATGGAACTTTCCAAAGGGTTTGCCTATGATGGGGACCTTGCCTAGAGTCAGGGGCATCTACAGATAGGTGCACAGGCCATCAAGATTCTTTGATGTGAATGTGGAGAGCCTGCGAGGTCAAACAAAGGGTAGGAACCAATTGATTGGTTCAGCCATCTGGGCCTTCTCCTAAGCAAACAACAGTCTCTTTACTGGCCCAGGTGAGCTTCCCTGGCCTGCCACCTGTGGGGACTTCAAATTTTGGCACGAGGTGTGGGGCCTCAGCCCAGCCCACTTTGTGGGTTTCCCTGATCGTTGTGCTTTTTCTTTCTCCTTATTCTTGACTGGACTTGACGTAGATATAACTTATTCCACTTCATTTCGACTTCCACTACTTCCTTGGTTTCTTGTTCCGTTGAGGTCCCCAGTTATGAGGGTTCAGCGGGATTATTGGCCATCATTTTGGTGTGAAAAACAAACTCATTGTGGCTACTGTCTGAGGGGAAGCGTGCTCAGACATAAACAAGGAAAAAGAGGCATAGATCCATACAGAGCACAAATTGTTCAAGCTATATATAACCCTATACTGAACTATCCCCTTTCTTTTATAGATTTTGCGATCGACCAACGGTTGGGTAAACCATATCTGAAACTTACCATAAAGTAAATGGTAAAAAATCTTCTAAAATCACCTCATTAATTTCCGGTCGCCCACTCCTGTCAATGGTAACTTTTTTCGTTTACGTAATTTTACTGTTCCAACAACTAGTTTTCGCACCTTCTGTGTACCCAGTGCACCCCTGCACTCTCAGCATTCCTTCTGTGCCCTTAGCACACCTTTGTGCTCCTAGCACATCCGTTGCATTTTGAATATATTCCTCTGCCTCCTGCGCACCCCTCTGGGCTTCCAATTCTGTGGTCGCTTATTATGCGTACCATGTTTCTTTCCACTCTTACCTTCCTTGGTGAGCATACCCCATCCCATACAGCTACTCTGGCCATATATTCATTTGATCCAATATGGTTTGAGCCAGCTGCCATTGACATATCCTAGTAACATATCACCATGCAGGGTAGCTAACCAAACAACTCTACCATCCATCATTTCTTTAACTATATAGGGGCCTAGCCAGTGCCATTAGAACTTTCCTGGGTGCTTCGTAAACTAGCTATCATACAACAGGACTAATTCACCCTCTTCAAATTCGTTTTTTCGAATATTTCAATCATGCCATGCCTTATCCCGAGCGTTCTGAACCTGTTGATGGAAATTAGCAATGAAATGATCTTTCTCCAAAGCCACAAGTTGCGCTAAATGCCCCTCCATGACATTAGGCTGTACCATGTTTGTAAAAGTTGCGATGCGCAGGCTAGGAACAATATACTCCATCGGTATAGCAGCTTCCTTGCCATAGACCATTTGAAATAGTGCCTTTCCAATCAACTTCTTGCAATTTGTTCGATAGGCCAAAAGAACAGATGATATGCGTACGTCCGAGTCACTATGATCAGTGTTACAGACCTTAGTCACTGCTCGCTCCAACATTTTATTAAAACATTCTACTGCTCAATTTACTTGTGAATGATATGGAGTGCTCTTTGCATGGTGGATTTGAAATTCTTCCGTCAAGGAATGTATAGTTTAATTGAAAAAGTGCATGCCTCTGTCACTCATCAAGATCTTCGAGCACCCAAACCTGGTTAGAATCTATTCGAAAATGAAGTGCGCAATAGTATCTGCAGTGCAATATTTCACTGCTTGTGCCTTGGCCCATTTGGTTGCATAGTCAGTGGCAGTTATGATGTAGTGCGCACCTGTCTTCTTTCCTAGTGGGTTGATAGGCACTATGAAATCGATGGCCGACTTGTCAAATTCTTACAGGGCCATTCATGGTTGCAGGGGCATTTCATCTTTGCAGGATGGACTTCCTATGCATTGGCACATATCGTAGGCTCTACAATAGTCGTGAGAGTCAATATGAAAGGTAGGCCACCATAGGCCATCTCTCAAGATCTTTTTTTCTGTGGCCTTCCCTAGATAGTGACCTCCTACCACACCCTCATGAGCTTATGCTAAACAACATTCCTTTCATGCTCCAAAATTTACCTTCGCAGCACTTCGTCAGCTCCCATATTATAGAGATGACCTGTGATGATGGTAAAATCTGTTGTGCCAGTTACCAACTCCTTCTAATATTGTATCGAATATTCCGCAGGTGCCATTCTTGTGGTCAGGAACTGAATGATGTTGGAAAAGTGCACATAAAATTCTTTAATGGTGAATAGTTGCATATCAGGAAATCCCTCTTCTAGGTTCGTGGGTTCTTCGCCTCTTTCGATTTGGGACATGTGGTCCAGCCCAACATTGAACTTTTCCAGCTTGAAAATGATCTCAAAATCATATTCCTGAAATAGTAGTAGCCATTAGAGGATCCCCCCCCCAACACAGGGTTATTCATTAGGTACTTCAAAGCCGAGTGATCTGTGAACATTTTAAAGTGCCCTCCTACTAGATAGTGCTGATACTTATATAATGAATAGACCATGGCCAATCCCTCCCGCTCTATAGTGGAGTAGTTGTGTTCTACACCAGAGAGTTTCCTACTAGTGAACGCAACAGGATGATAAATTCCTCCATCTCCAAGCTACATAAGGACCTCTCCCTGGGCGATCCCTGATACATCTATGTGAAAATTGAATACCCTCACCCAATGAGGAAATATGAGAATAGGTGCAGAGGCCATCTTCTCCTTGAGTAGCTCGAAGCTCTTCTGGCATTTGTCATCCCAGAAAAATAAAGCATCCTTCTTAAGCTATTTTTCTATAGGCGCCATGATCAACGCATACCCTTGAATAAGATTCTTGTAGTAGCCTATATGTCGGACGATTGAACACAAATATTTCTCAGTTGTAGGTATTTCTAGGTTTATGATAACTCCAGATTTCACAGGGTCAACCATCAACCCCTGTCAGAAAACTCTATGTTTGAGCAGGATTCTGAAGGATATGCAGAATATGCACTTCCTGATATTCAGGGAAATCTGGTGTTTTCTACAGGCATCCAACAACATGTGCAGGTTTGACACGTGCTTCTTCACTAAGCCTAAGACAGTCCAATCATCAAAATGAACCTCCAAAAATTTGTGTATGAACTCTTTGAACATTGTGACTACTATTCATGATAATATGGCACGGGCATTCTTGAGTCCAAACGGCATGAAAATATACCACAAGGATCCCCACTCAGTAGCGAACGTAGTTTTGTTGCGATCCTCAGGTGTGATTCTAATCTAATGGTAGTCCGAGAACTCGTTAGTAAATGAGTACGCTTCCTACCCTCCCATGTTGTCAATAATTTCATCTGAGAATGGCTTGGGAAAGGGATGATGTACATAGACATCATTCAGTTTGCATAATTCCACACAGATTCGTATCACTCTCTTCATATTTTTCTCATGAACCACCATTCGGCTTGTTAGGATCCCATGATTTGGCTGATTGGCAAGCCAAATGACAGTGTAACATCAAACCAATATTTGGAGCCCAAGGACCTAGCCTTCCTAGACTCAGAGAGGGCTCTCTCTATCTATGTAAGCGATATCTGTGTGTTTTCTTATTGTGTTCTGATTTTAGGCTAGCTATGAAATGGGTTTTTTGGTTTTGGTTTTTAAGTTGTGAGGGATGAACTGATCAAAGACATAAGGTAGGTAAGAATATGTTATATCAACTGGGCTATGGGGTCGAAAAGGTCAAGAAAGCTTTCAGATGGTGATATAAGGTTGTTGAAGGGCTGATTTAATTCGAGGTAAAATGGATCTTTGGGAAAAATGGAGTGATATGGACATCAAGTTTTTGAATAAAAAAGGATTTCAAGCATAAATAGTCTAATAAATGACATAAACATGGTAGGGAAAACCATTAATCATGAGAAATGTAACTGTAAACTAACCGATGCAAAGAGATAAACATTCAAGCCATGAATAGAGATATATAACTCTAGAACTTTAGGAAATGGCTATCAGAATTTAGGGAAACACATCTAAGATAGAAAAACAACTCAAATCACTATGTCGGAATTCCTAAACATAGTACTTTAAGCTATTGGGCACTTTGAAAACAAGATTGCATCGTCTTAGGCAAAGGGTAAGATCAGAACAAGACCTCCTTGGTTCAACAAATTACAATCTAACCAATCAAAGAGAAGTTTCATAGGTGCAACTATGGCTAGCCATGAGTAAGCAAGGCATACCATAAATCATACTTAGCATGCATAAAACCATGAATGAAACAAGAAAACAATATTCTTAAGTTATTAAAGAGCAATCAAGAATTCTTTAATGTGACTCAGAATGAAGAAAACATGGAAGCTATAAAGAAATAGGAAATTTGAGGTGCCTTCAAGGGCATGTCTCAAATTTGTTCTTTACTGTCCTATAGCAAGCAAGAACATGGATTTATGAATGAAAACTAAGAAACAAAATAGAGAGAGAGACACTATACCATTCTACCAAGTCATGGAATCAAACAACAATCCTCTTTCATCATCCAATAACATCCAAAAAACTATCCAAAAGCATGAGACAGGTATTTCTTCCAAAGCTTATATGACCATATATTGCTTCTATCCATCAAGTTCAGCCTTGTTTACAATGAAATCCTTTGGAATATATAGGCCAAAGTGAGGAAAACCTCTTAGTTCAACTTGCAATATCATTGGCCTATCCAAAATATCTGATTTTGTCCTTGAGGCTTTGCAAAGCCCAATGCAAAAAATATCTAATAAAATATCTCAAAAATGATAAAAAAGGGAAATAAATTTAATTTTCATAGCTTATCATGTGCAAAAATAGCTAAACGCACATGAAGAAAAGTCTCTTTTGAAAGGTTCAATTTTTACAAAAATACTCAAAAAATACATCAGCAAAAGGTCCCCTGACTTTCCGGCAACTTTTGGAGGCCTTCCTGATGTCAAAACGAGGCTCATGATGGCTCGTTGGAAAGCTATGAGAGTATAACTTCTGAAAATGTTTATTTTTCTCCCAACTTAACACAAGAATTTGTCCAAAAAAAGGCCTTTTTGTAAAAAACCAGAAAATAGCCCTTGCTGATAAATGGGTAGAGTGTAGAAAAAGCGAGTGTTTTTCGCCATTTTGGGGGATAAAATGATCTTAAATTGTTTTAAAAATCTCTGAGTATGTGCCCCTGAAATTATGGCATCCAATGATACCATTTTTATCCCTTGATGATGCCCCAAACTGAAATGGCGATGCCCATGAGTTTTGGCCAAAAACCCAAAAATGACAAAAAACCAAAACATGTCAAATTTTGCCCAAACTTGGAAAGCATGACCCTCAAGGGTTTTCAGAAATATTTTGTGAAGATGAGGCCAAAATTTGTAGCCTTGAGGTTTTTTTCATCAATTTTGGTTCCGGGCGCTTCCCTTTAGCCTCCTTCAGTTTTTCGTGAGCAGTCTTCAATTTCCACTGGGCAAACTGATTTAGCTTTTTATAATGCCCAGTCATCCTTCGTTGAAGGTCCAAGTCTCTATTTTCCTTCTCCAATTTCTTCTCCAAATGATCATTAACTCTCTCAAGCCATGCTTCCTGATTGTTCTCTATCTCTTGTTTGAACAATGCAGTGAGAGGGGTAGATTGGAGAAGGGCATCTTCTTCTTCTTTTTGTTTCTCAAGGGCCTTTTTGAGCCCCATGGTTCTTGGCCTCTTTCGCCTAGGTTGTTCTTGGCCTTCGCTTTCATCAAAATCACCCATGATTTCTTCCAATCTCACTCGTGCTTTAGAGGCCTCCTTTTTGTATTTGATGGCCCGTGTCTCATATACAGCCATATGGACACTCATCTACTTGTTTTGAACTTGCAAAAAGTGATTGAAGTTCCTAGCCCTATCAAGATCAGTCCTGGAAGCATCAATTTGGCTTTCTCTATGGATCAAGAGATTTTATAGGATCCAAGCTTCATTATCACTATCATCACTTTGGATTTGGATGATGTCGAATTCGCTTTCCTGTTAATGACTGCTTTCTTCCGTTTTCTTCCCTTTGCTTTGGGTGGCTCTTTTAGTCTTCTTCCTCTTGGGCAATTCGACCATGGGCTTCTTAGGCAATTTTCCCTTGCTTCGGAGGGCCCTAGTCACATTTGGAGTTACAACTCTAGGCACCCTTTTCCTTGATGTCTGGGGCTTGGCCACTTTCGGAGAAGAGAGCATGTCCCCTTGCCTAGGAGAGGCAGCTAGCACATGCTCTGTGGGATCTTTACCCTTGTCATTTTGCTCCTCATTTTTGTCACTATATTGGATTTCTTCATGGATGCCTTGGCTGTCCTTTTGCATTTCCTTTTGAGGGCTTTCCTCCTCACTGTGTTGCACCTATTTATCCTGCTGCCCCTCTTCTTCATGAGGCTATTGTTCCTTTTTAGGAGGATTTTGTTCGTCATCCTGTAGTTGCCTTTGTTCATCATATTCATGGGACTGCTCATCTTTTTCATGAGGTTGCCTCTATTCATCATGTTATGGCTACTATGTATCATGTTGTGGCTGCTGTGTATCATGCTATGGCTGCCCCTGTTCAGCATTTTCATGAGTCTTCTCACCCTCACTGTGTTGCACATCTTTATGCTGCTCATCATGCCCTTCTTCCCCTTGGTGTTCTGCCTCACTATGATGCTGCTCATCATCATCTTCCTCATCATCCCCTTGCTGTCATGTTTCATCATGTTGTTTCTCATCATCACTTTCCTCATCATCCCCTTGCTCTTCTCCATCTTCCTGCTCTTTTTTTTGTTTTATGGTAAACTTGAGCTTCTTGGGAATAGGTTTGCTAGAAGAAGGCAAAGCATGGTGAGTAGGAGGTGTAGGAGATATATGAATTGGAGGGACAGTGGAGAAATCTGGATGGGTGATGAAAGTATCCCAAGAGACATCCATCTTCTCAAGCTGATAAAGAATGATGAATTTGATGAGGGAGTGATGGAAGAGGCAGACTGTTTGCTGTGAAGGAGGCTTTTTCTGAATAGTGGAGGCCATTTTCTCAATGCTTCTATGTAGGAAGAAAGGGATATTTAGCAATTTGGCTCTCGTGAAATGCATGAGAAATTGAATGTGATAAGCATAGACTCGGGAGAATATTCCCTCACAAGTGAAGTATTTCATGATGATCTTCATGAGGGGGGCGTAGCTAGTCAAAAGATACGAGAAGTGGAAAATGGATGGACATGAATCTCTGTGCTCAGGCTTCAGAAAGGGCTTGTATTATTCTGAGTCTAGGTGGCTTTGTTTAAACCACTTCTCCCTGATATAATGGATTTTAGTGGCCTTGGAGATGGACCTTGGAGAGAATTTGAAATCTAGGGCTGCCAGCTGAAAATGCTTCTCTTGAAACCTCAAAGAAAAAAGGTGAGTTAAACGGGAAAAGCTCTTCACCTCTTTCACTCTTTGGAAAAAATCTAGAGACCCAACCTCATGAAAATTGAACAAGACTGATGGGTGGGCGTTCACTTCTTCAGTGGAAACAGGCTCAAATCTCTTGTGTGGGCCACTCCTACTATCTTGCCTAGGAGGCATCTTGTTTTGAATTCTCTTTGAAACACCAAGCTATCTCAAATGGCCTTTAAAAAGTTTTTCTCAAGCACACACCTCTGTCATGCCTATCAGTCACTGTTTGACCAAGACAACTTCTTCAAATTATTTATGAAATATCCTCCCAACACCAACCTTCTACTCCTTACAAATCATGGTTTTGTCTCTTTTGTGCCAAACAACAAATAGTTATCAAAATAACAACCACACAGTCAAATTGTTACTGGGTTTGGGTAAGGTTACAAGGATCCTTTGTGTTTTGGTATAAGCAAGACAGCCTTGTGAAAAACAAAACACCCCTCCCAATCAAAAACACTCCTCTTGTATTTCACTGTTTCACATGCACAAGTAGACAAGAACACTTTCAAATTGATTTAAAATCTTTTCATAACATACTTTGTTTCATGGATCAAACGAGGGAGCATTATTTTTATGTTTTACTACACAGAGAGGACTTTTGAAGTGATAGAGTATTTCAGACTTGATCACTGTTGTTAAAATTAGCCTCATTGCTTCACCTTTCAAACACTATGTTTTCCTTTCAAACATTGCCTCCACCTTATAACACTTTTTTCACCTTATACTTGGCTGAGAGAGGTTGGTTTTGTCCTATCATAGCTAGGACACCTTCACCAATTTTAAAAAACCTCCAACACTGTGCTTTCTTTAACTTGCAAGTAGTGTTATGGTTTATCACTGTTTTGAGGGTAGCTTTAGGCTTTTTGAAACTAATATGAACACTCCACTAGCCTCCCACTGTAACAAAATTTTTCAATATATTTAACAAATCACCTTGATTTTCCTACCAAGACCTCCATTTTTTAATCACCATTTAGTCTTGTAAATATGGCAACAATCACCCATTTAGCAACGCGAATACACCAAGGAGGCACATAAAAATACCTCGAAGATGGATGGTGGCCTTTGCTTCAAGAGTTGAGCAACTTCAAGACCCTTTTGGAGGCATTCTGACTGTTCAAACATGAACGACACATTTAAAAGGAAAAGTGATGCATAATAGACAAGGTGTCGGGTCGGCCTTGGGGCAGTTGTGACCGCACCTACAAGCGCGTCGCGCAGTAATGTAACCCCTTTGAAAATTTTCTCCTGAATGTGCCACGCACTCTTCCAGGTGCGCCGCACAGTTTTAAAACTTAAAACTCTGCAATTTTTAGCTTGAAACGCTTCTTCGATCCAGTGAGCAGCTAGGAGGAGGTATTGTTCGCGTTTTTGAATTGCCAATAGGCCCTGCAACGGTCTTTAACTATATTTTGAAAGCGAAAAAGTCAATGCCCCTTAATATTTTCTTGGTGAGGCCTTTGAAAAAGGTATTGGTTGTAAAACAACAAATGAAGCTTGACTTTATCATTTATAATATTCAAAATAAAAAAAATCAATACTTCGATCATGACTCTCTAAAGTGTCATGGATGATTTTTTTGGGGATCTTTATACATGTGCCCCCTTTTCACAATGAGAGAGCCATTTTGAAGGCCAACATTTCTGAGTTTTTTTCTCATTCAGGTAATACTCTTCTACTGCCTCTTCAATGTTCTTCATTTAGAGAAGAAACTATGCCACTGCTGACCTCTTTACTAACCTTTTTACTGACCTTTTAAACAGAAAACTCTGCTCACAGACATACCACTGATTTGTGAGGCATTATTTTCCATTCTTGCAGGGAGATAGCTCGCCCTTTTAAAACTTAAATTGATAGTTTCTGCTCCTGATGTTTTGAAGGTGATCATGCCCATTGTGAAACTGATTAAGTTGGTAGGTGTTGCTTTGAGCCTTTCTCTTGACTGTGGGTGAAGAACCTCACCTGAATTTGTAAATGAGAAAACTCTGCTAAAAATAGCTTCCATCATCAAGGAAATTGACTAACCTTAGATTGACAAAGTGATCAAGTCTTCAATATTTATGAAGATATAGCAGGGGATGGAAAACTAAAGTTTAAAGTGTAAAATTTAGAAACTATCCCTTTGAAATCTAAGCCATACTGAAAATGAATGCCCTTTACCTTTACACAATAGTGAGCCTCCTACTTGTCATGAGGAAGGCCTATTTTTGATAGATGTTTGGGTTATTTTCAACCCCTGTTTCAATCAAGTGAAGAAGGTTTATGAACACACTGTTAGTTGTTTTCTTTGTATTTGATGGCAGAAGTCATTTTGAGACAAACACTGTTTTACTTCCTTGGCCACTTTCTTAACAATATCTCTTCATTGATAATCACCCTATCAGCTTCACATTGTATTTCAATATCAGTGAAACTTATGTAAACAAGTTTTTCAAAAGCACCATTGCTTTTCCTCTGCCTTTAACACCATTTTCTATTCAGAAACCTTTAGTTTCTTTCCCACTATACCTAAAATTTGCCTTTCAAACAGTGAAAAACCTTAAAATAAAACTCTATCCCTGTCCCTCTGCTTATAGATGAAGGAGGCCCTTATCACAATGCCAAACCCTCTACTTATAAAATGAAGGAGGTTTTCTCAGTTTTTTGAACCCTCTGCTCATGTATGGAGGAGGTTTTCTTAGTTATGCCATTTCATTAGCCTTTAAAATAGTGGTATATTTCCTTTCACTTCCTATTCATACTTGAGCAAATGAAGATGACAAACTGTCAATAATTCATGATGGACATTTCTTTGGGACATGTAATTCTTCTTTCCAAATACCTTTGTGCCTCCTTAGACATCATAAGCAATTTAGCTAGTATCTGAAAAGCATTTCTTGTCATTCATAATTTACTAACCTTTGATTGTGATTGCAGGAGCTTAATGAAACAACTTTCTTCTCTGTAGCTGCATCCCAAGCTCAAAACCACATGAGACATAGTTGTCTTCTCATGTTGAGTTAAATACTATCTTCTGGAATACTGGTACACTTCTACTCTTGAAAGATCAATGAAAACATTGTAAAACTACCTAATATCAGTTTGACCTATGGCACATGCATTGTTGAGACTTCAAGGCTTGTTAGTGGCGTGACTTAAGGGTGTAACCAAACTCTATTGGAAAAATAGGAAGGTCTATTAGGACTGGCTTATAGTAGATATAGGTTCTTTGGTTTTAGGATAGTTTTCCAAGGGAGAAATGCCTAAAGCGCCACTACCTAACTTAGGAGGGACTTCTGGGACAGATTTGGATGGTTTTCTTTGAAGCTGATGGACAAACTAGTATGGCTGAGGCTAGATAGGTCTTGACAATGAGGTTTTATCTTTTCATGGGCAGATTGAAAAGGTAGGAGTGAAAAAATTTTTATGGGTGTTTTCCAGCTGGAAAATTTGTCAATTTTTTAGATCAGCTGCTAAAAAACTTGGCTGTAACAACTAGTCATCACCAACAAGTGAAAAATACTGATGACTAATAGTGGTTCCATTTGGGGAGGCCAGCTCCTTTTCAGGAGGTGTCCAAAATTTCAGATCTTTGGCTTATGAAGACTAGTGCCTTTATCCATTGGCGCAAATATATTTCTTCCTTGATGGTATTTCTGAAAATTGACAGCATGATTAGCATCAATGATATTTCTACCTAGCCCACTATCTTTCCTAACATGTTTTCTTCCTTTGGGTGCATTTGGACTAGCAACCCCTTGACAACATATATTTAAAAAAAAAATAAACCTATCTAGTTCTACACTTATATCTGCTGGGAGTTCAGATTAAGCTGATGAACTCCTTCATTACTCTACCTATGCTAGATCAACTGTCAAGGTTAAGTTGTTTGACAGGATTTTTTTCTCTAATCTAAAACATGAAATTGAAAAACGACTAAATCAGGATTAGACAGTCTGATTTTTCATGTACTTGTGGCACGAAAGACAAGATGCACACAAATATTATTTTGCATAAAATGAAATCTAGAAAAATGGGGCTAGGATACACAATTTGTTTTTCATCCCTGCTTCCCTCTTTGGTTATTTTCTTAGCATGTGGAACCAGTATCTTTTCCTAATCTACTCTCTTTGATAAGTCAAGCTTACACAATGTTGACCATATTTTCCACTCACTAACTTATCAGCAAATAAATTTAAAACATGTTCAGCTATGATTAGGCTAGATATCTGAACAAGACATTTGAGCACTAGTAACGGAATTTAGACTTGCGCACTTTCTGAATGACTATTTATTGAACATGGGGCCTTCTTTCTATTTTTCAAACAGCCCTCTTTTTCTATTTTTCTATTGTTTTTGAATTTTCTGTTTTTATCTATGTTTCAAACAATGGTATATACAATGATTGAAAATGTTTTAAACTCAGAAATCTTGGAAATGGCGAAACTTAAGCATATTATCCTCATAAGGATCTCCTACCACTCTTGGTCCATTTAGCTCTTGAAAAGAAAAATTTGGAAAATTTTCTCTTTCAAGCATGACATAAGGATTCATGCATGAATCTCTGAACAAACTTGTATCTTCCCATTGTACCTCTTTATACCTCTGATTTCCATTCCTTCCTTTGTTGTACATCTTTTTCAAATAATGCAGATATTCTTTGTCATTTTTGAAGTATATGATGACATCATCAAGGTATGTCAAAATGCAGAAATTCAGAACTGGAAACATGGCTTTTAGGAGCATATTTTTGATATCCGGTGGTTTTGCAATTCTGAATTTGAAACTGGAACTACTTCCAGCATACTGGGAAAAATCTTTAAGCTGTCTACTTTGCAATGGAATTATTTGGCTATAACCTGAAACGTCATATTGCAAAGACATATGATTAAAAGCACTTATCATCGGTATATCATGGTCTTGGGCAAGAAGGATAAAATTTCTGTCACAAGGGTGTGTATTAGTGTTTCTAAAATCAAAACAGATCCTATGACCAGCTATTTTATCTTTGATTATTACTGTTTTGTTCAGATTTTTGTATTTTCTTTTGTCGAAGTTGTTTCTTGGAGTGATGGCAGTGGCATAGTGTTTCTCACTATTTTCTTGATATGAAGTAGTATTTAGAGTAATATTTCCAATTCTAGCTGTTCTAAGTCTTTGGTGGAGTAACAGAATGTTAGCCAGTTCAAGTAACTCAGGTATATTTGGAATGCAGTCATCATATCCTCTCACAAAAAGTTTATTAGACATTTTTTCTGGATTTTGAGTTGTTATGGCTACAATCAAGGTTTCATTTGAAATGGTAGAGTTGTGTGATGGTAAATCCTTAAGGTATGGTAAGAACATTAAGATTCCCTGCTCCTGAGTTCCAAAGAAGTTTGTGATATGTATGTATTCGAATGCCTCTATTCTGAAAAAGTTTCCTGATGTTACTGCTGATGTTTTCCTAAGGGTTGAGCAATTTGCTTGATAGTACATAATGGTTAGTGCTTCTTACTCCATCCCTATTTCAAAAGGAAAAAACTCTCTTTCCTCAAGACATAGTTGTTCATGCTCATGATAGTTTTGAGTGTCCAGTTCATCATAGAGAACTTGGGGCAGCTGATGTGGTGGGTCTAAGTTTGTTTCAAATCCTTTTGGTTTTTCTTGAATGTCCTCATCGGTGTGTAAAATGAAAGAGTTCAGATCGGAATGCAAGGAATACATCGGGATGTTATCCGGCCTCTCTTGGCTGGTGATCATGTATTTTATGTGTGATTCTCGATAGAGTATTCTAGTTTGGTCAAACACAGGAATAGTGGCGTAGGACATATCAAGTTGAATATTTCCTTGAAGCTTGGCTTCCCAAGATCTAGATAAAAGCATTCCATACTTGGGAGGGATGTATGTTACCACTATGTCCATGATCAGATGTTTTGTAGGTACTTGGGCCAAACTGAAACAAATAACTTTGATCAAGCCAAGAAATTTGACTCTACTTGAATCAAATGAATATAAGTCCTTTTATGGTCTTGTGATTTCTAGGCCTAATCTTTCCATCACAACCTTCGGCATGAGATTATGCAAGGCTCCGGAGTCTAGCATGGAATTGTGAAGGATTTGGTCATGGATATTCATACTGATGTAAAAGGGGAGAGTGGTTCCTTCTTGGAATTTCCCTTCTATTTTTGGACCAAACAACACTTCGGGAGTGTCATCAGCTAGATTAAGGGTGTTCGCATCATTTCCTATATTCAGGACCTTTGATACTTTTTATTTATAAGAGCCTTGGGTGATAATTTCAGTGAGAGGCATGGTAATCTTTATTTTTGCGATTTCTCCCTCAAAACTGAAAGGTGCTTGTAGTTTAGACAGGTTTGCTTCAACTTTTTTAGCCATGACTTTCTCTATGTTCTGAGTTTGTTGACTTTGTTTTGGGATTTTGTTTGACATAGCCATCTCCGGAATCTTTGTGGAAGTACTAGGAGTGTATGAGTCAAGACTCGTTTGAAAAGCTTTGTCTTTGTTTTGGTTAGTTTTCTTGACCATGCTTTTGTTGCTATCCATTGATTTTTTAAGGATGGTATCAGGGGTTCTAGCAGTGTCTGAGCTAGCTTTCTTGGAGTTGTCTTGGTTTTTTATGCTTCTAAGGTCATACTTCCTGTGAGCTTCTACTATGGCATTCTGAAAATCTATGGCAGGATCCTCGAGATCTTCATAGTTGGTTTTGTCTTGATTTAGAGAGAAGAATGCTTGTTCTTCTTCTATGAGGTAAACCTCACTCTCGTTATCAGACCCTATGAGGTTCAAATGATTTTCATCAATGGGTTCTGTATCCCTATCATCTTCTTCCACATAATTTTCATTAGAGGGTGACCTAATTTGTTGGTCACTTTCCCTTGGTTTTTTTTTAGGCTGTTCCCTCCTAAAATTTTGGTTTCAGTTTCTGTTTGGAGGGTTTGGCTGGTTGTCGCTAAGAGGGGTCTTTTCACTTATATTTTCCCACATTTTTTCCATGGACCTAACCAAGTAATCTATTCTAGGATATAAGGAAGGGGATGAAGTGGAGACCTCATCCCGGTATGTGAATTTCCTTTCTGATCTAGTCCTAGCTCTTTTTTCTGCTAAGTTGGCTTCTGCACTTATGGCCACTTTTTTCATTTCCTCTAAGGTAGGGGGGTCCTTGTCTCTTAGCTGATAAGTCATGTTTGGGTCAAAACCTTCGAGGAATTTTGCCAAGGCTGAGCCTAGTGGAGGTTTGAAGTGAGGTGGGAGGGTGTTATACACACTGTTGAACCTAGTGTAGTATCCTTGGACACTTTCCCCATTTTCTCGTTTTAGATTGTTATACTCTGATAGGATTTGAATGGGGTTCTTCTGGATTTCCCACTTGTTTATGAAGGTTTGGTAGAGTTCTGGGAGATTGTGAATGTTGTTTGGAGTTAAGCTCTTAAACCATTTTTTGGGTTGTCCGCCCAGGCTTTGGGTGAACATCCTCATTCTGATGGTCTCGTCTTCTGTTTCCATGTATTCAAAGGCATCGCTAATGCTATCTAAATGTTGTTGAGCTGTGGTAGTCTCAACTCCGGTAAAGTGCGGGATTTTGGATTGATAGTCATTTTCTAAGGGAGCCAAAGGTTGTGGCAACACCAAAGGTGCATACCAGGCTACTATGACGAGAGCTAATGGATGATGTACAAAATGAGGGTTTGTGGGATGAGTTGAGGTGGTTTGAATAGTAGTGTTTTGGATGGGTGTGGCAGATGTAATTGGAGTAGTGATCTAATTTTGAGTAGATCTGGGATGGTAGGAGCCAAAGTGATGGAGAAGCTAAAAATCGGGAGGTATAGTAGGTGAGGCTTCTCTACTAGGACTCTGTGGAAAATCTAGGGGCTCAAGATTGTCAAATTCTATCTTACTTTGTGACTTGCTTCTAAAAAGAGTTTTTGATAATTTTAAGTCAAAGGTGGAATCCTGCAAGGGTGTGAGATGTTCAGGTACTGATCTTGATTTACGGATGGACCTATCGGTAGCTAAATTTCCAGTTTTGGAAGCTTGCCACAGAATCTTCCCTGGGTCATCTACTATAATAGGGGGATTTTCATCTGGATGAGATCTGGTGTCGATTCTTTGTGAAGCCACATTTCGAGTCTAGAGTTTAGAGAGGACGATATTTGTGATTGTTTCATATGGATGGCCTCTCTAGGGTTTTAATAATGTGAAGGATGGTCACAACAAAAATATGGACTAGTGGAGTCGCCAAGTGGATTCCTATGAGAACTATGGTCCATCACCAACACTATCAAATATGCTTTTGGGAAAATTTTTTATAGCAAACTTTGAGATGGAAATATTCAAAGAAGAGTGACTCACTTGGTTTCAACAGTTTGCTAGGCTGTATGGACAAGCTAATGGTTCTCTTGGCAAGAAGACTTCTGCTTATCTCCTATGTTTAGGTGAGGTCTTCTGAATCGCTAAGTTATACTTAGTTTGTCACTGATTACAGAGTTTCCACCCTAAGTTTTAAGTTTTTGGAAGGATGAGTTAACAGAAAGGTATGGTTTATGAAATTTTGGTTTTTTATGGATTTTTAGGCCTACTAGAGGCTAGTGGAGTTGCTAGGTGGAACTTGGTTGTTCTTGTAAGGATGTAGCTATGGTCCACCACTAGTAACTAGGGAAAAGCCAATTTGGGAATGTTTTGGGGTTTTTTGAGTTTTATGTGTAGCCTATGGTTTATTAAAGTATTCTAAACATGTTTCATCACTTTGATAGGGTGGTGAGAACAAAAGAGTTTACTCTAAATGATTATATGGACTTCTTGTTTAAATGTTTAAAGACAAATTAATCTACAAGATTTTTCTAGAATGTTATGTACTCAGTTAGTCCCACTGTGATTGCCATTATGTTAGTGTGGCGATGAGGTGGCCAAATGGAAGGCATTATTGAAGATAAGGGATTTCTAGAGTCCCAAGGTGTACTTATATTTTCACTAACTCAGAGTCCCACCCTGATTTCCATTATGTTAGTGAGCGGTGGGATAAGTCAATCAGATAGTATTCTTAAGGTTGTTGAAATGTTTAGGGAATTTAAGTTTGTTTATCACTCAGAGTCCCACCATGATCACCATTATGTTAGGGTCCCATGATTTCGCTGATTGGAAAGCCAAATGACAGTGTAACATCAAACCAATCTTTGGAGCCCAAGGACCTAGCCTTCCTAGACTCAGAGAGGGCTCTCTCTATCTGTGTAAGGGATATCTGAGTGTTTGCGTATTGTGTTCTGCTTTTAGGCTAGTTATGAAATGGGTTTTTTGGTTTTGGTTTTTAAGTTGTGAGGGATGAATTGATCAAAGACATAAGATAGGTAATAAGATGCTATATCAACTAGGTTGTGGGTTTGAAAAGGTCAAGAAAGCTTTCAGATGGTGATACAAGGTTGTTGAAGGGCCGATTTGATTCGAGGTAAAATGGATCTTTGGGAAAAATGGAGTGAGATGGACATCAATTTTGTGAATAACAAATGATTTCAAGCATAAATAGTTGAATAGCTAACATAAACATGGTAGGGACAACCATTAATCATGAGAAATGTAACTGTAAACTAACCGATGTAGAGAAATAAACATTCAAGCCATGCATAGAGATATATAACTCTCTAACTTTAGGAAATGGCTATCAGAATTTGGGGAAACACATCTGAGATAGAAAAACAACTCAAATCACTATGTCTAAATACCTAAACATATTACTTTAAGCTATTGGGCACTTTGAAAACAAGATTGCATAGTCTTAGGCAAAGGGCAAGATCAGAACAAGACCTCCTTGGTTCAACAATTGACAATCTAACCAATCAAAGAGAAGTTTCATAGGTGAAAATATGGCCAGCCATGAGTAAGTAGGGCATACTGTAAATCATACTTAGAATGCATAAAACCATGAATGTAACAAGAAAAAAATATTCTTAAGTTATTAAAGAGCAATCAAGAATTCTTTAATGTGACTAAGAATGAAGAAAACATGGAAGCTATAAAGAAATAGGAAATTTGAGGTGCCTCCAAGGGCATGTCTCAAATTTGCTCTCTATTGTCCTATAGCAAGCAAGAAAATGGATTTATGAATGAAAGCTAAGAAACAAAATAGAGAGAGAGACACTATACCATTCTACCAAGTCATGGAATCCAACAACAATCCTCTTTCATCATCCAAGAACATCCAAGAAACTATTCAAAAGCGTGAGACAAGTATTTATTCCAAAGCTTATATGACCATATATTGCTTCTATTCATCAATTTAAACTTTGTTTAAAATGAAATCCTTTGGAATATATAGGCCAAAGTGAGGAAAACCTCTTAGTTCAACTTGCAATCTCATTGGCCTATCCAAAATATCTGATTTTGTCCTTGAGGCTTTGCAAAGCCCAAGGCACAAAATATCTAATAAAATATCTCAAAAATGATAAAAAAGGGAAATAAATTGAATTTTCATAACTTATCATGTGCAAAAATATCTAAATGCACATGAAGAAAACTCACTTTTGAAAGGTTCAATTTTTACAAAAATACTCAAAAAATACATTAGCAAAAGGTCCCCTGACTTGCTGGTAACGTTTGGAGGCCTTCCCGATGTCAAAACGAGGTTCATGATGGCTCGTTGGAAAGCTATGAGTGTCTAATTTTTGAAAATAGTTACCTTTATCCCAACGGACCATAAAAATTTCTCCGAAAATAGACCTGTGTGTAAAAAACCAGAAAATTGGCCTTGCTGATAAACATGCACTGTGTAGAAAAAGCGAGTGTTTTTCGCCCTTTTGTGGGAGAAAATGATCTTAAATTGTTATAAAAATCACTGATTATGTGCCCCTAAAACTATGGCATCCAATTATACCATTTTCATCCCTCTATATGCCCCAAACTGAAATGGCGATTCCCATGAGTTTTGGCCAAAAACCCAAAAATGACAAAAAACCAAAACATGTCGAATTTTGCCCAAACTTGGTGAGCATGACCCTCAAGGGTTTTTAGAAATATGTTGTGAAGCTGAGGCAAAAATTTGGAGCCTTGAGGTGTCTTTCCTCAATTTTGGTGCCGGGCGCTTCCGTTTAGCCTCCTTGATTTTTCCCTCAGCAGTCTTCAATTTTTGCCAGACAAACTGATTTAGCTTTTTATAATGCCCAGTAATCCTCCGTTGAAGGTCCAAATCTCTATTTTCCTTCTCCAATTTCTTCTCCAAGTGATCATTAACTCTCTCAAGCCATGCTTCTCAATTTTTCTCTATCTCTTGATCGAACAATGCAGTGAGAGGGGTAGATTGGAGAAGGGCATCTTCTTCTTCTTTTTGTTTCTCAAGGGCCTTCTTGAGCCCCATGGTTCTTGGCCTCTTTCGCCTGGGCTTATCTTCACCTTCGATTTCATTGAACTCACCCATGATTTATTCCAATCTCACTTGTGCTTTGGATGCCTCCTTTTTGAATTTGATGGCCCGTGTCTCATATACAACCATATGGACACTCATCTGCTTGTTTTGAACTTGAAAAAAGTGATTAGAGTTCCTAGACCTATAAAGATCAGTCCTCAAAGCATCAATTTGGCTTTCTTTATGGATCAAGAGATTTTCTACGATCTGGGCTTCATTATCACTATCATCACTTTGGATTTGGATGATGTCGAATTCCCTTTCCTGTTCATGATTTCTTCCTTCCTTGTCCTTCCCTTTGCTTTGGGTGGCTCTTTTAGTCTTCTTCCTCTTGGGAAATTTGACCATGGGCTTCTTGGGAAATTTTCCCTTGCTTTGGAGGGCCCTAGTCACATTTGGAGTTACAAATCTAGGGACCATTTTCCTTGATGTCCATGGCTTGGCCACTTTCGGAGAAGAGAGCATGGCCCCTTGCCTAGGAGAGGTAGCTAGCACATGCTCCATGGGCTCTTTACCCTTGTCACTTTGCTCCTCATTTTTTCCACTGTCTTGGATTTCTTCATGGATTCCTTGGCTCTCCTTTTGCATTTCCTTTTGAGGGCTATCCTCCTCACTGAGTTGCACCTATTTATCCTACTGCCCCTCTTCTTCATGAGGCTGTTGTTCCTTTTTAGGAGGTTGTTCTTCATCATCTTGTAGCTGCCTCTGTTCGTCATCTTCATGGGACTGCTCACCTTTTTCATGAGGTTGCCTCTGTTCATCATGCTGTGGCTGCTATGTACCATGCTGGGGCTGTTGTGTATCATGTTGTGGCTGCCCCTGTTCAACATTTTCATGAGTCTACTCACCCTCATTGTGTTGCACATATTCATGCTACTCATCATGCCCTTCTTCCCCTTGATGTTCTGCCTCACTGTGATGCTGCTCATCATCATCTTCCTCATCATCCCCTTCTTGTCTTGTTTCATCATCACTTTCCTCATCATTCCCTTGCTCTTCTCCCTCTTCCTTCTCTTTTGTTTGTTCTATGGTAAACTTGAGCTTCTTGGGAATAGGTTTTCTAGAAGAAGGCGAAGGATGGTGAACTGGAGGGATAGTGGAGAAATCCGAATGGGTGATGAAAGTATCCCAAGAGACCTCCCTCTTCTCAAGCTGATGAAGAATGATGACTTTGATGAAGAAGTGATGGAAGGGGCAGGCTGTTTGCTGTGAAGGAGGATTTTTCTGAACAATGGAGGTAATTTTCTCAATGCTTCTATGTAGGAAGAAAGGGAGATTTAGAAATTTTTCTCTCGTGAAATGCATGATCCATCGAATGTGATAGGCATAGACTCGGGAGAATATTCCCTCACAAGTGAAGTATTTCATGATGATCTTCGTGAGGGGGGTGTAGCTATTCAAAAGATACAAGAAGGGGAAAATTGATGGACATGAATCTCTGTGCTCAAGCTTCAGAAAGGGCTTGTATTCTTTTGAGTCCAGGTGGCTCTGTTTAAACCACTTCTCCCCGATATAATGGATTTTAGTGGCCTTGGAGATGGACCTTGGAGAGAATTTGAAATCTATGCCTGCCAGCAGAAAATTCCTCTCTTGAAACCTCAAAGCACAAAGGTGAGTTAAAGGGGAAAATCTCTTCACCTCTTGAACTCTTTGGCAAAAATCTAGACACCCAACCTCATGGAAATTGAACAAGACTGATGGGTGGGAATTCACTTCTTCAGTGGAAACAGGCTCAAATCTCTTGTGCGGGCCATTCCTACTATCTTGCCTAGGAGGCATCTTATTTTGAGTTCTCTCTGCAACACCAAGCTATATCAAATGGCCTTTGGAAAGTTTTTCTCAAGCACACACCTTTGTCCAGCCTATCAGTCATTGTTTGACCAAGACAACTGCTTCAAATTATTTGTGAAATATCCTCCCAACACTAACCTTTTTCTCCTTACAAATCATTGTTTTGTCTCTTCTGTGCCAAAAACAAATAGTTATCAAAATAACAAGCACACAGTCAAATTGTTACTGTGTTTGGGTAAGGTTACAAGGATCCTTTGTGTTTTGGTATAAGCAAGACAACCTTGTGAAAAACAAAACACCCCTCCCAATCAAAAACACTCCTCTTGTATTTCACTGTTTCACATGCATAGGTAGACAAGAACACATTCAAATAGATTTAAAAGATTTTCATAACATACTATGTTTCATGGATCAAAGGAGGTAGCACTAGTTTTGTGTTTTACTACACAGAGAGGACTTTTGAAGTGATAGAGTATTTTATACTTGATCACTATTGTTAAAATTAGCCTCTCTGCTTCACATTTCAAACACTATGTTTTCCTTTCGAACACTGCCTCCACCTTATAACACTTTTTTTACCTTATACTTGGCTGACAGAGGTTAGTTTTGTCGTATCATAGCTAGGACACCTTCACCAATTTTAAAAAACCTCTAACACTGTGCTTTCATTGACTTGCAAGTAGTGTTATGGTTTATCACTGTTTTGAGGGTAGCTTTAGGCCTATTGAAACTAATATGAACACTCTGCTAGCCTCCCACTGTAACAAACTTTGTCAATATATTTAACAAATCACCTTGATTTTCCTACCAAGACCTCCATTTTTTAATCACCATTTAGTCTTGAAAATATGACAACAATCACCCATTTAGCAACTCGAATACACCAAGGAGGCAAATAAAAATAACACGAAGATGGATGGTGGCCTTTGCTTGAAGATTTGATCAGCTTCAAGACCCTTTTGGAGGTGTTCTGACTATTCAAACATGCACGACATGTTGAAAAGGAAAAGCGTCGCGTAATAGACAGGGTGGTGGGTCGGCCTTCGGGAAATTGTGACTGCACCTATAGGCGGGCCATGCATCGATATAGGTGCGCCGCGCAGTAACGTAACCCCTTTGAAAATTTTCTCCTGAACACGCCACGTGCTCTTCTAGGCAGGCCGCACAGTTTTAAAACTTCAAACTCTGCAATTTTTCACTTGAAACGCTTCTTTGGTCTAGTGAGCAGCTAGGAGGAGGTGTTGTTTTCATTTTTGAATTGCCAATAGGCCCTGCAATGGTCTTTAACTCTCTTTTGAAAGCAAAAAAGTCAATTCCCTTTAATATTTTCTTGGTGAGGTCTTTGAAAAAGGTATTGGTTGTAAAACAACAAATGAAGCCTAACTTTATCATCTATAATCTTCAAAATAAAACAAAACCAATACTTCGACCACGATTCTCTAAAGTGCTGTGGATGAATTTTTTGGTGATATTTATACATGTGCCCCCTTTTCACAGTGAGAAAGCGATTTTGAAGGCCAACATTTCTCAGTGTTTTTCTCATTAAGGCAATACTCTTCTACTACCTCTTCAGTGTTCTTCATTTAAAGAGGAAACTCTGCCACTGCTGACCTCTTTACTGACCTTTTTACTGACCTTTTAAACGTAAAAATATGCTCATAGAAATACCACTGATTTGTGAGGCATTCTTTTCCATTCTTGCAAGGAGATAGCTCACCCTTTTAAAACTTAAATTGACAATTTCTGCTCCTGATGTTTTGAAGGTCATCATGCCCATTGTGAAACTGATTGAGCTGGAAGGTGCTGCTTTGAGCCTTTCTCTTGACTGTGGGTGAAGAACCTCACCTGAATTTGTAAATGAAAAAAATTTACTACAAATAGCTTCCATCATCAAGGCAAATTACTAACCTTAGATTGATAAAGTGATCAAGTCTTCAATCTTTACGGAGATATAGCAGGGGATGGAAAACTGAAGTTTAAATTGTAAAATTTAGAAAATGTCCCTTTGAAATCTAAGCCATACTAAAAATGAATGCTCTTTACCTTTACACAATAGTGAACCTCCTACTTTTCATGAGGGAGGCCTATTTTTGATAGATGCCTGGGTTATTTTCAACCCCTATTTCAATCAAGTGGAGAAGGTTTATGAACACACTGTTAGTGGTTTTTTTTGTATTTGATGGTAGAAG
This sequence comes from Pinus albicaulis, assembly GCA_034641835.2. Taxonomy (NCBI): domain Eukaryota; kingdom Viridiplantae; phylum Streptophyta; class Pinopsida; order Pinales; family Pinaceae; genus Pinus; species Pinus albicaulis. Next base: position 1,454,279,652 of record CM076582.1, read on the forward strand.
TTGGTTTGAGACCAAGACTGTTTTACTTCCTTGGCCACTTTCTTAACAATATCTCTTCACTGATAATCACCCTATCAGATTCACATTGTATTTCAATAACAGTGAAACTTATGTAAAAAAAAATTTTAAAAGCACCACTGCTTTGCCTATGCCTTTAATACCATTTTCTATTCAGAAAACTTTAGTTTCTTTCCCGCTGCACCTAAAAGTTTCTTTTCAAACAGTGAAAAACCTTAAAATCAAACTCTATCCCTGGCCCTCTGCTTATAGATGAATGAGGCCCTTATCACAGTGCCAAACCCTCTGCTTGTAAAATGAAGGATCTTTTCTTAGTTTTTTGAGCCCTCTGCTCATGTATGGAGGAGGTTTTCTCAGTTTTTTGAACCCTCTGCTCATGTATGGAAGAGGCTTTCTCAGTTATGCCATTTCATCATCCTTTAAAATAGTGGTATCTTTCCTTTCACTGCCTATTCATACTTGAGCAAATGAAGATGAAAAACTGTCAATAATTCATGATGAGCATTTCTCTAGGACATGTAATTCTTCTTTCCAAATACCTTTGCGCCTTTTTATACATCAGAAGAAATTTGGCTAATATCTGCAAATAATTTCTTGTTATTCATAATTTACTAACCTTTGAATGTGATTGCAGGAGCTTAATGAAACAAATTTATACTATGTAGCTGCATCCCAGGCTCAAAACCATGTGAGAAGTAGTTGTCTTCTCATGTTGAGTTAAATATTGTCTTCTGGAATACTGGTACACTTCTGCTCTTGAAAGATCCATGAAAAAACTGTAAAACTACCTAATATCAATTTGACCTATGGCACATGCATTGTTGAGACTTCAAGGCTTGTTAGTGGCGCAACTTAAGGGTGTAACCAAACTCTATTTGCAGAATAGGAAGGTCTGTTAGGACTGGATGATAGTAGATAGAGGTTGTTTGGCTTTAGGATAGTTTTCCAAGGGAGAAATTCCTAAAGCACCAATACCTAACTTAGGGGGGACTTCTTGGATAGATTTGGATGGTTTTCTTTGGAGATAATGGAAAATCTAGTATGGGTGAGGCTAGATAGGGCTTGAAAATGAGGTTTTATCTCGTCATGGGCTGATTGAAAAGGTAGGAGTGCAAAAAATTTTATGGGTATTTTCCAGCTGGAAAATTTGTCAATTTTTTAGATCAACTGCTAGAAAACTTGGCTATAACAACTAGTCATCACCAACAAGTGAAAAATACCGATGACAAACATGGCTTACCCAGTCTGACTATTTAACTAGTTTGATGGTACCTGTGGTGAGCATCTGGTCAATTTATTCTTTGACCTTTTGTTTATACTTAGGGTTCAACAGATAAGCCCGCTGCTTTATAGGGCATGCATCTAGTTTTAAAGTGACGCGCATGACCCCTAGGTCCCCTGTAATCCCCTTTTCTTCGAAAACTTCATCAGGAATAAGTCCCGATACTTTGTGAGTAGTTATACAACTTTCCCGACTATATCATCATCCCAGTAATCCAAAATTTTAGCCAGCTTAGGATACTCCTCTGTGCCAATGTTGACGTCTCGTAGCTTCAGAGGCTTAGTGACATTGATAGTTTGTAGTGGGCATCCGGCAACTGCGCGCTCTCCCTATGACTCTAGGATAGAGACATTGCACGGATCTTCATCGCACTCTTCTATTTCCATATTTTGATAGTTGACAATATCCTGAATCTGCATTTCCCATATTTGTGCCCCAAGCGTTGCGTAAGGGTGTGATTCATCAAGTACAAAGGTATCTATATCCTGTAGAGCTTAGTCAAGCACCTTCGTTCCACCTGCTAACCAAAATTTCCCTACAAATTCATCCTCTAATGTTTCCCAATGGTGGGTGCGCTGATGTAGCTCCGCATATAAATACCATGTAGTGGGAATTGGTCCCAGGGAATGAATAAGAAAGTGAACCCATTCCTCTGTAGTCCAGTCGCACAATTTATCCATCCAAGAGAACAAATGCTCACATCGGTACCCTAGTCCAGGGAATGTGTTTATGTGCAAGTGAGATAGAGGGTCAAATCGTAGGATCATCATATCTCAACACTTCTCCCAATCCTTGAATTCCCCATTATGCGTGTCCCACCACCTCGCAGGTGTTGCATGCATGGCCAAATTAAGGGCCCATAGCCTTCACTCTCTTGGAACCTTAGCTTCAAATGCTCGCAAAAACTCCTTAATACTACTAGAACCATCAATGTAGGGCAGTTCTCTTACCTTGGAGGAGATACATTGAAATTTATTGGTGATTCTAAGACATCGCAGTGCAGGTACATCATGTAACCAATTCTGCCAATTTTCCATCTCCCCATCGGAGTCAGAGAAGCATCCACTATATTTTTCCCAGCCAGGCACACCATCAGCTATGGGATTGATCCAATATTCATCCCACGTACTTAAATTATAGATGTGATCCACATCGTCTTATTTGCGCACCTGCTCCATATACCATTCTCCTTCCGCAGGGTCTAATGGTACTATCACCCGCGTGCCTTCATTTTCAAATACCATGCTTCTTTTCTTTAGGTTGATGATACCCCCCATATCAATGGCCCAATCGAATACGAGGAGTGTAGGATAGGGGTTCGTATATTATACAATATAAATGACCTCAAATTTGGTCCCGACCTTGAATCTTACGATATCTACCACGATCTTTGATAGTCTCCCCAACGGTATGATCTTCTGCTGGTTGGCCATGCGCAACTGGATAATGGACCATTCCAACTTAGGTTCTCCCATTCACTGCCAGGTTTTCTTGGGTATTACGTTCCCATATAATCCGAGATCCAAATTAACCTAATCCATTTCATAATCACCAATTTGCGCTGTTAGCCGCATTTCCCTACCAGTGAGTTTCTTATGTTTGTACAACTTGTGCACATCCTTAACATCTATGGGTTGATTAGTTCTTTCTGTGCAACTATCTATTAATGCTTGAAGATTTTCTATGGCCCTTTGTTTATGTAGCAGCTTCATACATGCCTACAAAAATGGTTTTACCTCATCATCTTCTTTGAGGTTTGCGGGGGCCTGAGAAGTAGATGCCTCAGTCTTAGAAAAGTCTTGGTGAGCTCCAAAAAAGGTTTCCTTTTCCTTCAGTAGGTCAAAAACTTCTTGTTTGATGGTTTCTTTTCAGATAAGAGGGTCAATCACAGCTTTCTCTTTAGCTCCTCCAGTGGCCATGCTGTTGGGTGTTATGACATTAATGCTTAGTCCTTCGTCATGTGGTTTTGCCTTAACCCTTTGCACATTATGTGTAGGTGTCTGCTACTTTTCATGCATTTTTGCTATTAGAATTGGACAGTCTTCAATCACATGGTCCAATCATCTACAGTATCTATAATATTGCCTCGTAGGGTTCGAGAAGTCCCTCGCAAAGTGCTCTACTACCACACAGTTATAAAAAATTAGTTTTCCTCTTCCCTGACCTATGCTTCCACCTCTACCCCCTCCCCTGCCCCTAGCTAGGGAGCCACCAATGCCCGAGGGGGAGCTTGGTGAAGATTTGTTTGATTGTACCCTATATGGTTTTCCTTGGTCTACCATTAGATCATAATTTCAAAAGTTATGTTCATCATTTCCTGTTGATTGGAAAAATCGGCACCATTGTTGCTTGAGTTCTGGGAAATACGCACCCAAACGGGGGCAATGGTTAGTATCATGCATGCCAGCTATGCAACAATCATCACACCACAATGTTGGTCCAGTTGGTCCTGGGTGCAGTGGACTAGGTACCCCAGCCTGTAGGTAGGATATCAGCAGCGGGCACTGATCCTTCATATGGCCTGGTACCCTGCATCGTATACCGTACATCTATGCTAGCTTCTTTCCCTCAATCCTTTTGTAGGTTCTGGATCTCCATGTGCATCGCCTCTAGTTGGGCCTGGATTTTTTGTACTCCCAACGAGGTATCATCTCTTGGTGTAGCTTCTAACCTCATAGAAATCTTCAAAGCTTTTTCTTGCGCTTCAATGGCTTGCTAACACATAGGTACACGTAGGTGAGGCAGTAACATAGTGATGAACCATTCCTTGTGCTATCTGTCATCGTACAAAAGTTCCCCTTCGCTGATCACCTTTTTTAGCCGCTGGTCAACTTCCCATATAGACTCAGAGGATCCTTGCTTGAAATATTTTAGGTCATTCACTATCTGAGAATAGGATTTACGCTTCTGAAACTTTTTTTTTAGGGAATTCTTAACCTCTTGAATGGTCACATTCGCATGCTAAGCTATGTATCCCGTATACTAATCTGGGGCTCTTCCTTCAAAGGCAAGGGATAGCTATGCCCTTTTCACAACATCTTTGGCCACATTTTGCGTGGTCAATATCGACACTGCAACAAACTAGAACCGATCCACATCTTCATCCCCTATGCGCTTGAAGGTAGGTAGTTTCATGTGCGAGGCCATTTCTTCTTCTGATGGAGGTGGAGGTACGGGTGAGTTTGAGATTTATTTTATGTTTTATCTTGATACTAATATATTTTCCATCTGAAAAACTCTAACCTATCATCTCTCGACCCCGCCAGGAGAGAGAGTGATAGGTCCCATATCCATATCCATATCCCGCTTTCTCAACCATCAGGAGAGAAACGGGGTTGTTCTCGAGTAGGCCCGGAAACCTATTGGGTTTAATAGGATGACTAGGAACTATAAATTATATTTAGTTGTGTAACCAGACCTCTTAAGGACAAGGAAAGGGATAAGGAAAGAGATAATGATAGGAATAAGAGAAAAGACTTTATGCTGGCTTGAAGGTGGTGTAGTTCGGGGGCTATACGCAGCCGAATCTCTTACTAGGATGTAGACAGATCTATATTCTTCTTCATTAGGTCTATAGTATTTACCGCTTCGTGTTGTGATTTCACCCATATCGGAGGTCATTCACTCAGTGTTGCTACACAGAATACCTTTTTCGCACAGCAAAATTTTTATTAATAAGGGCAGTGTTTTCAGGAACTTACCTCGGAACCCTCTGAAGAACCTCCACTGTACTTCTAAATAGGAAACGAACTGATCAGCTGCAAATTCCATCACAAATCCTCCCAACACACTATCCACCCAGTGATCTACCATACAAGTGATGGTATTATCAGTTCTTTCTAACTTCTAGATCAACTATGGATTCCACTACGTGACCCACACGTCCTTCCAACACATCTGGAAATCGATGAGCCTTGCGAGCCTCTCGTGAAGCTCGTTCGCAAATGTTAAAAAGAATATTTCATAGAATTCAGTAAAAATGCACTTATTCTTCAACTTCTCCACTGTCAGCTTCATGCTGCAATTCTCTTTTACCACAAATTCCTAAACCTATTTTTCAAACCACTCTTTAGTTTCTTTCTTCTCATGTCTCCAATGTTCTCTTGGGATTACACTGTCTCTCTCTTAAAATTCTCCTAGTCCTAGCAATGGAACCATTTCTTGGCTCAAGGGGTCCTGACCCAGGTTCGGAAGTTAAGCTTTACCAAAAAACCCCTATACTACTGACCCTTTCAATAGTGATTTTCTTGTGCATGCCAAAGTCTCACCCGAAGCAGTATGGGAGGGTGCTGGAACCAGGTTTCCGTACCCTGATAGAGAGTAGTTAATTTTAGTAGGTCTGCGTTCACAGCTTATCAGGTTCAGACGGAGTAAGTGTATTCACATGCTTTTCATAGTCTAATCAGTTATTAACCACAACCTAGCTATTATCATTTACAGATCTAATCAGTACCTTCGCATCCACATGCGTAACAACAATTACCATCATATAAATGCATCTATAGGTACATTTGCAACATAAGAGCTAACAGATGTATTTGCAACTTAAACAGATATTTTCATCACATATTCGCATCAATAGTAACTTTAATAGATCCAGATATCACATAGATACTTCAACAATACTTTCGCATTCATTAACATTCATATCTAATTACAACCAAACACATCCTGGGCACACAACTAGCAGGGTATGCACATAGTAGGACTGAGGATCTCCATGCACACAACCAACAGGTGTCCTTACCCAAAAAAACCTAAGACAAAAATAACAATTCACACTTATCACCATACCCAATTCTTGCATGCCTTAAGAGTCAAAATGTTCATCTATTTATATCGATTTAGCCTACGCTTCCAATGGTTTGCAAACCATGGTTTGCAGAATCTTTGTCTACCCATGAGCCATAACAATGCGTTCGAGGCTTTTACCCACCCCAAAAACCCTGTGTTAGACTAATTAATACCAAAAATATACAAAATTGTACAAACTTCACAACTTTTAGGGGACCATGTTCCAACAACATCGCAACAATAACAAGGTTTATTTATGCGAATAGCCATGTCATGCTTGGACTGAGTGACCTATTGCTGGGTTGCAATACTTGATATATTCCCTTGGGGATTGTTTCATGGATTACCTAGAGTATATTTTTTTTGGCTACCTTTTGTATTCTTTTTGGAAGTAGGAGGATTAGTCACACTTTGTTTTGCATACAGTTGACCTTGAGGGGGGGGGGGGTGGATTTTGTTGCGAAGCTTGAGAATGCAAGGGAGGCTATGGTGCTAGTGTTTTAGGAGCTACAGCACCAGACTGCAGATAATAATGATAATGAGGTTGGGAAACATTAGGGTAAATAGGTTGGGAAAAAGGAGGAGGTATGTTGTATTCTGGATACATGCTATCACGAGGGGGAAAAGTGCTGGAGGAGCCGACCCTCCCCGAGGGAAACTATAACCCATGGGGGGATGATTATTTGGATGTAAAATGGGTCCAATGATACCTTCGGCTGCATGGCATGCCCCCAGTGCGTTAACACCATTAGGTCTAGGGAGATCAGGTAAGACGGTATAAACATAGCCAAATTTTCCATAGATGAGGTCATATTTCAATGTAATTTGTAGTGTAGATTCCTTGGTCTGAGGGAAGTGAGATGCGACATATTTTCCAATAGCAGGAAAAAGGGATATGAGAAACCAGTCCATGTAGACATGGTATTCAAAGGCAGGGGCTCGACATAGGCTCTTTCTTCTATGCCATTCTTGGACATGGCCAAATAGACGGGTAGAAATTTTTTTACACAAAGAGATCAAGAGTTCAGTACCAGTGTCATAGCGAAGGGGAAGCTGGAAGTAAGACAAAAAATACTTGGAAAGGGTCACAAAAGTAGCATGAGAGGAGGAGGCCTGGTCCACATACCACTTGGAATATTTTCCTGTAAGCATACGCTGGAATAACCGAAGACAGATAGAGTCATCGGTGATGGAGTTAGATGAACACCACATGTGGAAATAACATAAATGGTTGGTAGGATCCTCTCTGGCAATTCCTTCAAACTTGGGGATCTCTGAAGGGAGTTAGGTTGGCATAGTAGGCCAACTAAGATCATGGTGTATTGGTTCATTAATCAACTAGCTAAAATTGGTATGGCTTAGGCCTGTGATATAAGGAAGCAAGGGAGTAGATGAAATATTTCATGTTGTGGCACCACTAGTAGCATTCCTAGCATTAGGATCGGGGCTTCCACCAGCGTTAGGTCCGGAACCAGACATGGTGAAGGTGAAAGGTGGAGGAGAGAAAGTGATAGAACCAGAAGGGGAACCCGATGAACCAGAATTAGAGTCAGAATGGGGACTTGGTGGAGGACGAACACGAACCATACGTGGTGGGGTAATGTTGGCTTGAGGGGTCCTAACCAAGGTTTGAAAGTTAAGGTTTTCCAAAAAACCCCTATACTACTGGCACTTTCGACAGTGACTTGCTTGTGTAGGGCAAAGTCTCACCTGAAGCAGTATGGGAGGGTGCTGGAACCAGTTTTTTGCACCCTAGGAGAGAGCAAGTAAGTCAAGCTGGTCTAGAGTTATCAGATCTATATGGCTAGAGGTTGTTCGCGGGAGTTCCAATAAATAACCAGAATATAGTTATATGATCTAATTAACAGGATCGCATTCACGTTCATACTATCAGCTATAATCACAAAAAATTATATTCATAGGAGATTAATAGATCACATATGAATTTACCATAAACATAGATAGTTTGCAGCTTAAAATTAGATCTTATAACTCATGTTCACATAAACCATAACAGATCAGGTCCAGATAACATCAAATATCGACAATACTTTTTCATATCTATATTATTACCCAAAAATCCTCTTATATTCCCAAATTACCACCTATGCACACAACTAGCAGGGTCTGCACACAGCAGGACAGAGGATTTCCATGCACACAACTTGCAGTAGTCATAACCCAAACAACCCTACCACAAAATTAAAAGTTTGTACTTCACCTCAAACTCTATTCATTCCTACCTATGACTCAAAAAAGTTTCATCTATTTATAGCGATTTAGCCTACACATCCAATGGTTTGTAAACCATGGTTTGTTGACTCTTAGTCTACACTTGACCCATTTATAATCCATTAGGGGATTTGACCCACCCCAAAACCCCTGCATTAGACTAGACAATACAAAATTATACGAAAATGGACAAAACTCATAACTACTGGGAGACCCTGCTCCAACAATCCCCCAACACAATCTTGTGACTCATTCTAAGTCACGGTGGGCATAATTCCTCCATGTTCACTTAGAGCTGCCTGACGGCCTTGATTAGTGGGGGAAGCACCCCTTCACTTTGCACAGCGGCAGTCTGAGAAATATCCACCAACTTATAAGAAGTTGTGCCTTCTGTAGTGGCTCCAACACTCTCCAATGTCTGGCTTACTTGTTTCACTGCAACATCCACATCGTGGGATAGATTAAGGGCATCATATGCCCATGGTTTGAGGTGATCACACAACGTCTAATTCTATTGTTGAAGGGCCTCTATGTCATCGTACATGGCCTGGCCAAAGCGTAGTCGAGTCAAGCGCGGGGCCGAGACTAATATAGTCACGGTAGCCTCCATTAGATCAAACTCCTCTTCCTTCTGGCGCAACGTGTGATTAAGTTCTCGCAGGCCTTTGTCGATAGCTGCATCACTGTCTCCAATAGTAGGGTGCCTTGAGCAATTTTACCTATGATTATGTTCGTGGTAGCTGTAACTAGTGTAGCCTGCTGGGTTCTGATCTCCGGAGGTGTTTCTGGCTGCATTTGTGCCCGTAAGTCTATGATTTTCTGTTCCATCTGAGCTTTGACAATATGGACTTCTATTCTAGAGGCTCTCAAGGTTGCGACCAACCCTTCGATCTTGGCCTGGGGGTTAACTATGGTGGGTATTTCTTCCACAACATCGGTGCAGAGTTGATCAATTAAATGCTCCAGATGTGTTTGCACAACCTGTACCCTGGTTAACATAGCTATCTGTTCGATAATGTTCTGCTTCACTACATGGAGCTGTTGATGGGTGTGATGGTCCTTGTGGTGGATCTCTTCAATCAGTGAGCTATGTAAAGCCTATAGTGACTCCTGTGGCAATCGTGCCAAATCCAACTAGACTTCTGCACAGTCTTGTACTCGCATTCCCATGTCGCATGAACTTACTGTATGGGCTGCACCAGGTAGGGTGCAGAGGCGTCTTACTTCTGCAACAAGGGCCATGTGGCTAACTTTAGGGTTTGAGCGGACCGAGACTAAATTGGTGTGTATTGTGTCCATCTTCATCTGCAGGGTGCAGAATGCGGCCTGAAGTGAGGTGACCACATATTGCTACTGCTTTTCCAGAGTCATCCACTTGTCCTCCGTGGCCAACGTGACCTCGTTGGTGATGTGTGCCAGGTCACTTTTCGTGAGTGTAATTAATTCATTGTGTCCTATGCTCTATGAGCATTGCTTCTTTTGTGGCCCCTGAGAAACTGCACCTCTCCGTTTTGTACCTCTGAGGGAGTCAACATCCCTTTGCTCCGGGATGTGTGGCTTCGACCCCTTCTATGACGATACTACCCCACCCTTCTTCGTATTGCTATCTAGCCACAAATCCTTCGAGGACCTGGTGTTCCCTTCTTTCCCCATGTGGTTTTTTGATCTATTAGTTCCTTTGGCTGCAGCTATCGGGGGAATATTCGCTCCTGAAGATCCTATTGTACTAGCTTTGAGCCCAACCTCCGGTTCTGGGGACCAGGTAGTGATTATGCGATCAATATCCTCGATTCTTGTCCAAAGCCATATATGGGAGCGAGACCCAGACTTTAGTGTTGCGCGCTCTGATGTGGACGTGGTGGAGGGTGACCTGAAATGCCATAATATATTGGTATTTTTCATATACTGGTTGAGACATGCATGGGAGGGAGTTGATAGTGGCACTGAAGCAGAACCCAAAATGCTTGATTGTCCTCGATACATTACGTGTCCTTGGAATCCCACAAGTTGGCGTAGCATGCTCCTTCACACATATCCAAGGAGATCTTGGGGAGGACTGCTTCCTCTGGTGCCTCCCATGTGACCAACGCAATAAGCAGCAATAGCCAAGAGTAATAGAATGGGTGCCCCTGATCCTGGGCTTCACGGATATTTTCCAAAATTTTGTTACATAAGTGTTGGGCCCAATTAAAGAATACTCACTTTTTGCATTATCTTGCAAACTTAATAGCATATGCGGGTATGGTGGTAGCCTATCATTTGTGCACTAGCTTGCATGCGAGAAAAAATGTGCCCATCTTCGTACCTGGGTCACTGATGGTATTGATCTCGAATCCTCGTGTATTTCGTAGGACATGGTAGTTCTCGTGCACTCTGTTGACAATCTTATGTTCATAACTCTTACCCACCCTTAGCATTGGGTCAGGTCCTTCCATGGGGAGGCCAGTGATTCAGTGAATTAGCACAATGTCAATAGGGATGCTGTCCTGAATCCATAAGCTATCGCCATGAACTAAAGCAAGTAGTTGATGGACCACGTGATCTGTGATGTTGTAGTGGCCAATATGTGGCACCCTCAGCAAGTTCAATAGCCCAGCACCAACCAATCCGTGCACCTAGCGCATAGGGATGACCTGTACCCCGTCATCTTCTAGTATCCATTCCAGGTAAAACTGAAAGGCTAGCTGGGGAAAGGCCTCATAGTTAGCTAAGTTATGATCATCGAAATTTACCTCATGAAGCTTGCCGAAGGGTTCCCCAATGATGGGGACCCCACCCGGGGTGAACGACATCTATAGGTAGGTGACCAGGCCATCGAGGTTCTTCAGCGTGCAGGTCGAGGGTCGGTGAGGTTGAAAAAATAGGGGGAACCACTTGATTGATTGGGCAACCTCAGCATTTTCCTCAGCAGATAAGGGGGGCTGCCAGCCCGCTCGTTTAGGTAAGTCGGTCGGGTCCATCTTTTGTGATGGCTTCATATTACGGGGACAAGTGCGGGATTTTATCCCAGCCGCTTTGGCAGGCTTCTCGGACCCTTGCACTTCCTATTTTTCCTTTTTTTTTGCCGAAGGTAGAGTAGATATAATTTTTTCGGCCCTTGATGCAATCTGTACTTCCTCCTCGACTGTTGGCTCTGTCGAGGCTATCGCCAGGTTGGTGGTCGTAATTCTGGGGCCGAAAGTGAATCCCAACCCTGGGTGGCTACTCTCAGAGGGGGTAGATGATTCAGACATGATAGATGTATAGTAGACCCAGATGATCATAAATCATAATCTCGTGGAGTAGAAGCAAGACGAAAGAAATGGAACCCTCGTCCGACCAATCCTTCCATTTTTATAACCCAAAAGAGTTACTAACAATTGGGTGAATTGTGATGGACACCTGCCATCAGACAAGTGGTACACAATTTCAAGAGATCACTTCATTAACCACTGGCCACCAACTCCTGTCAATGGTAACTTTAGCTTTTTGCCTGATTCTACTATCCCAATGGCTAGTTTTCGCACCTCTTGTGTGCCTACACACCCCGAGACTTCCAGAGCACCAGTTTCATTTCGAACAGACACCTATGCCTTCTTCTTGTTGCTCTGGGCCACCTAAGTTGTGATTGCCACCCATGCGTACCCTGATCATACTCTAGTGTTATGGTAGATCGATCCCGCCATATACAGCTACTCTAGCCATATAGTCATTTGACCCGATATGGTTTGAGCCAACTACCATTGATATAGCCAGGGAGCATATCGCCGCGTAGGGTGGCTAGCCTTATAGCTCCACCATTCGTCATTTCATTGATTGTATAGGGACCAAGCCAATGTTGTTGGAACTTCGTTGGATGTTTCACAATCTAGCTTCCATATACGAGGATGAGGTCACCCTCTCCGAACATCTTCTGGAATATGACGATCATGCCAAGCCTTATCGCGGGTCTTCTTAACCGGCTGATGGAAATTAGCAATAAACCAATATTCTTCCATGATCAAGTGATCATGTCCTAAGTGGAAAAAATGCTCAAAATGGAATTGCTCATAATTCATTGAAACCTAACGACTGGATAGGCCTTGTCACTGCGATTTTGGTGCCATCAACAACACTCAAATATGACATCATATGAGAAGGTTATGTAGGTTTGAAGTTTTCAGTAACATTAAAAAATCCATTTTGACCAAGCTTGACTTTAACTTTGAAAAATATTAAAAAAATAATATTCTGGGAATATTCCTTGAAATATTTTGGGAATATTCCTTGGAATATTCCTCAAAATATCCCTATGGGCCTATCGCATTTTGAGAAGTGGCAAGTTCATATTCGTTTATGGTTTGACTTTGGGAGATTTTGGCCAATCGGAGGGTGCCACGTGGCAAGCTCGGAGGCCACCACGTGGCCCCAAGCCATGGAAAGAATTCGTATGGCATATTAAATTTTTTTGGTGTTAATGGGTTTTGAACCCCCGACCTCATGTCGAACAACATAGCGACTTACCATTGGGCCATACATTTAGTTCTTAATATGTATGTTTTACAAATCATATTTAACATTTCAAAATGGTTTGGTTGGGCAGCAAAGCGGGCCAGCCCCCTAATACACATGACCTAAGTGCTATGACCCATGGCCTAAGGTCTTAACTAGTGGGAGTTAACGGTTGGGTCAGCTGTCATATGTGGCCATGTTCCAAATGGATAATTTCGAATTTAATGTAACCACTTATTCTGCTGGTGGTTTGAATTTCCATGTGACCACAGCAGGACACCCAACCTCACATTTAATGCTAACTGCAAAAAATTCCATCTAAATTGGTGCATCCCACCAAATCTAGACTTTGTGCCAAATTTTTCGAGGTTAACTCCAGTTCTCCCACATTTAGTGGCGTTTTCACTTGACATTGGGCAGAATCTTGTTTTAATGATAAATTCTCCAATATTGGACCAATTTGGACAACATTTTGGTCAATTTTGGGTATTCTGAGCATTTTGGAGCTATTGGAATAGGTTTCAGAGCCAACATAGGTGTTTTTCAGCAATTTTTGCTTTAGGAAAGCTTGAAGAGACATCAGGGCCATGAGGGAAATCGAGTTGTATTGGGCTATACTTCACTGTTTGAGGTTAAATAAAAGTCATTATTAGCTTATTTCTGCCTTCTAAATTCATTTTCACAACTTTTTTTTCCTTTTTAGGCCCTTTTCTCACTATAAAACTAATTTTTGCATCATAATATAGCAAGGACATGCCCATTGGTAGCCTTGGACCCAACAGATGTAGCCCATGAGGGGTGAACTACCTCATCATGTTGATGTGTTGTTATGGTGAAGTTATGATGCTCTATATTTCAGATTTAATATGTTAAACAGTAATTTTAATTAGCATTCCCTCACACAGAAACTCAAAAACAGTTACCAAAAACGCTTTGTTTAATTTGCAATACATGACAGACACTTTCCACACTTAATTAAATGCCAATGAATACTTTGCAAAACATTACAAATAGTTTCATTTTCAGATTAGATGGTATCAGAGCTAAGGATTTTAGCCTTAGGAGCTATATTTTTACTCAGCGTTTGTTTTGTGCAAAGATATAGTTAATTGTTTGCAAGTTTTTATGCTTACTAGGCTTAAACTCAAGAGAGGTGAAGGACACTTGGTTAGTGCACAAAGTAATCCACAACCAAGAAGGGTTAGAGAGACACGTCTAAGAGCCATAGAATTAGCTTCAAGCATGTCTTCAGGAGAAGGAGAAGCTCCTAAAGATATGGATCCTAAAGAAGAAGAACGGGTATTCCGAAACACTTTCCTAGACATGACAGAGATGGTAAGGATACTCTACCAAGAAAGGAATGATAGGCTTGCAAAAGAATGGTCTAAACACCAGAAAGAAGGAGAGTATTCTTCAGGAGAAAACAAAAGTGATGACAAGTCAAAGAAAGGACATGGTGGAAATGGAAATCCACCATCCCCATCTTCATCCTCTTCCTCTACATCGTCATCCTCAACTTCCGTGAATCAATATCACAAGTCTAAAACCACTGGTAAAAGTCCATTTTTAAATTTTGATGTTAAATTTTAGTTGCCTATGTTTAACGATGAAGTCAATTCAGAGAAACTTGAAAATTGGATAAGACAGTTGTAAGTTTACTTGAGGATACAAAACCTTCATGAAGACTACACCAAGATTCAGTTAACCTCTTTAATAATGGAAGGAGTAGCATTGGTATGGTGGGAGGCCAAGACCAAGGATGAAATCAAAAAACGCATTAAGATCAATTTATCACAGGCTGAATTTATTTCTGCAATTAAGCAGCAACTTTATCCATTAGCTCATTTACAAAAGGCTATCATGAATTGGCAAAGTTTAGACAACTTAAGGGACAAAGTGTTCAAGATTACACTCAAGAGTTTAGACGAAGGGATTTACTACTTGGAATTGCTTTTCATAGTCAAGATACCTTGCTGAAATATATAGGTGTTTTACACAGTTATCTTATACATACTATCTTTATGTTCAATCCTACTAGTCTAGATGAAGTTTGTGTACAAGCTATGCATTTAGAGGCTACAGGTAAACAATATTTTGATGGGAATATGGATAGTGAATTTAAAGGCAAGGGGGAGGAAAAGAAATGAAAACTCTAGGAGAGAAAAAGGAAAGTTATTTTTTAAAAATTATTCCAAACAAGCCATGATGAAGAACACTATGGAAGCTTCATCCGGAGCTAAAACTAGAGAAATTGAAAAAAAAAAAAAATAAGGCCAAAGAAAAGGGAAAAACTATTGCAAGTGTTGAACAAGGACTTAGGCCTGAATCGTGTGATGAAACTAAAAGCATAGCCATGGTACTAAGGAACATAAAGGTAAAAGGGATTGTATTAACAACAAATCCCAGCTTCAAGATGCTAAACTATCAATACATAGAAGCTCAAAATGAAAAGAGATAGATAGAGCTATTACATATAAGGAAAAATATAAAAACACACAAAGATAGACACACTATTTGATAAAGGGGTCTTAAGAAAATCACAGTCAAAGACTTTATCATAAAGCTGAAATGTCTCTGAAACCATTCCTTATCCAAAGCCATATCCACTGAATAGGATTTGCAAGGATGATAATTTACAAATCTCAAGAAAGTGCATGTTGCGCTTCACCATAACAACCCATTGTGTTGATTGGGTTGAACTGGATGTAGTACTGCTTGAAATTACAGATGTGGTGTTGGGTGGTCTATATTTATATGAAAAAAAAGTGATATTCCATCGCCATGAGAACAAGTATCATATGTTCAAGGATGGAAAAGAGTTTATTGTGAGAGCACATCGGAAGAAGCTAGAATCTTCTTTAGTCAATGCAGGGAAATTGAAAAGGCTTGTCAATGCAAGTCAAAATTTGACTTTGTTGATGGTTAAGCAAAAATATTTTGTACATTATCCTTTTCATGTTATTTCTGATGCAAATGATGATATGTTTCAGCCTGAAAGAAATTCGTCTTTGGTAGATGACAAGATGTTGCAGAAAGTGCCTTTGGTGTCAATCAGTGCGAAGAATAGTGTTGGTGCAGAGTGGTGCAAGAATCCAAAATATGGAAAGGCATGAAAGAAAAGAGGACACAAAGTTTAGCATGGGTCAATATTGGTTTCAGAATGATAGATTGGTGTGTCGAGAAATCTTGGTTGGGATTCGACGCAAGTACATGGCTCAATCGACAAAAATTCGCCACGAGGATAGTTGGCAAGGTGAATCTTATTTTTAGTCTCCTTTGAAGATAGACCATTATATAAATAGTATTCATTCTGCAAATTATAGTTTTTTTTCTGCAAATTTCAAAAATTTACATCATGACTCAGTCAAGGTTAGCAACAGTCAGTCAACGGATTCAAGGAACAATTTATCTTTTTATGAGAAGCTCAATTTGATGAAGTCAGAAGATTTCAATGGTTCAAGGTTGGAAGAGTGGAGAACCAGTCTCCTCATCTTCAGTTTCTGTAAATCAAAGAGCTTTAAGGGTCCAAAATCTTCCCATTTGGGAGGTGTGATCAGGTGATCATGTCCTAAGTGGAAAAAATGCTCAAAAATGGAATTTCTCAGAATTGGTTGAAACCTAAACGACTGGATAGGCCTTGTCGCTGTGATTTTGGCACCATGAACAACACTCAAATCTGACATCGTATGAGATAGTTATGCAAGTTTGAAGTTTTCAGTAACCTTCAAAAATCCAGTTTGATCAAGGTTGACTTTGACTTTAAAAAATATAAAAAAAAGAATATTCCGAGACTATTCCTTCGAATGTTCTGGGAATATTCCTCAAAATATTCCCTTTGGTCCTATCACATTTTGACAAGTTGCAAGTTTGTATTCGTTTATAGTTTGAATTTTGGAGATTTTTGCCAATCAGAGGGTGCCATGTGGCAAACCCAGGGGTCGGCACGTGGCCCTAGGGCATGAAAGGAATTGGTATGGCACATCAAAAAAATTTGGCGTTAATGGGTTTTGAACCCCTAACCTCATGCTGAATAGTAGAGCAACTTACCATTGGGCCATACATTTAGTTCTTAATATGTATGGTTTACAAATCATATTTAACGTTTCAAAATGGTTTGGTTGGGTAGAAAAGGGGGCCAGCCCCCTAATACACATGACTTGAGCTTTATGACCCAGGGCCTAAGGCCTTAACAAGTGGAAGTTAGCGGTTGGGTCAACCGTCATATGTGGCCATGTTCCAAATGGATAATGCCAAATTTAATGTAACCACTTATTCAGCAGGCAGTTTGAATAGCCATGTGACCACAGCAAGGCGCCCAACCTCACATTTAAATCTAACTGCAAATAGTTTCATCTAACTTGGTGCATCCCACCAAATCTGGCGTTTATCCCAAATTTTTCGAGGTTAACTCAATTTCTCCCACATTTAGTGGGGTTTTCACTTGACATTGGGCAGAATCTTGTTTTAATGATAACTTCTCCAATATTGGACCAATTTGGACGAAATTTTGGTCAATTTTGTGTACTATGAGAATTATGGAGCTATTGGAATAGAATCTAGAGCCAACAGAGTTGTTTTTTAGCCATTTTTATTTCAGGGAAGCTTGGAGAGCCATCAGGGCCATGACGGAAATGGAGCTTTATTGGGCTATACTTCACTGTTTGAGGTGAAATAAAAGTCATTCTTAGCTTATTTTTTCCTTATGAATTCATTTTTATAGTTGGGTTTTCCTGTTTAGGCCTTTTTATCTTTGTAAAACCAATTTGAGCATCATAATATAGAAAGGACATGCCCATTGGGAGCCTTGGACTTGACAGATGTAGCCTAGGAGGGGTGAACTGCCTCATCATGTTACTGTGTTGTTATGGTGAGGTTATGCTACTATGTATTTCATATTCAAGATGTTAAAAATTAATTTTAATTAACATTCCCTCACACATAAACTCAAAAAAAGTTACCAAAAATGATTGTTTAAGTTGCAAGACATGACGGACACATTGGACACTTAATTAAATGGAAATGAATACTTTGCACAACATTACAAGTAGTTTCATTTTCAGATCACTCCAAAGCCATAAGTTGTGCTAAATGTTTATCCATGACGTCGGGTTCTTCCATGCTTGTAAATGATGCGATATGTAGACATGGAATAATATACTCCATTGGCATAATGTCCTCCTTGCCATAGATTAGCTTGAATGGGGTTTTCCCTCTCAGTTTTTTGCAGGTCATCCGGTAGGCCCAAAGCACTGATGGGATGCATACTTCCCAATCACTGTGATCAGTGTTGCAGAGCTTAGTCAATGCTTCCTCCAAAATCTTGCAAAAAGCTTCTACCACTCTATTTTCTTGTGGAGGATATGGGGTGCTTTTTGCATGATGGATCCGAAACACTTCTGTCAATGCTTGGATTGTTTCATTAACAAAGTGCGTACCTTGATATCTCATAAGGATCTTTAGACATCCAAGTCAAGTCAGAATCTGCTCAAATATTAAGTGCGCAGCGATATCTATCGTACAATCCTTTACCGCTTGTGCTTCGGCCCACCTTGTTATATAATCAGTGGCAATAATTATGTAGCGCGAACCCGTATTTTTCCCTAGTGTGTTGATTGGTCCCACAAAATCAATGGCCCATTTGTTGAAGGCTTGTAATGCTACTTGAGGTTGTAACGAAATTTCATCTCTTCGTGACGGTTTTCTCGTACGTTCACATGTATTGCAGGCTTTACAATAGTCATGAGAATCACTATGGAGTGTAGGCCACCATAGTCCAGCCCATAAAATCTTGTGCATAGTTTCCTTGCCTGCGTAGTGACCCCCTGCGATTCCGTCATGAGCTTCGGACAAGATATCATGTTGTTCATGCTCCAGAACGTACCTACACAGCACTTCATCAGTGCCCATTTTATACAATTGCCCTGCGATGATGGTAAAATATGTTGCCTAAGTAACCAGCTCCTTCTTTTGTTGTACTGAATATTCCTCAGGTGCCATGCCTGTGGTCAGGAACTAGATGATATCAGAAAAGTGCGCATCAACGACTCTAATGGCGAAAAGTTGCACGTTGGGAAACCCTTCCTCCAAGCTAGTAGGTTCTTCACTTGTCTCAATTCGGGATAAGTGATTCGGCCCAGTGTTCAACTTCCCTGGTTTGACTATGATTTCGAAATCATAGTCTTGAAACAAAAGCAGCCATTTGCATATTTTCCTCCCCAACACAGGCTTATTCACTAGGTACTTTAAAGCTGAGTGATCCATAAAAATTTTAAAGTGTCCTCCTAATAGATAGTGTCGATACTTTTGTAGTGCATAAACCATGGCCAACCCTTCTCTCTCCGTAGTGGCATACTTGTGCTCCACACTTGAGAGTTTCCAACTAGAAAATAAGATAGGTTGATCAATATCTCTCGCACCAGGCTGCGTGAGGACCACTCCCAGGGAAATTCCTAAAGCATCCACATGAACATGGAATTCCTTTACCCAATTAGGGAAGATAAGGATAGGTGTAGAGACCATTTTTTCTTTGAGTAGCTAAAATCTCTTATGGTATTCCTCATCCTAAAAAAATGACACATATTTCTTAAGCAGCGTCTCCAATGGTGCTGTGATCAATGCGTATTCCTAAATAAATTTTTTGTAGTAGCCCATATGTCCCAGGATCAGATGCAGCTATTTCTCCATCATAGGTATAGCTAGGTTGATGATAACTACAACCTTCGCAAGATCCATCATTGGCCCTTGTTGGCAAACTATATGTCCAAGCAAGATCCCAAAGGGTTTGCAGAAGATACACTTTTTAATATTCAGGGAAATTTGCTATTTTCAGCAGGCATCCGTCATCATGCGTAGGTTTGAAACGTGTGCCTATACCAAGCTGAATACAGTCTAGTCATCGAAATATAATTCGAGAAATGTGTGGATGAATTATTTTAATACTGCAACAATGACTCACGAGAACATACCAGGGGCATTCTTTAGTCCAAACGAAATGACTATATACCAAAAAGATCCCCATTCCATGGAAAATGTAGTCTTGTTGTGATCTTCTAGTGCAATTCGTATTTGATGATATCCGAAGAACCCATCAGTAAGTGAATATGCTTCGTGGTATCCTACACTAGCCAATATCTCATCGGAAAATGGTGTCAGAAAGGGGTCATGCACGAAGGCGTCATTTAAATTGCGTAAGTCCACACAAATCTAGATTGTTCCTTTAGTTTTCTTTTCCTGAACTACCATCAGACTTATCCAATCTGACTGCTCCACTAGCTTGATAATACTTGCGGCGAGCATTTTATGCAATTCCTCCTTAAAATTTTATTTATACTTAGGATTCAATCTGTAAGGTCGCTTCTTTATTGGTTGTGCATCTAGTTTTAATGTGATGTGCATCACTCCCAAGTCCCCTATAATCCCTTTGAGCTCCGAAAATTTGGTCGGGAATAAGTCTTGGTATTCTGTGAGCAATTCAGCCACCTTTCGTAGAGTGTCATCATCCCAGTAGTCACCAATATTAGCCAACTTAGGCTGCTCTGTTGTGAAAATGTTGACTTCCCGTAGTTTTATGGGTTTTGTTACATCCACATTCGGTAGTGAGGTCCCTGTAACTGCGCGTTCCCCCTCTGATTCTAGGATAGAGATATTATGTAGGTTCTCATCAAATTCTTCTATACCAATATTTCTACAATTGATAACTTCCTGCATCTGCATTTCCTATGTCGACACTCCAATTTCTGCAGAGGATATGGATTCCCCAAATATGAATGCATCTATGTCCTGCAAAGATTCATCAAGCACCTCCGATCCTTTTATTAATACAAAGGTACCAATGATTCATCCTTCAAGGTTTCCCAATGGCGAGTGCGTTGATGTAGCTCCGCATCAAAGTACCATGCAGTAGGGATCCATCCTAATGGATGAATAAAAAAATGAAACCATTCCTTCGAAGTTTGGTCATGCCATTTTTCTATCCATGCAGACAAATGTTCACGTGGGTCCCCTGGGCCAAGGAAATTATTGACATGCACCTCAACTGGGGCCTCAAAATGCAAGATCATCATGTCTTGACATTCCTCCTAGTCTTGGAACACCTCCTTATGTGCCTCCCACCATCTTGCAGACGTTGCGCGCATAGCTGGATTAAGAGCCCACAACCTTCATTCTCTTGGAACCTTAGCTTCGTATGTACGTAGAAATTTATTTATACTATCGGAGCCATCAAAATAGGTTAGTTCTCTTACCTCGGTGGAGATGCAACAGAAGTCCGTAGTAGTTTGTAGACAGTGCAATGTGGAGACATCATGCAGTTGGCTTTTCCAATTGTCTATTTCCTCATCATAGTCGGAAAAGCATTCGTTGTATTTTTCCCAACACAACACTCCATTGGTCGTAGGATTGCCTAATTTCTCATCCCTTGTAGTTACCTTATAGATATTTTCTATTTCTTCTTCCTCCCGCGCTGGCTCAATGCATCTTTCTCCTTCTGGAGGATCTAGTGGTACAATCACCGGAGTTCCCCTTGTTGGGTGTGGAGATGATTATGTTGTTTATTTTGTATCATAGCATTGGACCCCTATACCTTAATGGGGCAAAAATTTCTCCGGTAATTAAAGGCTTCCTAGGGGGTCTGGGGGGCTGCAGCTATGACTTTATGGAGCCCCCCCTGGTGGGGGGTTGAGGGGGCAGCGCCCCTGAAGCTAAAATCAGATGTAAAATTTCCTTGTAAAAGTATAGAAATTTCTAGTCAATCTGGACCATTCATTAGGCGAATGATCTGACAGTAGAAGTTATGTTTAGCTTAGAGTTTTTTTCCCTAGATGGAAACCCCTCGATTTGTATGAGGGCATTGTATTGCACCTTTGTATGGTATGTGTATTCTTAGAGCGAGAAATAGATAGGGAGACTCTGAGAGAGAAAAAAGGATATTATAGAAGATCTGTTGTAGGTCTTCATTTTTTTGGATAATAGAAAAGAAGGACTGGATGTTTGGGTTGGACGTAGCCCAAACTGGGTGAACCACATATATCTGTCTCTCTGGTTATATGTGTTTTGTATGCTTTTGTTTTCTGCATATTTTATGTGTTGCATTTCTCTGTAACATATAATTTTATAACAACTGGTATTAGATTTGAAGGTCTATTTGGCTGATAAAATCACAAGAAATAAGGGTTCCTCGTTCGAGTGGGAGCAATGGCGGAAGATGGTAACTTTAGGATTGAGAAATTTAATGGCCAAAAATTCCCACTGTGGAGTATGCAAATGGAAGATTATCGATATCGGAAAGATATATACCTACCATTGAGCAGAAAAACAAAGAAGCTGACGGTTATGACAGATGTAGAATGGGAGTTTCTCGATAGAAAGGCACTCAGAACAGTATGATTTTGCCTTGCAACATCAATTTCCTTCAATATTTCAAAGAAAACAACAATATAGGGTTTGATAAAGGCATTGGCGAAACTGTAGGAAAAAACCTTGGCCTCAAACAATGTATCTCTTATGAAACGTTTATTTAATATGAAGATGTCGAAAGGTGGATCTATTGCAGACCGTTTAAATGATTTTAATAGAGTTACCAGTCAGTTAATTTCTGTAGGGGTATGCTTTGATGATGAAGTTAGAGCTCTTTTATTTCTGTGCTCATTTCCATAAAGATGGAATGTTTTAGTTATGGCAATTAGTAACTCTGTCTCTGGATCTAATACTTTAAAGTTTCATGATGTTGTCGGTGCTATCCTTAGCGAGGAAATGCGACGGAAAAGCTCTCGTGAGACATCGGGTAATGCTTTGTGCAAAGTCTAGGGGAAGAAAAATGGAAAGAGTAATGAGCTCGAGATATCGTAGTAAATCAAGGAAAGGCAGATCCAAGTCCATATTGGGGATAATGTTTTGGAAATGCACAAATAAAGTACTCCTAAAGAAAGATTGTAGATCTTGAAAGGGAAAAGAAGGAGACACACAATAAGAAGCATGATATGGGCATGTTATACAGTGATAGCAAAAGTTCCATTCATATTGAAAATAACTCAAAATTTCATTTCAGGACTAAACACATACAGCTTAGGTACCATTTCATACGGTCAGTATTGGAAGATGGACAATTGAAGCTGGAAAAGGTACATACTAGCTAGAATCCTGCAGATATGCTAACAAAAGTTGTAACCAGGGAGAAACTAAGAATATGCTTAGTTTCAATTGGTCTTTAAAGATGACGATGAAGATGAGAAATATCCAGGTACAAAGAGGAGTCATTTTCCAACAAATGAAGGAGCGGTGGAGTTTCTACAATCAGTCTCCAAGTGGGAGATTTTGGGTGTGGAGCCTGATTGTCTTGTTTATTTTGTATCACAAAGCTGGACCCATGTACCTTAATGGGGTGACAATGCTGCCCATAATTAAATGATGTCTGTGGTGTCCAGGGGGGTGGCTGCGACTTTATGGAGCCTCCCCTGGTGGGGGGTTTCGGGGGTAGCGCCCCTGAAGCTAAAAACCTATGTAAAATTTCCTTGTAAAAGTATAATAATTTCTAGTCAATATAGACCGTTCATTATGCGGATGATATGATGGTAGAAGCTATGTTTAGCTTAGGGTTTTTTTCCCTAGAAGGAAACCCCTCACTTTATATGAGGATATTGTATTGTGGTTGTGTATGGTATGTGTATTCTCAGAGCGAGAAAAAAATAGGGAGATTGTGAGAGAGAACAAAGGATATTACAATGGATCTGTTTTAGGTTGTGTCTCTTCATTTTGCTTGATAATACAAAGGAAGGACTGGCTGTTTGGGGTGTACATAGCCCAAACTGGGTGAACCACGTATATTTGTGTCTCTCTGGTTATATGTGTTTTGTGTGCTTTTGTTTTCCGCATATTTTATGTGTTGCATTTCTCTGTAATATATAATTTTCTAACGACTAGTCTCAGAGCCAAAGGTATATTTGGCTGATAAAATCACAAGAAAGAAGGGTTCCTGGTTTGAGTGGGAGAAATGACAGAAGATGGTAAGTTTAGGGTTGAGAAATTTAACGTCCAAAACTTCCCGTTGTGGAAGATGAAAATGGAAGATTATTTGTATTAGAAAGATCTATACCTACCATTGAGCGGAAAAACAATGAATCTGGTGGCTATGACAGTCGCAGAATGGGATATTCTCGATAGAAAGGCACTCAAAACAATACAGTTGTGCTTTTCGGTGTCAATAGTCTTCAATAGTTCAAAGGAAACAACAACAAAGGGTTTGATAAAGGAATTGGCGAAACTATAACCTTTATTTAATATGAATATGTCGAAAGGTGGATCTGTTGCAGAAAATTTAAATGATTTTAATACAGTTACCAATTAATTAATATCTTTAGGGGTAAAATTCGATAATTAAGTTAGAGCTCTTTTATTTCTGTGTTCATTGCTAGAAAGGTCGAATGGTTTAGTTATGGCCATTAGTAACTCTATCTTTGGATGTAGTACTTTAAAGATTGATGATGTTGTCAGTGCTAAACTTAGAGAGGAAATGCGATGGAAAAGCTCTGGTGAGACATCAGGTAATGCTTTGAGTGTAGAGTCTAGGGGAAGAAAAACGGAAAGAGGAAAGAGAGCGAGATATCGCAGTAAAGCAAGGAAAGGTAGATCCAAGTCTAGATCGGAGATAGTGTGCTAGAAATGTGGAAAGAAAGGACATGTAAAAAAGGATTGTAGATATCAAAAGGGAAAAGAAGGAGACGCACATCAAGAAAACAATCATGAAGAAAATGTGACAAGTGATATGTTAGAAGATGATTTGATTCTTTATTTTGAAAATGTTACCGATTCCCGGGTAGTAGATTCAGGGGTCTCATTCCATGCCACACCTGAAAAGAAATATTTTCATGACTATGTTCAAGGAGATTTTGGACAAGTCCGTTTGGGTGATGATAAACCTTGTAAAATTGTTGGAATGGGTAAGTTTATTATAAAATAGCAGAATGTAAACCAATGGCTATTAAAGGACGTAAGGCATGTTCCAGATCTGAAGAAAAATATGATTTCAACAGGGAAGTTAGTCGGTGAAGGTTGTGTGACAAATTTCATAGATACAACTTGGAAGGTCACCAAAGGAGCCCTGGTAATAGAAAAAGGCAAAAATGTTGGTACATTGTATTTATGCAGTGGTATTTATAACTCTGTTAATGCTTTAACTTCCAAAGGAGCAGATGCGGCATTATGGAATCATAGGCTCGAACACATCAGTGAGAAAGGGATAAATATTCTTCACTCAAGGAATTTGCTGCTGGGTTTGAAGAATATTGACTTGGATTCCTGTGAGAATTGCATTTATTTAAAACCGAAGAGAGTTAGATTTCTCAAAGTTGGGAAAGAAAAGAAGAGTGAAAAACTAGAGCTTGTGCATAGAGATGTATGGGGACCTGCTCAAGTATCATCTCTTGGTGGCTCTGGTTATTATGTTACCTTTATTGGTGATGCAACTAGAAAAAATTGGATTTATTGTATTCAGAATAAATTTTATGTATTTGATACTTTCAAGAAATGGAAACCTTTGGTTGAGATTGAGACAGGAAGGAAGTTGAGGTGTCTCAAATCAGACAATGGAGGTGAATATTGCAGCAAAGAGTTTGATAGGTACTGTTCATAACATGGAATTCACACAGAGAAGATAGTTCCAAGAACATCATAATAAAATGGTGTGTCAAAAAGGATGACTAGAAAAATCATGGAGCATGCAAGGTGCATGAGATTTTATGCAAGACTGCCTTTACAATTTTGGGCAGATGCTATAGATACCGCTGTTTATATAATAAAAAGACGACCTTCGATTTCCTTCGATGGTGGTATTCTAGAGAAAACATGGACATGTAAAAAGGTAAAATACTGCTTTTTAAAGCCTTTTGGCTGTGAGGCCTTTGTCCATATTAATAAATAAAATAGAACAAAGCTCGAGGAAAAATCAAAGAAATGTACATTTATTGGCTATTGTGTTAATGATTTTTGTTATCGCTTATATGATTATGAAAATCACAAAATCATTAGGAGAAGAGATGTAATATTCAATGAAAAGGTCTTGTATAAGAATCAATTGCAGGAAAAGTAACAATAAAAAGAAAACAAAGGATACACAGTTCTTGATGAGATCAAAGAAAAAGTAAAGGTGCCTGAAAATAATAATAATCAACAACCATAACAAAAAAGACCACCACAATAGCAACACGCCCCTTAAACACCTGAAAGTGGTGTTAGAAGATCTACTAGGATAAGTAGATCCCCTGAACGAAATTCTCCTTCATTATATTATTTATTGTTGACTTATTCTAGTGAACCCAAATGTTATGAAGAAGCAATGCAGGTTGAAAGAAGGAAGAAGTGGGAGCTAGCCATGGAAGAAGAGATGGACTCACTAATGCATAACCAGACATGGGACTTAGTCAGGTTTCCTGCAAGTAAAACTGCATTGCAGAATAAATGGGTTTACCGGCTAAAGGAAGAATATAGAGGAAAACAAAGGTACAAAGCTAGACTTGTGGTGAAAGGGTTTGCACAAAAGAAAGGTATTTATTCTGATGAAATATTTTCTCCTATTGTTAAGATGACTTGAATCAGAAGCATTTTAAGCCTTGTCACAATGGAAGATTTACATCTTGAACAGTTAGATTTAAAGACAACATTTATCCATGGAGATTTGGAAGAAGAGATCTATATGGAGCAAGCAAAATGATATGAGGTCAAAGGGAAAGAAAAATTAGTGTGCAAATTAAAGAAGAGCTTGTATGGCTTAAAACAAGCTCCAAGGTAGTGGTATCAAAAATTTGACAGGTTTATGTCTGACCAGGGTTATACTAGATGTCATTCTGATCATTGTGTTTATATGAAAGAGAAAAAGTATGGCATCTATATTATATTGTTATTGTATGTAGATGACATGCTTGTTGCAGGGTCTAACATGTAGGAAATAAATGTACTCAAAAGAAAATTGGCAAATTCATTTGCAATGAAGGATTTGGGAGCTGCAAAACGAATCCTTGATATGAGAATAACTAGAGACAGGAAAAATCACAAATTAACACTATCTCAGAATGAGTACATACAAAATGTGTTGAAAATATTTAATATGCAGAATGAAAAACCAGTTAGTAAACCTTTTTCTAGCCATTTCAAAATTAGTAAGGATATGTACCTAAAGACCGAAGAAGAAATGGGTTGTATGTCTAAACTTTCATATTCATCAACAGTTGGAAGCTTAATGTATGCAATGGTCTGCACAAGGCATGATATTGCACATGCAGTGGGTGTTATGAGCAGGTACATGAACAATCCAGGAAAAGAACATTTGATGGTAGTGAAATGAATTCTCAGATATTTGAGAGGTACCACAAATCAAGCATTATGCTTTGGTGGTTCAAAAATTTCTCTACAGGGATATGTTGATGTAGATATGGCTGGTGACAGAGATAATAGGAGGAGCACTATGGGGTATGTGTTTATAGTAGGTGGAACAACTATCAATTGGGTTTCAAAAATCCAAAGTGTTGTTGTACTTTGAACAACAGAAGTAGAGTACATGAGGCTAGTAAAGAAATGATTTGGTTACAAAGGTTTATAGATGAATTGGGTAAGAAGCATGATATGGGCATGTTATACAGTGATAGCCAAAGTTCCATTCATGTTTCAAAGAACTCAAAATTTCATTCTAAGACTAAAAAAATACAACTCAAGTACCATTTCTTATGGTCGCTATTGGAAGCTGGACAGTTGAAGCTGGAAAAGATACACACTAACCAGAATCCTGTAGATATGCTAAGAAAAGTTGTAACCAGGGAGAAACTAAGAATATGCTCAATTTCAATTGGTCTTCAAGGATGAATATGAATATGAGAAACAGCCAGGTCCAAAGAGGAGTAATTGTCCAGAAAATGAAGCAACGGTGGAGTTGCTACAATCAGTCTCTAAGTGGGATATTGTTGGGTGTGGAGCCTGATTATCTTGTTTATTTTGTATCATAGCATTGGAACCATGTACCTTAATGGGGTGACAACTCCGCCCATAATTAAACGTTGCCTGGGATGTCCAAGGGAGGCAGCTGTGACTTTATGGAGCCCCCCCTTGGTGGGGGGTTTCGGGTGCAGCGCCCCTGAAGCTAAAAATAGATGTAAAATTCCGGTGTAATAGTATAGTAATTTCTAGTCAATCTGGACCATTCATTAGGCAGATGATCTGACAGTAGTAGTTATGTTTAGCTTAGGTTCTTTTCCCTAGAAGGCAACCCCTCACTTTGTATGAGGATATTGTATTGAGGCTATTTATGGTATGTGTATTATTAGAGCAAGAAACAAATAGGGAGACCGTGAAAGAGAACAGAGGATATTACAATGGATCTGCTATAGGTTGTGTCTCTTCATTTTTACAGATAATAGAAAGGAAGGAATGGCTGTTCAGGATGGACGTAGCCCAAACTGGGTGAACCACGTATATCTGTGTCTCTTTGGTTATATGTTTTTTGTGCGCTTTTGTTTTCCGCATATTTTATCTGTTGCATTTCTCTATAATATATAATTTTCTAACAATTGGTATCAGAATTGAAGGTCTATTTGGCTCATAAAATCACAGGAAAGAAGGGTTCCTGGTTCGAGTTGGAGCAATGGCAGAAGATGGTAAGTTTAGGGTCAAGAAATTTAACGGCCAAAACTTCCCACTATGGAAGATGCAAATGGAAGATTATCTATATCAGAAAGATCTATACCTAACATTCATTGGAAAAACAAATAAGCCTATGGCTATGACAGACGCAAATTAGTAGATTCTTGATAGAGAGGCACTCGGAACAGTATGGTTGTGCCTCGAGGCATCAGTATCCTTCAATATTTCGAAGGAAACAACAATAGAGGGTTTGATAAAGTCATTGGCGAAACTATATGAAAAACCCTCGACCTCAAACAAGGTATTTGTTATGAAATTTTTTATTCAATATGAAGATGTCAGAAGGTGGATCTGTTGCAGACCATTTAAATGATTTTAATACAGTTACCAGTTAGTTAAGTTCTGTAGGGGTAAAATTTGATGATGAAGTTGGAGCTCTTTCATTTATGTGCTCATTGCCAGAAAGATGGAATCGTTTAGTTATGGCCATTAGTAACTCTATCTTTGGATCTTGTACTTTAAACTTTGATGATGTTGTCGGTGCTATCCTTAGTGAGGAAATGTGTTAGAAAAGCTCTGGTGAGACATCGGGTAATGCTTTGAGTGAAGAGTCTAGGGGAAGAAAAATGGAAAGAGGAAAGAGCTCGAGATATTGCATTAAATCAAGGAAAGGCAGATCCAAGTCCATATTGGCTATAGTGTGCGGGAAATGCAGAAAGAAAGAACACCTAAAGAAAGAATGTAGATCTCGAAAGGGGAAAGAAGGAGACACACAACATGAAAATAATCACGAAGAAAATGTCATAGGTGATGTGTTAGAAGATGCTTTGATTTTTTCTTTCGAAAATGTTATTGATTCGTGGGTAGTAGATTTAGGGGCCTCATTCTATGCCACACCTGAAAAGAAATATTTTCATGACTATGTTCAAGGAGATTTTGGACAAGTCTGTTTGGGTGATGATAAACCCTGTGAAATTTTTGGAATGGGTAAGGTTGTTGTAAAACAACAGAATGGAAACCAATGGCTATTAAAGGAGGTAAGGCATGTTCCAGATTTGAAGAAAAATATTATTTCAATAGGGCAGTTAGGCGATGAAGGTTGTGTGACAACTTTCACAGATAAAACTTGGAAGGTCACCAAAGGAGCCCTGGTAATAGAAAAAGGCGAAAAGGTTGGTACATTATATTTATGCAATGGTATTTCTAACTTTTTTAATGCCTTAACTTCCAAAGGAGTAGATGCAGCATTATGGCACCATAGGCTCAAACACATCAGTGAGAAGGGGATGAATATTCTTCACTCAAGGAATTTTCTTCTGGGCTTGAAGAATATCGACTTGGATTCCTACGAGAATTGCATTTACTTGAAATAGAAGAGAGTCAGAGATATCAAAGTTGGGAAAGAAAAGAAGAGGGAAAAACTAGAGCTTGTGCATAGAGATGTATGGAGACCTTCTCAGGTATCATCTCTTGGTGGTTCTCGTTATTATGTTACTTTTATTGATGATGCAACTAGAAAAACTTAGATTTATTGTATTTAGAATAAATATGATATATTTGATACTTTCAAGAAATGGAAACCTTTGGTTGAGATTGAGATAGGAAAGAAGTTGAGGTGTCTCAAATCAGACAATGGAGGTGAATATTGCAGCAAAGAGTTTGATAGGCAATGTTCAGAGCATGGAATTCGCAGAGAGAAGACAGTTCCAAGAACACCACAAGAAAATGGTGTGTCAAAAAGGATGACTAGAATAATCATGGAGCATGCAAGGTGCATGAGATTGCATGCACGATTGCCTTTACAATTTCGGGTAGATGTTGTAAATATTGTTGTTTATCTAAGAAACAGATGGCCTTCAAGTTCCTTGGATGGTGGTATTCTAGAGGAAGCATGGACAGGTAAAAATGTAAACTAATCCTTTTTAAAGCCTTTTGGTTGTGAGGCCTTTGTTCATATTAATAAAGAAAACAGAACAAAGCTTGAGGCAAAATAAAAAAAAATGTACCTTTATTGGATATGGTGTTAATGGTTTTGGTTATCACTTATATGATTATCAGAATCACAAAATCATTAGGATTATAGATGTAATATTCAATGAAAAGGTCTTGTATAACAATTAGTTGCAGGAAAAGAAACAAGAAAAAGAAAACAAAGGATACACAGTTCTTGATGAGATCACAGAAAAAGTAAAGGTGCCTGAAAATAATAATAATCAATAGTGACAACAAAAAAAACCACCGCAATAGCAACAACCACCTAAAACACCTGAAAGTGGTGTTAGAAGATCTACAAGGATAAGTAGACCCCCTGAATGATACTCTCCTTAATTATATTACTTATTGTTGACTGATTCTAGTGAACCCGAATGTTATGAAGAAGCAATGCAAGTTGAAATTAGGAAGAAGTGGGAGCTAGCCATGGAAGAAGAGATGGACTCACTAATGCATAACCAGAGTTGGGACTTAGTCAGTTGCCTGTAGGTAAAACTGCATTTCAGAATAAATTGGTTTACAAGATAAAGGAAGAAGATGGAGGAAAACAGAGGTAGAAAGCTAGACTTCTGGTGAAGGGGTTTGCACAAAAGAAAGGTATTTATTTTGATGAAATATTTTCTCCTGTTGTTAAGATGACTTAAATTAGAACCATTTTAAGTCTTGTAGCAATGGAAGATTTAAATCTTCAATAGTTAGATGTAAAGACAAAATTTCTCAATGGATATTTGGAGGAAGAGATCTATATGGAGCAACCAGAAGGATATGAGGTAAAAGTGAAAGAAAAATTAGTGTGCAGATTAAAGAAGAGCTTGTATGGCTTAAAACAAATTTGACAGGTTTATGTCTGAACAAGGATATACTAGATGTCACTCTAAGCTTGTATGGCTTAAAACAAATTTTACAGGTTTATGTCTGAACAAGGTTATACTAGGTAGCTATATTATATTGTTATTATATGTAGATGACATGCTTGTTGCAGGGTCTATCATGCAGGAAATAAATGTGCTCAAAATAAAATTGGAAAATTCATTTTGAAATGAAGGATTTGGGAGCTACAAAATAAATCCTTGGTGTTATCACCCAAAAATTCTCAAAACATCATTGTGTCAACTCTGCTTTTGGTCATGATTTCAAGGAGGTCTAAAAGTCATTTTATGTCTTGGTAAAGGGTAGGTCATAGTTCTATAAGTTTTAAAGGTCATAGGTCCACTCCATGATCAATAAAATATGAAATTTTACCTTGTTTTATTCATGGTGCCAAATAGGTCTTGAGTCATTTCATTATTGAAAAAGGGTAAGTGATAGGTTAAAGGTCTTAATTTGTCATTTTTCATTTCCAAATAAGGTCTTTTAAGTCTCATTTCATTCTTAAAAAGTCCCATCATTGATTTAGAAGTAATTCCATTAATTCTAGGGTCATTTTTTTGCAATCATATAGGAATCAATGTTTTTGTAGTGTATCTAGCTCAAAAAGGGTTATTTGCGCTATGAAAACAGGCTCTTTTCCTAGTGCACTATGAAGCAAAAACTCTGTTTTTCTGGTTTTAGTAGTCAACTACCAAAGGGGTTCCTGAGCAACTGAAAACTTATTTTTGAAAAATGAAAGAGGATTTTCTTCCTAACATACTTAAATAAAAAAAAATCTTTAATTTTCTTCAAATTAATTATGAGGTGGGAGAAATTGATTACTTAACTTGCGCTACGAAATTGCTGAAAGTCATTGTCAGAGAAAAACTATGTTTTTTGGTTTTAGTTGTCAACTTCAAGATCCGTTTTTGGCCACCAGGAAACATATTTTGGAATTATGAAAGAGGTTTCCCTTCATAAAATATCCAGATACAATAACTCCCTCACTTTCCTCAAAAGTGTTACCAGTTGGGAGATACAAGACTTTCTTTGAAGTCATATTTTCAGAAATTAGAATTTTCCAGTTTTAAACATGTTGTTCAAAGATAGTTTCTGGACAGTAGGAGAGGTATCTCAAAAAACAAAGATATTTTTTTTTTCAATACAAAATTTTATCCAAAATCCTCATTTAATTTCTCAAAATAATTTTTGGATGAGGAGATAAAAGGTTTTTCTCAACACCTAGTTTTTAGATAAAAACAGTGCAGAAAATGGTCAGATCTATAAGTCAGTTTTTCATTAAGTTGAAGACAAATGTTGATGAAGAACATGTTTTTGAGGATAATTTATATGTTTTGAAATAATATCAGTCCTTTTGAAGTGTAAATATCCTCAACTTAAAAAAAAATTTGAAGATTGTTTTGAAATAAGCTTACACAGCAGTTTCGTAGCACACTACAAAACTGCTAAAGATGTCTTTTTGCACTTTTCATACGAAATTTGGAGAGTTTGAGATGTTTTTGGATAGTTGTAGCTTAGGGGGGATTTTTGAAGGTGTTACTTCAGTTTATAACAGTAAAAGGACCTCGAAATTATGCATTTATGATGGCCAGAATGTCTCAAAAGTTCAAAGGATCCTATGCCTAGAAAATAGGAGACTCTTTCCTGTTTTGGTGGAGGACAGAAATATGGTTATGAAGAGTTAAAGCCTATAGTCCAAATTCAACCATGTGTTGAATACACTTGTAAAATGATGTAATTTAATCTAGATAAGGTTTTTTTGAATAGAGATTAAAGAGTTTTAGTCCTATTTGTAATAAGACTATGTTTTAGGTTTGCAGTCGTCTTATGTAATAAATACCATGTCATATGGTTAGGTTAGGTGTCATAGGTAGGAAGTCGAGGTGTATAGTAGAGGATAAGCTTATCCTATATTGTACATCATCTATAAATGATCAAGAGGTCCGATTCTACAGAGGTTGGAAACTTTTTGGCAAAACTCGTGCATATTGTAAGTAGACTGTGTGTTGTTTCAAATTAATACAGAGATTGGTTTTAATACTCAAGATTCACAAGGGGTTTATGTGTTTGATGTTTCTATGACCTTTTTCAATTACCTATTTGTAGTGGTATGAGCATGTGTTGCTTAGAATTCATTGGATAATGCTCTAACATCCTTCACATGCTTGTAGACAATGTTTATTCACTGTGTTACTGTTTCAATTATAAACCTAAACTCCAAGTGTCTTGACTTCCATGTTTAGCTTATTATGATGTTTTGTTGAATGTAATGTTACTTTTTAGGAAGAGCTAGCAATCCATGGTTGGAAAATGCTTTTCCCAAAAATGGAGGCAGCAGGATTTGATTCCAAGACCTAGACCCCTTAGACCAATGTGTCTAAATCCAAAATCCAAGGATTGGGATCAAATAAATCCTTCTAGGGTGGTGAAACAAGCCTCCCACACCTAGTTCACTTCAGAAATTTCCCAAGGAATGGGGCTGCAACAATTTATGAAAATACAAGGAATTCTTAGTGTTATTTTAATGAGCCATGGCACATGAAGATGTAGATAGCTGAACAATGTATAATATAGCAACAACAGAATACAATGCTTTGAGGAATGACTCACTCAAGCTAGGCAATGAGAGCCTCAACATGACATGTACACCAAATGTGATAAAACACTACTATATAAATTTTCCCTAGCTATGGCAGCACTGTCCATAGGAGACACTGCAACATATAACATGAAAATATAATGATATATCAATGGTAACTCAAGAAATGAGGGGGGGGGGGGCAAGCTCTCGACCATTGAAAACACTAATACAACAATCCTTAAGAGGATTGGCTACAATACATGTACAAAATAGGAAAATACAATAATGTCGGAGTTGCTGGGCAGCAGTAAATCAAAACTGGAAATATATAGAGAAGGCCAAAATGGCTGCATCAAATGAAAATCCCTCCTCCAACAGAAATCTGAAGTGAAAGGTTGATCCCTTCACCTAAGATCTCACCCTCCAACTATCATCTAATCCCTCATAGCAGATTCTCTCCATGAATAACACTATCTAAGAGAGGGACTGCACTGCATATGATGGCTAGTGGTTGGCATGGTGCCAAAGATGGTGGAATAAGCTCATGAACCTCCTTTGCTGTTCTCCCAAACGTATGGAAGCTCCT
This sequence comes from Pinus albicaulis, assembly GCA_034641835.2. Lineage (NCBI taxonomy): Eukaryota > Viridiplantae > Streptophyta > Pinopsida > Pinales > Pinaceae > Pinus > Pinus albicaulis. The sequence goes on from CM076582.1 coordinate 1,454,314,098, forward strand.
TCCTCTGAAAAAATATCCAAGGATGGTGTTGCAGAAGACCTCCCCAGAAACACCCAGCAAAAATGCACAATCTCCAACTAAAAATGCACTTATGAAGATGGATGATACTTCACCTTAATGTTTGAATGTGGGGAATGGAGTGAAATCCTCCAAGAGCTACTTGATAAGGAGAGGAAATCCTAAACATGAATTTCCTCGACAACTCTTGCTAAACAGAAAGAGACTGCAGCAAGTCCAAAGGACCAAAGATGAATAATACTCAACATCCTTTCCAATGGTTACCTTTGCCTCCTTTTAAACAATATAAACTCCCTCTCAATGGACCCCACTCATTAGAGTTTCCTTCATCTAGAATATTCCCTCCTTATCCCACTGCGCTGGCCCATAATGTGCTCTCCACCTCATGCTACTCCGCAGTTTGACTTGGTCAAACTTGATCTAGCTTTCTTGCAAAAGCCCTCTTTCACACATGGAAGTGTGAAATACAACTTTATAAGTGATCCTCCTTCATACCAAGAGGATTTTTATTACCTATTCATGAAATGAATGAGTCTCTTACCCATTTTATTTATCTCCTATGTGAAAATGGAAAGAATTAATGTTCCATAAAAATTGGGAACATTACAGTCCTCACCTCTCAAAGATTAGTTGTCCTCAAGCAAGTGCAAGGATAGACTGATACATTTTCCCTTAATCTCCCTATATCACCTATGCATGATGAACTCCTCTGAGAAAATGATGCCATATCATCAATCAAGTGTCCAAGTTTTCCCTCCAACATATGCAATCCAGCTTTTGGTGAACATCCCCAAATATCTATCATGTGGAAGCAAATATCCATGAAGAAAACAATGGGTTGTATAAGGGCCTCCTTGAGGCATGAGATTTGATATATAATGGGACTCATGATCCCCATATGAATCTCCCATTCCCAATAAATCATCCATACAACATAAGCTACCTCCCAACATGGCAACTTATAGAAATCTCCCACCACGTTGAGCTCTAGAAATAAAGGTAGTGTAATGTTCCAAAATTTTCTTCAATAAATTGGAACATTAATTTTTGTATAAATTCATTTAGGAGATGAATAATTGGGTAAGGAGACCCAATAATAGTAAAAACATGGATAAAATCTATCTAGTATGAAAAGGGATCAGCCATGGAACCGGATTTCACACCCTCATGTGTGAAAGGAGACCTTTCCAAAGAGGTTTGACCAAGTCAACCATCGCAGGGTATGAGGTGGAAAGCACTACATTGGAAAACGCAGAGATAGACGAGGGAATATTCCTTTATGGAGGAAACCCTAATGGATGGGGCCCATGGAGAGAGAGCCTTCACATGCTATATATGGAGAGGAGGAGAGCCATTGTTATTCATGCATATGTTTATGATTTCATGTCTATTCAAACAATGTGCATTCTCTGCTGTTTAGCAAGAATTTCCAGGAAAATATTGTTTAGGATTTCCTCACCTTCTTGATAGGCCTCTTGAAGTTTGGTTCTTCATTCTCATAATATCTTGGCTCAAGGCCAAAGCATCCTCCTCCAGGACAACGTTATTGCTGCAACAACATAATACTGTGTTGTAGGGTGTTGCAGTGGAGACTGCACAACACCTCTTCCCTTGATTGTTTTTTAGAGGGAGAGTCTTTCTTGACTTTGGAGGATCAGTTTGGAAGATTGAGAGCTGGTTTTCAGATCTTGGAAATTGTCCAAAGTGTTCTATTCCACTCACTGCATAGTCCCTCTTAGTGACTGCGTTATTTTCATGGAGTATATGCAGTGAGCGTTTGCAGATTGATTAGAGGGTGAGATCTCAAGTTTAAGGATCAGCCTTTCACTTTGGAGATCCATTGGAGAATGTCTACTTCAGTTTGCTTATCATTTTCAGCCCTTTTCTCTAGTTCCAGATGTGAGTTGTAGTAGCTGCCCAACTAATCCGACATTTTTTCCATTTTTTATATTTCAGCCAATCCCTTGGAGGATTGATGTATTATTGTTTCTAAGGGTTAGAGATTTTCTCCCCTATTGTATTTGAGCCATATATTTCCATATTCATGTATTAACATCATTTTGTAGCAGTATTCTATCATAGAATGTGTCCTCATAGCCTGATTTTATGCAGAAATAGCAGTGTTCTTTCATATACATGTAGATGTATTGTTGAGGCTTGCATTGCCTTTCTTGAGATGTTGTTTCCTCAATAATTCTACTCTCTTTTGCTGCTATAACATTATTCTTGGCTATATGTTCATCTTCTTGTCTCACAGCTCATAAAATAACGTTGTAGATATATTGTATGTTCATACATTTGTTGCAACCCCATTCTTTGGGCAATTCCCGAGGAAGGAATTTCACATATATATAGACAGAGTCTGTGAAGGGCTTGGTTGCCTCTGGATCTCACCCTTCCTTGTGAAGGTGACATATATGAAAAATTCCCCCACAGTCTATCTCTGGAATGGACTTGTGATATTTCAGGAAAAGGAACATTACAGTGGTATTAGAGCAACTTTCTTGGCTCAGCCTATGAGTTTAAGCCCTAGAAGATCAAAATGTTGAAGAAGATGAGTTTATTCTCATCTATGTTTACATCCAAAGGAGACCTCTCCAAGGAGGTCAAGAATATTGAAGAAGAATAAGAGGAAGTACCATGCACTTCCTATTCTCATCAAGAGGAAGACATTGAGCATGGAAGACACTTGGATCACCAAATTCTGAGTGATTACCTTGTTGAGTGTACATCTCAACCTAGAGCATTCAAGGAGACTCTATATTTTCCTCATTTCATCTAGCTGAAGGAAGAGAAGAGACCATGATTTCTATTGTCTATCTTTTATGGGTCATCTAATACAAAAACTTGGGTGAAAGAGTTGGTATAATTTTTCATTCTACATCCTGTAGTAGAGAAAGAAGTTGTTGAAATCTCAGTGCTGCACTTAAGGGGTGAAGCCTATGATTGGTGGAGCAGCCACTTGAGCCATGAAGAGGTGAAATGTTTTTCAAAGTTCATCCAAGGGTTGATCCAAACCTTTGATTATGAAAGGGATAAGGAAGAACAGATCACATCACCACTTGAGGAGCTTTGTGATAACGCTGCCACACTCTCGGAGGAGCAGTCACATGCATCAACAGTTGGGGCATCCAACACTTTGGAGGATGGAACTCTTGCAGCCCTACAAGGAGTTACAAATACACATCAAGGTATGAAATAATTTCCACAATCTATTGTTGCAGCAACTTCTTTTGAAAATTGTGGAGATTTTCTTTTGAATGACCAAGGGTCAAATCCCATTGCTACCATAGAGCATCTTGGTTGCACTGCATTGTGCTAAATAAAAAATTTCAAGGAGGAGACAAACCATCATCTTCATGAGCCTTTTTTTGATTTCATATCACATTAGAGGTTGGGGTTTGCAGCCTTGAAGGATGATAGTAGACATCTTACAGTGAGAAACCCTTTCTCCCTTCAAGATGACACTTTCTCAATGAGCTCCTCTCCGCTCAAAGAGGAACTTCTACTTTAAAATCCAAGACCTGATTGGTTTTGGAAGGCTATTGATGAGAGGGAGGTCTCAAGGAGAGATCTCATCAGAGGTGCACTTCAACATACCATGGAGTGCAATTATTTTCTTCCTTTCTCACAAGAGAAGATAGAAGATGGAGGACATCTTAGGATGGATAAGATATCTCATGCTTGCGTTGGAAATTCATTGAGCCATACACATCATGATGGGAGGTTTTTTCCTACCACCTATTTGAGTCTTGATAGGGTCTCATTGATCCTTGAGAAGATTGCATTTAAAAATCCTATGAAGTGTAAAGATAGGAATATGATTTGGGAGGATGGTAGCCCTCATGGGAGGAGTACCAAGATGAAGAAGAGAAGAAAGCATCCAAAAGTGATTGAGTGGATGTGGTTGATGAGAAAGGAGCTAGTAGGATACTTTCAGATCTATGATACAAGGAATCAGGAGGCTTGGTTGTGCTAGTTACTCTTTAAAGATTTTGGTCATCACTTGGAAAACACTCTTCCTAAGAGTAGGAGGATGGAGAAGAGATGGCAGGATACTTGCATCATTGAGAAGCATAGAGTATGGATGCATGATGTTGATGTGACACTCATATCATTAATTGTGTCTTCATCACGTGATATGAATGATGAAAGTATGGGGTGGCAGCAAAATCCTTTGTTGTTTTGCTGGGGAGAGCAAGAGAAAATTTTCTCTCATACATTGCATGATGTTGCAGGAGGAAGAGATGGAATTCTCTCCTTGACTTTTGATGATAGAGGGGTACTTCCACCTTGGGAGGTACTTATTATGTATTGCACCATTATGAGAAATATCTTTGACAAAGAGAATGTCAAAGAATGGAGCTTGGTATTTATGAGAGCCTATGTGTATAGGCCAACAACGTTGTCACTTTGGAGTAGTAACCTATGGATGAAGTGTGCCCAGTGGAAGTGTGGTGGATCCATAACCCACAGGTCCCAAGATAATTTCGTATTTTTTGCACTTGAGGAACAAAGAGGGGGTGGGATGGATGAGGTAATGGATGGAGTCATCTATTACTATGCTACATTCTTCTTGACTTGGATTCCCAAACATGAGAAGAAGAATCTTCTTGCAGCACATAGTTCGTGCCTTTTCATGGGAGCATGCCAAAAAACTATGGAGGGTTCATTAATGGATCCATACATCATCTTGTTCCCAGTATATGGTAAGAAATCTATTTTTACAATGGCTGATTTGTATACTCTTACCATTATTTTGCAGTGCATGGCTCTACAAGAGGGCAAGCTTTTCAAATTTATCCATGGACAAAATTGGGCCAACTTGTATGATGGATACATCCATATTTTATATGGCCTTGGGAAAGTGTTTTCTTTCATGTATGATCAGTTGATATACTCAGCCATTTTCTATTCATCAGTAGCTAACATGACATACATAACTATTCATGTAACACAAAACAACTTGCCATGTGATTTTCTCAAGCAGCAGCTTGTAAAACTGTGTTGTATGTACTTGGGAGACTGTTGGTACTTTCAAGCCTCATGTAAAACCAACAGTATTTCTTTAATGTTGTTGTTTATCATGACTTCATTTGCTGATAGGGAAGCATGATTATGAGAGAGGCACATGAGAAGGATGTGTCCTTGAGTAGGAAAAATTCTCACATTTTCTGCACTACATGTTCTAATGGGAGCATGGGAGGAGATATGGCCACCACAAACAAATGTTTTTTTTTGTTTTGATGTGGGCCATGAGATTGATATTCATCCATTGTACAACCATGAGCAAGTTATTGATCATTTATTGTTGTTACATTCAGTCATTTACTATCCATTAGTAGGTGTGATGGATCTTGTACATTGCTTGCCATGTAATTTTCTGAAGTTTCAGTGGATGAAACTGCGCTGTGTCCTCTTGAGATGTTTTTTTCACTTTCTAACATCATGTAAAAACTACAAAAAACTTCTCATTTAGAAAATATATGATGATCCTGTCCTATTCAACATGGATAATATGTTTTGGGCCAACTTGTTCTTCATCGATGGAGAGAAGATCCTTGGGGGATTGTCCTTCATTTTTCCACTTGAGAGAAATACCATTGCAGCCCATATTCAGCACATACTCTACACTTATCATAAGTGGAGAGGAGGAAATCATGGGGTAAGTTATGAAGCTTTCCAAGTTCATATTTTCAGCCCACCTTCATTTCCGGAGCTTGAGGTGGAAGGATATTTTTAGGGGTTTCCTTATTGGGAGGTGGCTCATTTTGTGTGGATGATTTCTTGGGGATGGAGGATCCACATGGGGAATATGTTCCTCGTCACATTTTAGACTCCATGCCACTACAAGAAAAAAGCACATTGGTGAGGGTCATGCTTGTGACGGACCTTTAAGGTCCGTCACCAATGTCACATATGGTGACGGTCGTTAAAAAACCGTCACTGTAAGTGTATATAGCGATGGTCCTTTATGGTCCGTCACCAAAGACATTTTCAATGACACTTTTGGTGAGGGTCGTTAAAGGCCCATCACTAATTCTCTCTTTGGTGACACTTCTAGTGACGAACTTTTAATGACCCCCACCAATGCTCTTTTTGTTACTTTTGGTGATGGTCAAAAAATGTCTGTCATCATTGATCATTAAAAAACCGTCATTGTAAGTGTATATAGTGATGGTCCTTTATGGTCCGTCACCAAAGAAATTTTCAATGACACTTTTGGTGAGGGTCGTTAAAGGCCCATCACTAATTCTCTCTTTGGTGACACTTATAGTGGAAAACTTTTAATGACCCTCACCAATGCTCTTTTTGTTACTTTTGGTGACGGTCAAAAAATGCCTGTCATCATTGATCATTCCAATAAGCTTTTGATGACGCTATGTGCCTATTAATATATTTTTTGTCAAAAGATAATGATTTAATACAATTATTATTTAATATTTTTTATAATATGTCCAAGGCCATAGTGGTTAGGGTCAGTCAATTTTTGTAGAAGTAATTAGTGTGTATCATTTCCCTCAAGTAATGACTAGTCGAATAGAGATTTCCTATGAGTCAACACATGATTCATATCTATTAAGTTTATTATCTAGCAAATTCCCTTTAGATAAAGTTCCACTATTGTGTGTAGGAAATATATTATTTAATACATAATCAAGCTTTGACAATTCTATTAATGAGAAAGACCTAACAATCCTCAACAATATGGGCACACCTTAAGTTAATGCTTTGGCACACACTAACATTTCTTAGCACCCCACATGTCTTGGAACATCTTTGTACCTAGAACATACTGTGATGACACTGACACCCAAGAACATGGTGGCATGCGCTAGCACAACATGGAACTCTCCTAGCATGTGCTGGCATACTGCATATAGTCCCTAGCATGCCCTAGAACACCTTGGTTGAATGCATTAACATACATTAGCACTTGGTACACAATGCCACTTGGCATGTATTGGGACCTATTATTAGTGTGCCTAGCATGCCCCTTTTCAAAAAGATAAAGTCCTAACTTATTAACCCTCTTAATATTGGTTCTTCCTTTTGTTTCCTTGACACATATTGACATGCCATGGCATCCTGCACCACAATATCCTTAGCACCTAGCATGTATTGGCATATCTTGGCACTATTAATTGGCACATGATATAATTAGCACACCCTGGAATTCCCAAGCACACTTTGGGAATTCTTGACATGCCTTGATATTCCCTAGCATGCCTTACCAATTCTTAGCATACCTTGTCACTCCCTCCTTGGCATGACAACTAACACTCATTAACACTAGTCTCTGGCACACGTTCCTCATATTCATTAGCTTCCATGAATTTTTACCTAGTGATCCCTTAATGTTTTTTCCTAGTAATCCTTAACACTCATCAACATGCATTATCACTCTCTAGCACACCTTAGCACTCTTCAATATTCCCTTCCACTTCATAACATGCATAACACTAGTCCCCGACACATATTGGCGCTTGGCATGTGTTGGCACTTGGAAAGTATTAGCATGTATGGAATATGTTGAGATTCCTTAGTATGATTTGGCATGGTTTAATGCACCCACACTAGTTAGATTTTCTACATGGTATCAGAGAAGGAATTTTTTGGACGACGAGTTTGTAGAGAATATCTGAAGATTTTGGTGTAAAATTTTCAAAAACAAATAGAATATTTGGAATCCTTGTGAAAATCTACCCAAATGGAAAGAAGAAGAAAAATTCGGTCGAATCAGAGCTCAGATGAGGGAGATATCATCGATTTAAAATCAATTCCTTTTTAGAAACTTTTTGTAATGTCGGGACAATTACATTATGCGCGAGTCAAGAACCTATATGTACTTGAGGTACCAGATACATGCAAAGATTTGAGGAGAAAGGCAGAATTTAGAGACTTGGTGGTTTAGAGGGAGCATAAATTACCTCTCAACATGCATTCTCATGAGAAGCAGTCTCAGAAGGTTGTGGAGTAGCTGCCACAATTGGAGAAGTAGAGAGGAGACCAAGTGGAAGCATCCACTCAAGCAGAGACCAACATGAGGGGGAAATTTTGAGCCATATAGGAAGAGGGAGCAACCATACCCTGAGGTGTAAGGTGGGGTGATGTGTAGACATAATCCCAAGATAAGAAATTTGGGCAAGGTCCATTGAGATGGCATGTCTCATGGATCGAACCTGGCTACGAGGAGACCACAGTACAATAGTAGTAGGACGGATCAATTAGATTTATGTAGTCAGATGTCGACAAGACAGAAATCAGAGTGACATATGTCAAATACTGGAGCACAAATCAAAGTTAGCAACAGTTCAAAGGGCACGGATGTAGATGTCAGTAGCAGCGTAGAGAATCCACTACTAGACAGGTGCAGTAGCTAGCAGCAGCCAGAAGACTCTGATGATAGTTTCATTATACTGATTCAGTTGTTCGGAAGCTATTCAGTTTCAGGATTTGTAGGTGCAAACAACACTAGAGAAGTGTAGCATGCAGAACATTCCAAAGGTACCGGATGGGGATTGATTGAATTCATTTCTTGTTGAGAGGGAGTGTTGAAATTTGCAACAAGAAACAGTGAAATTGGCAACTAGAAAGGACAAAAAAAAATGCACCCACACTGGTGAGGAGTTTTGATGTACCAGGAGTGAGGAATGTGAGGCATCTAATTTATTTTTCCCTTAAATAAATTGGACAATAAATTGTAATTTCATCTCATAACAACTTATGTCAGTTAACTAAGTCATGATGATTGAGTTAGCTCAAGAAATTCGATTGAAGGTGATCAAGGTGGATATTTGTGGCCACCCGCCTATTCCACTTGGGCCCTCGCCATTGTCTCTTTCAGTTTTTCAGTTTCCTTAATTATAGCACAATTTACTATTTTTGTCAAATTTTCGAGTCCTGAACTTCCAGAGCCGTTTTGAGGCCCCAGATAGCATTTTTTGGGCATGAAAGGTTTTGAAATTTCATATAAATTGCATTAATTGTTGTATTCCTCGGAGAGATCTTTCTAACGAGGTATCATGTGCGTCAAACGAAGATCATATGACCAAGTTACGACCCCGGGAAGTTCACTGCCCAACTAACCCCAATGGGGCCCATAAACTCTTGGTGTTACATCTCCTCAGGTTAGGGTTTTGGTTGTTTAGGGTTTTATCTTATTTTTAAATGATAAAAATACCCTCCATCCTTATTGTAACACAGTTCAGAGGAACATAAATATCAGTTGTATTTATAGAAAATTTCCCATGTGCAATTATAAAGTCATTGGGATGCCATGATGGATTGTGCAATCAAGGAAGGTTGATTTTCTTAATTATTATGGAGATAATTCCATAGGAATTGCGTGAGCAAGGCAGGCTAAAGGAAGACTGAGAATTGGCTAAGTATTAGACCAATTTTGCCTAGATCAGCAGGAGATAATTGGCAGAGTGTTGGAGAATCTCAAGAGAGATTAAGCATTGTATTGTTTCATGATTCCTTGACTTAATACACAATAGAGATATATGGGTTTTGAGCAGTTTCTTTCCCCAGATACATATTTTGTTGTGTGATTGATAATTTCTTTCTCTTACTTATATGTGTTTGTGCGATCGTGTTTGTAGGAAGGATTAAATATCTTGTTTTAGTAAATTACAAGATCAGATTGAATCTCGTTGGTTAGATTTTATACATGAAATAGAAGAGAGGATTGATACGATCTTGTCTTGCGGTGGTTATAAAGATAAACACAAATGGAGGAGGGCTTGCACTGTAATTTAGAGCCAAAACAAAAGTAGACGCAAGCGTAATATTGACTGAGCTAACCCTAGTTTGAGGGTTGACATTGAGATCTGAAGTTCATGTCAAGATTCAGTCAAATAAATGCCCAAAATCTATGGATCCATGAGAGCTAGGTTGAGTCTCTTATGGAGGCAAGAGTCGTGGTTTTTTCTATGGGTGGATAGGGTTTGTTCTACAACAATTAGAAGTACATAAGTATAGTGCCCTAGTTACCTAGCATGTTTAGTTCATAAGGTATGCCCTTAAGATTGTGAAAAAATTGCGTAGAAGAAGAGCAGTTGTGACCCTTAAAGCGAGGCTTATTTCTGAAATATAGACCACAGATCTGGAAGATGGCTTGCAGATTCAGTATGTGTAGAGATAGCAGATCTAAAGGAGGGTGGAACCTGAGAAGAAGATTGAGCATGCAGAAGAAATGTGCCATGTGAAGAATGGATTGACATGTTGAGGAGTTGATTTGGTGGACTATCCATGGATTTTTAGATAGATATCTGAAGCAACCTATAAAAAATTAGTCAATGGACTATTAGTGGTTGATTTGTGACGCTAGTTTAGTCATCTACAAATTGTTAGAAGGATGATAAGAGGAGCAGTTCAGATTTATTCATAGATTGGAAAACAAAGATCAAATTGTCAATACACAAGAACAATAATTTTGAGAGGACTCAAACCATTGTTATGTGGAAGATTTGAAGAGCCCTAGATGAAGAAAATATTGTGAGCCCTAGATCAGTAAAAATAATTGACTATGGTTGGGCAAAACGATGCTAGTCCAAGTATAGTTGGAGGGTTGTTAGGCGAATGTCAAAGAAGAACCCTAACTCTTGTACTTGTGAAGGACAAAAAGATTGGTAGAAGGGCAGGTGTATAGGGTCTAAGGATGTGCATAATTTGAAGGACTTAAGTAGCAATCAAGTGGGCCAACCAACTAGCCCTATTTCACTATATTGTAGAGGATCAATTCAGTGAGAAGAAGGACAACCTCCATAGCCCTAGACTTCTAATCTTGGAGCCATAGTATGGAAAAAGTGGGCATACCAAAGAGTTTTTCACAAATGGAGTTGTGAACAACTTGTTACCACTCAAACTAGTAGTGGACCTAAAAGGGGTTCCTAAGAGGGAAACAACTAGGACAAGGGAAACGGTGGAGGCTTAGCCCATTGTCACCACAACTAAGGCTCCTTTCTCTTCACGAAATTTCACCGATGGGAGGAGTCTTGGTAGTTTAGGAAGTCACTCATATATTATAGGTCAATGAATAGGTGGGAAGTGACCCTAGAATCCCTTTCCCTAAGATGGAATATAGAGTGGGACATGATTTCCTTTTAAGCAAGGGACTTGATCTTCTAGGGAGAGAGGAGGGGGATTGAAGGGTTGAGGGAGAAGAATAAGACTTATAAAGGAAGTTAGAAATCCCTAAAATCCTTTGGGAACTTGGATTCCAAAATGGTCCTTCATGAAAGGCCTTTGACACCAAATGGGACCACATGGGGCCAAGTGGACCCAACCTAGGTTCGGGGATGGAATTTAGCAACCAATGATGTTTCTATCTTGGAAAATGTGAGGGGAAAGGATTAGGCAATATTTTTTACTTTGATGGGTCAAATTGATCCTACTAGGCTCTAGCCTTGGGAACACCTATGCAAAACTTGATCCTAGAGCTAGGGCTTGAGGTATTTGAAATTCCATCGTCGGAATTGGCCCAAATTATGAGGAGAGTGAAGGCACCCACCAATGTCGGTGCCTCTAGGAGATAAAAGTTTTCATCTAGCTATATTCTTGGGAAATTGATGCCCTAGGTGACCAAATGGGGCTAGACCTAGGGAAAAATGGAAAATTGTGAAAAAGGGGAGGGGTGGGGGAAATCATCACCCTTTTTGAGGTACTAGTGAATAATTCACTTGGGTATATGGAGTCAGGGGTGATAATGAACAATAATTCAGTTTCTTGATCATGGAGGCCCAGAAAGTCAACTTCGTCCAATGTTAGAGGAAAATGAAAAGTGACCTTCAAGCATTTATACTTCATACAAGTGGTGCACATTTATTGAGATAAAATTATTTCTAAGATATTTCATTCATCCAACAATGGCCTATACATTAAATAAGATAAATAGACACATAATTCCACATTTCCATCATGCAGCAATTAACCCTAGTTATAGTGAAATTCAATAGTATGCAACAACAACAATAATAGCGTAAAATTTGCACTCACAATGTTAGAGAGTATATCCAACCAGCTTCACATTTGCAAAAGCAAATCTCCAAGATAAAAATAGCCCAAATCCATACATCAAAATGCATCCATCATCCAAAATAGTCCTCCAAGGAAAAATGTGAAGTTCTCTAAAGATAGAAAGATCCCAAATCAAGTGATGATACAAATGAATCTAACTAACTCCTATTTATACATTGATTAGGAGTTGGTCAAATTAGCTTATGGGCCTACATTAGCCCCTAAACATAAAATATTATGCAAGTAACCCTAAATTTTGGTGACAATCCCACCAAACTATCTCATACATGGAATAATAAGCGTCATAAGAGGTCAACTGATGTCTTAGGGCCTTCTAGAAGGCATACTGGGGTCCATGAGTGCCATAATGATGCATGGGACCCATAAAAAGTGTTGGACAAGGGGGTGGCCCCTTTTTCGCCAAACATTAAACTTGTGGTGCTCTCATTAAACTTGTGGACTGAAAGGGTTGCGTGTGGCCACCATCAACAAGTAGGTCAAGTGTTGTCTTGTTCATGATAGATTGGTTGTCAAAGGATTAACACCAATCCCTAGTTTTATTCCTTGTATCAGTGTGATTGTAAAGGGTCACAATCCATGGTACAAGAGCTCTAGCCTGTTGTATTATAGTTTGTAATATAATGAAGAAGGGTTTGCACACTAACACTCCCTAACATGCCCTAGAACTCTAGCATACCTTGGAATTTCCTAACATGTAACCTTGCTACTCCTCCTTATCACACCTGAAACTCACGACACTCCTTATCAGACACTCTTATTCATTCATTACCAAGCATTTTGAACTAGTTCTCCCTTGTGTTTCCATGGCACTCCCTAGCACGCATTGACACACCCCAGCATTTGGCACATCCTAGCATGTCGCCTTGGCACTCTAGCATTCCTTGGCACTAACTTACATACCTTTAAACTCCCTCCTTAGCACACCTATAACTCATTGATACTCCCTGTCACACACTCTTATTCATTCATTTCCATGCATTTGACACTAGTGCTCCCTTGTTTTTTCTTAACACTCCCAAACACTCCGCCTTGGCATGCATTGGCACACCCTGGCACCTGGCACATCTTGGCACGTTTCCCTGGCCTCTAGCATGCCTTAACACTGCCTAGCATGCCTTGACGTCACTCCCTCCTTAGCACACCTTAAACTCACTGACACTTCCTGTCACAAACTCTTATTCATTCATTTTTAAATATAGTTTTATCTATTCTGTCATGATGAACTGTCTAGTGGAATATCCATGATAGTTTACGAATCACCCCAACATATATCCTTTATGCAAGTCATATGATGATATTTATTCACACCTATTTATCTCTAATTGTCCCAACACAGTGCAGGTCATCACCACCACCCTTGCAAAATTGAACATGATAGGCTCGTGGTCCTATCTAAGCTTGGAAGAAAAATTCAAAACTTTGTTACACAACATGATGGAAGATTATTATTATTAAGGTTTCCCATGCTTTCTAATCAATAATATCTAGTGGGATTGGAACAACAACACATTTTGTTCACGATAAATATCCATGATAGTTTATGAATCACCCCAGCATATATCCCTTATGCAAGTCATATGATGATATTTCTTCACGCTTATTTATATCTTGTCCCGACACAGAGGCAGGTCATCACCACCACCCTTGCAAAATTGAACATGATAGGCCTGTGGTCCTATCTAAGCTTGGAAGAAAATTTCAAAACTTAGTTACACAACACGATGGAATATTATTAAAAGGGTTTCCCATGAATTCTAATCAACAATATCTGGTGGGATTGGAATAGCAATAGATTTGTTCATAAGAAATATTAATGATAGTTTACGAATCACCCCAACATCTATCCTTTATCCAAGTCATATGATGATATTTCTTCACACTTATTTATCTCTTGTCCCAACACAATGCAGGTCATCACCACCACCCTTGCAAAATTGAACATGATAGGCTCATGGTCCTATCTAAGCTTGGAAGAAAATTTCAAAACTTAGTTACACAACATCATGGAAGATTATTAAAAAGGTTTCCCATTCTAATCAACAATATCTAGTGGGATTGGAACACCAACACATTTTGTTCACGAAAAATATCCATGATAGTTTACGAATCAACCCAACATCTATCCTTTAGGCAAGTCATTTGATGATATTTATTCACACTTATTTATTTCCTCTCCCAACACAGTCTAGGTCATGATCACCACCACCCTTGCAAAATTGAACATGATAGGCTCGTGGTCCTATCTAAAACTTGGAAGAAAATTTCAAAACATAGTTACTCAATATCATCGAAGATTATTATAAAGGTTTCCCATGCATTCTAATCATCCATGTCTGGTGGGATTGGAACAACAACACATTTTGTTCACGAGAAATTCTAACAAAGATCACAATTGAATTGATAAAAAATAGTGTTTAGAAGACAAGATTCATCCTAAACCACAAAAATAATGGATTCTGGTAATTTCTCCACTCCCTCTTGGATGCCCTTGTGACTTCTTTGATGGTGTTGCACAAGTTATCCCACCTAGCTGCAAAGTGGGCGTGGTACTCTTCCTCTCCCGGTCTTATAGCGAGAAAGTAAGGTATACCCAAAGTTAAGGCTCCAACAACTGAGTTGATTCCATTGCTCTCTGTAAACTTCTGGAAATTACATCCATCAAAAGAGTCAAATCCCGATAGATCATGGGGGATTAAAAAATCATGATCAATTGGGTCAATATTTCGTGATAGAAAACATCTACCTACATCCCATCCTACAGGATATCATAGACCCCCCCAACTATTTGGACTAGCTATCTTTCACACACATTCTCCAGGAGATAAACACCACAACACACAAGCTTTCAAAAGAATCTCTCAAACTTCCCATCGATACATTTGTGATACTAGATTCCATCGATAGTATGGAGTATGACCAAATGATTATTCATGTCTAAGCTTGAAAAACAACCCAATGTATATTGATGCATGCACATTCCAATCATGACAATCAATTTCTACATCTTCTCAAAAGAGAAAACAAGTAAATTTTTTCTTTGTTCACTTTACAACATAAACACCAATTTCACCCACAATGTTAAGATAAGTTGAATGACACGACCGAAAAGGTGGGAGGAGTATTTTGTGGTGTATTGAACAGGACTAGGGGACACACATGTAGCATGGATTGGTAGAAGTGGGATGTCCAAACATGATTTAATAAGATCTATAATCCACACATTAGAGAATGAGAAGGGGGATTAAGACCTAATTTCATAGGGGCTAGGGGGCCTAGAGGGAAGGTAACAAGAGGAATTGAAAGAGGAACCCCCGATAGTGGTGATAAGGGGATTAGGGGCCCCATTATCACAACGAATAAGCCATTAACCCATAACCACTAAATTCCCTATCCCTTAACCCCGAAGCCATAATCTCTTAACCCTACACTCATAACTCATAAGCCATCAACCCCTTGATGCATTAAACCTTAAGCCATTAACTCCTAACATAGAATCTATGAACCCCCTAAGCACTAACCCCTTATTCTCTTAACTCATTACCCTTAAACCTTAATCCATAACCCCTAAACACCTTAAAAGCCAACCCCTTAACCCCTAACACCTAAATCCCTTAATTATTAAGCCCTTAACCCCTAAATCCCTTTCCCCCCAAGCCCTTGGCCCTTAACTCTTAACCCTTGAAGCCCTTCACCACTTAGTATCCAAGGCAAAAAACAACACATCAAACCAACAAAATAACCTCTTAGGAGAATCCTTCACCTCTAACTAAGAATATTGGTACCATTTGATTTTTAGAGAACTAGGTGTTGGTCTCGAGGGTGTGTGTTTGTGGTTAATGCCCTTATTAACATGTATACCAAATGTAGAACAACTGGATAATTTTCAAAACCTCAATAAGAATTTCTCACAATATCTACACTTCATGTTGACATGGAGCTTGTAGTGCTCTCCCACTTAAGGAGTTGGCAATGAATAGATCACTCATAATGACACAACCTCTTCAACCCTAATGCACAAGGAGCTAACCCTTGATACAAATATTTTGTTTGCTAAAAAAACACAATTGTGTCAATGTAGAATACTATACACAAGAGAAAATAAAATGATATTATCCACATCAATGCTTGAAATAGCCTCACATTTGCCATGAGTGGTGAGCCAAGGGGTTAATGTAGGGCACTATTAAAGTTACATCATGTTTAAATTTCTTTTACATCACGAGATTGTTCTCCATTAGGGTTGATGCATCATCACAAGGGAGCATAACACCTTTTTGTGGGGGAGTGATTAAAGTTGTAACATGATCAAGTGACATACACCTCCAATGTAAATGACATCATTATATGTCTGTGTCAAGTTGTTAAAGAGGTTATTTATAAACAATAAATTTAGTACTTGAAATTCATCTTTTCATGGCCTTGACACTGAGATGGATTTGTACTAGGAACACTTCATGCAAATAAGAGGGGACCTTATTTTTAAACCCTCATACACACTAGAGCACTAGATGTTGCCCTTCAGATCCCCCTTGGTGGTTTCAAAGTGGGTTTACATTAGTGTCTAGTTGAAACTAATGACATCAAGATATTCCTCTTCTCAATAACATATTATAGCTTTTCCATATACACAACATTGAGTTAGAGGATCACCTCATATGTAGATGCTCCATTTATTATGGATTCAAGGGATGTTCTATTTTCTTTTATCAAGATTTAGATGGTCGTTATCTACTTTCTTTCAATACATGTCTAACTATTTTTATGAGGGAGGTCCTTGGATTTAGATCTTTATATAAGACCTTATGTGGCCTTCCCCTTTTGAACTTTTCCAAGGGGGTCACCTCCTTTCATGTTGCCTTGCCTACTTATGGCCAAAATTGACAAGCCAATATTCAAAATTCTTCAACTATCAAATTGGTGGGGCCTCATACCTCTTATTGAACCCCTTAATGAGACATTATTTCTCCAAAGAGACTATTGAGGATTTCCCATTGCAAATCACAGGTTGGATGTCATTGGACCTGTTACCCCACTTTGTATATGTGTTTTTAGAGGATAATTTTAAATTTTGATTGACATATCAACCCTTGTGATTCTTGTGACATTAATAATTTTCCAATTAAGATATACGAATGACTGTATAATTGGTTTGACGACACCATACCTTGGCCATCTAGGACACTAGGTGTAGGGAGATGTTGCTTTAGCGATCACTTTAACTTGATATATATGATCCATTTATATATCTCTAATATGTATTATTTTTATTTTGGTCACTTCAAAACTCTATTCTAACTCTTAAATGTTTTAGCCATAATTCCTATGCTAAATTATTCCATAGTATTTTATAATTTTACTCATAAAAATGTCACCTTAATAATTTAAATATATAATAGTGATTTAAGTAATTACTACACATCCTATTTTATTATACCCTTTGTCAAATTTTAATTGCATAATTTCATAGCATATTCATTCATTTTAATTACGATGTCCTGCCCTATGATTCCCGCCAGTAAGAAATCAATTATTTAATTCATAAAACTATGTAAACTGCTCTGTTTCAATTTTATCACCATGCCTTCATGTCGAGTTTTTGATCTATCAGTTGTACAAGTTCATTGAACGAGCTTCAAGCTCTTTTTCTGCACAAGCTTAACCCAACTCGACCCTGACATCAAATGACAAGAAAAAAAATGTATGATGAATCACTTGGCAAGAAGATTACATGGTCATGATATGGTGGCCCGCTGTTGATTATGCTCTCAGAATCACCACGATTTTTTGAAGGGGGCTTGCAATTCCTTCTATGGGGGATTTTTTATTCTTCCATGGATATGGTTCCTCAATTGATTTTACTTTTGGCCTCTCCTCAGACATCGCTCTTGTTACCTTAAAGTTTGACCAGGTATGTACACACTTTCTCTAAATCCTCCTGAATGAAAACGTAATTCGATTTTTTAGGGTATATGAAATTGCAATGATTTATGTTTGCTACTCTTCGAAAATGAATCTTAAAGAATGTCGTATAAAATCAAGTTTTTTATATTTAATATTTATTGAGGCACCTCTGCTGATAGCTGTAGAACTGTTCCAAAGTGCCATGCACTTTTTCTCCAAGCAGTTCTTCAATATTGAAAGCTTCAAATGTGTTGTAGTTTCTTTTACCGTAGAATCCCTATCGCTTCTTCTTAGACTGACATGGTATCATGCATATTGCATGATAGAAATGAGACCATAGAAGTGCCATAGAGGAGATGATATAACCAAGCATCTCTGCTGTGCAGACTTATATTTCAGATCTTTCAAACTTCCAAGTTCATTACCTTTGAGAGACGCAGGACTTCTGTGACTGACATGAATCCAGTTGAACCTCTGCTCTGAACGAAGATTAATTCTGTTAAACAAAATGAAAACATCTCCACAGCTTGATGCCAGAAGCTATCTTGCTTACGAATGTAACCCAAAAAATTCTATACTCAGTGTGTACCCACTGTAACTAAAAGAAACTTTAACAGGTTGGCTAAGAAGTGTATGAGTTGATTTGGATTGAGCAAATCAAGGGTCTCATACAGAGGCATATATTCTATATAGATGCATTTTTATGCTATTATCCACAATAATGATGAGCCTTGATGATTCATTGTCCTATGACTCCTTTGCTAGCCTCCTTTTGTATGGAGAATATTGTCAACATACAATCTATGGCCATGAATTTTCCACCACTTAGATTGGAAGCAAGCCTTATCATCAGAACTTCCAAAAACTTTGACAGAATGCCATGACTAATTTGAACAACAATGCATATCTCAATTCTTCTTTCAAGGCTGACTGAACGTATGTATATTAATAATGGTCTGCCTGAAAATATGATGTCATGCCAATTGAAAACTATATTGAAGAGGGATAGGAGGACACACTTACTGCAAAGTATATGATTACTCAGAGTCATAACAGGAGTAAATATAGATCAGCTTACATGCCTGAGATGATGTTTATAATATCCCAAACCTATACCCTGATTTCCATAACTTGGATATATATATGGTGTAGCCATACTTTTCACATGTTGAGAACTTGAGATTGCAAAGGGAGAACCATACAAGATGTTCACATAGACTGTGGGGCTGTTTCAATTGAGAGTAAACTAGTAGGAACCAAGATATAAGAGATTGTGCAATGCCTTCTTCAGAGGAACCGAGCTAACTGAGTGATACCATATATGATACTGCACTAGGAAAAAGATTTCCCTGTCATAGTGATAATTCTTAGAGGATGAGATCCATTCAAGGATCACAGAGAAACACGGCTTGTTGATGATATGATTTTTCCAAACAATTACTTTAACCCTTCAAGCAGGGAACCATAGTGGCAAGACCTTATCACAGAGGATTTCTATCTTCAAAACGAAGTATTCTTAAAGGCACACTAAAAGAGTCAAACTGAAGAGAATACTGAACTGCTGATACAAATAGTGATCATAGTGATCATGCCCAGAAGACCCAGGATTTGGTATCCATGTGTTATGCCCAGGACTGTGACTTTATGGTCGAGAAACTCTGCTTCAAATATAATGAAGATACAGTCTGAATGGGACTGATAAATAATCCTTGGAAAATATATTACTGGAACATACCTTGATGACTTTCAACTTTCTCTCATGATATTTGAGTTGCTCCTGGAGTGGAGCCCATGTCCACTGATTAGGGCTAGTCTATTTCTACCTTAAATCCCAATATTTCTTCTATTTTATTGGCCTTTCTAATGGAGATATTTCATGCATATATTCTACATTTGGCATCACTTGTTTTTCCTCCAGGAGCTTCTTGGAATCTGTGTAATTAAGACTTGAATCTTCTAGTTATGACCAAAGAGGCCCCACCTAGAAGAGTTGTATCATCAAAAAATTTCGCGTGATTTATGCTTTTGATTCCTTCTTTGAATCTGATTCCTGGGATGTGATGAGAGATCCTTGCTGCTTCAAGGTTGCGACTAAGAGCCTCTCCTACCAATATATATAAAAAGGGTGAGAGCGGGCACCCTTGTCGGAGACCTCTTGAAGCTTGGAAGAACCCATCCCCCCTACCATTAATCAGAGGAGAGATCCAGGGCCTGGAAATGCATTTCTCTATCCATCTGATGAAGGTCTCTTTAAATGCCATCTTCATTATGTCGAGGAGGAATTTATGCCGAACCCTGTCAAATGCATTGGCCATATCCAATTTAATGACCATTCCTTTCTCCTCACATCTCCAACTTGAGTCAACGGCTTCCTGGATTAAGATTGTATTGTGTCATAGATTTTTCTTCCTGTGACGAAGCTACCTTGATTAGGAGAGATGAGGAGAGGCAGGAGGAATTTCAGTCTAAGGGCTAGGATTTTGGCAGTAATTTTATAAGAGAAGTTACAGAGGAAAATTGGCCTAAATCTCGAGAAAGAGGATGGATTTTGTTCTTTTGGTATCAGGGCTAAAAAGGCTGAATTTATTCCACCGCCGATGTATGAGATATTTATGGAATACCCGATCATTCGGCATAAATATCTTTTTATTAGATGCCAATAGGTTTAATAAAACCTACCAGTGAAGCCATCAAGCCTAGGGGCCTTATCTGGAGAAAAGGAAAAGACTGCGTTTTTAATTTCTTTAGGATCAGGCAAAGCAGCAAGGATTTCATTGGCTTCAGTAGTCACCAAAGAAAGCATCAAGTCCAAGAAGAAGGCTTCACTAATGGGGGCCGACGGTTGGTCATCATGTTACAGGGCAGAGAAGTGATCTACTGTGTCGGCCTTAATCTCATGAAAAGAATCGAGAGTTTGACATCCATGCTAAATTTGGGTAATGCCATTTTTGATCTCTCGAAATTTTGCTTGCTTGTGAAATTATTTTGTATTCCTGTCTCCAGAGCTGAGACAGCTATTGCAAGATTTGAGCCGCCACATATCTTCCTCTTGTCTCAGGCTTGCGTGGTATGTTTGGAACATTTTTATTTCTTCTTGGAAGTCCACCTTCTCCACTTCATTGTTTTCTATTTGAGCCTGCTTTTTTGCAAGATTGTCTTCTGTTGTTTTGAAATTTAGGGACAGATTTGCATTATATGTTTTGAGCCATTCTTTGATGTCAGCTTTTAACCTTTTAACTTTCATTTCCCATATGGTTATAGGGCTGCCATTTACCCACTGAGCCTAGGATGCAGCGATCATTTCAGAAAATCCAACTGATTCGATCCATAATGGGGAGAATTTTAATTGGATTGGTACATAGTTTACTGGAGGAGAAACAAGAAGTGTGATCGGCCAGTGGTCTGATCCACACCATGGTCGGATCTCTGAAGTTATAGTGAAGGACGTTGATAGGAGAATATTTGAAGCTAAAAACCTGTCTAACCTTGCTGCTATGTGCCCCGGTCCCACCCTCTTATTGTTCCATGTGTATTTAAATTTTCTCAGCTTCACATCGAAGAGATTTGACTGCATTAGCAGGTCTTCTAAGTCTTTCTAGTGAATTTCTCTTACCCCTGTCCCTCTTCTCTTTTTGTCCTGTTTTAGAACTGTATTGAAATCTCCCCCTAGAATGCAATTTGTGCCATACTCTGTGTGCTTGAGGTCTTGTAGGGACTTCCAGCAATCTTGCTTTTCAGCATAAGTGTTTGGCATGTATATATTTATGATTGTAATGGTGTAATTTAGTTTTTTGAATTTTTTTTTTAATAATAATAATAAAATTATTATAAAGCCTTACCTCATGGGTTTCATGAGAAAGTGATTTTATTTTTAGTTGGCTCTCACTTGAGAGCATTAGGATTGGTCATTTAGAGTCAAAAGAATTAGTGTCATGTATGAAGTAGCCCTTCTTGTTCATTTGTCAAATGTATATATGATTAGAAAGTTCTCCAAAAGACAAGTGCTAGCTCTCTTCCTCATGTTTTTATGATTTTTATATCTAATTCACCATTATACATAATTTTGTTGACATATATGCATCAAAATATATAAAAATTCGCTACCAACCTGGGAGCTTTTGAAAATGTCGCTCCCCGCTCCTACTTTTGCTCCCACTTCCTGCTCCCACTTCCCACTCCTGCTCCTGCTTCCAAGCAACCTTGGTATGCACAAAATCATGAATATGTTGTTCAATGTTCTAGATCAATGAAAAATGTAGACATATGTTAGCACTGTTTGAATATGGTTGTAAATTAAGTAGCCTAGGAAGTTGATCATGTTTGGAACATTTTCCGACTATATTCTCTTATTACGCTGTAAAGTGGTTTTATTTGAAAACAACTTTCCTAATTTCCAATTTTCCCATTATACATCATTGATTTAGATTTTAAATGATTGAAACATTCTCAAACTTCAGATTAAACACAGTTATCAGTTTTAACCAGATGAAAATTTGATATAGTCTAATCAATCATAGCAACCAAGGGCACCCAGACTTTTGTTCCTGTCTTGCGCTCTGGAAGTTGGGCCACATAACAATAGCAGCAGCCCATTTAAGGAGCTGCCTGGAGCCATTCTCAAGTTCGGCGGGGTGTACGAGTGGGGTGCACCTTCCCATGCTTGCAAAGATCCGGCGTAAGAGTGCCACTCAGTCGATTTCTTGCAATATCTAGCGTTTGCAGGGTGGAAAATTTCCCCAAATTTGAAGGTAAGATACCATTCAAGTTATTCGTAAAGATTACAAGAAGTAGCCCATAGATTCTAAAACTTTGCTAGCTTCCCCAGCTCTGGAGGAATCACACTAGGGGCAAAGGGATTGTATGGCAACAATAATTTCTGCAGATTGCTGAGATTTCCAAAAAATGTTGGGATTGTCACGTTTATCAGATTACAGCACAGGTTCAGTACTTGAAGCCTTCACAATTTCCGAATTCCTGTAGGAATCGAACTAGAGAAATTGTTACTCGATATACCCAAGTACTCCAGCTTTGCGAGTTCTGAAATATAGTCCGAAAGGTTCCCCACAAAAATATTCTGCGACAAATTCAAGCGCTGAAGCTGCCTGCACATGGAAAGGTTGCGAGGTAATGTTGAACCAATATTGTTATCCCCCAACGATAGATTTCTCAGCTGTGGAAGATTGCAAGTGACAATAGGAAAAACAATGTAACTGATTACGATTCACAAACACCTCCTTTCATCAGAGAGTACAATCTATACGTCGGGATCTTTCTCCCAAATTTTTGCATAAATGTATCGAATGAAAATGTCACTCTGTTTAAAATGTTTGTTGTTTTAGCTTTAAATTTTAGGACAAACTTTTATGATTCCTCCTCCTCTTCCATGAATCAACCCTGAACATATACTGCCTGGTTTTCACTGAAGTATCAACCATTACTCTCATCTAGCGTGACACAATTACATTCATATTTTCATAAGGTATGTTATAATTTTCATTGAATTTTAGCCCATTTTCATGAAATTTCATCTCATTTCTCCACATGAGTACTGGTTTTATATCAATTATAAGCATTCTGTATAAGTCTGTGAGAAATCCCGAATTAATTCTGCTCTCATAGCTAGCTAGCTGACTCAATACTCCTGATTAAAATATTTCAGATTCACTTTTGTTCAATAATTTTGCTGAGTTTGATTGAGTTTACTTCCCTGTATTTTTACTAAGCTGTGATATTGTGGAGTTTTGTTGAGTCTCCACTTTGGATTTACCAAGTCATTGTCGAGTCCATGTCATGTGACTTTTCCCTAGGCACACAAAATTAGAAAAAAATAGACGTGTACAAATTTAAAAATTAGGATATTTTCCAATGAGACGGTGGTTCAATGTCGGGGTTGTGGCATTTCAAGCTGCTCACTAGAATCTCATTGAGGTATGTGCATAGCATCACCCTTTGTGGGTCAGTTAGTCTGTCAAAGCAAGACCGTCTGTGATTTTTTTCATAATGTGAAATGTGAATATGCATTAGTTTTAGACACTACAATCAAGATTCAAAAATTTAGAGCCTGAAATCCAAATGATATACTATATTATATATAATGCCAAGTTGCAAATGACAAATTTGACTAGTCCATGTTGATTGTAAATTTATAAGATCCAAATGGGCTAGAGTCTTTTGCCTATCAGAAAATAATTCAACAATCGAAATCAGCATCCAAGTCCTTGTCCTCTGCCTCATTTGATGCATTAGGCACGTAGTCAGTATACAACCTCCAACAGCAAACCCTCGGTGGAGGCCTCTTCATCTTGTTCAATGTCTATGGCTATTGCACAGGACATGGAATTGCAGTCAGGGAACTTGAATGGAGGGATTTGAGGCTTATTGCTGGCCATGAAACCAGTTCTAATTATATTTATTGCCCTTGCCATCCACCTGCTACAAAGAAACCCAAGAGGAATCAGAGTTTGGTCTCTGAGGGCAGCAAGAGCCCTTTCGAAATTGAGAAACAAAGGGCTAAATCTGAAATCCAATTTTTTGGGCTTTATCTTTTAGCTGATGTTGCAGAATGGTTGTAGGAGTACAATCCATGCATGATGAAAACAAGGATTTGGACCAGAATTTATTATTGGGTTTTATGTAGCTTATGATATCATAAAATACCACGATAAGCAATGGAAAAATAACCACACAACTTGCATGGACAATTCCTACTTATATTAGAGATATTCCATCTGCATAATGATCCATTGCGAAGGAAAGCATTGAATATTTGATCATGTGAGAAAACATAAATACAAAATTCTACATTACGTTTTCATGAAATTGATACATATTTTGAGATAAACCAACCTCTCTGTTTTCTGTTAGGAAGATACTCCAATTATTCAGTAATATAAAATTTTAAATTATGTCAACAATGATGGTCCTCATGATCATGCTAATGTGATGGTTTGTCAATTGATGTAATTAAGGGAATATTTGGAATTTATGGCCTAAGAACCTTCAATATTCCAAGGCTATGGTTATAGCTCAGGTTGAGGTGGCTAATTTGGAAATTCAGGGTTTGTGGCTAGAAATTGACACTTTGAAGATGTCTGAACCAAATTCGTTGGATATGCATACTCTTTTGGAGATGCTTAGATCTGAGCTTAAAGAAGCTAGATCATCTGAATCAAAGGTTGCCATGATAGCCCGTGAAGCGAACCTTAATTTAGAGGAAGCCAGAACGAAGAATGAAAGAGCAAAAGCCGAGGAGAATAAAGCACTGGAGTCCCTGAGATCAGTAACTATAGAGCTTGAAGAAAAAAATGCAGATATGGAAAAGGAAAAATCTGATTTGGGTTCTCTTATAGAAACTATACACTCCCTGAATGCTGAGCTTGAAAGAACTAGATCGGAGTTGGTTGAAACAAAGAAGAGAGAGGAAGAGATGATCTCAAAAGAAGCTGAAGGAGTAGAGAAGAATAAGAAGGCAGTGGAAAACCTGGAACTCCATCTTCTGCAAACTACTACAGAAGCTGGGCGAGCTAAAATGGAACTAGAGACCGCTTATGAAGAGGTGCAGAGCGCAAGACTTGAAATTGAGCAATTGAGGGCTTCTTTGGAAGCCACGAAAGGAAAATTTAATTCAATGCTGAGTGAGGCTAGGTTGGAGGCAGAACATGTCAAAGAAGCTATTGAAAAGTATAAGCTAGAAGCAGAGGAAATCATGACTCGGTCAATCGATGGCATCTCTAAGAGAAGCTGAAGCCAAGGCCAATGCCACAAAAGAAGAATTAGAAAAGAGCAAGATGGAAGTGGAAGATCTCAAGGCCTCTCTAATGGATCAAGAGAATGAACTGCAGAATATCAAGGAAGAAAATGAAAATCTAAAATGCAGAGAGCTTGCCATTGCAGAAAAAATGGAGCAAATGGAGAAATCACTTGCCGCTGCCCCAAATTCTGACTCTTCACTTTCATTGGAAGGTAACAATTCCGTAAATAAAAAACTTGAGGATGCAGAAAATAGTGTACAGGAAAAAATAACAGAGGCCCTTGCAAAAGTTGACGCTGCTAATGTCAGGGAGGAGGAGGCTATAGAGAAGCTAAAAGTTGCCATTCTCGAGATGGAAAACAGTAGCCAGAGAGAAAACAGATCATTAGAGCAGCTTGAGGCCGCACAGGCTGCTAACTTGGCTATGGAAGCCGAAATGAAGAGATTGAGGGTACAGACTGACCAATGGAAAAAGACAGCAGATGCAGTAGCAACGGTTCTGGCAGCTGCCCATAATGGTGAACTAAATGGAAAACTAGTGGAAAGATCAGCCTCTTTGGACACACACTTACTATCAAATTCTGATGTTCTCAACATGAAACTGAATTACTTTGAAATTTAAATTTATGCCTTATGCCTCTTTGAATGGTTTGTGATTAAACTAAATTTTAGATTTGCTTAAAAGAAAATTTAAAAGAATGTCAGATTAATAGATGCCTCATTTAAGGCATTTTTCCATATGGTGGTTATGTGACTCTGCAAAACTATAATCCAAGTCAGTCCAGTTTAGGACAAATGAAGTAATGTAACAATGGAAACAATGGACACAGTGGCAGGAAGGTCAATCTATTCGTGTTCCAGCAACTCTTTAGAAAACAAAGTTTGTGGTTTTTATCAATTGTTGAACTCTTGTAAATCGCAAATTTGAAAAAGGAAGAAACATGATCCTTGCTCCTAGAATGATTTTTTGAAAAAATTACGAATCATCTACTGTTTTCTATACAAATTTAACTCCCAAGCATAGTCTTGCAAATCTAATACTAGTATTTCCTATATTACTGCTTTACAGCGTTTCCTTTGCAACATATGGTGCAATTGCTAGTTAACTTCATAGTTCAGTCATGGAAATTGATATAGTAATATGTTCAGTACAATGGTATGACCCAAGCAAATGTCACTGCAATATTTTTTCTTTTTAGGTCTGCTGATGATGCCAATGTATTTCTTGTAAATGACATTCAAGATCCGCTTCAGATAATTACCTTCTGAGGCTATACCTTAAAGCTCATTTTGTGTCTATAGTTTTAATCCCTGGTTTGTCTTGAGATTTATTTTTGCTAAAAGGAAATTCCATGTCATAAGTTGAATTTTGCAATGTCTGGAATGTTGTTTAGCTGCAGAGAAGTATAAAATATTTGGAACTACCTGGAGCACTTCCAGTTGCAAACATCAGATCTCCTCTTCATATAGAAGGACCAGCTCCTTCTATTCAGAACACAACGAATACTTCCAATCAAAACTACCAAGATAAAATTTATGGTGGTTTGAAACATGGTGGGGTTCAAAATGAGCGCTTGAGGGATCCTGCTCATGAGATTTTGATTCATGGTTTAGAAAAATTCTCCATGGTGACAAAATTTGCTTGTGAGACTACTGCCCATATCTTTGGTGAAAATCGTTTATTGAGCAGCATATACAGTCCAGAAGAGAATTATTTACATACAGATAATGGCGAGCATGGTAGTGGTCAAGCTATAAAACCAGAAAAAAGAAATCGACAACTTAGTAGAAAGTCAACCAGCTGTTTCTCTGGATGCTTTACAGGTCAGTACATTATTTCCTGAAATATTACTCAATGTGTAATGATTCTAATGAGTTTGTTCCACTATTTAATTAATCCAAGGGGAAACCAATTATTGAAATATTTTGGATTGAGTATGTAGTTTTTTTTTTCCTTTTGAAATTTTTTGAATTTCAATAGAAAGAGGTAATGGTACATTTTGTAATAGTTATAGTTGAATTTGGACTGAAATATCCAGGATGCTCTTTTCCCCAGGAAATACTATAAAAGAGTCTACTAATA
The DNA here is from genome assembly GCA_034641835.2 of Pinus albicaulis. Lineage (NCBI taxonomy): Eukaryota > Viridiplantae > Streptophyta > Pinopsida > Pinales > Pinaceae > Pinus > Pinus albicaulis. Next base: position 1,454,341,895 of record CM076582.1, read on the forward strand.
GGCTGGGCATTTACCCATTATTATCATAGAAAATTTCCTTTTGAACATTACTTCAAGAACTATATTGATATATAAACTTTTATGGAGTTACCAACATGCAATATACAAAATAGAACATGATTATATGTCAATCTGCCTGTGGGTAAGAGAGAAGACCCCATCTCCTTTTTGTCAGTTCATCAACTCTGGAGTTGCTCTGCCTGAAAACAAGTGTGAAGGAACATATTCTGGCAGGCTGCCATAACTATATTCGATCTTGTGTAGCATCTGTGAGGGGGAAACAACAATATCTTGGAATATAACTTTGTTCATGGCAATCCATATTGACCAAAGAACTACTGTAGGATGGACTGGGCGTTCACTCACCTCTCTATCATCTACCCACTTGCAATGCATCCTCAACATTTTCACTTGTCCAATTCCCTTTTTCCTTTGTTATAAACTCACAACATCCCAGACTGTTTTGGAAAAATGTCATTTAAGGAACAAGTGGTTTACAGTTTCTCCCCGTTATTTGCACAACAAACATATGCTAGATTATAATTTATCCATCATATTTATATACAGAGTTCAACCCTTTGAACCTCAACTAGTTTCATTCCACAATGACTTATAAAAAATGAAATAGCATCTCTACACCAAATCTGTCTATATCAGGAGAATTTTCCAAAACAATTTAGCTATTTGCAATAACTGTAGGATAAAAATCATCGACCAATGAATTGATACAGAGTAGAAATAATTGATGTACATTTTAAACCCTAGTGCCATTCTTAGACACATTCCTTTCTTGACAAATTCCTTTTTTTGACAAACTGAATATTATGATTTATAATCTTGAAACTTCCTTTGTGCTAGTTGGCTTGGTTGTATTATTCCATTATTATTCCCTGGAATTTTGTCCTATTCCATTACCTCTTATGATTTAAGCAGGACTTGAATAGGATTATTATAGATGACATTTATAGATAGAGTACATTAATTCACCTCCGGTGGGCCTTAGAAGTTATAGTCTTTTCCAAGAAAGAATATTTTCTTCCAATAGTCAGTAGTATCTCTATTAGCATCAATATTCTCAATCAATGTGTTCGTCGATCGAACCAATCAGCTGCAGGTACTACAATATCAGAACTCTTCAAAAGCTTGCTATAGGATATTGCCCTATATTGGTCAACTTGTATTCTTGATCACAAGCTTCTTTGGTGTTTCTTTCAAACTTCAAGTCGTATAGTATCCATTAAGATATAACTTCTCCTTCCTTTTGTTTTTCATTTAATCGGCTTATTTTTTCCTCCTTAATCTTCATGCTTTTCCATGTTCTTCCAATTCTTCCAATTGCTAATCAAGCTTAGATAGATCTTGTCTTGACTTGCAGGCTTTGATAGAACTTAGAAGACTATGAAAGAAAAAAAATAGGCAAAGTATAAAGATAATAGTACCAGCTGTAATCAAGGAGATGTAAAATGCTTATCTTTTGAAGAAGGGTTAGCTCCCTCTTAATCTTGGACCTGTTCAACAACCTAGTTCTTACATTAGCATGGTGTCATTATTAATAAGAGTTAGATCTACTTTTTACAACAGAAATGATTAGATAGGGTTTTGTTCCTAGGGTTCATCTTAGTCCAAACTAGTGAGTTAGCTGCAAAGTCCTAGAGTCTTTATTGAGAATCCTTCTATACATGAGATTTTCATTCCTTGATCATAAATAAATTAGCAAAGAAAGACTTCAAATGTTATAATAACAGTGCTTTCTAAAATATATCTACACAAACCCTTATTACTATCTTTCAAGAGATTATTATCTTAGCATTACTACTATTGACATTGAGCATAGTTTACATGTACCTCTTTTAACTTCCCCTTTTCTCCATTATTGCCTTTGAGTATGGTACTACTATATCGTAAGTTGTAACTTCTTGGGGCTGCTTCAAAAGATATGCTTACGCTAAATTCGAACTTCTCTGTCCATGCAGTTCTGCAACTTGGTCTTCACATTGATCTCACTAATTGGTCCTTGAAGCTCGGCTATAAGCCATAGATATATCTTTGAACTGCTTTTAGTGTCCTTTATCTTTCAATATCAAATAGGTAGGCTTCAAGAATTGAATTTGTATTTCTTTTATGTATGAGAAGGGTGTTATTTTCACAAACTTGTGTCACGGATCCCCTATACCCTCACAGTCCTTATGAAGAGATATAATGCTGCTACATATTCTAGTGTCACAGAGATGGTCCTTATATCATCATGATAAATTATGTCACGAAGTAGCATCCCTCAGGTTTTCGCACAAGATGCCACTAAACTCTGATTCTTGATGATTCAAAAAATTTTGTATGTCTTTGTATGGTTTAGATCACAAATATACATGTTCTACTTGTCATAGAGATGCTCAGACTTTTCACAAATGTAAATTATGTCATTAAGTGTAGCTTAAGACTTGGAATTGATCAGAATATTGGCTTTTATTCACAGTGATGATTTTGGTCCCTTCTATAGACTATGTACTTTAGTATTTTGGTCCTGTATCACAGAGTAGATCACAGACTTTTGATTCATTTTGCACAAAGGTATAGAGATGCTCAGTCCTTTATGTCACAGATAAGACTTGTTTTGCATGTCTCTAAGTTCATCATTTGTACATTTAAATGCCTCAGAAACGATCTACATCGTTTTGGTTTCTTTTAACTTCAGATCACAATTCACTTCTATCCTTCGTCTCACAGTGCCACAGATTTGCATGGATTACGAAGATGATGGTATTTTTAGATGTCAAAGATAGATAGTCTCCCAAATGAGTCGAGCTGCCTTATATAGTGTTAGATAGACTTTGTATCGTATCATGTTGGTGTCATCATTGATGCCTTGAATCTTCAAATATTTGTTGCTATAGTAAGCTCCAGATACCTCGTAGAAGTGTCACAGAACATTTTTGTATTGATCGAAGAACAGTACCTCAGATGTTCGTGTTTTCCCAAACAAACTTGCTTCAATCATTATGGCAATTTTGGACTTGTTCATACTCTCAGACTAGCCTTTGAACTCAGCAGTAATAGATGTCAGCTACTGTATTTTGGGTACTCAAACTATACAAATATCATGAATACACTTGGTCTTTTTGATTCAGAAAGGAGCGCACAGTCATGCTCAGATTGCCACTACTATTATCATCGAGAATAGTTTACATGTACTTCTTTTAACTTCCCCTGTTCTCCATTATTGCCTTCGCGTATGGTACTAGTAACTACTATATTGTAAGTTGTAATTTCTTGGGGCTGCTTCAAAAGATATGCTTACACTAAATTCAAACTTCTCTGTCCATACAGTTCTACAACTTGGTCTTCACATTGATCTCACTAATTGGTCCTTCAAGCTTAGCTATAAGCCACAAAGATGTCTTTGAGCTTCTTTCAGTGTCCTTTATCTTTCAATATCAAATTGGTCGGCTTCAAGAATTGAATCCGTCTTTCTTTTATGTATGAGAAGGGTGCTATTTTCACAAACTTGTGTCATGGATTCCCTATACCCTCACAGTCCTTATGAAGAGATATAATGCTGCTACATATTCTAGTGTCATAGAGATGGGCCTTATATCATCATAATAAATTCATTCACGAAGTAGCATCCCCTCAGGTTTTCGCATGGGATGCCACTAAACTTTGATTCTTGACGATTCAAAAAGTTTTGTATGTCTTTGTATAGTTCAGATCACAAATATACATGTTCTAATTTTCATAGAGATGCTCAGAATTTTCGCAAATGTAAATTATGTCATTAAGTGTAGCTTCAGACTTGGAATTGATCAGAATCTTGGCTTTTATTCATATTGATGATTTTGGTCTCTTCTATAGACTATGTACCTTATTCTTTTGGTCCTGTAGCATAGAGTAGATCACTGACTTTTGATTCATTTTGCACAAAGGTATAGAGATGCTCAGTCCTTTATGTCACAGGTAAGACTTGGTTTGCATGTCTTTAAGTTCATCATTTGTACATTTAAATGCCTCAGAGACGATCCACATGGTTTTGGTTTCTTTCAACTTCAGATCACAATACACTTCTATCCTTCATCTCACAGTGCCACAAATTTGCATTGATTACGAGGATGATAGTCTTTTTATATGTCAAAGATGGATAGTTTCCCAAATGAGTCGAGCTACCTTATATAGTGTTAGATAGACCTTGTATCATTTCATGTTGGTGTCATCATTGATGCCTTGAATCTTCAAATATTTGTTGCTATAGTAAGCTTCAGATACCTCATAGAAGTGTCACAGAACCTTTTTGTATTGATCGAAGAACAGTACCTCAGATGTTTGTTTTTTCCCAAACAAACTTGCTTCAATCATTATGGAAATTTTGGACTTGTTCATACTCTTAGACTAGCCTTTGAACTCAGCAGTAATAGATGTCAGCTACAGTATTTTGGTTACTCAAACTATACAATTATCATGAATACACTTGGTCTTTTTTTATTTAGAAAGGAGCGCACAGGCATGCTCAGATTGCCACTGAAAGTATTGTCACAGTAGGTTGTCTTCTTTTAACAGATTTCATATAAGCCATTTGCTTTTTCTTTGAGTACTTTGTAGATTATAAAGATAATGACTTGTATGCTTATCATAGGAGAAGGTGCCTCTGAAATTCACGTTAGTACAAGAAAATTACTTCATAAATCAACATAGAGACTCAAATATGTGTACCTATGCGAAATATTTTGTCGACAACAGAGATATGAATTTCATCCTTGATTTACAGAGATAATGCAATAGAGTCTTTACAGAGATATGAATTTCATCCTTGATTTACAGAGATAATGCCATAGAGTCTTTGCATGTATTATAGGTCTCTTTTTCTAGCCCTTAAGTATTTCAGTCGTTCCTTTATTGATGAGCTCGATTCACAGGAATATTGATGTCTTTCTTCAACATGAATCACAGAGGTACTGTGCCTCTTTCAATTCGTATTTTAAGGAAAGGATGTCACAGAATTTGTATGATACTTTTCTTAAGGTGCCACAGGGATAAGAAAATAAGCCAACAAACTGTTATCTTCAATCTTCCTTTCCTTCAACCTAGCTCTGATACCATGTTGAGAAATCAAGATGCTTGTAGATTAGGGTAGATTTCTCTTAACTTGATAATTAATTGTGAATGTTTGTTGGCTTCTTGTTACTTATGTTATCTTCTTCCGAGATCCTCGAATGTACTATTTCACTGTGTATACATATTACTATTTTCAAACAAAGAATGAGCTAAAGGCTGTGTTAGTCTTTTAAAAGAGAAAAAAGTCATGTGCCTGATGGTTGGACCATAGAATTCTATCCAGGGTTTTATCAATATCTGGAGGAGCTACTTAGAGTGATATAGGAATAAAGAAGTTCTGGAAGAGTTCTAGGTGCCTTAGGCTCAACCTTCACTGCACTTATCCAAAGAAGAATGATCCTGCTTCCTTTGAACATTTTAGACCTATATCGATATTAAAGGTTATTGTAAATATACTAGAAATATACATTATCAAAGGTCATCTCAAAAGAACAATTTGGTTTCCTATTTAATAGACAAATACATGATGCAGCAGGGACTACATAGGAAGGTCTTCATTCAGTAAAAACTGGAAAAAAACCAGCAGTGGTCATGAAAATAGACCTTTGGAAGGCATATGACAAAGGAAACTGGCTTTACATCAAACGAGTTCTTCTGCAGATAGGAATGAGATTGCAAACTGTGAACTAGATCTTGCATTGCATAGAATCACCCTCCTTTGTGGTATTTATAAGGGATAATTCTAGGCTTCAAGGGGTCTCAGGCAAGGCTGCCCTTTGTCCCCTTTTCTATTTCTATTGAAACATAGGGTTTAAGAAACCTGATTGCAAAAGCAAAGAGGGAAGGCTTAATCAGAAGAATAAGCATTGCAGGTAATATTTAGATAACTCATTATTTGTGGATGATATCCTACTCTTTGGAAGACGGTCTCTCAGGGAATTGATTATTATAAAATCATTTTGGATTCTTACTGCAAAGCAATAGGGATAGAGATCAATACGAATAAATATTGTTTACTGTTTAATGGATAAGGTAAGAACCTGGAAACACAGAACAACCATTTATTTCCATGATCTACGGACCCATAGATGGAGGAGTAAAATACCTGGGTTTCGACTTAGAGAAAACTGACTGTAAATATAGAGATTGGTTCTGCTCAGTAAAGAAAACTGAAGCCAGGTTCTCATGCTAACGCCACAGGTTGTTATCTTAGGGAGGCAGGCTGGTATTGGTTAAGTTCAGTTTGGAATGTATACCAGTTTACTAGTTCTCAATTGCTTATATTCCAAAAAAGTTTAATGGATAAGATTAGAAAAAGGAGCTTTGGTTTGTTTCTTTAAACTGGAAAATTGCAGTTGAAGGTATTCCACTTGTAAAATGGTAAGAGATAGTTAAACCAAATCAGGCAAGTGGTTGGAGCCTGAAGAACATTTACGTCTTCAATCAGGCCCTAGCAGAAATTTTTTTATGGAGAATTATTTTCAATGAGGTTAATGTGGGGAAAAGTAATGACAGCAGAATATCTAAAGGACAGGGCTCCAGAAGATCAGATCAGACAAGAGAGAACCAAAAAAAGGAGTCAAATGCAGAAAAAAATGGTCAGACAGTTACCTATTTTAGGTGATTGCACTACTTGGAAAATTGGACCAGGAAATAAGATGAGAATAGGTGCTGGTCCATGGATAGGATGTAGTGGAAACTACAGACTCTCAGACAATCTTCTTGAAAATATGGACATGAAGGAATCGCAAGGTTAGCTGATGCTTCAATTCAAGGGGATCAGGGGTCTGGTTTCAATTTGGGAAATCAGCTGAGGTTGTGGAGTTTCGAAGTAAACAGGCTGCAGAGTGGACTCAGTAAATCAATACTCTTAAGCACAATGATATTGTTCTCAAGGATCAGGATGATTAGCCAAAGTGGTGAAGAAATAAAACTACAGCTGTGCTCACTACTAAGATTGGATATGATGCAAAAATAGAGGAAGAAATATGTTGAGAGAGAATCTGGTGATGGAGACTAGTCTGGAAGTTAAAAAGTCCTTGTAAAACTAGGATCTTTCTGTGGCTAGATCTAGCCAACAAGATCCTAACCTGTGACAATGGTGAAAAAAGGAATTGGATACTGCCTGGCTGGTGCATTCTTTGTAAGGAATTTTGACCTTATTTTGTGCTTCGATTGTAAATACTTCACTGTACATGTCTCTGACTTCTGTTGACCATTTCTGTGAGACCCTATGTGATACCATCAAACTGAAATGGGATACTTCTCATCAAGCTGTGATGGCACCAAACCAGTGAGACCTTTCTCACTGTGGTAGCATGAAACAGTGATAGATTTTTCACTGTGGTAGTTCCATATTGTAGTGTCATACTTATCATGTGATTGATTATACCGAGACTGTAGTTGACCTGTGATTATAACACTGAAGATCTTCACTGTAATATGGATTATACTGATATCTTTTTGTCACACCGAACCTTAACTGTAAATACATCTTTATAACTCATTCTCCTCACTACTATGGTATCGAAATAATCTTATAAGAGTAGTACTGAATTGAGGCAGAGGTAATTTCAACACTGTGATTTCATTGAGACTGAGATGTTGCCGAGATCCTTCTTTTCATAGTGACAGAGATTGACCTTTATTGTGAACTTGCACCTAGCTTAATTATTGGACTGTCTTACTATGATTTGAGCCCTTTTGACATAGGTCTTTTTAGAATGTTTCGAGTCATTTCAAACTGCCTTTGATCATAACCATAGCTCTGAAACCATGTTGAGAATTCGTAGAGCTTGTGTGTAATACAAAATTCTCTTCTTAATAACTACTTGTGAGCTTGCTTATGTGTTGTTCTTTAAATTAGTTACTCCATCATCAAGTTAGTTATCAAAGTACTTAGTCAAAATGTTGAAACAGAATTATTTACACTTGTAACCAAATATCTTATAATGTAGTTAGGAAGGTAAATCTCTGATTTACCTTCCTCACTTACAAATCCTTTAAGATCAGCATGTCTTATTACAATGTTGTCTTGACGTTGGCAAATTCCTTCAATAGATATATCTGCACTATATATTTTTGCATCTATCCGCAGTCCAGCTCATGTAGCTTCCACAGATTATATTCTTGCACCTTTCAATTTACATCAGACTTCCATTTTAGATCCGCATGCCTTAGATCCACATCTGGTTACCCTTATTTCCATGCTGTTTGCTTCAGACTTTACCTTGATATATCTGCACTGACTCAGACCCAAAATCTGCAAATCTGTTCTTCTCTTTTAATGCTGTATACTTTACCGTAATACTTGCTCCTTTTTCCACGCTGTATTAACCTGAGTGTAATCCACAAAAATTGTTCCTTTTTCACATTATATAACCTTAGTATCACCCGCAGATATGTTCTCTTAACCGCAGCATATGTAGGGTATATATAGTAGTTCTAGCCAAGTAATTAAGTCGACCTTATAGCCATTAAGTAGGCCAACTTTAACACTTGTTTGTAGGCCGACTTTATAGGCATATCTTCAATGTTTGTAAGCCATTATTCTACAACGTCCTGGAGGGTATTCTTCAAGCCTCTTACATGAATCTTAATTACACTAATGTACCTAATAGACATCAAGAAGAAGTCTATAGACCTATACGAAGAATCTTGTTCATGAAACCCATGAAGCAAGTAAACCAAAAATTCATTTTATTATTATTGACTTCATCGTTACATAAGTAGATAATTACATAGTCATAATGAAGACCTACCTAGTTACACTCTTCAACACTTGTGAGTGAAAGTTGTAAATGAATATGCGTGGAGTTATAAAGGATTTTATGATGAGAGGGACATAATTTTTAGCCTTTCGGGTCACTTTGAAAATGTTTACACCACGTTTAGGCCTTGTGGGTGCTTCATGAGATGTGGGGTGCATAGTGAATGGTTGGCCCATGCTCTTCCATGATGGACTTGGACATTGGAGGTGGTTTACCATTTGCTGCTAGACCTTGTTTGGATGTTTGAAAGACATTCTTCCTCGAAGTTTTGGATTAATATGGAGCTTGGTGACTTCATGTTGTTGATGCATGAAGGGAGTTTGTGTGCGTGGAGTAGAGTTGGGTATTTCACCATGACAAAAACATCTCGAAATCAGCATGAGCACACAAAATCCCTTGACATGTGAACTCTTGGGTTGAGGGAGTGGATATGTAGGTGTGGGAGTCCTTAAGGTGACACATTACCTTGGATATGCATTGTCCTTAAGGAGACACATGATCTAGGAGATGCATTTTAGATGGTTTGATACTCTCATACAGCCTTTATCAAGTTACATGCACCCTCATTAGAAAAAACAAGAGAATTTTGCTTGCCATGAGTATCTTTCTTTGTCATTGTTGACTTAAGAAAGTCTTTTAGCTAAGAAACTAGTTTCATATGGCATAACTTGCCATATAAATTAAAAAGAAGTTATATTCAAAATGTTAACTTGTAAACTACTTAGCTAGTTTTAGGCTTTCCATTTAAAATCTACTTCAGTTTGAACTTTGAACGAGTTGTTCCATATACTTGAATATTAAGAGATTTTGGTGTAAGGATAAAAATTTGCTCGTAAGGCCTCTCAGTTATTCATTTATTTTATCTGAATATAACATTTACTATTAAATTAGAACCACTCGGCACCAATACGTCATAGATCAAGATCATACTTTGTAGAGTGTCGTAGAATAAAAATAGGAGCAAGGACACTGAATTCTTTTAGTTTTCATGGTTCTTATTCCTTTGGTGTATCATTGCACCTTTAGGGGCAATTGCTAGTTTAAAGTCTAATTCTTTAAAGGGTGCTATCTCAATGGAAGAGCACCTGCTTTACAAGAAGGAGGTTGGTGGTTCGATTCCATCGTGCCCTGATATTCATATATAGGGAATGATGAAGATCAGTTTTTGGTGACGGATGCTCTTTTGACCATCACCAATGAGCTTATGGTGACATTTTTTGACCCTCACCAAAATATAAAATGGTGACGGTCAACGAACGCCACCATATATACGCATCAATAGTGATGACCATTAAAGGTCCGTCACCATAAATCATTGTTGTTGATATGAAATGGTGAGGGTCACTGTTTGTCATTATAGGCATTATTCGTGACAGACCTTGATATCACCAATGAGTTTATGGTGACGGTCAATGAACGTTGCCATATATATGCACCAATAGTGACGGCCATGAAAGGTCCATCACAAAAAATTGTTGCTGTTCATATGAAATGGTGACGGTCACTATCCATCATTATAATCAATATTTGTGACGGACCTTGAATGTCACCACAACACATACTTTCAGCGACGCTACCTTTGGTGACGTTCATTTTTTTGGTGATGGAGGCTATTGTTCGTCACCATTTCTCATATGAAATGGTGACGGTCACTATTCGTCACTATAAATCATTATTGGTGACGGACCTTGAATGTCACCACAACACCTATACTTTCGGTGACGCCACCTTTGGTGACGTTCAATTTTTTGGTGACGAAGGCTATTTTCTGTCACCAATGCTCATATGAAATGGTGACGGTCACTATTCGTCACTATAAATCATTATTGGTGACGGACCTTGAATGTCACCACAACACCTATACTTTCGGCGACGCCACCTTTGGTGACGTTCAGTTTTTGGTGACGAAGGCTCTTTTGACCCTCACCAATGAGCTTATGGTGACCATTTTTTCCCCTCACTAATGTTCTTTTTTCTTGTAGTGTGCCTTGAGTGGAGAATTTCTAGTTCTATCCTTGCAGTTGCTTGAGGACAAGCGACATTTGGGAGGGGAGGACTGTAATGTTCCAAAATTTTCTTCAATAAATTGGAACATTATTTTTTTTCTAAATTAATTTAGGAGATGAATAATTGGGTAAGGAGGCCCAAAAATAATAAAAACATAGATAAAATCCCTCTAGTATGAAAAGGGATCAGCCATGGAACTGGATTTCACACCCTCATGTGTGAAATGAGACTTTTGCAAAGAGGTTTGACCAAGTCAATCAGCATAGGGTATGAGGTGGAAAGCATTACATTGGAAAGAGCAGAGATAGAGGAGGGAATATTCCTTTACAGAGGAAACCCTAATGGATGGGGCCCATGGAGAGAGAGCCTTCACATGCTATATATGGAGAGGATGAGAGTCATTGTTATTCATGCATATGATTATGATTTCGCGTCTATTTAGACATTGTGCATTCTCTGTTGTTTAGCAAGAATTGCCGGGAAACTCTTATTTAGGATTTCCTCACCTTCTTGAGAGGCCTCTTGAAGGTTGGTTCTTCATTGTCGCATCTCTTGGTTGAAGGCCAATGCATCCTCCTCCAAGACAACATTATTGATGCAACAACATAATACTATGTTGTAGGGTGTTGTAGTGGAGACTCCACAACACCTCTTCCGTTGCTTGTTTTTCAGAGGGAGAGTGTTTCTTGCCTTTGGAGGATCAGTTTGGAAGCTTGAGAGATGATTTGCAGATATTGGCACTTGGCCAAAGTGTTCTATTCCACTCACTGCACAATCCCTCTTAATGACTGCATTATTTTCATGGAGTATCTGCAGTGAGGGTTTGCAGATTGATTGGAGGGTGATATCAAGTGTAGGGATCAGCCTTTCACTTTGGAGATCCATTGGAGAAGGTCTACTTCATTTTTCTCATCATATTCAGACTTCTACTCCAGTTCCAAATTTGAGTTGCAGTAGCTTCCCAACTACTCCGACATTTCTGCCATTTTGTATATTTCAGCCAATCCCTTGGAGGATTGATGTATTATTGTTTCTAAGGGTTAGAGCTTTGTTCCCAATTTTATTGGAGCCATATATTTCCATATTCATGTATTAACATCATTTTGCAATAGTATTCTATCATAGACTGCATCCTCATAGTCTGGGTTTATGCAAAAATATCATTGTTCTTTCATATTCATGTACATGTATTGTTGAGGCTTGCATTTCCTTTCTTGAGAGGTTGTTTCCTCAGGACTTGTACTCTCTTTTTCTACTATAAAATTATTCTTGGCTATATTTTCATCTTCTTGTCTCACAACTCATAAAATAATGTTGTAGATCCATTGTATGTTCATACAGTTGTTGCAGCCCCATTCTTTGGGAAATTCCCGAGGAAGGAATTTCACATATCTATAGACAGAGTTTGTGAAGGGCCAAGTAGCCTCTGCATCTCACCCTTCCTTTTGAAGATGAAATATCTGGAAAATTCCCCAACAGTACATCTCTGGAATAGACTCGTGATATTTCAGGAAAAGGAACATTACAGGTGGGCTAAAAATTTGAATATGGCAAGCCTCATAGCTTACCCCATGTTGTCCTCCTCTCCACTTATGATAATTTTAGAGTGTGTGATGATCATGGGCTAAAAAATTATTTCCATCAAGTGAAAAAATGAAGAGCAATCCTCCAAGGATTTCCCCTCCATCAATGCTAATATGGCTGGCCCAACACATTTCATCCATGATGAGTAGGACATGGTCATCATAGAATATCTCAATGACATGGTTGCTGTAGGTTATACCATGTCCATCAAGGTACAAACAATGTATCATAGGGTTACAATGCAACCTCATCCACTGTAGCTGCAGAAAATAACATGGCAAGCATTGTATAGAAAATATCACCTCTACTTCTGAATAGTAAATAGATGAGTGAATCAGCAATACAAAATCAAATACATGCTCATATACATACAATGGATAAATATCATCATTAAATTCATGGCCCACCTCCAAAGAAGGAAAATAAGTGGCTGTGGTGGCCATGTCTATCCTCGTGTTCCCATTAGAACATTCCATGCATAAACTGTAGGAATCATCTCCCCTCAAGGACACACCAAACTCATGTGTCAATCTTCCGATCATGCTTCCAATAAGAATATGATACATAGTAGCAAATATAATCATGATCAACAATAAAAGAGGGGGATCACTGATGGTTTCATATGGTGTTGGAAAGTACCAACAGTCTCCCAAGGGTGCATAATGCAGTTTTATAAACTGTTGCTTAAGAAATGTACAAGGAAAAATGTTTTGAAGTACAATGCTAATCATATGAATTAGCTGAACATGTGTAGAGTGGAAATTTTTTTTCCCAAGGCCATGTAAAAGATGGCTGACTCCATCATATGATTTGGCCCAACTTTGCTCATGGAGCAACATGAAAAATATGTCCCTTTGAGGAGTCATGCACTGCAACATAATGATAAGAGTATATAAATCAGCAAATGTAAACACAAGGCTCTTACCATAAGCTAGAAGTAAGATGATATATGGATCCATGACCCTTCTCCCAAGTGTTGGCGCTGTGAGCTCATGCAAAAAGGTTCTTTTCCATGATAATATTTGTCCCTAGACATGCCCCTTGTCAAGAACACCTCTGGTGATGCTGCTGCAAATCTGAAGCTCTTCCCAAGATGGAAATGACCCCCGATCAGTCCAAGCCAAGGAGTAATCCCTTTTCACTATGAGAGTTCCCTCCTCTACTCTTGCAACACCATACATAATATGAGAGAAAATCTTCTTGTTCTCTCTCCAAGATAGTCCAAGAAATCCAAGTGCTTTCTACCTCCTCATGCTCACATCATGTAACTCATGTGATGAAGGTATAATGACTAATATATATGCCATATCAGCTCCATGTATTCCTAATCTCTGCTGCTCAATGATGTAAACATCCTGCCACCTCTTCTCCACTCCCATCCTCCTGGAAAAGGGGTACACCAAGTGATGGCCAAACTCCTTCAAGAGGAAACAACCCAACCAAGCCTCTTTCTGTCTGGTATCATATACTTGCAAGTGGTGAATCAACCTCTTTCTCCTCATCCACACCCATTAAGATCCTTTTGGATGTCTTCTCCTTCTTCCTCCTTTGGTACTCCTCCCATGAGAGCCACCATTATTCCAAACCAAATCACCTCTCTTGCTGCATTCCATGGAAGATTGGAATGTAGCTCCTTGGATACCTCCTAAAGCAGACCTCTCACCGATGACTGTGTTGGATCCATGAAGACCCAAATGTGATGGAGGTAATATCTCCTCTCCACCCATGTTTAATAGCACTGCTAATTCCTCCAATGGTGTAGTATTTGTTTCATCCTCCGGTTTAAAATTTGTTTCATTGTTTTTTATGGGGGTGTCATGGTTCTCTCCATCCTCCAAAATTTCCCACTCCAACCACAATGGCTAAGTGCAACTCATCCAAGATGTATGATGATGAGGGTTCATCTCCTCCTTGAACCCTTTGCACAACACAGTGCAATCATGGTGCTCTAGAATAGCAAAATGTATAGATCCTTGGATCTCTACATGTGAGTCCCCAAATTCCTTTAAATTATTTGCTGAAATGAAAAGTGGAACTTCATTCATACCTTGGTGGATCTTGGGGTCTCCTTGTGTGGATGCAGCATTTGTCTCCTCCAATGCCATGGCTGCCTCATCTATAGATGTAGAAGGTTGTTCCTCCAAAGCTGTAGCAGTGTTGGTGCCACCTTCCTCCCATGGTGGAATGGATTTTTCTTTCTTTGTCCTCTCTCCCTCAAAGGTTTGGATCAACCTTTGAGAAAATTCTTCTAAAGAACTCACCCTTGAATGGACTAAGGGTTTGAACCACCAAACAATGGCTTCATCCTCCATGTGCAGCACTGCAATATCCACTAATTATTTCTCTGCCTCTGGATGTAGCAAGAAAAATGGCTCTAATTTTTTCACCCAAGCTCTAGTTTAAGTGCTCCCATCAAATGTAGACAATAGAAACCTATTGCCTCTGATTTCTCTTTTTCCATAGGGCCTTCTCTCCTCCTTCTAATGAATAAACTATGGGAACGTTGTAGCTCCCCTGAATTCTACAGAATGGGATTTTTACTCACTCAGGTATTGATCTAGAACCTGATGATCTAAGCATCTCTCATGCTTGTTTTCCTTGTGAGAATAGGAAGTGCATGGAACTTCCTCTTCTTCTCCTTGATTCTCCTCCTTGGGGATGCTCTTCTTTGTTCTGAAAATAGATGAGATCAAGCTCATCTTCTGCATCATCTTCTTCTTCTTCTTTCTTGGGCTTGAAGGCCACAGGCTGAGCCAAGAAAGGTGCTCTGATACCACTGTAATGTTCCTTTTTAGGAAGAGCTAGCAATGCATGGCTGGAAAATGATTTTTCCAGAAATGGAGGCAACAATATTTTATACCAAGACCTAAACCCCTTAGACCAATGTTTCTAAGGCCAAAATCCAAGGATTGAGATCAAAGAAATTGTTTTAGGGTGGTGAAACAAGCCTCCCACACCTAGTTCCCTTCAGAAATTTCCCAAGGAATGGGGTTGCAACAATGTATGAACATACAAGGAATTCTCAGTGTTATTTTAATGAGCCATGGCACATGAATATGAAAGTAGCTGGACAATGTATAATATAACAGCAACAGAATAGAATGGTTTGAGGAATCACTCACTCAAGCTAGGCAATGAGAGCCTCAATAAGACATGTACACCAAATGTGATAAAACACTATTATATAAATTTGCCCTAGCTATGGCAGTGCTATCTATAGGAGACATTGCAACATATAAAATGAAAATATAGTGGTATATCAATGATAAATCAAGAAATGAGGGGGGGAGCAAGCTCTAAACCCTTGAAAACACTAATGCAACAATCCTTAGGAGGATTGGTTACAATACATGTACAAAACAGGAAAATACAATAATGCTAGAGTTGCTAGGTAGCAGCAACTCAAAATGGGAAATAGATGGAGAAGGATAAAATGGCCGCATCAAATGAAGATCCATCCTCCAATGGAAATCTGAAGTGAAAGGATGATACCTTCACCTAAGAACTCACCCTCCAACTATCTACTAATCCTTCACAGCAAACGCTCTCCAAGAATAACACTATCTAAGAGAGGGACTGCACTGCATATGATGGAAAGTGCTTGGCTTAGTGCCAAAGATGGTGGAATAAGCTCATGAACCTACTTTTTTGTTCTCCCAAAGG
Source organism: Pinus albicaulis (assembly GCA_034641835.2). NCBI lineage: Eukaryota > Viridiplantae > Streptophyta > Pinopsida > Pinales > Pinaceae > Pinus > Pinus albicaulis. The sequence continues at coordinate 1,454,357,962 of CM076582.1, forward strand.
GATGGAAGCTCCTTCCTTTGAAAAACTAGCCAAGGATGTGTTGTAGAAAATCTCCCCGGCAACACCCAACAACAATGCACAATCTTCAACTGAAACTGCGCTGATGAATATGGACGATAGTTGACCTTAATGTATGAATATGGGGAATGGAGTGCAATCCTCGAAGAGCTACTCAAGAACGAGAGGAAATCCTAAACAGGAATTCCCTCAGTAATTCTTGCTAAATAGCAAGAGACTGCAACAAGTCCAAAGGACCAAATATGAATAATACTAAACATCCTTTCCAATGGTTACCTTGCCCTCCTTTTAAAAAATATCAGTTCCATCTCAATGGACCCAACTCATTAGATTTTCCTTCCTCTAGAAGCTTCTCTCCTTACCCCACTGCGCTGGCCCACAATGTGCTCTCCACCTCATGCTACTGCACAGTTTGACTTGGTCAAACTTGATCTAGCCTTCTTGCAAAAGCCCCCTTTCACACATGGAGGTGTGAATTAGAGCTTTATAGGTGATCCTCTTTCATACCAAGAGGAATTTTTATTACGTTTCATGAAATGAATGGGTCTCTTACCCATTTTATTTATCTCCTATGTGAAAATGGAAAAAATTAATGTTCCATAGAAAATTGGGAACATCACATTGAAGACTACTTTGACTCCATAATGTCAAATGTATACATGCTTATGTTAGCTTCAACCTACAGGTTGGAAAATTTTATCTAAGCATACCACTTTGTAGAACATTGGATTGACTGATATATACAGTAATAATACCACTTTCCTTTCACCTGAGATTCCTAGTGTATTTCAATAAGTTTATGTCCTATCATTTGAAATGTTTTCTTCCATATTTTAAGTGCTTATTACTCATAATTAATGATTGATCATGCTCTGACTTCATTTAAGTATTTAGCTATGGTGAAATCCCTTTCAGTAGTTTTTCTTTCAATATATTGATGTATCATTACTCAGAATTCATGTACCACATGCTCTGACTTCCTTTGAACCTCAAGCTATTGGGATTTTCATTAATTTGTTATTCTTTCATTGAATTGTATACAAGCATCAGCTTCCATAAGGAAATACTTTGTCATATTTATCCCTATCACTGACTCCATAGCCCAATGGTAGAAGAATTCATCTTCTCAACTTGAACAAAAACACAAATAATAGAGTTAGCCATCTATTTATATCCCATATCATTAACCCTTGAGAGAGCCCTCTCAGGCTGAGGAGGCTAAGCCTCAGCTAAAATATTGGTTTGAAAGAGTTACTCAGAGTCTACTTGATGAGCAACCTATCAGGGTCAATTTTTGTGGTAACACTTGGTATGAGAATAACCAAAGACAGGAAAAATCACAAATTAACACTGTCTTAGAATAGTTACATACAAAAGGTGTTGAAAATATTCAATATGCAGAATGCAAAACCGGTGAGTACACCTTTTGCTAGAAATTTCAAACTTAGTAAGGATATGTGCCCCAAGACCTAAGAAGAAATGGACTACATGTCTAAAGTTCCATATGCATTAGCAGTTGGAAGCTTAATGTATGCAACGGTCTGCACAAGGCCTAATATTTCACATGCAGTGGGAGTTGTAAGCAGGTATATGAACAATCCAGGGAAAGAACATTGGATGGAAGTGAAATGGATTCTGAGATATTTGAGAGGTACCACAAATCAAGCATTATGCTTTGGTGGTTCAAACATTTCTCTACAGGGATATTTTGATGCAGATATGGCGAGTGACAGAGATAACAAGAGGAGCACTATAGGGTATGTATTCTCTGTAGGTGGAATAGCTGTTAGTTGGGTTTCAAAAATCCAAAGTTTTGTTGCACTTTCAACAACAGAAGCAAAGTATGTTTCTGCTATAGAGGCTAGTAAAGAAATGATTTGGTTACAATTTTTTATGGATGAATTCAGTAAGAAACATGATATGGGAATGTTATAGAGTGATAGCCAAAGTTCCATTCATCTTGCAAAGAACACAATATTTCATTCCAGGACTAAACACATGCATCTCAAGTACCATTTCATATGGTTAGTATTGGAAGATGGATAGTTGAAACTACAAAATATACACACTAGCTAGAATCTTGCAGATATGCTAACAAAATTTGTAACCAAGGAGAAACTGAGAATATGCTCATTTTCAATTGGTCTTCAAGGATTATGATGAAGATGAGAAACAACCAGGTCCAAAGAGGAGTCATTATCCAACAAATGAAGCAGCGGTGGAGTTGCTACAATCAGTCTCCAAGTGGGATATTGTTGGGTGTGGAGCCTGATTATATTGTTTATTTTGTATCATAGCGTTGGACCCCTATACCTTAATGGGGTGACAATGCCACCCATAATTAAACACTCCTTGGGGTGTCTAGGGGGGGCTGTTGCAACTTGATGGAGCCCCCCCCAGGCGGGGGGTTTCAGGGGTAGCGCCCCTGAAACAAAAAACATATGTAAAATTGCCTTCTAAAAGTATAGTAATTTATAGCCAATCTGGGCTGTTCATTAAGTAGATGATTTGATAGTAGAAGTTATGTTTTTCTTAGGTTTTTTTGCACTAGAAGGAAACCCCTCGCTTTTTATGAGGTTATTGTATTGCGGTTGTGTATGGTATGTTTATTCTCAGAGTGAGAAATAGATAGGGAGACTATGAGAGAGAACAAAGGATATTACAACAGATCTACTGTAGGTTGTGTCTCTTCATTTTGTCGGAGAATAGAAAGGAAGGGCTGGTTGTCTGGGGTGGACATAGCCCAAACTGCGTGAACTAGGTATATCTGTGTCTCTCTGGTTATATATGTTCTATGTGCTTTTCTTTCGGCATATTTTATGAGTTGCATTGCTCTATAACATATAATTTTCTAACAATTGGTATCAGAGCTGAAGGTCTATTTGGCTAATAAAATCACAGGAAAGAAGGGTTCCTAGTTCAAGTGGGAGAAATGGCTGAAGATGAAAATTTTATGGTTGAGAAATTGAATGGCCAAAAATTCTTGCTGTGGAAGATGCAAATGGAATATTATATGTATCAGAAAGATCTATACCTACCATTGAGAAGAAAAATAAAGAAACTGACATCTATGACAGATGCAGAATGAGATATTCTTGATAGAAAGGCATCAAGAATAGTATGGTTGTGCCTTGTGACGTCAGTAGCCTTCAATATTTCAAAGGAAAAAACAACATAGAGTTTGATAAAGGAATTGGGGAAACTATATGAAAAACCCTCAGCCTCAAACAAGGTATTCCTTATGAAAATTTTATTTAATATGAAGATGTCGGAGGGTGGATCTGTTGTAGACCATTTAAATGATTTTAATACAATTACCAGTCAGTTAAGTTCTGTAGGGGTAAATTTTGCTGATGAAGTTAGAGCTCTTTTATTTCTGTGCTCATTGCCAGAAAGATGGAATGGTTTGGTTATGGCCATTACTAACTCTGTCTCTGGATCCAGTACTTTAAAGTTTGATGATGTTGTCAGTGCTATTCTTAGCAAGGAAATGAGACCGAAAAGCTCCGGTGAGACATTAGGTAATGCTTTGAGTGAAGAGTCTAGGGGAAGAAAAATGGAAAGAGGAAAGTGCTCGGGATATTGCAGTAAATCAAGGAAAGGCAGATCCAAGTCTAGATCGAGGATAGTGTGCTGGAAATGTCGAAAGAAAGGGCACCTAAGAAAAGACTGTAGATCTCAAAAGGGAAAAGAAGGAGACAAACAACAAGAAAAAAATCATGAAGAAAATGTGACAAGTGATGTGTTAGAATATGCTTTGATTGTTTCTTTCGAAAATGTTACTGGTTCTTGGGTAGTAGATTCAAGGGACAATGGAGGTGAATATTGTAGCAAAGAGTTTGATAGGTACCTTTCAGAGCATGGAATTCACAAAGAGAAGAAAATTCCGAGAAAACCACAAGAAAATGGTGTGTTAGAAAGGATGAATAGAACAATCATGGAGCGTGCAAGGTGCATGAGATTGCATGTAGGACTGCCTTTACAATTTTGGGTAGATGCTGTAGATACTGATTTTTATCTAATAAATAGAGGGCCTTCAATTTCCTTGGATGGTGGTATTCCAGAGGAAGCATAGATAGGTAAAAAGGTAAACTACTCCTATTTAAAGCCTTTTGGCTGTGAGGCCTTTGTCCATATTAATAAAGAAAACAGAACAAAGCTTGACACAAAATCAAAGAAATGTACCTTTATTGGATATGGTGTTAATGATTTTGGTTATCGATTATACGATTATGAAAATCAAAAAATATTTACGAGCAGAGATGTAATATTCAATGAAAAGGTCTTGGATAAGAATCAATTGTAGGAAAAGAAACAAGAAAAAGAAAAAAAAGAATACAAAGTTCTTGATGAGATCAAAGAAAAAGTAAAGGTGCCTAAAAATAATAATAATCAACAGCCACAACAACAACAACCACCACAACAGAAACAAGCACCTCAAAACACCTGAAAGTGGTGTTAGAAGATCTACCAGGATAAGTAGACCCCTTGAATGATACTCTCCTTCATTATATTATTTATTGTTGACTAATTCTGGTGAACCTGAATGTTATGAAGAAGCAATGCACGCTGAAAGCAGGAAGAAGTGGGAGCTAGCCATGGAAGAAGATATGGACTCCCTAATGCATAACCAAACTTGGGACTTAGTCAGGTTTACTACAGGTAAAAATAAGTTGCAGAATAAATGGGTTTATAGGCTAAAGGAAGAAGATGGAGGAAAAAAAGGTACAAAGATAGACTTGTGGTGAATGGGTTTGCACAAAAGAAAGGTATTGATTTTGATGACATATTTTATCCTATTGTTAGGATGACTTCAATCAAAACCTTTTTAAGTCTTATAACAACAAAAGATTTACATCTTGAATAGTTATATGTAAAGACAACATTTCTCCATGGATATTTGGACGAAGAGATATATATGGAGCAACTAGAAGGATATGAGGTCAAAGGGAAAGAAAAATTAGTGTGTAGATTAACGAAGAGCTTGTATGGCTAAAAGTAGGCTCCAAGGCAGTGGTATCTAAAATTTGACAGGTTTATGTTTGAACAAGGTTATACTAGACGTCACTCTGATCACTGTGTTTATATGAAAGAGAAAAATGATGGAAACTATATTATATTATTATTGTATGTAGATGATATGTTGGTTGCAGGGTCTAACATGCAAGAAATAAATGTGATCAAAAGAAAATTGGAAAATTCATTTGCAATGAAGGATTTGGGAGCTGCAAAACAAATCCTTGGTATGAGAATAACTAGAGACAGGAAAAATCGCAAATTAATACTATCTCAAAATGAGTACATACAGAAGCTGTTGAAAAGATTTAATATGAAAAATGCAAAACCAGTTAGTACACATTTTTCTAGACATTTCAAACTTAGTAAGGATATGGGAGCCAAGGCCCAAGAAGAATTGGAATATATATCTAAAGTTCCATATGCATCAGTAGTTGGAAGCTTAATGTATGCAATGGTATGCACAAGGCCTGATATTGCATATGCAATGGGAGTTGTAAGCAGGTACATGAACAATCTTGGAAAAGAACATTGGATGGCAGTGAAATGGATTCTTAGATATTTGAGAGGTACCACAAATCAAGGATTATGCTTGGGTGGTTCAAACATTTCTCTAGAGGGATATGTTGATGCAGATATGGTAGATGACATAGATAACAGGAGAAGCACTACATGGTGTGTATTTACTATAGGTGGAATAGCTGTCAGTTGGGTTTCAAAAATCCAAAGTTTTGTTGCACTTTCAACAACAAAAGTAGAGTATGTTGCTACTACAAAGGCTAGTAAAGAAATTCTTTGGTTACAAAGGTTTATGGATTAATTGGGTAAGAAGCATGATATGGGCATGTTATACAGTGATAGCCAAAGTGCCATTCATCTTGAAAAAAACTCAACATTTCATTCTAGGACCAAACACATATAGCTCAAGTACCATTTCATACAGTCAGTATTGGAAGATGGACAGTTGAAGCTGGAAAAGATACACACTAGCTAGAATCCTGCAGATATGCTAACAAAAGTTGTAACCAGGAAGAAGGTGAGAATATGCTTTCTTTCAATTGGTTTTCAAGGATGACAATGAAGATGAGAAATAGCCAGCTCCAAATAGGAGTCATTTTCCAGCAAATGAAGCAACGGTGGAGTTTCTACAATCAGTCTCCAAGTGGGAGATTGTTGGGTGTGGAGCCTGATTATATTGTTTATTCTGTATTACAGCATTGGACCCCTGTACCTTAATTAGGTGAAAATGCTGCCTATAATTAAATGCTACTTGGGGTGTCTAGGGGGGGCGGATGCGACTTTATGGACCCGCCCCCCCCCTTGGCAGGGGGTTTCGGGTGTAGCGCCCCTGAAGCTAAAAACATATGTAAAATTTCCTTGTAAAAGTATAATAATTTCTAGTCAATCTGGGCCATTCATTAGGTGAATGATCTGAGGGTAGAAATTATGTTTAGCTTAGGGTTTTTTTCCATAGAAGGCAACCCCTCACTTTGTATGAGGGTATTTTACTGCGGCTGTGTATGGTATGTGTATTCTCAGAGCGAGAAACAGATAGGGAGACTGTGAGAGAGAATAGAGGATATTACAACAGATCTGCTGTAGGTTGTGTCTCTTCATTTTTTTGGATACTAGAAGGGAAGGATTGGATATTAGCGGTGGATGTAGCCCAGACTGAGTGAATCATGTATATCTGTGTCTCTCTAGTTATATGTGTTTTGTGTGATTTTGTTTTCACATATTTTATGTGTCGAATTTCTCTGTAATATATAATTTTCTAACACACTCTCTTTCAAATACCATGCATTGCTTTCTTAAGTTGATAATTCCACCCATATCAATGGCCCAATCCAATCCCAGGAGCACTCGGTAAGGGTTCGCATCTTCTACAATATGAATGACTTCAAATTCATCTCATACATTAGCCCCAACGATAGCTATGACCATATTTGACAATCTCCCCAATGGTATGATCTTCTATTGATTAGCCATGCACAGCTGGATAGTAGACTATTCCCACTTAGGTTCTCCCATTCACTACCAAGTCTATTTGGGTAGTACATTTGCATCAAATCCAAAGTATAGAATAAGTTTCTCTATCTCATAATCGTCGATCTATGCGGTTCGCCGCATCTGCCGACCAGTGCGCCTCTTGTGCTTATATAGTTTGTGCACCTCCCTAATTTACGTGGCTAGGGTTGTTCTTCCTGAACAACTATCTATCGGGACTTGGAGGGTTTTGATGGCCTGTTCATTGTGCAACAGCCTCATACACCCCTGCAAGAATGATTTAAATTCATCATCCCCTCTAAGGTGCATAGGTGTTTGAAGGGTAGGTGTTGCAGCATTAGTAAAGTCTTAGCGAGCTGAGTCAAAATTTCCCCTTTCTTTTGGTAGGTCCAACCCTTCTTGTTTATTTCTCACTTTATGGATAAGACGTTCCGCCTCAGCTTTTTTTGCAGCCCCAGCAGTGGCTATGCCACTGTGGGTTATAACATTAATTACTTGGTTCTTCACTTCGTGGTTCTATCTTAACCCTTTGTACGTTATGCATAGGTGTCTGTTGCTTCTCCTCCATCTTGGTTATCAGAATTAGGCAATCTTCAACCGCATGATCCAGCTGTCTACAGTATTTGCAAGACTTCTAAGTTGGGTTCGTGCAATCCCTTGCAAAGTGACCTACTTCCCCACAATTATAACAGATTACTTGGCCTCTACCCCTACATGCAATTCCTCCTCTCCCCCCTCCCCTTCCCCTGGCTGGGGAGTCTCTTATACCTATGGGGGATCTAAGCAAATCAGAGTCAAACTGTACCCTATACAGGTCTCCCTGGTCGACCATCAGATCATACGTTCAACAGTTATGTTCTTCGTGTCCTACAAACCTACAAAACCTACACCACTATTGTTTTACTTCCAAGATATATGTGGCAAGGCAGGGACAGTGATTAGTATTGTGTATCCCAGCAACACAGTAGTCATCACACAATACTATCTACCCACTTGGTCCTATAGCTTCCTTTGGGCATAGCGGGCTGGCCTTCGTCACTCGCTCCTTGTGTAGATTCTGAATCTCCATGTGGATTGCTTCTAGCTATCCTTGTATCCGCAGTACCACTAGCTGGGTATCATCTCTTGGTGTAACTTCCAATTTCATGGCAACCTCCAAGGCCTTCTCCTATGTCTCAATGGCTTGGTCAACCATAGGTATGTGCAGGTGGGGTAGAAACATAGCAATGAACCACTGTGTGTGTTTCCTGTCATTATATTGGAATCCTCCTTCTATTATCACCTTTTTTAACTATTTATTTGGTTCCCACATGGACTCAGATAGTCCTTGCTTGATATCTTTTAGGTCGTTTACTATTTGAGAGTAGAACTTAGGTTTCTTGAACTACTGCTTTAATGAATTCTTGATTTCCTCAATAGTCGCATTTTCATGTTGATTAATGCATCCCATGTACTAGTCTAACACTCTCCCTTCAAAATGAAGGGATAACTGTGCCCGTTTCACCGCATCGAATAATACATTCTGTGCAGTCCATACCGATCCTGCGACAAAGTAGAACCGATCCATCTCCTCATCTCCCATGCCTTTGAAGGTAGGTAGCTTCATCTACGAGGCCATCTTGTCTTCTGATAGAAATGAGTTGTTTCCCTATTAAATCTTGCTTCAAAATCTTCGTTGATTCTTCGAAGGTTTCTAATATGATCTTGGCTTTACCTGATCTCTCTCAAAATTCTCCTGGTCCCGGCAACATAACCATTTTTTGGCTCGAGGGGTCCTGACCCAGGTTTGAATGTTAAGGTTTTCCAACAAACTCCTATACTATTGTCCCTTTCGGCAGTGACCTACTTACGCAAGCCAAAGTCTCACCCGAAGAAGTATGGGATGGTGCCGAAACTAGGTTTTCGCACCCTGGGAGAGAGCAGGTATGTCAAGCCAGTCCACAATTATCAGATCTATACGACAAGAGGTCATTCATAGTAGTTCCAATAATTAACCATAACACAGTTATCAGATCTAATTAAGAAGCTCGCATCCATGTGCGTAATATCAACTATAATCACATAACATTATATTCGCAGCAGATTAATAGATCATAGATGCATTTACCATCAACGTAGAGAGTTCACAGCTTACAAATAGATCATATAGCTCAATTTCGCATCAACCATTATAGATCAAGTCCAGATAACATCAAATATCTCCAATAATTTGGCACATATCTATTATTACAGAAAAATACTCTTACATTCCCAAATTACCACCTGCACACACAGCCAACATGGTCCACGAACATTAGGACAACGGATGTCCATGCACACAGTTAGTAGGAGTCCTAACCTAAATAATCCTACCACGGAATTAATAGTTTGTACTTCGCCTCAATCTCTATTAATTCCTACCTATGACTCAAAAAAGGTTCATATATTCATAGTAATTTAGCCTACGCATCCAATGGTATACAAAACATGGTTTGCGGACTCTTCGTCTACCCTTGACCCATTTATAATGCATTAGGGGCTTTGAACCACCGCAAAACCCCTTCATTAGACTAAACAATACAAAATTATACGAAGATGGACAAAACTCATAGTCGTTGGGAGACCCTTCTCCAACAGGTAAGTGTTCCTAATGGAAACTAAGGATGAAGGCCTTGGAGTCCACGAGATAAATTCCTTGGGGGAACAATGATGGAAAAGAGAAATGGAAAAAAAAAAGAAAGAGTGATAAACAAGGGCAGGGAGGTGCAGGATCAATTGATTACAATGTTTAAGTCTTGGCCTGGCGATGTAAACCATGTGCTCTTCACTTAGGTTGTGCTTGTATGTGATAAGTGTGTTAATTCTAATTAAGCCCAGACATGTGTAGAGAGAAGAAAAAAAAATATGTTGTATAGCTGTAAATAAATCTAAAAATGTCTATAAAGGAAACTGAATATGATAGAAAATAAACAGTTAAATATGCATCAATTTAAACCCAAGGAGGAGGGCTTCCCAACAACTAGTCTATGAGTGGGTGAAATCTAGTTGAAATACAAAAATTTTCCTATGGATCTAAAGTCATGAGCGACAGGGATATAAAGGTCAGATCTACTGGAAAGAGGTGCAAAAAATAGCAAAAACCCAGAGGTAAAAGTGTTGCAAATTAGGTGGCAAAAGGCTACAACATGAAGGGAAATAGAGGGGACCCTAAAGGAGGATTAAAAAAATATAAAAATATGTGCTTTTAATGGATGAATAACCGATCTGAAAGTGTAGTTTCAGATCTAAAAAATGGATGAAAACACTGAAATCTCAAAATACCTTCTTGAGCTAAACTCCTCCTAAAAGGGGGGAAGCGTAGTAAAGCCCTAGGGGGCTTGGTTCCTACTTTTACAAGTAAAATTAAGCAAGTAAAAGTCCAATACGGGTGAATAGGGTGGTCATACAACCCTGAAAAATGGCCTAGAAAAACCATGAAAAATCACATCAAAATTCCCACAAAAAGAATAGGTCGAAGTTTTTGACGTGTTTTCCGCTAAGGTCGTAGTGTTCCGGAATATTTCCACTACGTGAGAGCTGAGGTCATAGGTTTTGGCCCAAAACGTGTGACCTACACTTCCGATTGTCTCAAGAGCAGGCTTTAGAAAAAGCTGTCGTCTTTGTTGTGGCTGATACCTGTTACCTACGCAAAGGGCCCAAAAACACATGAAAATTAGAATTTTTATTGTTTTAGGGTCTTAAAGGTTAAAAACAACATCACAAATGAAAAATAAGAAGTTGAAGAAAAAATGTAGGGGTTGAAGCAGCTGGTCATGCAGGGATTTGAAAAACGACAGCGTTCGTAATTATAAACCCTTGTGCAGTCTCCAGTTGTTAGTGTGAATTCCAATCCCAGGCGTACAAAAAAACTCACTTTGGTTGTCCATAACAAACAGCCCTAACATCAAAGATGGTTGTCAATTTCCTTAGATCTTCAGTTAGCGAGCAGAATAAATTCTATAGAAATCCAGATCTATTCACTTAAAGACATTAAACAACAAATAATAAACAAGAGTTTCTCCATGCATCCAATGAACAAGAAAATAATTTTTAAAGAATTTTTTGTATTGTGACACTTGGGAAGGAAACATATAAAGATGTTACTAGTCTGCCTCAATGCGATCAGTTCTTGTATGTACTGAGCGCTTCATATCTAAGACCTCTCTCTCTCTTGGTGGTGTAGAAAACGCAAACAAAATGGAACTCAAAGGGAGCTCACAAGCAAAGAGTGATCTTTAGGCAACAAAAGATATTGAATGAATGGAAAAACCCTTTTATTTGTAACAAAATATTGAGTTAGTCTAGATATTGGTGCATAATTAAAATATTATTAACCAAATATAGATTTAATTTTTGTGGAATATTTTATTATTTTTCTTGGAGGGAAAAATAATTTGAATAATAAATAAATAAATGATTTATTTATTATTTTAAGAATGTGGTTGAGTAATAATTAAATAAATAGTGATTTATTCAATTATTTATAAATGATTTAGTCAAATTTAACAAGAAATATTATTTAAATAATGTTTTAAATAATTATTCTTAGAAAATAATAAGATAAATAATGATTTATCTAATTAATTTTACTATTTTGTGTTAAATGTGACCAGGAATATTAATTAAACATTTGTTTAATTAAATATCCCTTGAGGAAAATCAAACAAATAAGGATTTATTCAATTATTCCTCACAGGGTTTCCTATTTAAACTAGAAATAACTTAATAAATTATGGGTTATTAAGTTAATTTTCAAAGTTAAAGCAATTTTACTATGGTAAAATTGGTCTTACATGGTTTGCTTTAGTCCATCTAATAGTAACAGGTTAGGTGACGAAAAATTGGTATAACACATGTGACGTTAGAAAGACAAACTGAATCACCTCAAATCCCCGCATTGGAATATAAATATTTAGTGAATTTGTTACATCCCCTCGTTAATATTCTCCCATTTTAAATAAGTTGTAATTAACTTAATTCCAAGACAAAGGGACACAGATTCCATGGTGCTTGGGGAAGGATATTTCTTGAGGGAATTTTTGTTTTAAATATTAGCCCTACTTGGCTGAGCACTTTTAAATGGGCTGAATGAGTAGCATATTTCACTAGAAAAATTATGGATAGGCCTAGGTGTCCTTTAGCTATAACAAAAAATAAGAAGCAAAAAATTTTAGTGCTAGCATGGGTTGTGTTGTCATAGGGGTTGAATTTCATGGAGCTAGAAAAAAGAGAGACAATTAGTCTATTTGGGGGAATGAATATGTAAAAGAAAAGGATAAGATAGACTCTCATGCTTTCTCATAAATATGGGGAAGGGAGGATATGATCCATGTGGCTCCAGACATGCTTAGAATTCAGTACGAGCTATCGAAAAGCTCAAAATTAAAAGTTATCATATTTCACCCAGACCATGATCAGATCATATTACTCATTGTCCTAATTCCAACGACATGTAGGACCCTCAAATATGAGTTCATATGCTCCAGATATATCCAATCAAAGTTCTAGTCAAACTAGGCCTAATGGCAGTGACTAGCATGGAAATTTTTTGGAAAAGGGTCGGTGCATAAAATGCGACAATCGGAAATGGAGAATTTGTTGCCTACTTAATTTCTCTAGTGACCATACAAAACGAGTCAAAATTTTTGGATAAATTTTATTATATATAAAAAAAATATAAAAATAAAAAGGGGTCGTTTGACCGATGGTAAAACCCTGCCAACTAGAGCCCCAACCTCGTATCAGATATATTATAATAAAAAACAAAAAGTGTGTTGGCGGTACGCTACCCTCGTCAACCATATGCCACATATGTCACATCGACCATAGCCAGTGAGGGGTTGACGGGGATCAAACCCGCCTGACGATGTGATTGGCCTGCAGCGTGGGTGGCCCCATCCCTCAATACGCCATGATCACCACCCATAACTGCCACCACATAACCATGCTGCAAGACATTCAACTCCAACCATGTGCCACAACCCATTGCTCAACGTGTGAAACTTTAATACAATGTACCATACATGGTAACTGCCAATGGTTAATATAAAAAACCGCTCCCAATTAGAAAATTCCACCAACACAAAAAATAAATCAATTATTATATGGTGGGGCTGGTGTTTCAACATTAGGACCTCCTCCCATGTATTCTTGGTGTCTGAAAACTATGCCAATGAACTTTCTTTGTTATATCTGCCCAATCATCGATATTTAATCCCAAACATTTTCCATTCGTCGATGGAGGAAGGAACGCTAAACAAAGAAGGCTTAGCTGAGCAGAACCATAACTAGTGGAACCCGGCCTGTGCGTGGAAACTATTTCAAGGAAGGAATATATCGTGATGGAATATTCCAAGGAATATTCTTATGAAGAATCAATGAGGAATATAAAATATTCCTTGGAGTGATTCAGGTGGATATCGGCAGCCAACCACCTATTCCATCTGGACTCGCAACATCAATTCTTTCAGCTTTTCACTTCTAGTAGGTTACTATTTTTAGCAGGTTTTTTAGTCCTGTACGCCTGAAGACATTTTGGGGCATTAATGATCTAGGTGGATATAGGTGGCCACCCACCTATTACATTTGAACGCTCACCATCATTTCTTTCTGTTTTCGAGTTGCATAACAACTTACTATATTTAGCATTTTTTCGGGTGCTGAACTTCCAGAGCCATTTTGAGGCCCTAAACAACGTTTTTTGGGAAAACACCAAAAGTTGTATTCCTCGGAAATATATTTCTAACTAGATATTGAGCGCATCAAACAGAGGCCAGATGCCAAAGTTATGTCCCTGAGAAGTTGAAACACCAATTTACCCAAATGGGGCCCACAATTTTGGCGCTTCATATCCTGGGGTTAGGTTTTTGGATGGTTTGGGTTTTACATTGTTTCCCAAAAATAAATAGGCCTTTGAGCCTCATTGTAACACAATTTAGGGGCTAGTAGTTGTCACTCCTCTTCTCACAGATACGGTGCTAGTACCCTAGCTTAGATATTTCCATTATGTCTGTAATAGGCCTTCAAGCCTCAATGTAACAGAGCTCATAGGCTTGCATATGCCACATCTCTTCTCAGAGATATGCTACCAGTGCCCTAGCTTGTTTCCATTATGTTTGTGAGATTATTTTAGTCATTCTTTTATGAATAAAAGGAAGAATTATTTCCGCTGCATCTCTGTATCTATGGCCATATGTGTATTATGTTGCGTTTCTACATAAATACAGATCAGTGGTATCAGAGTGGGTCTAGTATTTCTCTGTTTTTCTTTACATGTCCCCAACACAGTCAGGGTATAAGGATTTTAGGCTTGATCTCCCTTGTAAAACCCAATGACCCCACATCGTGGAAGGAAATAAAGACGAGGGAGCAAGAGATATTATAAAAATGTTGTTCAAGGAGGTCCTCGAGAAACAAAGGAACACGATGATGGATACTTTTTCCCAGATCCTTCAATGGTTTCCCACCGATGACACATCTACATCTAGCACGTCTGCCAACAGGTCCACGAAATCATGGACAAATCCAATACCAAGTTCAGTAGAATTTCCACCTGATGGAGGAATTTAATGCAATAGAGACCATTGCTTCCTAAGGAGGGAGGAATGATCCAGGTGGATATTGGTGGCCACCCAACTATTCCATTTGGACCCGTAACATCAATTCTTGTAGCTTTTCACTTCCACAGCTTAATATTTTTAGCAGGTTTTCAGGTTCTGCACACCTGAAGCCATTTTGGGGAATTAATGATCCAGGTGTATATAGCTAGCCACCCAACTATTCCATTTGAACCCCCACCATCAGTTCTTTTCGTTTCCAAGTTGCAGCACAACTTACTATATTTAGAATTTTTTGGGTCCTGAACTTCCGGAGTCATTTGGAGGCCGTAAATAACATTTTTTAGGAAAACACCAAAATTCGTAGTCCTCAGAAAGATCTTTCTAACGAGCTATTCAGCGTGTCAAATGGAGATTAGATGCCAAAGTTACATCACTGAGAAGTTGAAACACCAAATTACAAAAACACGGCCCACAATTTTGGCGCTTCATCTCCTAGGGTTAGATATTTGGATGTTTCAGGTTTTACATTGTTTCTGAACAATAGATAGGCCTTCAAGCCTCATTGTAACATAGTTCAGGGGATGGTATCCGTCACATCTCTTCTTAGGGATATGCTTCCAGTACCCTGGCTCATCTATTTCCATTATGTCTATAATAGGCCTTCGAGCCTCAATGTAACAAAGTTCATAGGCATGCGTACGCCACATCTCTTCTCAAAGATATTCTACTAGTGCCCTAGCTTGTTTCCATTATGTTTGTAAGCTTATTCTAGTCATTATTTTATTAAGAAAAGGAAGCATTATTTCCACTACATCTATGTATCTATGGCTATATGTGTATTATGTTTTGTTCCTGCATAAATCCAGATCATGGAGGGTGATATTTCACAGTGACATAATCATATCAATTTTATTGTCAAAGTAATGAGAATTTCATAGGGAACGTGATGTTCTGATCGGTTTCCTCATCTGAACAACATATATTTACTCAAATTTCACGAAGGAATATTTTAGGAATCATGAGGAATCGAAAAGATCCTTGAGGGCCCATATTTTGACCAAGTTAGAATGGGTAAACTTTATAGTCATTGTTCATAATTTCGCACCAAGAACTCAACAGTGTAGTCCATTTCATTAGAAGAGGTGTGGATTTTCTGACCATCCCTAGAAGTGGAGGTATAAGGTGCCTTTCTTTACATGTATGTATTTTTATTTTTTTTGAAGGTTAATAAAAGCGACCTCACCACTTTGAATAGACCCTCGAGATATAGCGCGCATTGGGTGAACTTCTTTACCAATCTAATGTTTTTTCTTCTAATGGTTTTCTTTCATTTCTACTTATTTCATGTGTTATGTTTTCACGGTTACATTCTCTTTAATATGCAATTTTGTATGCATATTTGAAGTAAAAATACCTCGATCAAGTTTCATATCAGAGAAGGTCTTATTGATGTGAGTTGCATGAGTGAATGCTAACTAGGAACAATCTCCAAAGAGTTGAAGAAAAATATAATTCACTTGATCAAGAAGCAGGGCATGCAGGATGAAGAGGGAAACTGGCAGATGAATATGATCAGTTGGAGGAAGAGAGAAATTGTCCCAAGAAATTCTATGCCATGGTAGAAAAAGTAGAAAAATTGTTTGTAGAATATTGTAGGTTTTAACCCTATACAAAAATTATCTACAAACGAATCTTAAAACAGAAAATAAAAATTAGCGAGCATAAAACATAACAAAGATAAACACAGAGATTTTCCCCTGGATCCCAAATCGGGATGACCAGCTTGATTTTTCATTATAATCATTTTAGTGTTACAACACACATATATATACATGGTGAAGCATACATAAACCCCAATCCATTAGCCCTATATTAGAACATAACCGTAGTTCCCTTGACTGGATCTACAAAATACTAGGGGCTGAAAACCATCGTACCCCAAAACCATGTGCAAAATCATGCACAAAACATGGCTGGGTCCGCCTATGAGTGGGTCCACAGACCAAAAAAATAAATTTTTTGGGTGCTGCCCCGGACCCCGACAGGGGGGGCTCCTGCCCCCTGCACAACGTACAGCGCGTGGGGCTAGTTGTGGAGAGAATATAACACATAACCAACATTATCCCACTTGTTGTTTTCTTTTTGCATGGGGCCATAGGAGAGCTTAGTCATTGGGCCAATTCTTCAACACCCATTGTTTCTCTACACCAAGAGAGCTTCTGACTACTCATAGACTTCGTCAATGCATCTGCAACATTCTTCAAAGTGTCCACCTTTACCAGAAACACCCTTTTAGCCTCAAACATATCTCTAACAAAGTGATATTTAACATCAATGTGCTTTTTCTTTGAATGATAAGTAGGGTTCTTAGCCAAAAAAATTGCACTTTGGCTATCATAGTCTATCCTTATAGCTTGTTGTACCAACCCCATATTTGAACAAAATCTCTGCAACCAAACTATTTCCTTTCTTGCATGAGTGGCTGCTATGTATTCTGCCTCTGTAGTTGAAAGCGCCACTACAGACTGTCTTTTACTCATCCAACTGATTGCACCTCCAAAGGCTAAACACATACCCACTTGTAGATCTTCTTTGGTCTAGATCTCCAGCCCAGTCTGCATAAAAAGAACCATGAATGTCTAACATTCTTTCCAATCCTGGTCTTCCCTGGTAGCACAAGCCATAATCACTAGTGCCACGTAAATATCTAAAAACCCGCTTCACTATTGTCCAATTCTTTTTCCATGGGTTTGACATAAACCTGCTCAATACTCCCACTGCATGTGCAATGTCTGGTCTAGTACAGACCATTGCATACATCAAGCTACCCACTACACCTGCATATGGAACATGGGACATATCCTCCTCTTCTTCCTGTGTCTTGGGACAATTTTCAGCAGATAGCTTTACACCTATAGGAATAGGAACATTCATCGGTTTACTATCCTGCATATTGAACCTCTGAAATATAGTCTCAACATAATTCCTCTGGTTTAACAAGAGCTTCCTATTTTCCCGATATCTCTTAATTTCCATGCCCAAAATATATTTTGTAGCACCAAGATCCTCCATGTCAAATTTGAAGAACATTTGGGTCTTCAAATCTTGAAAAAATTATTTGTCATTTCCAATAAACAACATATCATCCACATACAAGACCAAATAAATAACAAAACCACTAATTAATTTAAAATAAACACGATGATCCTCCTTGCTTCTAGTGAATACAAGTCCCCGTATATAGGTATCAAATTTCTGATACCACGTCCTTGCTGACTATTTTAACCCATACAGAGACTTCTTCAACATGCATACCAGTTCTTTCTTACCCTTAACCATAAAGCCTTTAGGTTGCTTCATGTAGATCTCCTCTTCTAGATCCCTGTGAAGAAATGATGTCTTCACATCCATCTTTTCTATCTCAAAATCAAATGCAACAACAATAGGTAAAAGTAATATAATAGAAGTAACTTTGGCAACAAGAGAAAAAATATCACCAAAATCAATTCCCGGCACCTGGGAATAACCTTTTTCTACCAACCGAGCTTTGTATTTCTTCACCTTTCCTTATACATTCATCTTCTTCTTAAACATGCATTTTCTCTCGATGGGCTTCCTTCCAGTCGACAACTCGACCAAATCCCATGCCTTACTTTTATGCAAGGATGCCATTTCATTAACCATGGCCTCCTCCCAGAGTTTTCCATCCTATGAATCTACTGCCTCCCTAACAGTCCTGGGATCATCATTAGTTATAGTTAAAGAAAAACTTGAACAAAAAGCAGATGGACTATACCTTTTTGGTCGCCTTCTTTCCCGAGCTGATCTTCTCACAGCTGGAGTTTGTGGCTCTTCCCCTTCTGAGTCTTCTTCTGTTATAGAGTCTGATTCATCCTCCTTTAGCTCAAACTCTATCTTCTTAGGTTCCTTTGGTATGACTTCATGTTTAACAACATCTTTCACCTCTATAAACACCACATCTCGACTGTACACAACCTTCCTTGTTTCTGGGTTCCAAAGCTTGTAACCCTTTAAACCATCCTTATACCCAATAAAGATGCACCTTTCATATTTATTATCCAACTTGGTATTTTTCTCCTTTGTAACATGTACATATGCATCACATCCAAATACCCTTAGATGTGAAAGAGAGGGTTTCTTACCAGTCCATATCTCATGTGGAGTCTTATCCTCCAACGATGATGAAGGTGATATGTTAACTAAGTAACATGTAGTCTCCACTGCCTCTGCCCAGAATTATTGTCCTAACCCGGTACCATTAAGCATGCTTCTTGCCTTTTCCATCAGTGTTCTGTTCATTCTTTCTACAACTCCATTTTGCTGAGGTGTGTATGGAGTAGTCTTCTACCATGCTATACCACAATTCTTACAAAATTCTTCAAATTCCTTCTTGCAGAACTCCCCACCATTATCTGTCCTCAATTCCTTTATCTTCTTCTCTGTCTGGTTTTCCACCAGAACCTTAAATTCTTTAAATTTGTCAAAGACTTCATATTTCTTCCTCAAGAAATATATCCATGTATTCCTTGAGAAGTCATCTATGAATGAAACATAGTACATAGAATTTCCCAGCGGTGGAACTGACACAAGTCCAAAAACATCACTATGCACAAGTTCTAATATCTTGTTCTAATATCTTGTTCGCCCTCTTAGAACCAGAAGGAAAACTCACCCGATTCTGCTTCCCATATACATAATGTTCATAGAAATCAAAATCTAGAGAGAAATTAGACCTACCTTCTACCATACCATTTCTATGTAGTATTCGAAGGCCCTTCTCTCCAATATGCCCAAGCCTTTCATGCCATAGCATGGTCTTTTCTCCAAAGACAACTAGGCTTTTCGCTTCACTTTCAGGTACCATAGAATTTTTACACCCATTAATAACAATGCTATCTTGTAGCTTGTACAGAGTTCCAGTCTGAACTCCCCGCATTAATACCAGTGCTCCCTGAACCATCTTGCAGGCATCTTTCTCGAACACTGTTTTTACACCTGCATAATCCATCTTGCTTACAGAAATAAGATTTCTAGCCAATGCAGGAATATGTAGAACACCAGGAAGTGTTCTAATCCTTCCACCTTGAAGCTTCAGCTTTAATTTTCCACATCTGATGATTCTGGCCTTCCTATCATCCCCTAGGAAGACATCACCACCATCATATTTCTCATACTCGCAGAACCACTCTCAATGGGGAGTGAAGTGAAAGGATGCACCTGAGTCAATAAAACATGACTCATGATCTACATGTGTATTTGAAGAAGAAGACAAAGACACATCCCCACCTTCATCCGAGGTGGTTTTTGCCTCTGTAGAAGGAGCATCATTAGATCCCTTTCCTTTCTCAGGAGCTTTAGATCTGTAGTCCTTTTTGTAGTGTTCTTCCTTTCCGCATTTCCAGCACACCTTTACAGACTTTCCAGGAGATTTAGATCTCCCTCTAGATTTATATGTCCCACTCAAAACCTTATTCTTTTTTCTGTTTTGGGACCTTCCTCATATAGATAAGGCATCTCCATTTTGACCCTCCATATTTCTCTGTCTCATTTCCTCCGATAGCAAGGCTGAGACAATGTCATCAAAATTCAAGGTAGTTGTATTGCTACCTATTATAATAACTAGACTCTACCACGAGTCTGGTAGAGAACACAACAAACTGATGCACTTATTTTCATCTGAGATTTTAAAATCAATAGATGACAGCTGACTTACCACAGTATTGAAGGTGTTCAGATGCTCTGTCACCAAGTCTCCATGCTTCATCCTCAGGTTATACACCTTTTTCCATAGGAACAACTTATTCACCAGAGAATTATATTGGTACAAAGTCCCAAGTTTTTCCCACAAATTCTTCATCGTAGCTTCCGCAGATACATTCAACAATACTGAATCTGAGACACACAACTATATTGTGCTCTTAGCCTTCTAATACATTTTCTTCCAGTCTTCATCTGACATTACCATTGGTTTAGTACCTGGATCTACCGCGATCCACTGTTCTTTATCCACCAGCAAATCCTCCATCTTGAGCTTCCATAACTCAAAACTCTGACCATTAAATTTCTCGATCTCTATCTTTCCGCCACTCGCCATCTTCTTTCACTCCAAGAATCGATCCTGTAGATATCCCATTGAACAGGGTCTACCTCAGGCCCAAGAAAAAAACCCCTCAGCAGAAAAGGCCTCCCCTTGAAGCCGAAATCGCTCTGATACCAAATGTAGGTTTTAACCCTATACAAAAATTATCTACAAATGAATCTTAAAACAGAAAATAAAACTTAGTGAGAGAATAAAACATAACACAGATAAACACAAAGATTTTCACCTGGATCCCAAATCGGGATGACTAGCTTGATTTTTCATTATATTCCTTTTAGTGTTACAACACACATATATATACATGCAAAAATCATACATAAACCATAATCCATTAACCCTGGATTAGAACATAACCGTAGTTTCGTTGACCGGATCTACAAAATACTAGGGGCCGAAAACCATCGTACCCCAAAACGATGTGAAAAATCATGCACAAAACATGGGTGGGTCCGCTTATGAGTGGGCCTGCACACCAGAAAAAAAAAATTTGGGGCGTTGCCCCGGACCCAGAAAAGGGGGCTGCCGCCCCCCCTATGACCCCCCTTTTGTGCTCGACACAATGTACAACATGTGGGGCTATTCATGGAAAGGATATAACACATACCCAACAAATATGAGAAGACAATGAAGCAAGAGATGAAATAATTGGATGATCATGCTCCATTCAATCATGAAGGTGGAGGAGAATAACCGCCTTCCTCCCCATATTCCAGTGAAATTTCTTCTTCTTCCTCTTCTCATCATTCCAATAGGAATCATAAGAATAAATCTAAAAATCCCTTTTTTAAGTTGGATGTCAAATTGGATTTGCCTATTTTTAGTGGAGAATCTAAGCCAGAAAAAGTAGATAACTAGATCATACTAGTTTAAATGTATTGTCACATACAAATAATAATGGAGAATGAAGCTAAGATCCAACTAGAATCCCTTCAAATGAGTGGCACTTATCTCTTCTAGTGGGAAGGAAAACTATATAAATGTAATAAGAGTAGTCGTATACTTATTTCATCCTGGTATGAGTTCATTTCTCCTTTAAGAGGAAAATCTTATGAATTGGGTTACCAACAAAAATCCATGATGGAATGGAAACATTTGAAACAAAGTAAAGGTAAAAATGTTTAGAATTTTATAGAGGATTTTATGAAAAATGAACTATCATTGAGTGTTCTCTAGACACTCCTAAGACATTGATGAAACATATTGGCTCTTTTCAAATTTTTTTTTTCATTCAATATTATTATTTAAACCTAAAAATATTGATGAAGATAATGTGAAGGTTGTACATCTTGAAAGCATGGGGAAGTATGAGAAAGAATACCACCCGAGGAGGAGAAAAAAAAGAAAGAGAATGGAAACAAAGGCCACTTGTACTCATTGCAAGAAATAAGGGCACAATGAGGATAATTTTTAGAAACTGTATCCAAAGTTGAGACCTAAGAGGAACGAAAAAAAGTGAGGCAAAAGACTGTTGAAATTGTGCAACAAGACGAAGAATTTGAATCCAAGGATGATGAAAATATCACAACTATATGATTTTCAGTTGTCCGACCAATTGACCTAGGATCAAACTTAAGCAACAAAATGAATATTGCAACTCTTTGTATTGCAGAATATGGACCTATCAAATTGGGCTTTTATTCGAGCGATGAGGAAAATATTTCAGCAGATGTTGTGCCAAAAATGTAGATAGCACCAAATGTAGCATGGCTTCAAAAACTCAAAGAAATCAACCAAAGAATTTAGGCGGATAATATTGCAGTAAGGAGACTCCTATAAGAAGGATATAAGGAGAAACAAATGTTGCAACATCAGTTACAAGAGAAGGAGGAGGCCTTGGAAAAATTAGGCATAAAAAGTCCAAGGTAAAAAGTGATTGGTTAATTTCATGTACATTTTATGAGATGATTTCATTGCTTTTGATAAACCTAATAAAATAATTGGATAAATTTTTTTGAAGAATATGGAGTATCAAGGGAAGGGCCTAGACAATAATGGGAAAGGCATTGCGAATCCCTTCAAAGTGGAGGAATTTCATCATTATGGAGGGCTTGGATATGTCAGAAAAGTGGTTGGGAAATTCTCCAAGACATCTAGTTACCAAACAATGATAGATGATTAGAAAACTTCATCACATTCTAGTGATAGAGAGGATTCCATGGGTACTAATCATAGGTGCACCATGACTAAACATTCCAAGACTATCCAGGAAATTTGGAGGAGAAATAATCATTGTAGTTACTGCAATGAGGATGGACACCAGAGAGGTGTGTGTTATATACTCCATCCCTAGAAAGAACGTTTAAAAAAAGTTTTTGGTGAAGATGTTCAACAAGAAAATCCAGCACATTCTTGGTGGTCCACTTTTTTGAGTGATATATGGTTTTACAATATATGATAGCTTGTTATGGTCACATTCTGTAAATCATGAATTCTAAATAATTGTGAAAGTGATTATATATTTTACGTCACTTTTGAAAACAATGATTATGTTTTTGGCCTTTTTTTTATATCTGTGGTATCGATTTCTATTACAATTTAAATCTAACCAAAGAGTGTGTGTTATAAACTCTTGGAAAGCATGGTGTTGTTTGAGTCATGTGTGGATTTGTATGTGATTGTAAAAAATGTACCAGATTTTCATGGAAAGGAGATGTGAAATTATAGCTTGATAAGGACACAGGAAGTGTGTAGGATATGTGCATAATTTTGGAGGACCAAATGCTCCTAAGTGGAAGGAATGATCCAGGTGGCCCCATACATGCTTAGCATTCAGAATTGGCTATGGAAAATCTCAAAAATGAAATTCTTAGATTTCACCCAGACTAAGACTAGATCGTAGTACTCGTTGTCCTAATTCAAACGACGTGAATGAAACTCAAATCCGAGTTCGTATGCTCAAGGTATAGCTGATCAAAGTTTTGGTCAAACTAGGCCTAGTGGCAGTCATTAGCAAGGGAAAAATTCACAAAAGGGTCAGCACATGAAATCCACTAGTGAGAAAGTGAGAATTTGTTGCCTACATTTCACTAGTGACCCCTAAAAATTTGGTCAAAAATTTTGGCTAGCTTATTATTATATAGAAAAAAAAAATTAAAAGTCAGTTGACTGGCAGTAAAATCTGGCCAACCAGACCCCCAGCCTCGTATCATATATATTATAATAAAAAAAATAAGTGGGTTAATAGGTTGCCACCCCCGCCAACCATATGCCACACATGTCACACGGAACATAGCCAACAAGGGGGTAATGAGGATCAAACCCACTCGACCATGTGGCTAGCCCGCTCCACGGGCGGCCCCATCCACCAATACAAAATAGTCACCACTCATAACCTCCACCATATAACCATGCTACAAAACATCCAGCTCCAATGATGTACCACAATGCATTTCACAAAGTGCCAAACTTTAATACAATTCACCATATATTTAGTAAAAAAAACTGCACCCAATTAACAAATTCCGCTAACAAAAGTAAATAAATTATTTATTAAATAGTGGGGTAAGGGTTCAACCTTGGGACCTATGTGCATATATTATCGGTGTCCGCAGCCTAAGCCACCAACCTTTTAATGCTATATCTTCCTACTCATCAATATTTAATCCCAATTTGTTTTAATTCACCGATGAAGGAAGGAGCGCTGAATGGAGAAGTTTGAGTAGAGTGAAACCACAACTGGTGGAACCTAGCTTAGACAGGGAACATTTTTACAGGAAGGAAAATTACTTCAAGTAATATTCCAAGGAATATCCTTATGCAAAATCAGTGAGGAGTCTAAAATATTCCATTTATTTTGACTTTTCACAATGACAGAGTCATATTAAGTGTATACTCAAACTAACAAGAATTTCATAGGGAACATGATGGTGTGATCGATTTCCTCAACTAAGAAACATATATTTAGTCAACTTGTGGGAAGGAATATTTTCAGAATCATGAGGAATCTAAAATATTCTTGAGGGTCCATATTTTTACCAAGTAAGAGTGGGATTAACTTTCTACTCATTTTTCACGATTTCATGCTGGGACCTCAATGATGCAATATATTTCTTCAATAGAGGTGCACATTTTCTGGCCATCCATAGAAGTGGAGGTATAAGGTGCTTCTTTTTACATGTATGTAATTTTATTTTTGCCGAATATTAATGAAAGAGACCTCCCCACTTTCATTAGATCCCAGAGACGTAGCCCACATTGGGTGAACTCCATTACCAATCTATTGTGCTTGCTTCTCAAGGTTTTCTTCAATTTCTACTTATCCATGTGATATGATTTCACGATTACATGCTCTTTAATATGAAATTTTGTATTCATTTTTGAAGTAATAAAATCTAGATCAAGAGCACATTATGATTACCCTCATGTGAATATTCACAGGAAATAAAGGACATAATGATTACACTATAAGAAAAATTCCTCCAAAGGTGGAGGTGAGAAAAAATGGAGAGAGGGATAATATTTGGTGGAAAACAGGCTCTTGAGAAACAAAAACTAGTTGAAGAGCCCTCACAAAGGATTTCTAGGTAAAAAAATTATAGAGAGCAGTGGATTTCTTGTAAGGCCGAAGAAATCATGGGAAGCTTGTGGATCGATCCTACTACATTGAAAAGTTCCACTCGGATGCTTGTGAGGGTTTTTGAACCACTAGGACTTTCCTTATGGCCAAAAATTTGTTACTTGACTCATTCATCAACAACCTGGAGGGGTTACCTCCTTTCCAATGAATAGCTTATCCACTCATGAACCTTCACTGGATGTCAACTTTCTTCTCTTGTAAGTGAGTTGAGACTCTCTATACTATTGTTTTCTCACATGAATGTTAATTATGTATAAAATGAGTGAGTGAAATCTTATGTATCTAGTGAATGAGGGAATAGTGTCCATGTGACATCCTACTTGAACTATAATATTGGTGAAGTTTATCCTCATAAGCACTCCACCTCAAGCACTGAAATCTATCTCAGGGGTGACAAATACAAGTAAGTGTGGTTGTAGATTTCCTATGGATGGGTGGATAGTTAGAGTCCCACTCTTAGTTTCCAAACCTCTTATAAGTATATAATCATGTTCTATGTTTGTGCCTATTATATCCTTTTATTGTGTTGAAACAATATTATGTAAAAGATGGTGGTGTTTTTTCCTATATGAACAATAATTACTCTATTATATATATTGGATTTATGGAATGCTTCATTTTCGTATGGAAATTATGTCTATAAATTCTCTCAACAATATTCTTCTTTCACAAATGGTAATTTTGTAAATTTCCCTGCATCTGTGTATTTGTTTGTATGAATTGTAGGCAAAGAGTTATATAGGCTCTCGGGTAGATGGCATCCATATTTATTTATAAAAATATGTCCCTAAAGACATCTTAGCAATTTCACACCATAGCCATCAACCAAATATGAGTTCCTACTATACATTTATTGAAGGAGGAAGAATGATTCCTCAAAATATTGCAATCCCCCTAGTTTATCAGCTAGATCAAGAAAGATCATGCACACATCATTGGAGGAATATTGGAAAAAAAAAAAGGTGTGCATGATATAGGAATCATGGAATAAAAGGTCACTGAAATGGGAAAGAATTTAGCTGATGTCAAACTCAGCAGAACCATGTTAAAGCAGAATCTTCAAGAAAAATAGGCAGAAAATGCAAGGTTACAAAGCCAACTGCAGCAAAAGGAAAAATAGATTACCAACATGGTAGATTTGTGAATGGAAGCAATCCAACATATACATCCTTCAAACTCTTATGCAATCTACCTAAAATAACACTGGCTGCAATTTCAGATTAAGACACTAGCATCTCATGGATCATTTCCTTCTAAAAAATGCAGGCAATTTATTGAATTTTGCAATCAACCGAGCATATGGGACAAGGTCAAGTTGGAAGAATTTTATATGCACAATCTTGTTTTGAATGATTTAAATACTTGCGACCCTAAACGTAGTTTGGGGGACATGTATTTTATTGCCTTGGCCTCTTGGATGGTCAGTGAAAAGGAAAGGGGGGAGGAGGTAAAAAGGGTGATGAGAAGGGAAAATAAGGAGCCTCTATACATAAGGGAATAGTTATTTAGCCCTAGGGGAGTCATTAAAAATCAACTCATGATATAAAATTATGCCAGCCTTAGACAAGTACCTCAGCACCCAGGCACATGCCATTGCACATTTTGATGACATTTATATATTTTTGGGAGATCAATGTGCAATGGAAATTCAAAGAACATGGAATAGACTCCCACTTAGTCTCAGGAAGATGGAATATCATACCCCGAAGAGATTGAGAAATTCCCTAGAGAGGGAACCATTGTACAAAGGGGCTATGCAGACAATGAAGATCCAATGGCTTGTCTTGAAAATCAGTCCACCTTGGTTGTTGGGATTGGATGAAAGGAAAGACCAAGGTGAGGAAGAAAATTAATGGGAAGAGGTAGAAAACAATTTTGGATTCTACCCTCCTGAGGTAACTCCTTCACTAATTCCTTGGGATGTTAGACGAGCAAATAAGGCACTAAGAGAGATGAAGAAGGAAGACTAATATGCTAAGAGGATGAAAAATAATTTGGTATGGGGGTGATGATGATAACCATCATTAGGTACTTATTGATGGGTTAATTGTCACCTTTTTAGCCTCATTGGTCTCTCTTTCTCACATTTAATGACATTGTGGTCATATTCTTCTTAATGTAGATGGTGATTAGGGATTTTCATACTTTGAATGCCTAATATGGTTTAAATGTAGGATAATCATAAAGATATGCCATTTTTGTTGAATATTGTGCAATCAAAGCTAGGAGTAGAAAATAACGAGATATTATAGGGGGGTTGAACACCTCCTAAACTTGTGAAGGCAGCCAAAGGATCCTCGAGATTCCCTCCAACAACTCAAAATCCAAGGTAGCCAAGCAAGTGGAAAACCAGGTGAACCAAAGCTCCACATCTCTTTTAGTCAAAGGGGAAAAATAACCTACTTTTTAGGGAGTTGTTGGTAGCTACCCTTTAGGTTAAACAGGGCATAGAAAGAGCTCGTTAGGATTCAAAATTAGAGATAGCTAGGAGACTCTTAGCTCTTATAATAGACTATTGTGATATTCATGGCTATGTAATGAGATTTTTTGTGAAATAAAATGAGTATTCGGAGAGCTGAGCTTGTGGGTTGGCCCAATACATTGTTCTTGGTATCTCTTGTGTATTTATGTTTACTTTCCATTCTCTTGTAGCTAGTTTATTTCATGGGTTGTAGTTAGTTTTCTTACATTTAATTTTGATATGTTTATTTTGCTTCCATTTCATGTTGTTGTAGTTAAACTATTGGATATCATGTTACATTAGCATATAAAACTCCAAAGTTGTTTGTCAAAGCCTCCCTCTCTCACCTCTTTCATTGGAGCTCGAGGAGGGAAGATATTCACCATAGACGAAAAATTTATTTGAGTTTATGATTTATTGGAAAGGATAGATAAGTTTTTGTATTTATCATGAACATGTTATGAATGATGAGTTAGGTTTCTCATTCAAATGCATAGGTAGGTTCAGTTATTAAATTCAACAAATCTTTTCCACCATTTTGATCATAGATTTTTCAATGTTAGTTGTATGAACATGTAGTTTGCTTTCATTTTTTATTAGAACAGCAGAGGAGGAGTCCACCAAAACCCATATCTTCATTTTATACCCTCCACCAAAATACTTTCAACAAAATTGCCTTCAACCCTATTGTTTTTACGTCTTCACCACAACACCGATAGCTACCTTCGTGGTGAAAAAAAGGATGTGAAAGAAGTTTTGATCTTTTCCAAGTGGTTTTCCACCTTCCACCAATCTAATTCAACCTTAATCCCATCATTCCAACCCCTTTCCTCATCATTTCAAGCCTCAAACTTCCCTCAGCCTGTTTCCTGTATCATTTCACGACATTATGTAGCACTACAGGAAACCTTGTAGCAGCGCTAGTTAGCCACTTCTTCAGCCCAGAAATTGTATCTCACCTCACCTAGACCTGACACAACCTCCAAGACACCTTAAAATATGAATCCAAGAGTCCAATACCTTCTTAAGCCACCCCATCACCTCCTTCTTTTGTTGCAAAAATAAGTATTTACAAGCATAGTTAGCTCATGAATTGATGCATTGTTAAACATAGTACTCAATCATGACATAGTTAGAGGTTAATTAGCTATTTGACCCAAAAATCTGTGATTAGATCAATTTCCATTTCTGCAAGTTTAGTTGAGAAATTTAATTTATGAATGGCACTTAGTTTAACTCTATTTCTTGCTTTAGCCTAATTGTGTATTTTTCTTGCAGATAACTAGGTGTGTCCTTTTGCTTTAAAATAGTTTCTTTCTTGGTGATAGAGTAATGTTATTGAGTTATTTACAGTCTTAGGTTTCATCCAAAAGTGTGACATATTTCATCCCTTAGAACTATCCCTAGTAGTAGCACCCCTTCGTAGGACTAAGAAGTGGACGACATCAATGGAATGCATCTGATTTGTATATAGCACTGTCATCTACAAGTTCATATGAACCACAGGTTGATAAAGTAAATAAGAGTAGCCTATAAGAGTTGCAACACTCTTGCTGCAATACAAGGGCTCACCAGTTTGGATATTTTATTTATTTGAAAAAGTGTATGTATAAGGGTTATCTTTTTCACCTTTAGTAAATTTGATTTTTTCCTATTCTGACTCAGGCTCTATTGAGAAATCAAGAAAAACTTCACCAAATTTTTGAAAAACACCCAACATTGATGCAAATTCTCCTGATATCTTTTATGACATCAAATTTTTTTTTTATAGTGAGCTTGAATGTTAGAGTAATGTTAGTTACATTTTTTTCCATCGCACTAAGCCATTGATAGCTAGGCTTAGAAAGAAAGTATTTTTTACAATGATTTTGCTGACCCATGTTAGAAGAGTGAAATAATTAAATATGTTCGAAGCTAAATTTTACAGGTATGTTGTGGTGTCTACCATTTCTACTTCATTATACATCTGTAGTAATATTAACTCTATTTGTTTCTATAATACTCATATTGCAGTTCATATTTTCTATGACACAGGAAGCATGCTTTCTGGTATAATAATGCAAGAGTTTCTTTGTCAAGGCAAGAAATGAAAGGATGTATGGACACATTTCATGGAAAAATATGGAATTTTTTCTCTTAATGGAAACCTTTTGACCAACTAATATAAGATCATTTTCAGTGCATCGAGAATGGAAAGAAGAAAAATATATATAATAACCCTAAGTTTTTGAACCTTGTTGTGGTTGTTGGTGATATTGACCATCAAAGTCCAAAGGCAGAGAAGAAGTTCAAAAAATTGAAAAGAATCACAAAATTATCAAATAGTATAACCTAAATGATCAGTTATTATGGATATGTGCACAAAATAATAGAGTACAAAATGATGATTTGTATTGTTGTATTTGTGACACAAGATGTGCCTTTATACATGTTACCATTTTCCCTTGTCAAATGTTAGTTATGTTTGCTGAAGGATCTATAATTTCACTCATAGTAGGTAGGTGCTCTTTGTTAGAGAATAAAAAAGGCAGAAATATCCTCTTCTTCTTCATTATTTACTTGTGATCTTCTTTAGTTATTATGATTTTCTTCTTATATTTCTTCTTATTAGTTGATCAAGTAAATATCAAATTAAATACACATAGATCAAGGCCACCAGATCTAGGCCATTAGCCAGGGAAAAACCCCCTTTGAGGGAGGAACCCAATTAAGATAATTCTTTCGTTCAATAGTAATTCTTGAGACTCTATACCTTGAACAGGAATTCTTCCATACCAATTCATCCTTCCTTGTGATCCTTCCTGAATCTGGTAGGAGTAGTAGCAGTGACAACAATGGAACTTCAACCTTTCTTCTTGCGACTTCAATCTTGAGGTAGAGACTTCGATCAAGTTTTCAAGACTTCCATTTAGGCACAATACAAATTCTCCAAGAAACAACATCTAGAAAAATTATCTTCTAGTTCTCCTTCACTTAGCAGCAGCAGTCTGGCAGCAACTGGTTTAACAAATGCAACAAAAAAACTTTTATAAATTATATATCCCTAACTATAGCTTAGAACACAGTGAGAGTAGCGAAAAAATTTATATTTTCTTCAACTCTATAAGTGTGCCAAAAACTAAACCCGGACATTCCATCTCCAAGCTTTCACAATTTCTCCTTGTACCAACTTCGAGATCCAATTTCTGTGTTGTAGATTGATTTATTCAAGTGAGTTTGAATCCACTATATATATGGGCTTGTGATGAGTGAAAATTCCATGAGTTAAGGCTGACTTGATCACCTTTAGGCTGACCTGGTTTGGAGGCTTGATAACTTATATTTTACTCAATACTTGACCTAATTGCATGATTCAAACGCCCAATATGGGTCAATTTAAATCTACAATAAACCTATAGACTCAAAATAAAACCTATAACTCCACAATAGGGAATTTTACCTAAAATAAATATTACACAAGAATGAATCCCATTCTTTTATAAGTCATTTAATAATAATATAAAATTATTTTTTGTATTGTTTTGACAATTACAATAAGTATTGAATCAAGTACAATTTATGAAGATCGAATCTAGTTACATTCTTCAACACTCTTTACAACTCAGTATCAATGAAATATGTAACTAGGTGAGGGTTATATAATAGAATTCAAAGAGGATAGGTACGTATTATGGCCAATATAGCTAACATATGTCACTAGGTAAAACATGTTAATAAAAAAATGAACAAATTGTTGAAGCCAATACTCCCCAGAAAATAAACAAATTATATAGATATATAGATGTGTATATATATATATATATATAATATGTATTGAGAATTAAAATATTTGTATTTTGGTTATTTGTCTCTCTCAAAGTTTAATAAATCTAAGTTAAGATGTCTTTATGTTGTTAAATCATTCGTATGGAAATGAATTGAATTGATTCTATCACTGACATAAACATTGGTTGTCTTGGTTATTATATTTCCTATAGGAAGCCTCTTCCTGTCACTCATTTTCTTCACAACAAGATCTACCACAACCATGACAACGATTTTAATTATGTTTTGGAGCATTGGGAGTAGGATTTAGTGCATTTTTAGAAAGAGGATAATTATGAGAAGTAAGAAGAAGGTTATGGGAAATGATTTATTTGGTAAATTTCTTCTAAAAATGGTGTTTTTCATGTCCATTAGGAAAAGTTCATGGCTTTTCATTATTTTATTTTATCCATGTCTTTAGAGTTATTTTATCGGTATGGTTTTGATAATGTTCCAACCACACTACTCTTCCTTTAATAGGGTTGTAGTTAGAACATTGTTCAATAGTGTTAATTATAATAAACAATTTCATCCTTTAGTGGTATTTACAATAGTATTTGATGGTACACCAGTATTTTTGGAGGGGAGAGATGTGGTTCTCTATGGTACACTAGTTCTATTTTTTTCATATACTATTGTAGGTGCACAAATACATATTATCTCTTATTTTTATCTAGATAAGAAAATTATGATGACTTTGTATTTTGTATTGACAAGGATAACTATGTATTGGAGATATACCTTGAACCTGTTAATGCATCATTTCCTTGCCCAACAGAACCATATTCCATTGGTAATGGAGTCCAATTTTTGAGCTGACATTTGTCTTCAAGACTATTTTATAATTAGTAAATCATGAAACCAATGTTGCATTTCCTTCGAGCACACAAATACCACATCCATGCAATTTTTCTTTCCTTGGTTAATATATTGCATCATTGTGTTTGATAGTTAATTAATTATACTTATATGCACAATAAATCTCTATCAAATAGAAGAGAACGATGCCCTAGTTGTTTTAGAGATATATAATATGAATTTGATTAGAAATTCCAAGGGTTATTTTGATTCTCATACTTCTATTTCACATATTTATAGAAAATTATATACTCAAATAAAAACTCAACTCAAATCAAACTAAAATAGAGAAGTCTAATTATGAATGGGTGAATGTGTGAAGATTGGTTAAAATTTCGTGAGAAAAGCACCCAAAAATTTCAATCTCCCACAAGTTCAGCCAAACGTTTCAAAAGTTTGGTCGCTTAGACAGTTTTTTTATGCCATTAATCGAACTTACTCTGATGTTTATGTTGACATCAATGATAACTGGATTTTTGGCCAGAGGTAGAAAAACCAGCGTTAAATTTTCCATCGAACATTTTTATTATAAATATACTCACCCTCAGACAATAAGAAGTTTTCCAGCATTTTTATGATGCGTGACCGTTGGAGAGAATTATGGCAGTGATGATTGGAGAGGGCTGGGAGGTATGCTTTTTTCTGTTCAGGTGTATTTCTATTTTATTTTTATGTTTTTTTTTTTTTTTTCTGATTTTAATGCTAATTTCATATTTTGCTGTGTTTGAAGGGTTTTTGCAGGATTCCTAGGTTCTGACCTGCGTCCTCGATGTGCTCGTTCAAACTCCTCATCATATGCTCTACCTCATCCTCATTTTCTCAGCCTCCTCGTCATCTTCTTTGCCTCCTCGCCATGCTCTATCTCATCATCTTAGTTGAAGGTATTCTTCCACTCTTCCACTTTTAATTCTTCCTGAAAATCCTAGGTAATGACCATAAATTATTTTGTGTTTGTCTCTAGTCAAAATATATATATATATATAGATTTGATTTTTATAGGATTTTTATATGAGAATAATATTGTTAAAGCTATATTATTTAATATGTTCATCCAAATTTGGAAATAATGGTAGTTTTTAAAATATATTAAATGGGATTTTATTTGAAAGAAGAAAAATCATATGAAATGATAGGATACCGATATAGTAATGAAAGGGAACTAATCCATAACTAATTCAATATGATTCAAGCTCATGTTAATAGTTATCTTGAATCCGTATTCACCTCATCAATCTGTAATATTGTTGTAAGTATAACGATTCAGTACATAGCTTATGGAAAATACGGTTTCATCATAGATAAAACCGTAGTTAATAGTTAGATCAAAGCATGTTCGTATCAATATTAATCACAATTTATATATGATATTACAACATATATATCACACAAAATATTGATCGTATTATTACAATAACACTATTCAAGGCATATTTGTTATATCATGCTTATTATGGAAACATGTATATGAACATTGCTTAACAACATAGAGTAAGTAGATATGAGTGGTCTTCTCAGTGCATGTATTAATCTTGTAACTAACTTGGATAAGTGAGTGATTCCCATTGAAAGTTGCTTATGACATATCATACATGAAATAATGGTATGGTGACTATCATTTATTTGATTACACATATTGGGCTTAGTAATCCATGTGGAAACAACAAACAGTATGATCTCCATGGAATACACTTATAAAATGTAACCAAAACTTTTTTTTAGCGTAATTCTTATAACTCAAATATTAATATGAGTTTCATTGCGCTCTATCTATGCAGTGTACTATATTTATATGTTCTTATTTTACCTAATCAACAGGTTAAGCGAGACCAATCTAAAACAGTGAAGCCATAACAATACTCCAAGTATGGTAATAGCTCTTAACATGTACGGAATCAATAATACTATTAATTACACTTATCTTGGTGCTTATGAGATTTCTTGAATATACATGAAAAGGAATTTTATTAAACAGATATTGTTTCTTATTCATGAGGTTGAATACAAAGTAAACATGTATGTTTTAAATATCACTAGTGGAACCATAAGAATATTGTTGTTACTGTCACCTTTGTTATGGATAATACACTACCTTACTGAGTAATCATTAGCATTGTTTATCTATGATCAGGTAAATATGAATGTCGTATGAATAGTAACAATTTGGTGATTTCACATATCATATTAGTATGGTGTATAAGGGTTCAACCCTTATGACTAGTATCATGCTAATAGTTACATCTACCTTATATACGAGCTTTTTTTAAACTATTATAGATACATGATTACCATGGAAACGGTTTAACTAAGAGCAAGAGAAAATTACACTCATTATTGATATTTACCTAATTAGTATGATATATCATCATAATGACACTTGGTGAGTAATTAATACTAGTAGGATCACTTGTATTCACAGAAACTTAAGCATGTTGATGCTTACTTCTAGATTACACTCTTAGCTTACATAAGCTAGTATCACAAGCGTTATGATCCTTATACCTTAGTTTACACTATATTTTAACATATATTATGCATATTCACTTGATCACTACTATGTGTAATATTTGATACAAGTTAGTTATATGAAGTATGTGTGTTACTTCTATATTGACTCTATTACAACTTATCAATATTTTACATACTATTCAAATTATTATGGAGAGACTCTGTAAAGTATGTGTGTTCCTACTATAATGAATATATTACAACTTATCGATATTTTACATACTATTCCACTTATTATTGATAAATTTTACCTTATTAACCACACCAAGTGATTTAAGCTATACGAGTAATAATTTCAATACATTATGGATATTACTTATACTTGTATAATATTGGATACATATACGTGTTGCAAGGATGACCAGAGTGCTCTGTATGAATACATATCATGTATAAGCTCTATGATTACTACAATTTCACTCTTTACCTTACCTCATAAGCATGTAGTTTTATATATTATAGATAATGCATAGCTTGAACACCATTGAAGATGTACCAATCCCATTTCTTGTCCTTATTCCTTGTGTCTTCGCCAAATCAATGTATTGTACTAGTTCAATTTGATGTAGATATATTCAAGTTAAGGTAAGCTATGGTTATCATACTATATAGTGTATCACCTTACTAACTAGGGGTTTAAATTACCCTTATAATATGCATCTTTTGCCTAATGGAGTTGATAGTATTAGCTGAATGACACATCATATGTGGATTAGAAGATGAAAAATCCTCCATGTATGGGAGTACCATAGTAATCATACTAAGCTATCATACCACTATTACTTTCCAGATACAACACATATGGTATAAGCTAACCCGAGATCATAAATGGTTGTCTATGGTATTGATAGTAATCATAAAACTGGTGCACTTCTATAAACTAAAATTTTATTACAACTTAAGCATCTCTAATATCACTTATCATGTTGTTATGTTTCTACTTTACTTGCTTCTATTCATAACAAGTGCTTACATATTACTCATGCTTATCACTATATTAGGGAAAACATTACCATGTGTTACCAGCTCAATGGTCTTCAACTATGCACATAGATTAATGGAATCACTTCTATGTATAAGGTCAATGTTTCAATTAAAGGATAGCTCAATTCACACATTGATATCATGGTATCACTAGTGGGAAACAATTGTAACTATGAGCATAATCATCACTATTTTTGTAATTACCTATGATATCTTGTTATACACATGTCATATTATCTTATGTTACCCTTATCCCTGTATTGCAATCAGTTACACACCCTTTAGTAATCATAACACTAGTGCAATTATATCAACTAAGCATTTATTATAGCGTAAGTATTTTCATATCAATTAACCTATTCTTATGCTTCTACTTTACCTAATTATATTCATGAAAAGTGCTTACATATTACTCATACTTATCACTATATTAGGGAAAGCCTTACAACATGTTACCATCTTAATGGGCTTCAACTATTCTGACAGATTGATGGAATCTCTTCTATGTATAAGCTTACTATTTCATTGAAAGGATTGGCTCAATTAACACATTGATATCATGGTATTACTAGTGGTTAATAGTTATAACAAGGAGCGTAATCATCACTATATCTGTAATTACACATGATATCTTGTTATATGTATGTCATATTATATTATGATACCCTTATCCCTATATTTCAATCAATTACACACCTTTTATTATGGAAAGTATTATCACCATTAGAATTCCATAATTAAACATGAACTATAAACTGTAATGGTAAAGCATACGATATAATATGATCACCTTTTCCTATAATAGCTAGTATCATTGCCATCATAGCCCTTGAATTATGCAAAGAGATGTAAAATCTTGTACACGTTAAACTGGGCTTGTTGTATAAGTCATAAGCTCATATGTATTCATATCAATGGTATTAAATAATTCCATACAATCTAATAGTATAGAATCATAACACCATCCCTATTCTTGCCAAGATGGTAAGTAGTATTACACATGTACAGTCCAATCTTCTGTAAATTTTAAGAATTAACCTAATCAAATCAATGGTATTGGGATTCCATATCATTTGCTACTTTGGTTACTAAGATAGAATTCCCACTTAGTGAACCCCATCTTACAATTGATGGGTTTCAAACTGGCTCAGATGCTCTTGATCACTTATCAAACCTTTAGGAATCATTCCACATCGGTCAATGCACCTAATAAGAAAAAACACCCTACTAAACTAGCTATTCCTTATGTCTTTGGATGGCATTGAAACTCCCTTTGAGACAACATCATAATAATCCCAATTACCGTTATCAATAGGTGCTTAGGCATGAGAACCCAAAAAGACCAGGATATGTAACTACTGGGATGTTACTAGCTAGTATTTGGGCTCTTTGAACCAATTATTTCCTCGTCCACTACTTGGAGATTAATCTTACACCTATATATTCATTTGATTTTATAGTATTTTTTTTATAAGAATAAGCTTCTTATCCTCAGAATGTTTATTATATTAATTAAAAGAATAGGAAAATTAAAAAAAATCATGCATGGGTTGCTTTGCTTGATTTGATTAAAGTCACTGATTTGTGGGTTGTCTTGCTCGTAATTAAATCCCTTGAGGATTTCAATCTAATATGACTATTTCTAGATGACATGAATCATTCTCACAACATGGTTTGGAATCTAGATTTATGAATTCCCAAGTAAGCCTTAACTTCAGGTTGTTGGTAGGTTTGAACTCTGAATTTTCTAAATTAAGCCTTAACTGCAGGCTATTAGTAGGTTTGAACTCTCAATTTCCTAGCAGTCAAGTTTGTTATAGATGCAATATGTCTTTGGGACAGTTATAATGCTTTTAAATCAAGCACTTAAAAAACGACAATATTCCTATATCATTCTCTTTCTAAAAAAACAAAACCCACCCTTTATCATTCTATATCAAATAAAATATGGTCTTTGCGCAAGGTGGAACTTTAATTTCCAATAATAGCATATCCATCATCTCAATAATTGTGATTCCAAATGTGATTGTTTATTTAAGTCCCACAGGATAGTGTGTTTGTTTCCTCAATCCATTTTATTATATTTAAAAGGAATCTTAGATAAGGCGGAGAGGGTGTCATTCTGTCCTTTTTGTAACCCTTAGAAAGAAATGGGAGATAAAGAGGACATAAAAAAGGAATATAGGAAAGAAAAAAAAACCTCTAACTTATATCCATAGATCGGTCTTTTGCATAGGTCAATGTTATCTAAATGACATGTCATGTATTACATATAAAGATATAGAATTATTGTATGATATTTATGGCACTACAATATTATTGTATGACCTTTATGACAATATAATATTTCTGATTTTTGTTAAATTTTTAAATTGTTTTGTCTTAATATCTATGTTGAAATTTTAAATTACATGTTTAAAAATATGAATTAGCTTTTATTACTTTGCACAAATAATTCATCTAGTGTTGTTTAATATTTTTACCATCAACCAGTGGCGTTTTTCCTATCATATTGTTCAGACCATACATCTGTTCACAATGCCTAAATTTACACAATTGAATGCTCATCCTTAACCAAGGGTCCGATGAAGAGATTTATGCCTCTAATCTACCTCTGTTTTTATGAAAGAACATATACAAATTTACATCCTTAATCAAGTATTTGATGAAGAGATTTTTTCCTTTGATATGCCTCTGTATTTATGATCTGCCTCTATTTTTCTGAAAGCAGAGATCCAAATTTATTTGGGAATCAATTTGATGTGGAATTTTTCTTTCATATTTGCAGTACATTTTTCAACAACGCTAGCAGTGTTGCTCTTCTTGAATTATGGGCATAAAAAATCACTTAGTGTAGCAACAAAATTATTATCATGATTTGGGGCATCATCTTCCACAATATCTCTTTGATTTGGTGCTCCAGTGTTACGAAGGAGGTTGATTGGACGTGTTAGCCTCTAATTCAACATTTGGTAAATCAATATGGTTTTTTGAAAATATATAATCTAGTTGTGACCTGCATTGCTAAATCAATTTTAAAAGTTTACTATTTCCTATATTGGAATTTGAAGAATTTCCATTAAACATTGTTATGCATTTCCGTACAACGAAATTTGATCGACTAGTTGTCTCTAAGAATTTACCTTTCAACATAGTAGGCATACATAAAAACATTTAATAGTTTGTTCCATTCGAATAATCAAGAGACCAAACCATGTTGCAACTCAAGAAGGTATGCTTCTCCTTCTCCTCAATTCAGTAAATCATAGAAAAAAATACCCATTTGAGAATCGACTACAAAGGCACACATAATGCTAGTAGTCATAAATTATAGCTAGAATTATAACTAGATATTTTGCTTTTTCACTCTTCATAGTTTGATTATTGACTCATTCCATTTGCATTTAGCCACACTGTCCTACCCAAATGGTTTTTCCAAAGATTTTTTTATTGCAACATTCCTACAATCTACAAAAAAGTTCTTGCAAGATTTGGATGCTATCAAGCTTGAGAGGAACATTTTCAAATGTATTGCAAAGATTATACCACATATAATGCTAGATACTGTATAACATGGAATCTTCATAGAAACAAATAAGTCATCACTAGTATCATCATTACTAGTCTATACTCATCATTGAAGTCATCATTGAAGAATTGATCAAAATCCATCAATCTAGTTTCATTCCCATGTGGATCATAACTATCATAGAAGGGAGAATCCTTAAAAAAAACCACCTATGATTTTAGATGACATGTCTGCTACCATTCAAAAAATTCAACATTTTTTTATCTTTACTTGAATATATCCCTAATATTCTTGGTTTTCATGTCACTATTTTGTTTTGATAGAAAACATGAGAGTATGGTCTAAAACAAAGATGAGTTTAAAACACAAAATCACTCTACATCCGAACATGGGTTTACCACACAAGTACTATTGGGGCCCTTGTTTTGAATTTTTCATGAAGAAAGATTTTGGGTTGCAGACCGGCATGTGACAGGCACAACAATGGTAAGAAGTGGAGCTGCTGAGGTTGCGGAGGAGCGGGAGATAGATGACGAGCTTGGCGCAAATAAGTGAAAATGAAGAGAATATGTGACAAAGAATAGATTTTTGAACTCATGTGCAACAGGAAGAAGCCAAAAGCAGCTAAGTAAGAACACGAGAGAAACTAGCAGTTGTGCTGGCAAGTGAATAAATAGGCTGTCACCCAGCAGAAGAAGAAGATGCACAGATACAAAGAGAGTGAAGAGGTTAGAGCAGAACGGGGCTGTAGAGAAGACACCGCAGGAGAGCTCTATTCTGGGCATGACATCCTTATATTTCCTGGCACTCTATCATTCGGTTATTGATGTAGTATCTCTCTCTCTCTCTCTCTCTCTCTCTCTGTCCTGCAGGATCTTTGTAATGGAATTTGGAAGCTCATTCTATCGAGCACTATAACTCTTGATCCTACTGAATGGTTATTAATATATTTGAAGGTTGTTGTCTTACTGTATGACGTAAATGTGTTGCATGATGTCTGTGGTACATTAAAATTTTATTTTCTTAGTATCTGGATGATGATTCAAGAAGATCTTCTACATATGATGTTATGTATGCAATTGATTCTATGTTAGCTTTGAGTTGCAAATCCATCTTTCGATACCGATCTGTTCCCCTCCTTCATGTGGTCGTGGCATGCCTAAAATGAGACCCTCTACTCTTCGGAGTTGGGTGAAAATGACAACATGGTGCTAGAGTACAACGCAATCCCTTGTTGGCCCAATCCCTGAACCTGGGTCTTGCCCGCAAGACCTGTTTCCTCACCAAAAAATGGTTGCATTGCTAGGACCCTAAAATTTATTAGGGGAACTAGATCACGGTATCAAGGATCTTTAAAGGAGAAATATGGAGATGGTGGGATAACCACCTGGACCAGTTTATAACTTAACAAGCTGAGCTAAGAATTGAAAAAGAGAAGGTGATCAGAGATCTAGTTCTCTTCTCGGATTCTGCCAGTGATTCCTACAAGATCCTTTGAGGAAAGTTCCCCAGCGAACTCTATAGCTGGCTGCGGAGGCTGTAGACCAAAGTGACTAAGGAAAAATCTCAGAATATCAACCGCAAGTGGGTACACGGAGATCCAGTGGCCCTTCATCAGTTGGATACTGAATTGAACCGAGCTATAGATTTCTGGGTAGAATCTACCTTGGATGGATATATTGTGGAGTTTGCAGTAGATTTCTACCAGTCGTTCTCTAGAGCCGAAGCTATATTCCAATCCGGACTAATAGGGAAGTTGCTGAAGGAAATTCCACTGTGGATTAAGGCCCTGATGGTGGATGAAGGGCTGATGGAATTCCAGAAATCAGGAATGGAAGTGTAAACATCTAGTGCTAGGGGAAGGGCCTGAGCAATAGATGCTACACAAAATGTGAGGCGAGGGAGTAGGGGAATGGATGCTAAAACCACAAGG
This sequence comes from Pinus albicaulis, assembly GCA_034641835.2. Classification (NCBI taxonomy): domain Eukaryota; kingdom Viridiplantae; phylum Streptophyta; class Pinopsida; order Pinales; family Pinaceae; genus Pinus; species Pinus albicaulis. Next base: position 1,454,399,351 of record CM076582.1, read on the forward strand.
AGGTTGAGGGAGCGACGTGCACATTAGAGGGTGTAGAACGCCAAAAGGTGGCGATACAGGGTGATGAGGTATTTGAAGCGGCAGGGGAATAGTCGGAAGAATAAAAGGGAGGCGCCTTGGGATATAGTGGACATAGAAGGCTAGGTGGGTCCCCTGGAAATGGCGGGGGCCGTTAAAGGAGTGCGACGGGTACATGGGAGCACAACGAGGAGGAAGAGAGAGACAATATCTAATGAAGGAGATGCAGAAGCGTGCCCCGAAGAGGATTCCCATGGCGAGTGGTATGTCACGATGCAACAATTATTCCAAGAAGCGACGACATTCATATCTCCAGGTATTTTGACTCCCCAAAGTTCAAATAGCCCGAATCCGTACCTTCCCCTTGTACTGTATAAACCCTTAAGTGATATTTTTGTTAAGTTAAAAGAGTTGAGTTGATTGAATAACAGTCAGTTGTCAGTAGCAAGGCATGGTAATAGTAGCATTACTAGTGGTATCATTATGCAACCAGGACCCGAAGGGTTCATTCTAGTTACAACTCCACAAGTGAATATGACAAGATCATTCACCCGGTACCTAGAATTTTCTGGGTGGGGTAATAATGATGTGGAATAGCACGGGTACCTCTGTGAAGCCATATGGAGGGCAAGGCAGACACCAGATGCAGGAAAGCTGATCGAATTCCAAACCACGCTGAGAGAAAGGGCATTGCACTGGTTCATAAAGTGGTTAGAGGCCCACCCGAATCTAGCAATTGTGGATGTCAAGTGGAACTTTTTCAGAGAGTTCAAGCTACCCCAAACAGACCAGAAAGGTCTGTCCGAACTGTGGGAGATTAAGCAAAGAGGAGAGACTATGTGGGAGATGATGCATAGGTTCAAAGATGCGATCGGAAAACTTAGCTACCCGATCAACCCGAATCATCAGAGGGATTGGTTCATCAAGGCTCTACTTCCCTTGACGTGAACCCCCCTCACTCAGCAAAAGATCAACAACTTGCAAGATGCTTTGGAATAGGCTATGAATATAGAGGTGATGGCGGGCTACCCTAAGGAATATAGGAGAAGGGTGGCCTTGTAAGACCCATCCCTACTGGGACTGAAACATCAGATTTCCAATCTGATCGAGAAACTTAAGGAGATGTAGCCTATCAGCCCAGCTAGGCCAAATGTTTGGTGCACACATTGCCTGGTAGAAGGACACGTGGCGACCGAGTGTCCTCAATTTCGAAACCAGGGAGTGGGGACCTCAGCAGTGGCAGTCCAGGGGGCTCCATCTATCGGAGGAGTTGCACAAATAAACTCGCAAGGGGTCTATCCACCGCAACAACCATATTCTTGGTTCCTAAATCAACCGACCCAAGCCACAACAAAGTATTGCAAAATCTGTCGAACAGTGGATCATAAACCTTGGATGTGTCCGATTTTGCAGAAGTACTCTAATGTTCTAAACAACTTCTACTGTGATTTCTGCGCTTTGACAACTCACACCATCGAACAGTGCAGAGCTCTTGACGCATTGGCAGACCAATTAGACCGACACTCCCATAGAGTGAATGAGGCTCGCAGAGGAAGAGGAGGCAGTATGAGGGGAGGCTTTACCAGAGGATGAGGTCTGCTGAGATGCTACAACTGTGATCAAGAGGGTCATGTGGCCCAAGAATTCCCCCAACCTAGACGGCCGTGGTGTTCCCAGTGCCGCGTGAACACACATGCGACAAAGGATTGTCCAGAACTTATCAAGAAGTGGGAGGAACGAGCAAGACAGAGAGGCACAAATCTGATGAGCACAAAACCTCGAGGGACAGTAAATCCAGCCATGCCAAACGTGCCCATAGTTACGTGAGGAGGAAAGAGAAAGGGGGAGGATGCTCGTGAGAAGGAGTCGATGCAGGTAATTAGGATAGCACACCCGACACAACTGATAAGGCCAAAAATGCAGAAGAAATACTTCCAGGAGGCTGCTGAAACGTTTTCCCAACTAGGGGGAGACAAATTTATTGAGTTACATGTGAATGAATATACCAGAGAATAGAGTGCTATAGGGGCTCTGATTGAGTAATGGCTCCACCTATTCCTCAAAATCGTTGACAACGCTTCCATGCGGGAACAGCTCAAGAATACCCTGGAGGAAGTGTTACAGGCGAAAGCAGGAGCAAGGGAATCCTCGGGAACAACACCACAGTATGTAAAATGAGTAAAGTGGAAAAAATGACGAATGGGAAAAGAGTTCCGGTTAGACACGCAAGTTGTAGGATTTCAAATTAGGGACACCATGCTGGATTTGGGATTTGATGTCAACATCCTACCCCAGAAGACTTGGGAAGTTCTAGGGTGACCACGAATGACTTATTCGTTGATCTAGCTTAGGACGGCAAACCATTACTGAATTGTGCCAATCAGCAGACTCGAAGACGTCGACGTGGACATCGCAGGGGTAAATACCTACACAGAGTTTGAGGTAATAGATATTATGGGAGACAAAGATCTGTATCTTTCATTGCTAGGAATCGACTGGGCTTTTGAAAACTATTCCATCATTGATTTCAAGAAGGATTTAATGATTTTTTAAGATGGGGAAGTTAGGGTAACTCAGCCTCTTGACCCGTATCAAGGTTCGAGATATACAAAAATAGTAGATAACAGGGAAGATGGTTAGCTATTGGATAACCTCTATTAGATGACAACAGGGAAGAGGGAGGATTACATCAACCTGACAATGACTGGATCCGTCAGCTGGTGAAGTGTCCAGAGCTCGGAGCTGGGCTCTGAAATCGGTTGGGAGGATTGGAAACAAGGTAGATATGAGACCAGCAGAAGGAGATGGACCAATATTGCAAGAATCCATTGGATTGGGGCTGAGTTAAGGGAGTACCCCACCTTTTCCAATATGAAAGCACTAAATACCTTCATTGCGAAGGTAGAAGACAAGGTACCTGAGGAAAATAGAATACCACTCTTGGACATGGCGTTACAGTCCACATCAGCCAGGTGGTGGAAAAATCACCACAACTCCTTGACGCGGTGGAGTTGTGTTGCGACGAATTTGAGGGTGTGGTTTAATAAAGATGAAGGGCCTTGAAGCAAGCAAAGATACCAAGGAAATTCTACTCCATACCATCTGAAGGTCTGTCAGGAGCAGTGGCGAAGTGTGGGATACCCAGAGGAGCTATGGGTACATCAATTTGTCCACTCCTTGGATACCATTCCTCACACTTGCTACTTATAGGAAGAGAGGAAGAGGGGGACCAGTTCTTGGTAGGAGGTTGCAGACAAATTTGTTCAGTGCTTCTCGTTTAAGGGTAAGACAGACTTGATATCCCAAGAATTATATGCCATAAAAGGAATACTATTCTTCCCTGATCAGAGCGTCGACGCGAGGCCAGTGGTGTTGAACCTCGACAGTAGACTCAAGTTGGCTTGTGAAAGGATTGATAGTGAGCCAGAAGATGACATTCTAGAGGACTTGAGACACCTCTACTTTGAAGAGATCGAAGGAGAGCAGAACATAAAATAAGATCCTACCACCAAAGGAATCCATCTACTTCTGCTAAGGACTAATTAGCTAAATATCGGCATGGAGGAAAAACCCAGGTTGGCTACAGTTGTGGACTACTAGGACGAGGAGATGAAAAAGGAAATTTTTAGTCTCCTCCAGGAATACGAAGACCTATTCCCTTCATCGGTTGTATATTTAAAAGGGATCAAAGGGGATCTCGCAGAGATGAGGATTATATTGAAGCTAGACGCCAGGTTAGTAAAGCATCGCCCTTACTGGCTGAACCCATGGATAAAGGAGAAGGTCAAAATAGAGATTGAAAAAATGCTAAAGGTAGGCCTAATCTTCCCTATGGAAGAAGCAGAGTGGGTGAGTCCCATCATCATTCAAAATAAGAAAGAAAAATCCGAAATCCTTGTCTGTGTGGACTACCGAAGTTTGAACAACGCCTGCATCCATGACCCATTCCCCACCCCATTCAGCGACGAAGTACTAGACAATGTTGTGGGTAATGGGGCATAATCCTTCACTGATGGGTTCTCAGGATATCATCAGGTGCGCATCATGGAAGAGTACAAGAATAAAATGACATTCACCACAGAGTGGGGGTATTTTTCATATCACGTGATGCCGTTTGGGTTGAAGAACACACCTGCCGTGTTTTCTAGGATTATCATAGATTCCTTCCAGGAATATATTCATAAGTTCCTGGAAGTATACATGGACGACTAGACCATCTACAGCTTGCTGAAGGATCACACCACCCTGCTACGCATAATTTTTGACCGGTGCCGACAATTGCAAATTTCATTAAACCTGAAGAAATGCATCTTTGTGGTTCCGTTCATAATGCTTCTAGAACATCTGGTGTGCAGGAAAGGGGTCTGTGTCAACCCCACCAAGGTGGTAGTGATCATCCACATGGAAGCACCAGAGACGATGAAGCAGTTGAGATCACCACTAGGGCACACGGGTTATTACAAGTGATTCATCAGAAACTATGCGAAGATAATTTCTCTGTTGGAAAAGTTACTGCGAAAGTCAGAGGTGTTCCAGTGGACAGATGACTGCAGACTATCCCTCAACACGTTAAAGGAGAAGCTAGAAACTGTGCCCATTCTGGTTCACTTGGATAGGGATAAGCAGTTCCATGTGCATATTGATGCTTCTGGTATTGCACTTGGGGCTATCTTAGCACAACCAGGGGAGACGAAAGTTGACCACCTAGTTTACTTTTCCAGTCGCAAGATGTCTAATGTGGAGCGGAATTAAACTACCATAGAGAGGGAGGCACTAGCCATGGTGTACTCACTCCAGAAGTTCTGCCAATATCTCCTAGGAGGTAAGTTCAAATTCTTCACTGACCACTCTGCCTTGAAATACCTAGTCAACAAGCTAGTTTTGGAAGGTCGGATATGCCGATGGCTCTTACTCTTTCAAGAATTCACCTTCGAAGTGATTGTAAAGCCTGGGAGGCTAAATGTTGGGCCAGATCACTTACCCTGATTGGAGACTGGCGAAAATGAGGGCTCTCTAGATGATGAGTTTCCTGATGCTGGTCTTTTCCAAGTAGAAGCCATACCAGTTTACTTGGCCGACATCACAACATACCTCACCACGGGGCAGTGTCCTCAGCACTATACCCTGATCTAGAAATGACACCTGGTCATCCGCGTCGCTGACTACCAACTGATTGCAGGGTAGTTGTGAAAATTGGGGCTTGACGAGATTCTACGGAGGTGTGTCCTCGACTATGAATGCGAAGCCGTTCTGTGGGAATGCCATCGCAACATCGCAGTAGGACACGTGGGGGTGAAACCCACAGCTAGGAAAGTACTACAAGCTAGACTATGGTGGCCGACAGTCCATGCCGATAGTAAATCTTTTGTCAAGAAATGTGATGTTTGTCAGAGAACAGGGAGGCCCTCTCACAGGGACAAGCTCCCACTACACTCGGTGAACGTATTGCAATCGTTCGAGAAGTGGGTTGTCGACTTTGTAGGTCTCATAACACCTGTATCCAGGCATTAAAAGGCTTGACACATCATCACTGCCACAGAATATCTCACCCGATGGGTCGAAGCAACAATGGTAAGGGATTGTATGGTAGAGATGGCAGCCCGGTTTATCTTTGAAAACATTATCAGCAGATTTGGTTGCCCAAGGAGCTTAACCAGTGATCAAGCTACACACTTCCTTAATGAAACAATCAAATCACTGCTAGACACTTTCATGATACAACAACACAAGAGCAGCCCGTACCACACATAGGAAAATGGCACTATAGAAGAGTTTAACAAAATCCTCGGAAAAGGCTTGACGAAGATCTGCAATTATAGAGGAGAGGAATAACCTGTTTTTGAGTTTTTATTAATAACCCGAGTTTTTTTAGTTGCTTGAAGAAGATCTGCAATGACAAACAGGATGATTAGGATGAACGTCTACCAGCCACACTGTGGGCCTACCGAACAATAGTGAAGCACTTGATGAATCAAACACCTTTCCAGCTGGTGTATGGCTGTGAAGCTCTAATTCCCATCGAGTTCACTATACCGAGCCTTCTGACCACCCTCAATTTCTCAGAGGAGGAATCACTACAGGACCGCCTGCACAAATTATAGGAACTTAACGAGGCAAGGTTCCTTGTCGAGTTTCATCAAAAAGTTCAGAAAGAAAGGTAGAAGGCGTCACATGATCGACACATTAAGAGAAAAACATTCTAGGTTGGCGGCAAGGTTCTGCTATATGATAGTAGGTTCCAAAAATTTCCAGGGAAAATATAGATGCACTGGTTGGGACCCTATTTTGTCATTGACATTAAGGATTTTGGAGCAGTTCGGTTGGCCCAACTTGACAGTACTATTTTACCTAGCTGGGTGAATGGTGCATGCCAGAAGCCTTACCATAACTAATTTTCTTTCATTTTTTGTCAATAACTCTGGCACCTAAGAGAAGTAAGTAGAATAATGTAGTTGAATAACTCTCTCACACCCGAGATGAGCATAGGTAGAGTCATTTGTCCATGCATAAGTCATCAATAATAGCTGGGTTGCGGGGACCGCAACACAACCGATTGTGTTCAGGGAAGGGCGAGTCCAACATGCCATCCCTGTAGGATAAGAAAATGTGTCAAGTGTTAGTCCCCATCATTTCATTCAGTACTTGTGTCAGTCCATAGGATTTCTAGGATTTGCAACATAAATTTCCATAATTAGATGTAACCTTGCAATAATCATTTTGCCATAATTATAAGTAACCTCAGTTGTCGCGTCCGCCCATTTGCCCACACCTCCACACCATCCAACTCATCTGCCACCATATTAGATCCAATAACCTGGAACCTACTCAATGGGGACCACGGGACAGAGGCTGACTCGAGTACCACAGTGGTACCACCGACCAACCCTGCTGTGGACCCCGAGACCACTTTTACCGACCTAGTCACACAAATGGAACAAATAGTTGCAAACACAGCTGGTCCAATCCCTGAGACTACTCCGCTCCAGCAACCCATCCAAGAATATCAAGGGGAGTGACCGGACCTGAACATGGCGGAATCTGCACCCCATCAAACTCTGCCACTATCCCCTAAAGGATATTCAACAAAATTAGTTGCCATTGGGAAACCACTTCAGGAGCAGCGACCACATCAAGGTACTTCAGGGACCGAAAGCATGGAGACGTGGGGCATGACTCAGCTATACCACTTCATCTAGAGGGTAGCCCAATCGGTAGAAAGGCTCCACTCCGAGCTACAAAAAATATGTGAGCAACAGCAGAAATAGATATTCACGCTTACTGAACAACATGAGCAGCTCACAAGGGAAAACGGGAAGCTACAGAACTAGGTAGATGAGGTGGCCAGGGTTTTCAAGGAGATGTGGCATGCAGTGATGCCCCACTACAATCAGATGCCAGCAGAGGTGCAGGACAAATATGTAGTAGAGTGAGAAATTCACCTCAGGGTGGCTTACCTAAACCTCCACTAGGAGAATACAACGCTCTGGGTGGCATTGGCAGCACAACTAGTGCTACCCAACCCAGCGGCAGTCTACACAACACAGATTTCAGAGAAGCAAGGCTAGGTAACCAAGATGCCAAAAGTTCTCAGTACTGTAGCCTGAGATGCCTACAACCTCCTGAAAGGTCTAAAAGAATGCTCCATGGCCATTACAGTGAAGAAACAACTAATTTCGGCTCAGCTGCAACAACTCTCCAAAGAAATACAAGATGCCACAGACCCTTCGAAGCTGGACCAACTGTACGCCCAGGCGGATGCCCTAGAGCTCCAGATTTAGCAGGTAGAAGAGACTTCGACGGCCTCCAAGAAGGAAATTTTAGAGCGTCGCCAGCACCTACAGATAAGTGCCGGATGATGCAGTAGTTGGACGCCGAGGCCGGGACCCAAGTTAGTACTGTATTTGGCACTGTACCGACAAAAGTCGGTCAGGAAACTGTTACCAAGATCATGGTGAAGACAGACACATTATTGCAGGGTTGGTAGCAAGCTGTGGTCACCATCCACAAGCTTAAGGCTTCAACTTTGAACAAGGTCCCAGAGTTGGGGCCCTTGCTTGGACAGCAAGGGGAAGGTGCACAACATGAATAGGGCATAGGGTCAAGCGGAGCAATGGAGGTGGAGAAAGTGATCTGTGATTGACTCGGGACGATTCAAGAGACTGTGGTCATGGCCTGTTGGGGGCCTTGTTTTGAATTTTACATGAAGACAGATTTTGGGTTGCATATCGGCACGTGGCTAGCGCAACAACAGTAGGCAACGGAGCTACCGAGGTTGTGGAGGAGCGAGAGATAGACAACGAGGTTGGCGTAGACAAGTGCAGACGAAGAGAATATTGAGAAAACAACATATTGTGGAACTCATGTGCAATAGGAAGAAGCTGAAAGCAGCTGAGTAAGAACATGAGAGAAACTAACAGTTGTGCTGGCGGGTGAATAAATAGGCCATCACCCAGTAGAAGAAGAAGATGCACAGATACAAAAAGAGCGAAGAGGTTAGAGTAGAACGGGGCTAAAGAGCACTCACCACAGGAGAGCTCTGTTCTGGGCACGACATCCTTGTATTTCCTGGGTCTCTATCATTCAGTTATTGCTTTAGTATCTCTCTCTCTCTCTATCCTGTGGGACCTTTGTAATGGAATTTGGAAGCTCATTCTGTCGAGCACTGTAACTCTTGATCTTGTTGAATGGTTATTAATATATTTTAATGTTGTTGTCTTACTGTATGACTTAAATGTGTTGCATTATTTCTATGGTACTTTAAAATTTTATTTGCTTAGTATCTGCATGATGATTTGAGAAAATATTCTACATATGATGCTATGTATGCAATTGATTCTATGTTAGCTTCGAGTTGTGGATCCATCTTCCAATACCGATCTGTCCCCCTCCTTCATGTGGTCGCGGCACACCTTGGGTGAGACTCTCTGCTCTTCGGAGTAAGGTGAAAATTACGGCGTGGTGCTAGACTACAGCGGACTCCCTTGTTGGCCCAATCCCCGAACCTGGGTCTTTCATTCAAGACCTGTTTCCTCGCCAACAAGTACTCTACATATTCATTTGAAAATTGTTTAAATCCTCTAATATAATTTCCAAAAAAATTTGATTAGCTTCCTCGGCGTTGCAACCACAATATTAAAAAAAAATTTCTGGTTGTGCTTGTTACAGATATGTGGAAATTATTTACTTCAAGATATCCCTCATCTTCTTGGTTTTCAAATCAATATTTTGTTTGGATAGAAAGCATGAGAATATGGTAATGGGTTTACCCACAAGCACTCTACATATTCATTTGAAATATATGTTTATACTTTTTTATTACATGCCATCTACCTCAAAAATTACTTTTCGATTATACATGTCATACACCTCATAGGTGTTCATTATCACCTCAACATCCATAATGGCTAAGATGTGTTGTTAGTCATTTTCATTGATAGTAACTATTATTAAAAAATTAAATAAATAAATGCAGGGATGGTCCTAGTGTTTTTGGAAAACATGTAGATGTCATTTCTCCCATAAACTAAGGCATTTTCAATAAATGTTCATTTAATGTTTTATTGAATTGGATTTTTTCAATGATAGAAAAGGTCACTAAACATGGTTAAAAAATGGATATTATGCATAGGTGTTTCTTGTTATCCCAATCCGAGGAATTCGATGATTACATATGTGCTATGAAATATTATGAAAAACAAAGTCCTCGAAAGGAAAATCAATATACCCGGAAGAGCAACAAATAATGAAGCATATTATATTACATTCATAAAAAGATTGGGAATAGCTAGGGCGTATGGATCCATTTGAATTGTATTTTTCACCAATTCTAAACTTATGTTAAACCAGATGAAAGCCGTGTACGAAGTTAATAAGGACAGGCTAAAAAAACTACATTCAAAATCAAACAATATTGTTAGAAAATTTAAATAATTTAGTATAATACATTGTGAAAATTTTAATAAGATGTCTCGTGATATATTGTATGGGGAAATCCCAATTCAATATTATTCTATGAAATATTAATTAGTCTTAAGACACTCCCCATAAAAATTTATTGATGGACATTGTAAGATATCTTTGATATGTACGTTGTTTTTAGTTATAAATGTGTCATTTTTAATGACCATGTGTTTTTTCTCAATTATATACCAAGTGCGCTCCCAATATGTAAGCACAAATTGGTGAACTTCATGTTTTAGAAAAATTTGTATTTAATTTTCAAAATGTGCACCCACTATGTAAGCACAACTTGGTGAAATTCATGTTTTAGAAAATTTTGTATCTAATTTTCAATTTGAAAATGACTTCAACAAATTATTCTATAAATAGTCAAGTGAGCTTTACACATCAATTTGTGCTCCAAAATTTGTGCAAATTACGTCAATTTTTTGAATTCTTTTGAAATCTTTTGCAATAGTAATTTTAAAAATAATTATAAGTGCACGAGGTAAATTTTTAAAAATCATGCATATATGTAGTTTTAGATATCCACATATATCATGGATGATCATTTTCCACATGATTCTTCTAGGTGAACATCAATAGAGTCCCATGCGTCTACGAGAGAGGGGGATCATGGATAGAGAGATGTGCATGGTGTTCATGTTATTTACATGTATACATACCCATACATACATGTATAGATATGGAATTTATTTTTTTATTAATATAGTGAGTTAAATTAAATTTTAATAAATTTCATTTTTTAAGAGTTAAGAGGGAAAGAGTATCTACTCAATCAATGGAGGGCCATGGTTCATGCAATCTACTCTATCATGTGTTTGTATGTATGTACGTGAGTATATTTGAATTGATTAGAAATTCTGTATTTTTTATGAAGCTTCACTCTCGTCGCATGAGGGTGGTGGTGGTGGTACACATTCCCCTGCTGGCCAATGAATTGGTGGTGGCCAATTGCGTGAGGGTGGTGGAACACATTCCTCTAATGTCCAATCAATGGGTGGTATTGTTGGTTCTCAACCAATGGGTTGTGGCCAATCAATGGGTGGTCATGCTGGTTCTAAACCATCTCTTGGTGGGGATGATGCTACTCACCAATCTCGATGTGGACATCAGTCTGAATATTATTATCATGATTATTTTTTAAAAATATTTATATCATTTTTTTAATGGTTAAAAAAAAAATTGTACAAATTTTTTGACATGTGTTTTTTATTTATAAATAATTTTTATATTGATGTAGAGGGTGAAAATGTTGCTTGAAAAAGACATAGGCTAGATCGTGTAATTCAAGAAGAAGGTTGTACATCAACCACCACTTATCCATCTGAAATTTTCGATTATTTACCTTGGGAAAGAAACATCCAAAAATGCACATTAAAAAAGTGTGAACATCTTTATTCAAAACTTATGAAAGATCATGGGAGTTTGAAACTCCCTGCAAAGAGTTGAGAAAGCTTACAAATAGTTACGCAGTCTCTAAGAACTCTTCTATATGTTTAAAAAAATCTTGGGCCAACCACTGATACCTTTATAGAAGTGATGAGAAAAATAAAGCAGTGATGGGTCCTGATACATGGGATGTTATTGCAAATAGGGTTACAAAAGAAATTTCAAAATATGTGTTTAATTTCAAAGAAGGGTCGAAAATAAATACGTTGAAGGTGAAATATTTTAAGCACCCTAATATAGCCTACTATTTGTATGAAAAACACCTTGCAGCCTATGGAATACTACAATGGAATGATGAGGTTCTTGTTTATTTTTCAAAAATATTTTATGAAAAATTGTTTTTGGGAAAGAAACCTAGTTATAGTGACCTTCCTTCTGAATTTTTTGGTCCTGGGAAAGGTTTATTATGTCACCGTAGGGGCACTAGGGGTGATGTTGATTTGCCTCGCCCTACGCCACCTTTGGTAAGTCGACCTCATCGTATGGAAAATTTGTTGTCAGAGATGGATGCCACTTCTCAAATTAGTCGAGAAGTAAGGGATTCGATCATAAACAACATTCAGACTGGACTTGGTGGAATTGATATTGGTCTGAATCAACAAAGAGCACGAGATAATGAACGTGTTAATTTGGTGTATAATACATATGATGAGATAGATAACATGAGTATTCAAGAGCTTAGATCATATGAAAATCATTGTCGCAATGGATGGCGGGACGTAATTCTTCATGAGGAAAAGGGCGTGGGATCGATATGTGTTAATGGTTAACTTGGATATTCAAATGTAATTTGTTATTTACATATATATAAATGTTTTCTTGTATGTGTTATTCTAACATAAATTTATCATATGTACACCATTTTCAGTTTACACAAATGTTGAATTTTGGTAATATCATGGTTCAAGGTTTAGGTTCTACCTATCGAAATGATAATTTGGAAAATGTTAGTATTTTTTAAGAGTTTATGATGTTGATGTACAATTATTATGCTATTATTATTTTGAAATATCATGATGTGTATATTTTTAAAAGAAATAATTATGTGTACACGTGTATATAATTAAATGTTAACAAATTCTGCTTACATCTGATGTTTTTGCAATGGAGAAACCCTCTTCTTCCTTATTAGGATATGTGCCAAATATTCTGTTTTCAAAAGTATTCAATTTTCACTTATGTTTCAAGTCATAAATTGAAGTGAAATTTTCATTAAAAAATTAGATAGATATTGAGTTATTTTATTGTTTTAATTTTTTTACTATAATTTTAGGTTTGTGGAGATGATTTATGTTCTCCAAGGAATTTAGTGATGGAGTCAATGATGGGGATAGGAACATCCAAACAATTTGAAGAAAGCGTATAACAATTTTTTTAATATTATTGCATTAGTTTATGCATTTCCATTTGAAAAAAATTAAAAATTTAATATATATATATATATATATCTATATATATATATATATTGTACAACTTAACCTAGAGGATGCATTGATGCAGGGCCAACACGGGACAATGGAGAGGGAACTACATAAGGTATTGCATGGAATTTTTTTGTTTTTTTTTTGTTTTTGTTTTATTGAAGTTCTACATTCTCATTCAATTTTAAAAAATCAAATTTTAATTTTAGTACATGCATATATGCTTATATATATATATATATATATATATATATATATATATATATATATATATATATATATTATTGGGAAACCAGCTCCAAAAATAGAAGAAAAGAGATATCAACACCTTAGAAATAAGCCACTTCGAGGGGGAAACCTCCAATACATTACATGAATGAACAATTCTTGGATGATACAAATTACAAAACCTCCTTTCTATATATAGGAGTCCTTGGTGCCACAATGTAATCCTAGTGGGGCCACAATGTAATCCTAGCCGACCTAACAATAATAATTTAAGGGCACAATAATAACAATATGGGGGTTACAGGGGTACAAATAATAAAAATAAGGGGGTTACAATAACAACAATAAGGGACTATACTAGTAATATATGAACCTAACATGCCCCTCTCCTTCAAAAAAGTGTTGTCCTCAATGCTTCAGTAGCTCTGGGTGCTTCTATATAAAATGGTCATCCTCCCATATAGAATCTTGAGTGGGTAAGTTCTTCCACTTGGTGAGATACTTTGAAATTGATCGATTCCTTAGCTGTCGAGTTCTTTTTTCCAAAACTTCTTTAGGTTCCAATATGATTTTTCCTTCCTCATCAGGTTATGGAAATATTGTTTGAACTGGAATATTTTCACCTATAAACTTCTTTAAGCATGAAACATGGAGAACTGGATGCACTCGTGAAGAAGTAGGAAGCTCCAATTTGTATGCCATAGTACCAATCTTTTGCAACACGTTGTAAGGACCATAGTACTTTGGCAATAATTTATTATCCTTATTAGCTTGCTTGAGGGACATTTTTTTTATGGTTGTAGTCGTAAAAACACCCAGTATCCTACATCAAAACTTCTCTCATTGCAATCTTGATCTGCTTGTTGTTTCGTTCTATTTTGTGCCAAATTCAGGTTATCCTTTAAGAGTTGGAGAACTTCTTGTTGATGCTCGAGGTGATCTTCCACTGCTTGAACCTTCAATATTTCTCTTAAAGATGATGTGATGGAAGGTGGATGATATCTATAAAGTTCCATAAGTTGGGTCATTTTTGCTACAGTATGGAAGGAAGTGTTATACCACCATTTAGCGAGAGGTAACCACTTGACCCATTGTGTTTGTTTATCAGATATAAAACAATGAAGATATCCTTCCAAACATTTATTTACTATCTCATTTTGACCATTGGAATCAGGGTGATAATATGAGCTATGAGCTAATTGAGTACCCAAACAAGAAAATAACTCCGTCCAAAAATTTCTAGTAAAAATGGGATCTTTGTCGCTCACAATAACCCTTGGGTTCCCATGTAGCTTTTGAATTGTGTCCATAAATGTAGTAACAATTGTACTTGCTTTAAATGGATGAGATCATGCACAAAAGTGTGCATACTTGGTAATTCTATCAACTACCACCATGATGACACTCTTTCCTTCAGACATAGGTAAACCTGTGATAAAATCCATTCAAATATCCTCCCAATGTTGACTTGGAATGGATAAAGGTTCTAGAAGACCCAGGGTCTTAATTGTCTCAAATTTATTCTGTTGGCAAACCAAACATTCTGCCACAAAATTTTGAATAGCAAATTTAAGGCCATCCCAAAAAAATCTTTCTTCACCCTGTGGTAAGTTTTTAAAAATCCTGAGTGTCTTCCTAAAGGAGAAGTGTGCAATTCCAAAAGAATATTTTGTTTCAGTTGGGAATTCTTGCAAATATATAAGCAATCTTTGTACCATAAGGAATCATTTTTCAAACTAAATGTATTAGATTTACTAGCATCTTGCTGAAAATTTTGAATGAGTGTCCACACTTCTTCGTCCTTCTTCCATTCATCTCTTTCTTCAATTATCCAATCTAGTTGAATAATAGAAATGGAAAAAAACAATGCTTCCACCTCTTCATTATTTCTTGAGAGTGCATCTGCAACAACATTTAGCTTCCTTTTTTTGTAGATTATTTCAAAGTCATAACCCAACATCTTTGTGACCCATTTTTCTGCTCTTCTGAAGATAGTCTTTGTTCCAAAAAGTGTTTAAGACTATCATGATCAGTTTTTACCTTGAAACGTCTTCCCATTAGGTAAGTTCACCATTTCTTTAGTTCATGCAGTATTTCTAACATTTCCTTCTCATAAATAGGTTTCTGTAAATACTTTCCTTTGATTGGATGACTTTCAAAAGCAATGGGTCTTCCTTCTTGCATTAAAACAACACCAATTCCATTTGCTAAGGCATCACATTCAACAATAAAGGTTTTTGTGAAGTCTGGCGTAGCTAAGACCGGTGCTAGGCACATTGTCTCTTTAAGATGTTCAAAGGACTTAGTTGCTTCAGGAGTCCATGCAAATGCATCTTTCTTGAATAATGTTGTTAGAGGTGTTGCTATTCTCCCATAATTCTTAACAAACTTTCTATAATACCCTGTTAACCTAAGAGATCCTCGCAACTTCTTTATGGCTATGGGGAATTTCCATTCCTTAATGGCCTTAATTTTGTTAGGGTCTACCTTAACACCCTTGTGAGATATAATATGACCCAGATATTCCACCTCTTGTACTCCAAAGAAATAGTTGGATGGTTTTTCATATAAGTGTTTCTCCTGCAATAGTTTGAGCACCCTATCAACATGTTGAACATCATCCTTCCAAGACTTGCTGTAGATCAGTATATCATCAAAAAAATACTAGCACAAATTTTCTAAGGAAGGGTTTGAAAATGGAATTCATCAACCCTTGAAATGTAGAAGGTGCACTGGTAAGGCCAAAAGGCATGACCAAAAATTCATAATGACCCTCATGAGTTCGAAACATTGTTTTCGGAATATCTTCAGTCTTCATTCTAATTTGATGATATCCTGAACGAATATCCAACTTGGTAAAATAAATTTCTCCATGTAATTCATCCAATAATTCATCAACCAAAAGAACGGGAAATTTATCTTTAATGGTGAGCTTATTGAGCACCCTATAATCCGGACACATGCGCCATGATCCATCCTTCTTGTGTACCAATACTACAGGAGAAGAGAAAGAACTTTGACTAGGTTGAATTATACCCACCTCTAACATTTCTATAATCATACGTTCAATTTCTCTCTTTTGGAAATAAGGATATCTATAAGGCCTAATGTTGGAGGAACAATTCCTGGAATCAAATGAATATCATGATCATGATCATGAATAGGTGGGAGCACTTTGGGAGTTTCAAACTCCTTGGAATGATTGTCCTAGGCTTTTTGGAGATCTGCAGAAATATATGATTTTGATGTTGGAATGTCTAGTGAGCATAATTGTGCAATTACACCTCGTTTTTATTTATTTAGAAGCTTTGTCATGACATTATAGATTATTCTGTTTTACAACTTCCCTAAAATACCCCGTAATTCAATATCCTTTCGTTCTGAAAAAAATTTCAAGAAAAGTTCTTGAAAATTAAAAACTACCATCCTCAAATATTATAACCATTGTACTCCTAGTAAAATATTAGCACATCCCATAGGAATAGAAAGCATTGGACTATTCAATACATATTCCCCCATGGTTAGCTTGATATTATGGAATTTTATAGAGAAATTTATAGTTCATCCATTTGTAGCCATCACTTCACATTCTGGTGATGTATATAGGAAACAATTCAATTCCTTGGATACCTTACAATGAATACAATTATGGGTGCTACCTGAATCAATCAAAACTATTAAATTTTTCTTCTTGATATGTCCTCCTATATTGAGAGTTTGAGGAGTCTTAATTCCTGCCAATGCATTAAAAAATATGGTTGGACTCATTTATTCCACTTCTAGGGCTGGTTCCTAGTGTATACCCCCTTGTTGTTAATTTTCTTCTTCCTCTTCACAATCTATGTAAAATAATTTCTTCTCAGCACACTTATGACCTTTAGTGTTTTTTCTATCACAAATGTAGCAAATCCCTTTTGCTCTTTTTTCTTCCGATTGTTGTGGTGTCAACCTTGTAGGTTTTGGAAATCTAGGAGTAGCAAACTTCCATATTTATAGAAGTGAGTGGTAGGCTTCTTTGTTTCCATAATTTTACATTCAATTTTTCTTGCCAACTTGAATTCCTTCTCCAATGAATCAGGTTCCAAAACTCGAACTTAATTTTTGATGTTATCCTTTAAAGTATCTATAAAAAGATCAATCCTGTGTTCCTCTGGAATATTAGTTACCCTTATATTCAATTTTTGAAAGTCCCCAATGTTCTACACCACTAAACCCTTTTGTTTGAGATTTATCAATTGGATGAAGAAGGTGTTGCTTTTTGTATCCTCATAATGTGCTATCATTTCCTCCGTAAAAATTGACCAGGTGACAATTTTGTTACGGGAGCAAAGCCATCGATACCATAAAAATTTATTTTTTTCTAAATGTAAAGTTGCAATGCATAACTTTTGTGTGTTTTTCACATTATTGACATCAAAATATTGCTCCATCTGTAGTATCCATGTTACGGGATCCTTGCCATCAAACTTCCTCATATCCATATTTGGACTATGTTGGTTCTTTAATCCAACATTAGAGTTTATGAAATCACGATTAACATTTATTTTGTTCTCATCATGATTTTCATCTACTACCTTTTCACCATTAGGAATAATTTCTTGTATCAACTTTGACAAACCTTCCTTCAAACCTTCCATGTCTTTCTTCAAACCTTACATTTTCTCTTCAATACCATCATTTTAACTTCCATACCATTCTTAAAACCATCCATCGTAACCTCCATGCCTTTCTTCAAACCATCCATATTAGCTTCCATGCTTTTCTTCAAAACATCCATTTCATTTTTGGTTGCTGTTTGCGAGAGCGAATTTTGGTGCACTTTCTCTTGTAATTTTGATAGATCATGTTGCAATTAGTCGTCTTCATGAGTCGTAGTAGAGTACTCGGAGTGATCAATGGGTGTTGAATTATTTTTAGGAGGCATTTTAGAACCCAATACTGATATATATGCTCAATAGGCCTTTGGAATCACTTAAAAATTATTTTTCAAACAAGACTTATGCAATTTGAAAAAACAAAACACACATTTTTCTTGATTTTGAGGAGCTTGATATTGAAATTGTATTATCTCTGTGATTTTGGATCTTCAATATTTGAAATTCGGCCTTGACGTAGCCCCCTAAATATTCTCTCAAATTCCATAGGTCTGACTTGATTTGGAGTCTTCGAGACAATGTTATTTCAAATCTCCCACAATGACCTAATTATGGAATAGTTTAGTAGAGTGAAATTGTATGACTTTCCACGTGTCACTGTTTGCTCATTTCGCTCTAAAATTTATAGTCAGGAAACTACAGTCCGTGTACTTCCAGTCACTTTTTACAAAATTCCAATTTGATTCTTAGAGAGAGAGTTATGAATATTTTCCCAAGATCACCTCTTTCAGATGAAATTCAGGAGCCTGAAAAAGACCTAACTTCCACAGATTGTATCTCCAAATATATTGTGAACCAAGCTTTAAAATTTTGTGATGATGTTTCTCAGGATTTCAGCTTCACTCTCTAAACTTTCAGCTTCTAAACCTTTGTAGAAAAAAATTTATAGTGAAAATTCCACGATGACCTTTTTAAATGAAATTTAGGAGACTGAAAAAAGACCTAAATTCCATAGATAATATCTCAAAAATATTGTGAACCAAGCTCTGAAATATTGCAATGATGTTCCTCAGGATTTTTGCTTCACACTCTAAAAATTTCAGCTTTTGAAACTTCGTAGAAAAAAAGTTATAGTGAAAATGCCACGATGACCTGTTTGGAGCAACAAAACCTTATAATCCAAATCTCTATTATCGAATGTTGGGAAAGCAGCTCCAAAAATAGAAGAAAAGGGATATCAACGCCTTAGAAATAAGCCTTTTCGAGGGGGCAACCTCCAATACATTAAATGAATGAACAACTCTTGGATGACACAAATACAAAACCTCCTTTCTATATATGGGAGTTCATGGGGCTACAATGTAATCCTAGTGGGGCCACAATGCAATCCTAGCTGACCTAACAATAATAATTTAAGGGCACAATAATAATAATATGGGGGTTACAGGGGTACAATATAACAATAAGGGGGTTACAATAACAACAATAAGGGACTATACTAGTAATACAGGGAGCTAACACACACATGTATATATATATATATACTGCCAACAAGGGAAAGTGGAGGGGGAACTACATGACATATTGCATGAATTTTTTTTTTCATTTTCTTTTATGAAGTTCTACATTCTCATTCAATTTTAAAACATTAAATTTTAATTTTAATGCACACGTACAAAAATTTGTTATACATGTGTATATATATGAAATTGCACATTGTGCAGGTTCCTCATTCTTCAGATGATAGCACAAGGAGGCCGTTGGAAGGAAAATACATTGTAGCCAAATTCTGTATTTGATTGATGCACACAACATTTTATTTTATCTATTCCTTTTATAGTACATGTTATATTTACTTTTCTATATAACTTGATACTTCTAACACTTGATACATTGTTATATTTACTTTTATTGAGGTATTGCATGAATTTTTTTTTTTCATTTTTTTGTGTGAAGTTCTACATTCTCATTCAATTTTAAAACATTAAATTTTAATTTTAATGTACACGTAAAAAAATTTGTTATAGATGTGTATATATATGAAATTGCACATTATGTAGGTTCCTCATTCTTTAGATGATAACACAAGGAGGCTGTTGGAAGGAAAATACATTGTAGCCAAATTCTCTATTTAATTGATGCACACAACATTTTATTTTATCTATTTCTTTTATAGTACATGTTATATTTAATTTTATTGAATGATATAAATTTTGGACATATTTTACATGTTGGATAGTTGAACTAGTTTTACTTTTTATTCAATGATTTTAAATTTTGGCTAGTTATATTTGTCGTGTGAGTGTGATTTGATGCTTTTAAAGGTTAAATACATATATTTAAGTTAATGAATATGTAGAAATGAAAGAAAATTTGAATTTAATTCATACATTTTACATTTAAAATCATGATTATAATGTTAATATACAATAGATATATATACATCTAAAAACAATCGTAAAATTCTAGGTGTACATAGATATGTCTAAAAAAATCATAAAATTTTAAAATTGTATTAAAAAATATGGTGTACAACATTTTTCATTAATGTGCATAAAATTAAATATCTCATACCAGAGAATGTATGAAATTGTTTAAGACCAAACAATGTATGTATGTGTACATGTATAAATTACTACTTGTGTGCATGTGAAAACATAATATAAATATAATCAAATCCTCAATACGCTTGTACATAATGGACAATATACATATAACCTCAAGTATATTAACATATTATTAATAAAGTACAACTTAAGAATGCACAAAAAAAGGAAAAAAAGAATACTTGAGTTTTGCAAGCTCTCAAAGATGAATCAAAGGAGAATAAATTGTTGGGAAGTTCAATAAAAAAAATTATAATGGAATGCCATCCTCAGTGATCTGTTCATGGTCATCTTTTGACATTTTCCATTTCTTAACTTTTTATTTTTTCTTTGATTGAACTTATCTCAACTTTATATGTGTTGCACAGACGAAGTGACTATATTGACAACTTATGACATCAAGTTCATAGTCTTGAAAGTAAACAATATTATGGATTTGATGAGTTTTCTGGAAAGACTAACCTTTCAGTATAAAAAACCCTTTGTCGTATATAAACCCATTATCATCATAGTCTTCCAATATTTTCATATTTCGTTTAATGAAACACATCAAATAATACTTGACATTTTCTACGTTGTTAGCAGGTGAAACTACAACAAAAACAACTCCTCCACAATAAAATAAGTACATAAATTTAGATCATAATTAACATGAAACATTGACTTTATAATTACCATATCTACTTTATTTTATTATCTATTTCTAGATCTCTATCATTTGAAAGAAATTGAAATGTTACCTTCTCTAACAAGATCAGAAACTCGATCACTTCAGATGATACTACAGTGTCCACTGATTGTATCTCTTCAAAGTTTGTAACAAACATTTTCCCCTTTATATTTAGTTTTGTATGGTGTCAATATTTTACATACATATTATTTTGACAAACATCATTGGATTCAATGTCGCCTATGAATAAATGACAAAAACAATAATATTTTCTTTTATGAAATGAAAATACATTTTGGTACTCATTTGTTTTAATTGAATGCAATTTTCGAGTCCCTTTTATTATTTCAGCGTCATTTCCAATCAATATATCTACATCTTGGACCCCAATATGCCAAAAAAACCTATATGGAAAATTCGAACAAGAATATAAATAAGTTATTTAAAATAAAATTTATATATGATGAAAGATAATAATGGCAATAAATAATGTTTAAAATTAGAAAATGAATAAAAATAAGATCATATGCTAAAGTTATATATATTTGTTCAAGTTATTTTGTATATATGTATATGTACGTTTCTACTTCCCTTGACTGGTTAGTCTCATGGCTTAGTACAACGATGAATCATTGAACAACTTGTTCAAATGAGATAAGTTGGTCTACAGAGAGGTCCATTTGATATCCTCGAAGTGCTCATTTTATACATGACCCTGCACTATCATGTTCTCCTTTTCCATGACCAGTCTCAAAGAAATTCCAAAAATGTTTAATGTGGGTTTTCATACAAAGACGACACAACCAAAATAATGATCATGAAGATTTGAATTGACTTGCACATCCATCTGACCATATCCAATGTTCATTGAATTTTATTCCAAGACCTTTCAATGATTCATAAATATTATCAAAACAAATGTTGTACATAATGTGTATCATGTGTATGATCGTCGTTGATATAAAAGTGATATTCTTTAATAACGTGCCAATTTTCACTAGTGCTTTCTATATGAGCAACACTTTGTTCAGTGTGTCTATATAGAATATGGAAAAGCATAGAGACTTGGTCAGAATGATAATATTCACTCTGTATTTCATTTCGTGCAACAAATTAGTATTTCTCTGCAAAACAAAATATTAACAAAATGGTCCCTCGTGGAAAAAATTCACCGGATTTTTTGAATTGCAAGTCCTGCCATAGAGCTCTATGGGAATTCTTGGTGTATTTATAAAATTCTGTCTCAAAAATTCTCAAAAACTCTATCACAAAAATTTATACTTCTTCTAAATAAATCCTTTTAGCATTTTTAGTACTACTTGAACCAATCAATGTATGAATATATTCATATCTCTTCCATTTCCCTTTAATGTTGGAAAACGATTGATCATTTATATCAATATGACATTTGTTGTGAAATAAAATAAAATTTCCACAATGATCACATTTTTTTACCACAAACACATTTCTTTTGGTAAAATAATTCATGGCTTTCTCTTTCACTTAGAATTTGGGATATGAAATCATGGAGTGGAAGGACAAGGTGAATTTTTCCAAAATGCTTTACCAAATTAAGCAATATGTCATATTATAATTGAAATTCCACATGATAACGAAAAACAAAGTGTCGAGTACATTGATGGGTTTAACATGCCATGGTTTTTGTTGCACAAAAGCATTGATTGAGACATTAATTCCACAGTTATATTCTATGAAATTATTGAACAAATATATCTGAGTGGTGTCCAAGATATGATTTGCATGTTCTTCGTACTTATTTTGTGTTATTATTCGCCGCATCACATCCCTTTATTTTGGTGAAACACATGAATTTTTCATCCAATATTCATATATTATTTTTTTAACATCCTCGCCAAGTCTTTCTTTGTATGGTTTCTGACAAATAAATGTCCTAGAAGCGAGCTCATCATTTAAATATATTAGCAATCGAAATTTCTGATCTTTGTGCAATGTTTTTCATGAGGTCCCTAATTCTTGTACAATTCTCTTTAGTACTAGATGAAACCACTCCCAATTGTATTCCTCTACCGACATCTAAATCACTTTTATTTCTAGAACTTCCAATGGAATTTAGATCACTATTTATATTTTGTATCACATTTTTCTTCATTTTTTAATATTTCGTTGATTTGCGAATACCCAATAGAGTTGTAGCTTATTTTAATTTCTTTGATGTTAAGGGACTTCTCAAAATTTGTGCTTGAATTACCAGATTTTCATCTTTGAAGAGCATATCAATAATGCACTTAACAGGATATTGTATAACATGGTCAGAGTTTTTATCTCCATATGTGTCAATGTTAACATTTTCTAACATCTCATCATCGATATTGATTTCATCTGTACATATGAGAATTAAATGTACGAAATGAGTTTAAATATTAAATAAATAATTAAATTAAAATATAGCATTTGAATGAAATTGAAAAATTATTAAAAAAGTATAATTTTAATAATACACATGATATATATATATATACATGCCTAGTCATTCAATTTCCTTACTTGAATTTCTTTCAACATTTTCAACATCTTCAATCATTGGTTCAATATATTTTTAACTTTGTCTTTCAATATTTTCTATCTCAGCACCAATGCTATGAGGAATATGTCTCTCTATTTGCATTGAAAAATATTTTTCAAATTAGTTCATCAAATAAAAATTAAGTTTCACAATATAATAATTAAATTTTAAATATTATTTATAATATTTAAATTTACATACCTGCTTCTACTTCTAGTTGAAGTTGATTTTCCCTTTCAATATTTGAGCGTTCTTCTCTAATTTTTTTGTGATATTCTCTTCTATATTCTCTATGAGCCTCAAGGTTTTTCGTTCAATCATATTTTCTCTTGCAATTTCTTTGATTTCCCATCATAATTTATTATGAAGCTCAAAAAATTTCCTTCAAAATTTAGACAAAAAATCACTTCAAACAATTATCAGAAAAGATTTAATCTCAAAAAAACTCACTTTCAAAGTTTTTCACAAAAGAATAGCTCGACACAAAACACTTACTTTAAAAAAAAATTCACTTTAAAAATTATTCCAAA
Organism: Pinus albicaulis; assembly: GCA_034641835.2. Lineage (NCBI taxonomy): Eukaryota > Viridiplantae > Streptophyta > Pinopsida > Pinales > Pinaceae > Pinus > Pinus albicaulis. The sequence continues at coordinate 1,454,423,376 of CM076582.1, forward strand.
AAGATGTCTTTTAAAAAGGAAGCTCAAAATATTTCCTTCAAAGTCCTCCAAATAGATCTCACTTTAAAATTTAAACAAAAACTCACTTTAAAAAATCATTATAAAAGATTTACTTCAGCCCAAAACACTTACTCTAAAAAAATTTCACTTTAAAAATACACCAAAAAATGTCTTTTGAAAATTCAACCCAAAAATTTTCCTTTGAAAATTCAACCCTAAAAGTTTCCTTTCAAAATTCAACCCAAATAAATTCCTTTCAAAATTCAGCCCAAAAAATTTCTTTTGCAAATTCAGTTGAAAAAAGTTCCTTTTAAAATTTTGCCCAAAAAATCTCCTTTGCAAATTCAATAGAAATGAAAAAATGTGCAAAAATAATGTTTCCATTTTCAGCTATTTATAGAGTTGCAATTTTATTTATTTTTTTAAGTTACTTTATCGAATTTTATCGGGCCGATGTAATTTGCAATCAAAAGTTTGGCCAAACTTTTTTTTTTGTTAAAATTAGTGGGAGAAGGCGGTGATAAAAGTTTAATTGAGCTACTACAAAAGTTCGGTCGAACTAAAACGTCTGCAACTATGTTGCAGCTTCGCTCTGAACACATTTCTTCAACTTTGGAATTGTTAAACTCCATCAAATTTTATTAATTAACTTTCAAAACCAAGACTAGAATTTGCAAAATTCAACCTACTTTCAAGAGATATAACTTTTACGGAATTCTATAGATATTTATGAATTTTAATTAATTTTGTAATAAAATGGGTGAAAAATATTTCTGAAGTTTGTTATGATTCATTGAAATCAAAATTTTGTATCTCTCAAAATACACTGCAAAAAATTGAAACATTTGCGGTGCATTACATTGGTATGTCGTCTGTAATCGATAGTTTTTAGATTTTTAATTTATAACTAATATGTTGAGAAACTTGATGTAGACCGAAACATATTCAAAATAAGAAATTCTTTCATATTGGTTCAGTTCAAAATATCCTAGTAATTATGATATGAATTAGTCGGTATCGTAAATATAATGATACCAAAGTAGAATCTGTCTAGATTGTTGTAGCGCATTTTTTTTCTCAAAAACACCAAGTTATCAAAGAATACACCAGCGCTTCTCAACATGACTTTTTATGAATCCCTTGATTGTTAAATAACACGCAATGAAAGAGTTATTAAGTTCACATATCAAATGTGAATAAACGAATTCCAAAAAATAAGTAATAGAAAGCCAATAAAATTTATTGCAAGTTTTATCTTTATCGTATAATGAAATTCTAAATAGAAAATTTGTTTTGGCTTGCAGAAATTATAAAAATGATATTTTTTTCTCAAAAAAGTGCAAAAAGTGTAACCCAACATCACATGTTCACCTCATATGCAATTCATAATTATAAAAAATATTTTAACACACTTAATAACTCTAAATTTAAAAGATAAGTTTTTCCTCCAATAATTTAAATTTAGGTATTGAGTATGCAATATAATTTCTTTTGGTTTTCTAAGAGCTCCTCTTCCTTTAATATAAAGAGAGAAGTTAAGGGCCCAAGACAAAGAAGCATGTGTCTAGAGTAAAATTTAGCTCCCTTAATTTTAAGTAGCATGGTTTTTGCTGTATAAAAATGATATTTCAACTTACATTTGCAAATAATAACCAATAATAACTATCTACATTAATGATTTCACAACAAATTAATATATATTTTTTAACCTATTAAATATAAAATAACTTAATATTAATTTAAAACAAATACAAATAAAAAAAATATGTAACCAAATCTATTTTATATAAACTAAGATTATTTATATGCCTCTTCTGTCAACTTTCTCATCATTAACAATATGATTTTGACTAAATTATATTTCTGAATCATCTCGCAACCAATTACAAAATAATTTATTTTAAAGGACACTCTAATAAATTTTGATCCATAATCAGATTAAAGTTGGCCCATAATGGTGCGCATGAAAGCTGATGGAAATATTCGTATGCTACCCAACAATTAAACTTGGCTAAGTTAAGTGGAAGTCAAAAGCTAACTTTACTTTAACACCATATTCCACCTCCATTGTGATAAAAATGAAAATAGAAAATCCTTAATAGTTTTCCATGATTTACCTTTAACGTGTGATGTCTGAGTATTAAATTTCATAGTGAAAGCATGCTGCCCAAATTTTAGATCATCGAGATTGCTTCTGAAATTTACACTTCTTTTAGCTTTATCCTTTCTATTTATTGATCAATATGGAAGTGATATGGAAATTAATCAACAAAATAGAATAACACAAACGTACATATTTTATGGTTAGAATAATACACTAACATGACCACAGCTTGTGGAAAATAGTGGAAGTTGATAATTTACCTTCTGCTAGAGTTGCTCATTAGATTAATGATTATGATGTTGATGGTTAATTATTATAGTTCTTTCTCATATAATTATTGATGGTTAAGAGGGATTGTTGAATTTTGTAATTATGCTTGGTCTTCATAATTAGTATTTTTGGACCTTGATGTATATGTAAGCATGCTCTTCATGTTAGATTCAAACATAAAATATTAAAAGACTTGTTCTTCATGTCGTTTGCAAGAGAATAATTTTGGAAATTTAAATTTTAAATTTTGTGGCTCAAAATTAGCAAATTTGGGTTCCTCCTAGTCAAGTCAACCCCTTCAAGTGTTCAATTTGGCCTCATTTGTGATGGCACCCTTTCAGCACAATAGATTCCTATATAGGTTTACTTTTCCTCCACCAATTGGCACACAACTTAATATATTTTTCTAACAAGCTTGTTCACAAGCTCGTATTTTCTAAGGAGAAGATAAACTTGGATATGAGGTACAAAATAAGATAACCTTGAGTCTCAAATTTAGGGATCAATATGAGGATAAATATTTTTCATGGAAGAAAAGAAGCAGGCCAAAGTGTTGAATAAGACTGATGTAATAAGAACAATCCTTTTGTTACAAAGAACCTCTGTGAAGAGACCTAATTTATGTGGAAGGACCAAACTCTAAGAAAGGAAAAAGGTGTAATTTCACGTATAACTAATCAAAGTGTTTTTTTTGGGAGGATGAGTTGACTAGGATGGAGGATATTATGAAACCAAATCCAAAAATAAAATAAAGGAGAGTTTAATGTGTTATAATTCAACCACTTCGAGGGGCCAACCTCCTTTACATTACAGAAAAGAAAAATGATTCGGTGATACAAATGACAAAACCTTTTTATATATATAGGAGTCCATGGGGTACCAATATAATCCTAGCCAACCTAACACTAATAATTTAAGGGTACAATAATAAAAATATGGGGGTTACAGGGGTACAAAAATAACAATAAGGGGGTTACACTAAAAACAATAAGAGACCACACTATAAATCTAGGGACCTAACATGCCCCTCTCATTCAAAAAAGTGTTGTCCTCAATGCTTGAGTAGCTCTGGATGCTTCTGTATAAAATTCTCATCCTCCCATGTAGAATCTTCAGTGGGTAAGTTCTTCCACTTGATGGGATACTATGAAATTGATCGATTTCATAGCTGTCGAGTTCTTGTTTCCATGACTACTTCAGGTTCCAATATGATTTTTACTTCCTCATAAAGTTCTGGAAATATTTTTTGAAATGGAAGTTTGTCACCTATAACCTTCCTTAAGCTTGAAACATGGAAAACTAGATGCACTCGCGAAGAAGAAGGAAGCTCCAATTTGTATGCGATAGTACCAATATTTTGCAACATCTTGTAAGGACCATAATAATTTGGAGATAATTATTATCCTTCTTAGCTTGCTTAAGGGATATTTGTTTGTATTGTTGTAATCGTAAAAATACCCAGTCTCCTACATCAAAAATTCTCTTGCTAGAATGTTGATCTGCCTATTGTTTCATTTGATTCTGTGCCAAGTTTAGGCTATCCTTTAAGTTTTGGAGAACTTATTGTTGATGCTCAATGTGATATTCCACTATTAGAACCTTATAGTTTTCTCTTAAAGACAATGTGATGGATGGTGGATGATATCCATAAAGTGCCATAAATGGGGTCATTTCTACTGCATTATGGAAGGAACTGTTATACCAAAATTTAGCCATAGGTAACCACTTGACACATTGTGTTTGTTTATCAAATACAAAACAAGAAAGATATCATTCCAAAAATTTGTTTACTATCTCAATTGGACCATGAGATTGAGGATGATAAGATGAGCTATGACCTAGTTGAGTAGCAAAACAAGAAAATAAATTCATCCAAAAATTTCGAGTAAAAATGGGATCTCTGTCACTTACAATAATCTTTGGGTTTCCATGTAGCTTTTGAATTGTTTCCATAAATACATTAGAAATCGTAATTGCTTTAAATGGATGATATAATGCATGAAAGTGTGCATACTTTGTAAGTCTATCAACTACCACCATGATTATACTCTTTCATTCAGAGTTAGGTAAACCTGTGATAAAATCCATTGAAATCTCGTCCCAGTGTTGACTTGGAATGGATAAAGGTTATACAAGACTCGGGGTCTTCATTGTCTCAAATTTATTTTTCTATCAAAACAAACATTCCACCACAAAATTTTGAATATCAGATTTAAGGCCATCCCAAAAAAAAAATCTTCACCCTGTGGTAAATTTTTAAAAATCTCGAGTGTCCTCCTAAAGGAGAAGTGTAGAAATTATACAACATGCATGTATATCTTGGATTCACCTGATCTAACAATGTACTAAAGTTAAAAATGAATTTCTTCTACAAATATTTTACGGAATTAAAAAACACAATCGCTAATCACATGAAGTAAAGAAGAGTCAAATCAAACAAAACACAGATAATTTCCTGGAGAAATATTAAGGCTTAAAACCCCACTACCTTCTATTTTATATTCAGCATGGACCATGAAACAATTACATAAAAAACCCTTCTCACAAGAGCCCTCCAGTACTCAGCTAATTGTCTCACATTGTCATAAAAAAAATGACCAATACTTAGCAAATTTACTGCCTCCAGACAACCCTCATGGCTTGTGCAATCCCCGATGAATGCAATCCATAAAAGGTAGGAATTTTGGCCTTCCTTGACTGTGCAAGTATCATGGTCACTCCAATGGGTGAATGGTTGTATGTGTGCAACACAGTAATCCTACAACTGATTGTCAAATTCCCTTTCACCTAGATCTCAACTGGGTGTCCAGTAGATCTGACATGCATGTAGCTAATAATAGTAAATCCTCAGTTTCATTTGAGATCACTGATTTTTAATTAATTAATATTTAATTCAATTGATCTCTCAATAGTGTACCTTCAGTTAAAACTACCACAACTGAGTTTAACTCACTTAATTGAGTTAAGCTAATGACAACCTACATTAAATAATGCACCACTACACTTTGAACTCTGTTACAACTAGAATGACTCTGCATGCCTCACCAACTACCTCTAACTCGAAATATACTAGATAACTCAATTTATCACTCTTACTTAACTATTTTAAGTTATCATTGAGAATAGATTACAATTTATTTTCCATCTTAATTAAGGGATAACTAAAATAAACATGCCCCCAAAAATAACACTCTGGACCTCACCCTACTATAGGCTCTTAACACATTAGGGGTGGGTGCTGAAATTTTCTTGTTGGATCTCAACAATCCCTCTCAACAAGAAAGGGATTATCATTCACCCTGATCCTATCTCCATGGTATTCAATTTTTCTCCTGGTGAGCACGTTTGTCAGAATATCTGCATCCTGATCTTTCCTGGGAATGTAATGAAGCAACATTATCCTTCTCTGCACAAAATATCTGAGATTATGGTACCAGATATCTATATGCTTTGACCTATCATGAAACAAAGGATTAATTGAGAGTTTAATGCAACTCTGATTATAACAATGAATCACTACAAAATCCATATAATAATCAAACAAACCAACCAAGATATTTCTCTTCCAGATAGCCTCACATGTAGATTGACTTGTTTCCATGTATTCTACTCCGCTAAATTGACTGCCAAAAATAGTTGTTTCCTGTTGTACCAAGAAACTGTTGCCTATCGTATGATGAAGATCCCTCCTGGTGTGCTCTTTTTGTCTGATGGGCTGTCCACCCAATATACATCCATGACGCCTTGAAGCTTCACTCCCTCTATCTGTCTGTACCATAGACCATGCTATGATGTGCTCCTCAGGTATCTCAAGACATGCTTTCACACCTTCCAAAAGATCTTAACAGGATTAAACATAGCTTGACTCATCTGGTTAACTGCGTAGAAAATTTCTAGTCTCGTTTTCACTATGTACATCAGTGAACCAACTAAGTACCGGTATATAGTTGCAAGCACTACCTCTCCAGAAGTAGCATCCTCTCTCCTACAATTTCCTGGAAGAGGAGTATCCATGGGTTTTCAACTATCCATGCGAAACTTACCCAGTATCTCCTTTGCATATTTTCCTTGACACACAAAAATTTCACCATCCCACTGCCATATTTCCAATCCATTGAAATTATGAAGGAGTCCCATGTCCTTCATTTCAAACTCCCCTGAAATATCCTCCTTGCATGGGTGTATCAGCTGCTCACCACTAGTCAATATTAGATCATCAACATAAATGAAAATAATCAATAGCTTACCCTCAACCACTATATGTTTACATCTTCTTCACTTTTTGTGAAGCCTAGTTCGGTGAAATAGTTGTTTATGTGAGTGTACTAAGCACAGGGTGCTTGCTTCAGCCCATACCATGCTATTTTGAGTCGGCACACATGTGACTCATTGTTGAAGATATCGAAACCTTCAAGCTACTCTATGTACACCTCTTCCTCAAAGATCTCATTGAGAAACATAGTTTTCACATCCATCTCATGAATGCACCAACCCATATGCGCTGAGAGCGTAATGATGGATCTTATGGATGAATACCTTGCAACTAGTGAAAAAGTCTCATCATAATCTATCCCCTCGATTTGTGAGAATCTTTAGGCCACAAAGCTAGCCTTGCATTTCTCCACACTCCCATCAACAGCTTGCTTTACTGATTTTTCGACCGGTCTTGGGACTATCTCCGATGCAATATTCTTGAAAATGGAGTCATACTCCTCCACCATTGCATCAACCCATGTTCTTTGCTGCACTTCTTCTTGAAAGGAATATGGTTCGGTCACAATACATTTTCTCATAAGAGCCATGTATCTAGATACATTGGTGGCCATGTATCTGTTTGAACTCTCTCAAGGATCCCCGAAGCTCAGTTCTCATTATCATGAAAGGTGGCCTTTACATATTTTACCATATTACATCCCTTGCATGTGCCTAATTGCATAAGTGTACCCATGCAAAGACTAGTATAAATATGCTGCATGAATTTCAAGGCTCCATGGTGAAGATATCCCAATCTCCTGTGCCATAGTTCACCCTCATCCTGACTCACCACTTGATCTGCCTTTCCCATCATTGTTGCGCAACCATATACCTCTAGCTCCTAGATATTCTTAACTCGAATCCCTATCCTCTTGGATTGTCTCGTTGTTTTATGTCGTAGGAAAGCTTTTCCTTCTATAGAAACAACATGATAGCCTCTATCCTCCAACATTGTGATTAATACTAAATTTTTCTTCGAAACTGCTACATGCATTACATATTTTAATTGAAATGGTTTACCTAACTGCCTCTTGAAGGTAATGATACCAATCCCAGTATCACTGTATCGCTCGTCATCACCCACTTCAATATGCATTTGGAGGTCCCTCTCATCCAAGTCACTGAAAATTTCCTTGTCTCCCATCATTTGAAAGGAAATTCCACTATCCAAATACCACATAGATCCCAATGCACTTAACACCATACATGCGATCAATGAGAAGTCAAGCTCAAATTTCTAGGAAAGAGCCTCACCAACTGCAGATCCTCCAGCCTTCTTGGTCTTCTTCTTTTGTGGAAAGTTAGTATCAAAATGCCCATGTTCGTAATAGTGAACACTTCACCTTGGACATGTCCCAATTCTTGGCATTCTTGGACTCAGATTTCAAATGCAGTTTCCTCCCCTTCCCCTTTTTCACCTTGGCAGCCAAAGAAAAATCCTATTCATCTTAATTCTTAGACGAAGATCCATCTCTGGTGTTTTTTCTGAACTCCTCCCTCACCAAATTTTACCACAGTCATTGCCAATCTATAAATTTTTCCCTTCCATTGACAGAGTCTTGATAACTGTGCCTACTCTTGGGAAGTCCTAGGAGAGCCAAACTCACCAAATAATCATGAGTGACTGTTATACCAAAGCTCTTGATTTCATGCTGACATTAGAAAAAAATTGTTACATATTTTTGTATGGAGTTTACCTTATCCATCATGATCTTTCTCAGTTTATCTTTGAGATCCAATTTCCTATCATCATTGCTGCTCTGAAATAGATTTTTCAAAGCCATCCAAATTTCATATGTTGTGTCTTTTCCATGGAGGATCGAGACAATGTGTTCTTGTACTCCCTCCAACAACATCGTCGTCGCCTTTGCCACATTCTTTTTCCATGCATGAAGATTTGCAGCATCTATCACAATAGGTTTAGGAACATAATTAGCCATGAATTTCTTCAATCCATTGTCTTTTGGTACTCCATCCATCCTATCCTTCCAAGAAATATATTTTGAGCTGCCCTTGAGTGCATACTCCAACCTCAAGCCATTGAAATCAATTTAAATCTTGAATCAGTTGTAGCACCAAAAAAGTATTTTTTCAAATTCAAAGTATATCTAGTCACAAACTCTGCTCCTGTTTCACTTCTACAATCTCTTGTCCTCTGATACCATGTAGGAATTATACAACATTCATGTATATCTTGGATTCACCCGATCTAACAATGTACTAAAGTTAACTATTGAATCAATTCTACAAAACTTTTGTGGAATTAAAAACACAATCACTTCTCACATGAAGCAAAGAAGAATCAAATAAAATACAACATAGATAATTTCTTGAGGAAAGCTTACAGCTAAAAGCCCCAGTATATTCTATTGTATATTCATCATGTATCATGAAACAATTACATACAAAAATATTCTCACAAGAGCCCTCCAGTACTTAGCTAATTGTCTCACACTGTCATAAAAAAACTAACCAATACTTATCCAATTGACTACCTCTAGACAACCTTCCTTGCTTGCACAATCTCGAATTAACACAGTCCCTAAAAGGTAGGAATTTTGGCATTCCTTGACTGTGAAAGTATCATGGGCACTCCAATGGGTGTTTGGTTGCATTTCTAAAACCCAATAATCCTACAAGTGATAGTCAACTTCCCTTTCATCTAGATCTCAACTGGGCCTCCACTGGATCTGACATGCATGCAACAAATAATAGTAAATCCTCAGTTGCATGTGAGATCACTGATTGTGAATTAATTCATATTTCATTCACTTGATCTCTCACTGGTGTATCTTCAGTTACAACTAACAAAATTGTGTTTAACTCACTTAACTGAGTTAAACTGATTACAAACTACATTAAATAATGGACCACTGCACTTCAAACTCTTTTACAACTAGAATTACTTTGCATGCCTCACCAACTACCTCTAACTCGAAATCCACTACCTAACTAATCTTATCACTCTCAGTTAACTATTTTAAGTTATCATTGAGAATATATTATATTTTATTGTCCATCTTAATTAAGGGATAACTAAAATAAACATGCACCCAAAAATAGTAGTATGTGGGCCCCACCCTAGTGTAGGTGCTTCATGAACTAGGTGTGGGTGCTGAAATTTTCTTCTTGAATCTCAAAAATTAGTGTACCATTCCAAAATAATCTGTTGTTTTAGTTTGGAATTCTTACAAAGATGTAACCTATATTTGTACCGTAAGGAATAGATTTTCCAACTAAATGTATCAGATGTACTAGGATCTTGCTGAAACTTTTGAGTGAGTGTCCACATTTCTTCATCCTTCCTCCATTCATCCCATGGCTTGGCTATCCAATCTATTTGGATAATAGAAATGGTAGAAAGCAATGCTTCCACCTCTTCATCCTTACTTGATATTGCATCTGCAACAATGTTTAGATTCCATGTTTTGTAGATTATTTCAGAATCATAACCTAAAATCTTTGTGACCCATTTTTGCTGCTCATTTGAAGATAGCATTTTGTTACAAAAAGAGTTTAAGACCATCGCGATAAATTTTTACCTTGAAGTGTCTTCCCATTAGCTAAGGTCACTATTTCTTTAGTGCATGTAGTATTTCCAACATTTCGTTCTCATAAGTAGCTTTCTATAAATACTTTCCTTTGATTGGACGACTTTCAAAAGCAACGAGTCTTCCTTCTTGCATTAAAACAACACCAATTCGATTTCATGGGGCATCAAATTCAACAATAAAGGTTTTTTGTGAAGTCTAGCATAACTAAGACCAGTGCTAGCCACATTTCGTTTTTAAGATGTTCAAAGGCCTTATTTACTTAAGGAGTCCATGAAAATACATATTTCTTCAATAATGTTGTTAGAGGTGCTACTATTCTCCCATAATTCTTAACAAACTTGTGATAATACCTTGTTAACCCAAGAAATCCTCAAAAATGCTTTATGGTTGTGGGGAATTTGCATTCCATAATTCCTTTAATTTTGTTAGGGTCAACCTTAACACCCTCATGAGATACAATATGACCCAGATATACCACCTCTTGTACTCCAAAGAAACATTTGGAGGTTTTTGCATATAATGTTTTCTCCTCAAATAGTTTGAGCACCATGTCAACATGTTGAACATGATCCTTCAAAGAATTGTTGTATATTATTAAATCATCAAAATATATTGAAACAAATTTTCTAAGGAAGGGTTTGAAAATGGAATTCAACAACCCTTGAAATGTAGAAGGTGCATTGGTAAGGCCAAAAGGCATCAACAAAAATTTGTAATGACCCTCATGAGTTCGAAATTTTGTTTTCGGAATATCGTTAGTCTTCATCCTAATTTGATGATATCCTAAATGAATATCCAACTTGGTAAAATAGATTTCTCCATATAATTCATCTGATAATTCATCAATCATAGGAATTGGAAATTTATCTTTAATAGTGAGCTTAATGAGCTCCTTATAATCTGGACACATGTGCCATGATCCATCCTTCTTGTGCACCAATATTACTAGAGCAGAGAAAGAAATTTGACTAGGTTGAATTATACTAGCCTCTAACATTTCTGCAATCATACATTCAATTTCTCTCTTTTGGACATAAGGATACCTGTAAGGCCTAATGTTTGGAGGAACACTTCCTGGAATCAAATGAATAGCATGATCATGATTACTAATAGTTGGGATTCATTTGGGAGTTTCAAACACCTTAGAATGACTGTCCTAGACTTTTTGGAGATATGGAGAAATAGATGATTTTGATGTTGGAAATTCTAGTCAGCATAATTATGCAAATAAACCTCATGGTTCTTTCTTCAGAATATTATTCATGACATCAGAGCTAATTATCTCTCCCAGCTTCCCAGTGATACCTCATAATTTGACTCCATTTCCTTCTGAAAAAAATTCAAGAAAATTTCTTGAAAATTAAAAGCTATCGTCCCCAAAGATTGTAACCATTGTACTCCCAGTACAACATCATAACCTCCCATTGGAATGGAAAGCATTGGAATATTCAATACATATTCCCCCATGGTTAGCTTTATATTATGGCATTTTTTAGAGCAACCTATCGTTCCTCCATTTGCATCCATCACTTGACATTCTGGTGCTGGGTATATCAAGCAATTCAATTCCTTAGCTACCCTAAAATGAATAGAATTATGTGTACTAACTGAATCAATCAACACTATTACAGTTTTCTTCTTGATATGTCCTTCTATCTTCAGATTTTGAGGAGTGGTAATGCCTTCCAATTCATTACATGGTATGGTCAGACTCATTTCTTCTTTCTCTAGGGTTGGTTCGTGGTGTATATCATCTTATTTTGAAGTTTCTTTTTCATTTTCTTCCTCCCCTTCACAATCTATGTAAACTAATTTCTTCTCGGCACAATTATAACCTTTAGTGTATTTGCTAACACAATGATAGCATATCCCTTTTGATCTTTTTTCTTCCAATTGTTGTGGTGTCAACCTTGTAGGTTGTGAAATTTTAGGAGTAGAAACAATTCCATTTTTATGGATCTGAGTTGTCGGCTTTCTTGTCGCCATATTTTTACATTCAATTTTTCTTGCCAACCTGAATGCCTTCTCTAATGAATCAGCTTCCCAAAAATCAAACCTCATATTGGATGTTATACTTTAAATTACCTATGAAGACATCAATCGTGTGTTCCTCTGGAATATTAGCTACCCTTATATTCAATTTTTGGAAGTCCTCAGTGTGTTCCACCACTGAACCCTTTTTCTTGATATTTATCAATTTGCTAAAGAAGGTGTTGCTATTTGTATCCTCATAATGTGTTATCATTCCTCTATAAATATTGACCAAGTGACAATAGTTTTATGAGAGAAAAGCCATCGATACCATACAAATGTATTTTGTTCTAAATAAAAGGTTGCAGTGTGTACTTTTTCTTTGTTTTGAACATTATTGACATCAAAATATTGCTCCATATGTAGCATCCATGTTAGGGGATCCTTTCCATCAAACTTCCTTATATCGATGTTTGGAATATGGTGGGTCTTCCATCGAAAATTCTAGTTTATGACATCACGATTAACATTTATTTTGTTCTCATAATGAGTTTCCTCAACTATATTTTCTCCATTAGGAATCATTTCTTGTATCAAAATTTTCAAACCTTCCTTCAAACCTTCTATGTATTCTTTTAGATAAATTTTCATGTCTTCCATGTTGTCTTTGATTTTTTCTTCAATCCTAGCTTCCATGTTTTCCATGTCGTTATTAAAACCATCCATCACACATTTCTTCAAACCATCCACATTAGCTTCCATGCCCTTCTTCAAACCATCCATCTTAACATCCACACTTTTCCTCAAAATTTCCATTTCATTTTTTGTTGCTCTTTGAGAGAGCGAAATTTGGTGCACTTGCTCTTGTAATTTTGATATATCATGTTTCACTTATTCATCTTCATGAGTCATAGTAGAGTATTCCGAGGGCTTAAAGGGTTTTTAATTATTTTTAGAGCCCATTTTAAAACCAAATACTGATATCTATGCTTCAATATGCTCTTGGAGTCACTTCAAACTAGTTTTTCAAACAATACTTATGAAATTTGAAAATAAATACACATCTTTTTCTTGCTTTTGAGTAGCTCTATATTGAAGTTGAATTATCTATGTGATTTTGGATCTTAAATATCTGAAATTTGGTCTTATAGTATCCCTCTGAATCTTATTTTGAATGCCACAGGTCTAGCCTGATTTGGATGCTTCAAGACAAAGTTATGCCCAATATCCCATAATTACCTAATTATGGACAGTAGAGAGAAATTTTACAACATTCCACGTGTCATTATTTCCTCCTTTGGCTCTAAAATGGATACGCCGAAAACTACATTCCATGCAACTCGGCCACCTTTTACAAAATTCCAATCCAATGCTTAGAGAGAAAGTTATGACGATTTTCCCAAGGTCACCTCTTTTAGATGAAATTTAAGAGGCTATAAAAACCCTACCTTCCATAGATCATATATCTAAAAATAATACGAACCAAAATCTCAAATTTTTACACGAAGTTCCTCACAATTTCGGCTTCCAGTTTTAAAATTTTCAGCTTCTGAAACTTTGTAGAAAAAATATTATAGTGAAACTTCCCTGTTGAACTGTTTGGAGCAGTGAAACACTAGAATCCATAGTTCTGATACCAAATGTCTTAAAACCAGCTCCAAAAACAGAAGAAAAGAGAGATCAATGCCTTATAATTCAGCTATTTCGAGGGAAAAACCTCCCTTAGATTACATAAATGAACAATTATTCGATGATACAAATTACAAAACCTCCTTCTATATATAGGAGTCCATGGGGCACAATATAATCCTAGTCGACCTAAGAATAATAATGTAAGGGCACAATAATAACAATATAGGGGATACAGGGTAGAATAATAACAATACAGGGGTTACAACAATAAGGGACTACACTAATAATCTAGGGACCTAACAGAGGATGGAGAAAGTTTGACCTAGTGTTTGACTAAGATTTCTCTTTGTTGAATTCAATAATTTCTCTATTGAAAAGGTTGTTGGTGTAGAAATTATACAAAAATTATGTATACCAATGGATTCAATCTGATCATGCGATATGGTAAAGAAATATACTATGTCCTACAAATTAATTGTGGAAAAGAAACATGATCGTCAATCACAAAAAGTTGATAAAGAGGAAAATCAAGCCAAAAAAAAATATTTTACTGGGGAAAGCTTGCTGCTCAAAACCCCTCTATCTTATATTATATATTCACCAAGGAATCATGAAGCAATTACAATGCACTCATCTCACAAGAGTCTCTTGCACTCTCACAATTGTCTCACACTAATCCAGAAAAAATTGACCAACACTTACCCAATTTTTATCTTCTGCTCAACCTGCCTTACTTGCGTAATTCATGTGGAATGCTATCCCTATTCTTTAAAAAAATTGGCCTTCCAAAAATAAGAAATGCTAATGGGAAATCCTACCCGTGCTTTACTACATTCAGGTAGCCTAATAATAATACAAATGATAGTTAACATCCCTTTAACCTTTGTCTCAACTGGGTCTCCAATGCAACTGACATGCATGAACGTATTAATAGTAAATCATCAGTTACATGACAGATCACTGCATGTGAAGTAAATTTGATTTAATTCACTTGAACTCTCACTAGTGCAACAAATAGTTACAACTAGTTAAACTGATTTTAATTAAATTAATTGAGTTAAGTGATTTCTCATGCATTAAACCAATGCACTAACTGCAACTTGGACTAAATAACTAATAAAATCACTATGCATGCCTCACCAACCACCATCAACTTGAAATTAATGAGCTAACTCAGTTCATAACACTCAATTATCTATTACAAGTGATTATGAGATAATATTACATTTTATTGTCCAATTTAATTAAAGGAAAACTAAATAGATAGACATTTCTTGCTGACTTTTCAACATTCCCTATCAACAAGAAAGGGGTTATTAGCTACCCCAATATTGCCTCTATGGTATTCAAATTTTCTCCTGGCGAGCGCCTTCGTTATAATATCTTCATCTTGATCTTCCGTGGGAATGTACTGAAGTAACATAATGTGCCTTTGAACACAATCTCTGAGATGGTGGTACAGTATTTATATATTCTTGGACCTATCATGGAATATTGGATTAACCAAGAGTTTAATGAAACTATGGCTATCAAAATGTATCACCGTCAGATCCATCTCATGAACAAACAAACCAACTAGAATATTCCTAATCCAAATGGCCTCACATGCAGCCTGAATTTCTCCCATGTACTCTAAATCAGTTGAACTAAGTGCCATAGATCTCTGCTTCATGGTCTACCAAGAAACTGATGTCCATCCTATGCTGAAAATCCCTCCTGATGTGCTCTTTCTTTCTCATGGATTTCCTACCCAATCTACATTGCTGAAGCCTTGAAGTTTCACTCCCTCTGTTCGTCTGTACCAAAATCCATACTCTATAGTGCCCCTAAGATATATCAAGACATGTTTCCCTGCCTTCCAAAAGAGCTTGGTCGACTTAACCATAGCTTGAATAAGCTGGTTAACTGCATAGAAAATTTCTAGTCTAGTGTTCACTAAGTAAATCAATGAACCCACAAGCTACCTATAAACAGTAGCATGAACTACCTCACCTTATGTAGCATTCTCCTTCCTCCAGTTTCCTACAAGAGAAGTCTCCATGGGTTTACATATCTCATGTGAAACTTACTTAGAATATCTTTGGCATACTTGCCTTGAGAAACAGGTAGCTCACCATCCTGCTACCATATTTCCAAACCAAGGAAATAGTGAACGAGTCCCATGTTCTTCATCTCAAACTCTCTTGTAAGATCTTCTTTGCATTAAGTTATGAGTTTCTCATCAGCTATCAACATTATATCATCAACATAAAGTACGATAACAAATATATTACCATCAATCACAATCTGATACAGGTTAGCATCCGCTTCACTCTTCTTGAAGCCCAACCTCATGAAATAGTTTTCAATCCTAGTGTACCAAGCAGGAGATGCTTGCTTTAGCCCATACAATGCTCTCTGAGTTTGCACACATGAAAATCACTGTCAAAGGTCTCAAAACATTATGGTTTCTCTATGTACACTTCTTCCTCAATAAATTAGTTGATAAATGCAGTTTTCATATCCATACGATGTATATGCCACCCCATTTGCACTGAGAGGGAAATGATAGATCTAATCGATGAGTACCTCACAAATGGTGTGAAAGTATCCTCATAGATAATCCCCTAAACTTGTGAGAATCCCCATTCTAAAAATATAGTGTTATACTTCTCCACACTCTCATTTGCCACATGCTTCACCTAATAGATCCATCTAGATCCAACCACTGATTTCCTGACTAATATTGGCACAACTTCCCATCCATTATTCTTAATGATGGATTCATACTCCTCAACCATGGCGTCAACCCAAAATGGCTACTCCACTGCTTCCTCAAAAGAGGATGGTTCTGTCACAACACAGTTTCTCATAAGAGCCATGTATCCAGTAAACTTGTCTAGAGACTGTCTCTGTCTATGCAGTGAATTAGGTGATCCTTCATGTTCTGTCGCATCAAGTCTCAATTTATCAGCTTCTGTGTTTTGCCTTCTACCATGTGTAGTGGATGGCTCTGCATGGGTGTTTTCTTCTTCTCCATGATCCTTCGCATGTGGTTTATCCACATGTTCAGGTTCATCCTTTGGAACCAAGAGGTCCTCATCTTTAGGAAAATAAAGCTCCCTCGCAAGGGAAAATCACATGGCTTTCTCCTCATCAAATTTTATATCCCGTCTCACAGCAATCATCTTACTATTTAGCAAATACACCTGATAGTTGTGGGGAGTAGCAGTGTACCCCAAAAATATCCCAATCTCAACCTTTGGTTCTAGTTTCTTCCTGAAATATTTGGTCACATGGAAATAAGAAGATGAGCCAAAAATTTTAAAATATGAAACATTGGGTTTCTTACCAGAAAAAGTGTCCTTTGGTGTACTCATGTCAAATATTCGATGAGGAATATAGTTCTACACAAATACTGTTATGTTTCATGCCTCTACACACATATGCAATGGTAGGGCCTGATCACGCAACGTCACTCATGCCGCACCCACAATTGTTCTGTTCTTTGCTTCTTAGACCCCATTCTATTGTGGGTTATGAGGCGTAATCAAATATCTATGAATTCCTTCTTTTCTATAGAAGATATTGAATTCATTGGAGATGTACTCACCACCATTGTCACTCCTCAGAGCCTTCACATTCTTCCCTGTGTCTTTCTCAGTCAGTGCTTTGAACTCGCAAAATTTTGAGAACGTCTAGTCTTTCTTCTGCATCAAGTATATCCAACGCTTTCTAGAAAATTCATCAACAAAGATCACATAATAAATGTGCTTTGTTGTCAAAGATGTAGAAAATGGTCCACATACATCTAAGTGAACTTTATGAAGGAATCTTTCTGCTTATTTTTGCTTCTCGTGAAAAGAGGCCTTTGCATACTTCCCCATGGTACATCCCTTTCATGTGTTTATCTACATAACATTACCCTTTGGAATCCTCGTAGAAATCTATTGCATGATCTTCAAAGCTCTATGGTGAAACTAGCCCAATCTCCTGTGCCATAACTCGCCCTCATCTCAGCTCACCACTTTTCTACTTTACCCATCAATTCTTCACATCCATCTACATCAAATTTTTAGGGATTCTTCATACGAATCCCAAAATTCCTGTCTTGTCTTGTGGCTTTGTAATGAAGGAATGATTTCCCTTCACTGAAAACCATATAATAACCTCTATCCTCGAACATAACAGCTGAAACTATTTTTTTTTTTTTGAGCTTGGTACATGCATGACATGTTTTAATAAGAATGGTTTACCTACCTGTCTCTTGAAACTAATTGTACCGATTACTATAGTGCTATACCTCTCTTCAACACCCATTTCAATATGCATATAGAGATTCTTCTCCTCCAAGCTACTAAAAATTTCTTTTTCTCCTATCATGTGGAAAGATCCACCACTATCCAAGTGCCATGCTGATCGCATCGTACTATACACCATGCATGAAATGAGCGATAAGTCCAACTAAAGTTGCAGGCCAAAGCCTCACCAGCAGTAGATCCTGAAGCCTTCTTTTTATTCTTTTTCTGTGGAAAATTAGTGGCATAATGTCCATGCTCATGACAGTGAAAACATTTCAGTCTGAACATGTCACGCTTCTTGCCTTATTTTCCTATCTTAGATTTGAATAGAATTTATTTCCCTTCCCCTTCTTTTCCTTACCATCCAAGGCGAAATTTTCCTCATCATCTGTATTAGATGAGGATCCATCCCTTGTATTTTGCTTTATTTCTTCTTGCACCAAATCCGACCAAAATCTCTCCCAATTTGGTAACTTCTCCCTCCCATTGACATAGTCCTGATAAATATGCCAAATCTTGGGAAGGTCTAGAAGATATAGGCTCACCAAGTCATGATATGCTACATTAATTCCGACGCTCCCAAGCTCTTCTGTACATTAGAAAAACTTGGTTAAATTTTTCGGAATACTGTTTCCTTTCTCCATTTTATTTTCCTGATCTTTTCCTCTAGTAGAAATTTTATGTGTTCACTTCTAATCTAAAATGGCTTTGTCAAATCATTCCACATTTCATATGGATTCAATTTTCCATGGAGAATTGAGACAATGTGGTTTTGTACTCTGTCTAATAATATCCTCCTCACCTTTGCAACCTTATTTTACCAAGCATCAAGAGGAGTGGCATCTGCTACTGCGGGTTTGGGAATGTCATTATCAAGGAATTATTTCATCTCGTTGTCCTCCATAACCACCTCCATCCTCTATTTACACGCAAAATAATTAGAACTTCCCTCGAGTGCATATTCTAATCTCAAGCCATTGAAAGTCATATTGATCTTGATCCGCCTATCACAGCAAATAATATTTTTGAAAATTTGAATTCTATTCAGCACAAAGTTAGTTTCTTCTCCACTATAGTGACTTCCTGTGCTTTGATACCATGTAGAAATCATAAAAACAATATTTATACCAATGGATTTAATTTGATCATGTGATATGGTAAAGCATGATACTAAATCCTTCTAGAAATTAATTTGGAAAATAAACACAATCACCAATCACAAAAAGTAAAGAAATAAGAAAATAAAATCACAACAAAGATATTTTCTAGGGGAAATCTTGCTTCTCAAAAGAAACATGAAGCAATTACATTTCACTCTTGTCACACGAGTCTCTTTCACTCCCACAACTGTCTCACACTAATCCGGACAAAATCAACCAACAGTTAGCCAATTTTCAGCCTCTGCTCAACATTCCTTTCTTGCACATTTCATGTGGAATGCAATCCCTATTCTTTTTGAAATTCACCCTTCCAAAACAGTGCAATGACCATGGAAAATCCTATGGGTGTTTTACTACATGCGGGTATCCTACTAATAATACAACTTATAATTAACATCACTTTAACCTTTCTCTCAACTGGGTCTCCACTAGAACTGGCATGCATGAAACTATTAATAGTAAATCATCATTTACATGACATATCAATGCATCTTAATTAAATCTGATTTAATTTACTTGACCTCTCACTAGTGCAACAAACAGTTACAATTAGTTCAACTTATTTTAACTGAATTAATTGAGTTAACTGATTTTTCACGCTTTAAACTAATGCACTAAATCCAAGTTGGACCCAATAACTAAAATAATCACTCTGAATGCATCACCAACCACCCTCAACTCAACATTCAAGAGCTAACTGAGTTTATCACAATCATCTAACTATTAGAAGTGATTATGAGATAAGACTACATTTTATTGTCCAATTTAATTAAGGGAAAATTAAATTAGACACACATTTCTTATAGACTTTTCAATAGTTGGGATTTTCCCCCATGTTGGTTCGTAAACTCTTGTGTTCTTGTTGGTTTTCTCTTTATGATACTCTATCATTCTCGTTTCATTTTTGAATTTATCTGTGTAATCATTTTATGATGGAAAATAAATGTAAGAAAATATTGATCTAAAGAAAATAATAAGAACTGATTATCAATTTAGAGGACCATTGAAAAATAAACACATGTTATGTTTTCTTAATGACTCATATAAATGTGATGTGGTTGTATTGAGTATATTGTATTTTATTTGGAGAGAATTGCGATAGTGTTCTTAACTCCATCTGCTACCAGTCTACCCATGGTTTGGGTTAGAAAGTTTTGACCCTTCACCTTGAATTTGAAAAATGTTGTTAGGGTTGGAACTCTTATTTAGTCACTCATGAGGTTTCACTTAAATGTGTACATCATTAAAGAAACATTTATCCTTAGCCATCATTGGTCTCAAAACAACGAGTTACCAAGAAGTTAACAATTATCTCCATTTTTGTACCTATGTTCCTATTAATTAGTCGCAAATACTTGAAGGAAACGTTTTGTGGAAACCTTGTAACTATTGTAATAGTTCTTGAAGGTCACAATCAAATTGAAGCCCATGACATGGGAAAACAAAAGGATACTTGAAATGAAATAATTTTGGCTCATTTCGAAGTGTACAAAGATTTCCTAAAGGGAATAATTGACTTGGCGTACAATGTATGAAGGGGTAGAAGAATACCTAAAGGGAAAGTGTGGTGGCCCCAAAATGTCTTGGAATCTTGATATTGAGAAAGAAATATAAATTTAATATCAAGATAATATGCCAAATAACCTAAGTTGAAAATTACATGTGATCGTGAGTTAGAATAAATTCTTATTTCAAAATTCAAAAACTTCGAAAAGTGTATCTTTTGGGTTATAATTAAATTAAATCTTAAAATTATTGATTGGAAAAATTATATATTGATAAAGTATTCAAGTTATCCCAAAACATGGAGGGATAGTACTCTAAATTTGTAATAATAATAATAATTAAATGTCAATTTATAATCCTTCTTATTGTGAAAGTGAGTATGATATAACACAAATCAATTTATAAAAATCAATTTATAAATTAAGAAAACTTATATTCAAGAGAGACCTTTGTATAACTAGGATCAAAATAAAATTAATATAATAAAATAATATAAAGAAATTAATCTAAAATAAATTAATAAAATAAAGGAATTTAGATGAAAATAATAAATATCGAATGTTAGAGGAAAATATTACAGAAATGAAATTAGTATAAATTAAAAAAAAAATTAGAGGAAAGTAATAAAAATATGAAGGTTAGAGAAAAATAATAAATAATAGGAGAGTTAGCATATAATAAATAAGGGGAGATAAGAGAAATAACAAAATAATGGAACTTGGAAAAATAATAATAAAAGAAGGGAAGTTAAAAGAAATAGTAAACTAGGAGAAGTTAGAAGACATAATAAAATAAGGATGGTTAAGAGAAAATAATAAAATAAATGAAATTAAAAAAAATAATAAAATAATATAATGGGATAATTTTGCAATAAGATCCAAAGGAAAATGAAAATCTCCTAAAAATAAAACCAAGCTAAGAAATAATTATCGTAGGTACCTTAATGTTGGATGAGTGTTCTAATGTTGAAGTATTTTATGTGATTAATTGATCCATGTTGTGAGTTTGGAGTGTGTGGAGTTATTGAATTTTATTGGGAAGCTCTTGGGCTACGATGTTCATGTTGACACTACTAGCTTATTCAACATTACTAGAATAACATTGTAGCCTGAGAGTGTGTGGGGAGAAAGAGTACCTAAGGAAAAGTGTAGGAGGTTAATCAATGAAACAATTACTTTAGAAAGTTTGAAATAAATATTATAGCAGCATGAGAACTACATCAATTTGGCATAGGGTAAATGGAAATAATATGGTCGTACCTTGGCGAATGGAAATAATATGGTCGTACCTTGGCGAATGGTAGCTTCATTTAATTGTGTTATTATATTCATATTAATATTTTAACTCATATGTGTCAAGAAGAAATTGCATGTATATGAATATACCTTCATTATAGATGGAAATTTGTGGTTATTTTTATATATTAACATTGTAAACTACCTGAATTAGTGAATTATGTGAGTTTTCAATTTATGTGTATAGCTTATATTTCACATTGGGGAACATAGTCACCTCAATATTGATAGTGTATATAAATTCTCCTTTTAAAGGAAAAGGTGACCATGTTGCATTATAATGAAGATAAGAGTGAGAATTACACTAACAGCTTGGAAATCACGGTGGTTAAGAGTTTTTGTGCATCTTAAGGGTAAGGTGAACTCTATTCCTAATAAAAAATAATCTTTTTTAACAATTTCAAAATTGAATTTTTTTCTTAGGTAGTCATATGAATTATCAAATTGTATATTTTGAAAGTGTTTCCAAAGATTTTATATCTACACAAATTGATGAGGCCAACAATCCAAAACCATTTATACCACATCATAAATATTGGAAATATGTTTGAATTTTTGAAAAAATGTTTTATTCAAACAATATAGTTAATGTTCATTGTATATTATATGAATGTTATTTATCAAATTTATTTTGTTCCATGCATCTATTGTGAGCATAAAATTATATTAGTAACCATAACTTGATATTTTTTTACTAGGATTTCCACCATCATTTAGATAAAATAAATTATCATCATATATAAAAAATGAACTTTGAAATTATCCATATGCTCTAGAGTATTTATTTTAATTTATACGAATAAAACATTAATGTAGTACAAAAAGATTGCTATAACATTTTATTGTGAAGGAGCTTAATAAAAACTCTAACTTTCTCTTTATATTCACAATTACAAATTACAACAATATTTTTTGAAAAGAAATGAATACAAAACAAATCTTGGTTGGCATTGTTCACATGGATCAAGTTATCTCTGAACCATTACTATTTTTTATTTTGTCCATCTCATATTTTCTTTAGCAAACACTTAGAGCCACTAGACTCAATACATTGCCTTACTCTAATAGGAAGGGACTAACAACTTAGCCAATATCACTTTGGTTTCTCCATTTGTTTATCACTCTTATTTCTCGATTTTTGGCATATACCACTTTACTTGTGAGTATATTCCAACATATATCCCTTTCTTTGTTTCAAATTTGTTGCAAATGTATGCACTAGAAGTCTAAGGAAAAAAATTCTTATACTTAATAATATTGGTCAAACATAAAACCCCACAATATAAGTATTATAGGCTTCTAGTCTATATAAGTATAATGTTGCGTAATATTTTGTTATGGTGATAAAATTTTCATTTTGGGGGAAATTATATCTTAAATTGCAAGTCATGAAAACAAAGAGATTTATCACTCCTTCCCTAATCAATATGAAATTGATACATAATTTTTAAAAAGATGAATGAAAAATATTTCAATGTTGTTGACGACTTCATTTTCCACTATACATATTGACTTATGGGAAGTGAAAGTTTTATTATTTTATAAATAATTATCATTTAAAAAATATTAATAAATAAAATATTTCAATTTTGAAAATATATAAAATATTCCAATACAAACTTTATATATACAATATCTATGATTAATATTAAACCCAAACCAATCCAGCTCAAGGGATATGAAAACTCTTCAGGAGAAAATCTCTTTTAGAGTGCAAAGCTTAAGTAAGGATTTTCACCATTCGAAATCTTTATTAACAATTGAAAAATATAGACTTAACATGACATAGGATAGCTTACGTATTCAAATAAGATGCATTATTTTTTATTATTTATTTATAATCAAATAGTTATCATGATATACATTTCATCTTCTTATTCCTTTTTCCTTGTTGATAAAATAGAAGTGATTTTTTATTGTTAGCCCTGAGTTTAGAAATTTTTTTACCATATAGTTTCCACCATTTTACCATCCCTTAGCAATATATTCTGATCATATTTGTCATATTTCTTCCTCTTTTTCCCCACCAAGGTTAATTAATTATGTCTTTTGATTTTTAGATTTTTTAGTAAAAAAATGAGCATTATAATTTATTTTTGGCAGAAATGGAATTTCCTGTAGTGGCTCCATTGAAATGGTATGTAAAAGACACCTCGGAAAGAACTGAAGGTATATTCAAAATTTACAACAATAAAGGATGGAAATACTCCTACTTTCTGACTCTAGATCAGTCACAAGAGGCCCAATCAAAGCTGGTCAAACTTGACTAGTCACTCAGGAAATCCCTTATTTAGGGGCGGTTTTGGGGTTCTTTGGGATATTTCCATATTTTGTGTAAAAAAGAGATGTGTTATACCCTATGAGCTAGAATAAGATATTTTTAGTTGTTAGAGCCATTTATAGTTGATTTTGTTACATTATTAGCCTATTTAAGCGCAAATAATAAGATATTATGGACATAATATTATCATTACGATTACTCTTTTTCTAAATATAATTGAAGGCATGTATTATATTTCTTTTGTATAATTGATGTGTGATGTGAATGGTGTTTTTTTTTAGCTGATGGTCTTAAGGTGTACCAGGAAAGGTGGAGGACCCTAATTCTAAGATAAGTACACTATAATGTTAACTGATGTGCATAATTTTGAATATATTGGCACCTTAGTTTTCTGTATATTTCTATCATAATATCTTGTCAATATATTATGTATAAAATTATTAGTATGTCATGACCATTCATATTTTGGAATTGATCTCCATTCAATGAATAGCTTGAATAAGGAAGCACAAGTCAGGTCCCAACTTGGATTCTCTTCCTTGTGAACTAAGAATTGGAATGGAATTTGTATTTATGCATTCATACTTTCTTGCTTTCTTAAATCAGATGTGTTATGTTATATGGTGAAATTGTTTTTGTTGAAATAGAAATCATAAGGAAGGACAAAGGAGATCTCTAGGACAAGAGCCTCTTCCTTGTTGACTATGATTCAAATAAAATCACTATTCACTTGTACATGCCTATTGATCAGAATTTTTATGCTTTCTTTACAATTAGTAGTTTATATTTGTAATATGCATTTCCATTACTTTCATCTAAGAAAATACTTCCTACACTAGTTAAAACTAATATCCATATACTTTGGGTGTTCTTCTAAGTTTTCCAACCTAGATTGATATAAAAACAAATTCGCTAATTCATCTCCATAAATTAGACTCACATTTTTGGCATCGTTTTCGGGGAAACATGCTTAGATATAGATAATTAGGAAGCCTGTTTAGAAAACATAGAAAAATATACAAAAACATCAAGAAAATATTTAAATATTATATATATATATATATATATATATATATATATATATATATATATAAGGATTTTTCATTATGGTTATTATGCCTAGAAAAAGAGACGATAAGGGTAGATATACAAAAATAAAAGACCCCAAACACTAGTCCATTGGTTGGAGCAGGACCATCCACTTTCGAACTAACACCAATTTCTAGAAAACAAACTTTGGAAGATATACAGGAAAAACAATGTTCATGAAAAAGGTCAACTTTGGTTGAAAGACAAACTTTATTGGCTTATGAAGTAAAAAAGAAACAAATATAAGAATAAATAGCTTATATAGGCAAACAAACAAGAAAGCCAATTGATCAACCTATTCTTGAGAAATTTTAAGATATACAGTCTCAAATTTTGACTGAAACATTCGTAACAACTGAGAAAGACAATATGGAAGAAGGACAAGGATCCAATATTCCATGACTAACTCCAAGACAAAGGATATAATATGAAAGACAATGAAAATAATAGAAGAGGAAGAGAGAAGAAGAGAGAAAAGAGAAGAAGCTACTAGAAGGGAAAATGAAAATAAGAGAAGGGAAGATGTAGGAGGAGACAATGACCAATAAACTACTTCTCAGTTTACAATGTTAGATACTAGAAAAATCTTTGGCAAAGAGGTAAAAATGAAAAATATTCCACCTTCCATTTTACCAAATTTTTATGGTATGTCTTCAGAAGATCATGGCTCATTCTTATTTGAATTTAATATTCTATGTCGTACCTATGGTTATACTGATGATACACATAATTTTCATCTTTTCCCTGCTACTCTTAAAGCATATGCATTAAAGTGGTTTATGGGATTAAGTGAACATACTATTACGAGTTACTAGTTGGGAAGACATGAGAAATATTTTTCTTATGAAATATAAAGAATATTGTAGGCCTATAGATTCAAAGGATGAAACTTTTAGAATGGCTCAATAATAATATGAATGTTTAGAGGAACGGTTAGAAATATTTATCTATATATTACAAAAATCTAAACATCATTGTTTAAACGTTGATACTATTTGAACAATATTTGTAAAGGGAATACATGATGAGTATACTGATATCATTAATGTAATGGGTAAAGGAGATATTTCATATTTAAAATTTGATGAAATTTTTGAGTTATGTCAACAATACTCAAGAGGAAGAGATAAAACTAGGAAGAGAAATGAAAATTCTAAATCTACTAAATCAACAATAGGAAGTGTAGCAAAAGTTGAACTAGGAAATTTTTTTGATGACTTAAAACTAATATCTTAAGTGAATTAGGGACACAATTTGATGTCCTTAAAACAAGAAATAAACAATAGAAACAAGATCAAGTATTACCAATTTTATGTGCTAAATGTACGAAGAAGTTGAGAGAATGTCCAACTAATTTTATTAAAGGAATTGGAAATATTTAGTTTTATTATCATGGATGTTGTTTTTCTCTATTTGAGAGAGTGTATGTTCTCGTGAGGTAGTATTATGTTATCCATGATTTTTCTACCCTCCACGTAACCTATTTACTATTAACATATAAGGATAGGAAGGATAGGTTTGAATCTTTTAGAAATTACCTTAGAGATGATTTTATAAATGATATTGTATAGAGATATGGGATAATAATATGAAGGGGAGTTGGCACTCAAGGATTTTGGGATGAGAGTGATGAAGGTTACATCCAAGGAATTTAGTATATAGGTGTGCCTAGAGCCTTATACTATTCCATATCTCCTCTTTTAAGATTGATCCACAATACTGATAGAAATAAACTATAAAACCATGAGGATGAGGGTATTTTTCTTTGGGTATGTCCATTAAAACAACCTATACATCTTGCATCATTCTCTATTTGAGTTATATATAATTTTTCTGTCTGCTGACGAATCTTGGTATGTCGCTGGTAATTTTCTCGATCGTTGATCTTCTATTTCAGATGGGCTCAATTAGAAGAATTTCAAAGTGATATGATAAATATGGAATGATTTCTTCACGACGTTCAACTCTAAGATTTGAGGTTGTTTGGATTTGTTTTATATTATTTATCCTTCAATGATTGATAATATATCCTGGGAAAAATAAGTGTTTTTCTCCCCTTCTTTTAATTGCTAAATTTTGGATTTTTATTCCGATATATTTTCTTTCCTAAGGCATTCTTCTAAGGCATTTTTAAAATGCATTGAAATTGTGCTGCCAAAACTTTAAATTTTTGTAATTGGTTATAAAATTTACACTAATTTATTCCCCTTTAATATGTGCTCTCCGATGTTTAAAATACATTTCGAAATTTTGCTGCCCAAATGTTATTTCTTTGTGATTAGTTTTAAAATTTACACTGATTTTAGCATTACTTTTTTCATTATTTGATTACTATGGAAGTGATATTGTATTTAATAAATAAAACAGAATAACGTGAAAGCACATACTTTATAATCAATGTAATGGAATAAAATGGACACAAATATCCGCTCTATTCATAATCCTCTACAACACCTTTTGGCCTAATGTGAGAGGTAAATATAATGAACTAAAATTTGTCCCTCAAATATGAAATGGACATGTCGACCAACCAAGGCGAGCTATGCATAACGAAACTTAGAGGCTTATTGATGCAATCAGAAACGTGAATTTCTTCTAGGTTTGCGATGTGGTTACACAGGCATAGGTTCAAGGACAGTTATAGTCACCAAACATATTGAAATACCTACAACAGGTTTCCATTTTAGAGAATAGGTTTGAGTGCCTCAGTGATGAAGGATTTTTTCATTGGTCAATTCATATAGTTAATGGATAAATAAATAGGCTAATTGTTAGAACCATAACTTGGTAAAATGTTGGTATCAAAGATCAATAAAGACTCTATAATTAGGAATATGTCCAACTTGGAGGCTATTTGAGCATTACCTCCTCTTTTATTTTTAAATATGTGACTACCATTTTGAGTCTTAAGACTCAATAAATGGGAAATGTTTATTAAATTATTAAGGAGATGAATTTGTTCATTAATACATTACATTCCTCCTTTTATTCTGTGAGGTTTTTTTACTATGATGAAGTCATCTCATAGAATCCAGGGTTGATCTCCAATAATTTCGTGTGACTTGTGGAGATCTTGGAGAAAGATGATTTTTTCTAGGGAGTGTTTGAGCCGTAGACATTATAGATGTAATAGTGTGTGTATGAGCTATTAGACTATACATTCGTAGAGATAATTATAGGTATTGATTGTTTCCAAGCAAAGTCTAAGCCTCATGAGGTCCCTATTCAATGCTAGGCTATACGATTTTTATTTCTCCAAAAGCTCTCGAGATAGGTTTGGAGATTTGAAGATGAGAATTTTGCTTCTTGAATTATGAGAATTTTATTTTTTCCTAGGTTTATTTTTATTTTGAGGAGTACCTATCTGGATATAGCATTAAGACCCCTTATCTTGTATGTAATGGATTTCATTGAGAAATATTGAAGGAGGGTTGAAAGATGGCATCCATGGTTGTGACTCACCTTGGGTACACTAGTAACTTACCTTAGGCTTGTAGAAGTTGACTACTAATTTTTCTTCCATTCTTCTTTGTTTTTTTTTGGATTATATACTTGTTATTTTGGATAATTTACCTTTGTGACTTGAGATGTAAATAGGAGGAATGGAGAGGAGATTCACCCAAATTTTGAGCTTGGTGAAGAATGGAGAAACAAAAATTGGTGATAAGAGCTAAGATCTAATGAACCCATCTTTCTTCAAACCTAAGTCAGTGAGAGTGTTGAAAATGAATCTTACGCTAATTTTACTAAAGGGATTGGACAATTTTAGTTTGACTATCATGCATGGGGTTTTGCTAGATTTGAGAGAGTGTATGTTCTCATGAGCTATCCTATGCTTATATGTTAAGAGTTAACATGTTACGTGGAGAGTCAAAAAATCATGGAAGGGAGAGTTTGAGTCTATTGGAAATTACCTTAGAGATTATTTTGTAAATGAAATTATAGAGAGCTATGGGATAAGAGTATGAAGGGGAGTTGGAACTCAAGGATTTGAGGATTGGAGTGATGAAGGTAACATCAGAGGAATTTAGTATAAAGGAGTTACTGGAGCCTTCTACTATTTTCCATACCCCCCCCTTTAATACTGACCAATAATACTAATATAAATCAACTATAAACCCACGAGGATGAGGTATTTTCCTTTGGGCATGTCCATAACGACAACCTCTACCATTTGTATAATTATTTCATTGACTAATGGATAATTTTTCTCTCCGTGATGATTCTTAGTATATTGCTGGTAATTTTCTTAATGTTGACATTTGATTTGGGATGGGATCAATTAGAAGAATTTGAAAGTGGTATGATAACTCTTCAATGATGTATTCATAAAATTCAACTTTAAGATTTGATGTGTTTTGATTTTTTTTATCTTGTTTATTTTTCAATTATTGATCATATATCCATTGAGAAAATAAGTTTTTTTTGGGCCTTCCTTTAGACATTGAATTTTTGTGTTTTTGTTTCAATAATATTTTTTCTTTCCTATGGAATTCTTTTAGTTTGAGATATGTAGCTATCTCCTTTTGGTTAAGTGTTTATGTGTTTCATTTTGTGATTATTCTTTGTTGTAGACTAGCCATCTCTCTCTTGAAAAGGGTTTTTTTATCTCTGTATCTTGCAAATATTGTTTATATTCCGTTACCTAATTATTTCCTTGAGGAATTTTAGTCATTCTTAAAAGAAAAATGTTGATACTCCTGTAAATATATTCAAATCAGTACACCGGGCTTCAATTTTAGACAATACATTTGAGTGCTTGAGTGATAAGCCTTAAAATTTGAAGGATTGTTTCCTTGGTATATTCATATAGTTAATAGATATCTAAAGACGTTAATGGTTGGAACCATATTTTGTAAATATGGTGGTCTCTATGTTTGTATTAAAGATCAATAAAGACTCTATAATTAGCAATATGTCCAACTTGGAGGATATTTCAGCATTACCTCCTCTTTTCTTCTTCCATACGTTACATCCATTGTGAGTGTTAAGACTCTCTAAATGAGAAATGTTTATGAAATAATTAAGGAGATGAATCTATTCCATTTTCTTCCTTGAGGTTTTTTATTATGTTGAAGTCACCTCCTAGAATCTAGGGTTGCTCTCCAATAATTTGGTGAGCCTTTTGGATATCTTGGAGAAATATTTATTTTCCCTCGTGAAGGTTTGGGCCATAGATATTAGAGATAGAACATTGTGTGGATGAGCCAATAGAGTAGAAGATCATAGAGATAATTCTAGGGATTGAGGGGTTCCAAATTAAGGGTAGGCGTTGTGAGGTGCCCATGGAATCCTAGGTTGTATGATTGTTATTTATCCAAATTCTCTTGAGACAGGATTGGAGATTTGAATATGATAATTTTGTTCCTTGAATAATGATAATGGTATTTTTTCCACGGTTTATTTTATTTTTTAGGAGTATCTACTTGGATTTACCATTAAGACCCCTTATTTTCCATGTAATTAATTTCATTGAGGAATATTGGAGGAGGTTTGGAAGATGGCATCCATGGTTGTGACTCACCTTAATTTGACTAGTAAGTGACCTACGGCTTGTAGAATTTGACTACTAATTTTCCTTCCATTTTTATTTGGAGTTTTCAGATTATATACTTGTTATTTTGGAGCATTTATCTTTGTGCCCTGAGATGTAAAAAATGAGGAAGGAAGATGAGATTCACCAAAATTTTGAGCTTGGCAAAGAAAAGGTTCTTGATTCTTGATGTAGGCTTCTTGATTCTTGCTTCCTGATCTTGGTGAAGAAAGGATTCTTGCTTTTGGTGGTGACGTTATGTTGTTTTTGAATGAAGAGGTTGAATCATTTGGTCAAGTTCATTTGAGTGCATGTTCTCCTTTTCTTGAGTTGATTATGGATCTTTAACTTATGGAATTAAAATTGGTTGTTACATGATGAAATAATGAAACTACTCATATATAGTGTCATGTGGAAATATTTCCACGTACATTGTTTCTTCCAATATTGGAAGATTGTTGTGCCGACCATACTCTAGAAGATACTCTATATTCCATCGACAAAATTGAAACTATAAAACATAGATACCAATAGTATTACTGCCTCATGTCTTGTGAAATACTAGAGGCCGCAATATTTTATAGGGAATGCTTTAAATAGAATTTAGAGAATATTTTAGCGTCTTCCTATGCATTGGATTGTTTTATGCATTTCCTTCATCTGGAAAGTAGAACTGAACATTGGTTTACACATGGAAACCAATGGTGTAATAGAAACTAGAGCCATTTGTATTGGGCTTATATGGTATGATAGCTTTCGGCCTAATGTGAGAGGTGAAGATAACGAACTAAAATTTGTGTGTTAGAACCCTATTTCCATCCCTTTTATAAAGAGCTTCTTGCGCCCAATGATGCAATCACTCGTGACTGATTTATAACATGAACTTGTTCACTTCTCCATGTGTTACTTGGTGGATCATGTGTCCCCGCTACCAACGCTCATATTCATGTGAAATATTATTAGTGTAGCATGTATCAAATACATAACAAATTTTTCAAAAGTGATTTTGAATTGAGCCATGTTTTGAATGATAATGATGGGAATGGTTTTGCAAATTTTCTTATATACGTATTTCTCTGTTGTGGAATTGATTTTAATAATAATATAAAACCTTTACATGCACTTGATTATTCTGGGCTTTCGTGTACCACAGTTTTTTCTTCACTAATTTTACTTCTCGAGATGCCCACATGACACGTATTTGTGCCAGTCCTTTTATTTTCTTGGCCGTAGATTTATTTTTATTTTTATTAAAAGACAAAATCGTCATATTTTGGACAATCCTTTATTTATTTATTAGCATAGATTCCTTTTACTGGTCGGTATTTCCTTTTGAGCTAATACCATATTTCAGAGCACATATCCATTTCCTTGCTGCTACATTCTTGCCTTTTCACAACAAATAAATTACTTTACTTGTTCGTATTTTTTTATGAATTTTGGCACAAGTAAATGCCTGTTGACACCTAATCCTAAGGGGTTGGGTGAGATTGTATATTATCATAATTTAGTAAATAAGGAAGTACAATTGCCATTGTTAAGTGAATCCCAATAACCTCACCTCCATGTATAAGTACACACACAATCTCCATCTAATACACATTGAGTTTTGTGGGGTTACCTCCCGGTCTGACATTGTATCAGAGCTAGTCCCATTTTTTGCATTCCTTCCTTTGGTGTAACTTCGTCATGTTCTTCATTTTTTCAAACTATCATTTTTCATTCAACGTTCTTTTTTACTGCTCCAGGCATTCTAGCACTCGTGGAATAATTCTACAATTTGTTTTTCTGCACATTCTTCCTAGTTTTGTTTCTGCACACCACTGTGAAATTTTCTGCTAATGAGAAATTTCTACTCAAATTCTGAGCACATTTAAATTTACCATACAATTTTTTTTTTTACTATTCACAGCCATTTCCATTCGCCTCCCTCACGCTCACGCTCACCTCTCTTCCCCACTCACTCCCTCACAGTCCCTCTCCACCTCTCGACACCATCTCCCTAGTCTCTCACAACACCCATCCCCCTCACCCGCTCTCACCCGCTCTCACCCATTACCCTCACCTCCCTCCCCTCAGCCCTCGGCCTTCCCATGCACCCACTCACACCTCTCACCCATCCCCTCACCCCCTCACCCCCCGCCGCATTTTCTCCCTCACAGCCCTCATCCACCCCCCTCACCTCCCTCACCTCGACCCTCGCCCTTCCCACGCACCCCCTCACACACTCTAACCCATCCCATCACCCCCTCACCCCTCGCCCCACTCTCTCCCTCACAGCCCTCACCCATCCCCCTCACCTCCCTCCTGTTAGCCCTCAGCCTTCCCACGCACCCCCTCACATGCTCTCACCAATATCCTCACCCCCTGCCCCGCTCTTTCCCTCACAGCCCTCTCCCATCCCTTCTGCTCCTCATGTCGGCCCCCACAGTCTTCTCTCCCCTCCCTCAAACTTTAGTAGACTCTGCTACACCTCCCTCCCTACGTTTTTTATTTTTATTTTTTTCTTTTTTCGCAACCATAATATCAATATGATTTTTACATAGTTTGGCCTCCCCCAGTAATCACCTCCCATAGAACACACCTTCCCGAGTAATCACCTTCCCTAGAAAACACCTCCCTCAGAAAATACCTCTATTTTTTGAAGGAGAAGAAGACCTTCCACCAACAAAGCCCACTTCAAAGAAGGAGATCGCCATCTGGGAAAACAAGAAATGCA
Organism: Pinus albicaulis; assembly: GCA_034641835.2. Lineage (NCBI taxonomy): Eukaryota > Viridiplantae > Streptophyta > Pinopsida > Pinales > Pinaceae > Pinus > Pinus albicaulis. The sequence goes on from CM076582.1 coordinate 1,454,457,024, forward strand.
AGGCCTATGCCTTGATTTCAGCTTCCGTAAATGAAGAGGTGAGCCGCCATATTACACCATTTTCAAATGCCTATGAAGCCTTGAGCAAGCTAAAATAACTCTATGACTCACATTCAGAACTTTAAATTGCTCAATTAATGATTAAGTTGTTCAGTCTGGAATTGAAAAATGATGATCCTGTTGCTTTAGCTTTAGAGGATATACCATGCATGACATTAAGAGCACTGGTGTAGATGTTGAAATATCTATCATAGCATATGTTAAGGCTTTTTATCCCACATAGTATCATTATCTTGAGTCATTGCAAGAAAGTGGAAACCTCATGAAAATCACTTTTGATTCCCTTGAGAAAATGTTTGCAGAAAGAGAGAAAGCTTTTGGAAAGATGACAGCTCCTTTGTTTTCCGAAGAGGTTGTATGCTTTGCACATAGAGAGAAGAGTAATACTCAATATTCTTCTAGAAGAAGAGGTGGCCGAAGAGGAAGAGGAAGAAGAAATTCCAGAGGAAGGGGGGCACAAAAACTCAAACTGAAAAATCTGATCTTCATTGCATATGCTGCAATAAATACTGGCATGATGCATCTTCATGTAAGTTTCCTTGGGATAAAATTGAGCAGAAAAGGAACCAATAAGAAGGTAAAACTCATGAGAGAGATAGAGGTAAAGCACCTGAATCTGCTCATTATGTTGTAGTACATTGTAACAATGGAGTAACTAAAGACTTGTTTGATGTTTCATTTACTTCTTTGAGAAATGATTGGTTGAAAGATTCAGGAGAAACATGTCACATGAAATTTAGGAAATATTTTTTTGAATAATTTACTAACAAAGTTGATGGAGCAGTATACTTCACAAATAAATCCAAACTCAAGCCATCAGGGCTTGGAACAATCATGCTTAATTTTCCTTGTCTTCCAGATCATATTCTACATGAGGTTCTATACCTCCTTGAGTTGAGGAGAAATTTGTTGTCCTTGGTCCACCTCTGCTAGCAAGGACACTCCATTCACATGTCTCATGGCAAGGTTGAGGTCAGAAAAGCATCAGATCGCTCACTTGTCATGGAGGGAATAGAAGAAGGAATACTCTTGGAGCTGCAAGGTTCCTCTTCTCATGCACAAAACTTTGCATTCAGTTCAAATCATGATGAAGGTACATTCCCTTCAAGTCTTTTATGGCATGCTATATTTGGACACTTAAACTATGAAAACCTTCGATTTTTGAATAAAAATGGTGTTAATGGAGTGCCTACAATTCCTAGGAAACTTAAGCAATGTGATTCTTGTATTCTGGGAAAGCATAAAGAAAATCCATTTCATGATTCACATTCACATATAAAAATTGAGATTATTCATTCAGATTTATGTGGCCCTATGCCCGTTTATTCTGCAAATGGAAATAAATATATCATGACTTTTATTGATGATTACACCAGAATGTGTTGGATTTACTTATTGAAGAACAAGTCTAATGCATTTCAAACATTCAATAATTTTCATGCATGGATTGAAAATGATGCACAAACCCATATTGGCTCTTTACGTACTGATAATGGAAAATAATACACTTCAAATGAATTTTAAAATTATCTTCATCGACATGGGATCAAACATCAAACAACTATGCCCTATAATCCTAGCATAACAGTGTAGCTAAAAGAATAAACAGGACAATTTTAAATATGGTTCGTTCCATGATGTTTTTTAAGAATGTAAAATTGATGTTTTGGGCTGATGTAGTTCTATGTGATGTATACATAAATAATAGGTGTGATTCAAATTCAATCTCAAACAAAAATCCTTATTAAATGTGCCATGGCCACATTCCTTCGGTAAAGCATTTCAGGGTCTTTAGTTCCACCTGTTATGGTTTGATACCCAAGGTAAAAAGTAGTAAAATTGGTGCTAGAAGTCAAAAATGTATCTTCTTTGGGTATTCCAATACCTCCAAAGGATATCATATCTATGATGAAGTCAATAATAATTTTGTAATAGCAAGAGATGTCATATTACTTAAATCTTCCAAGACTGAAAATGTTGTTGAGCGGCAACTTGATTGCCTGGATAGATTCACACATGCAAAGTATTTTCAAGAATTTGATAATCAAATTCCACATCTTGAAGGGGGGAATTCCTATAATAAATCTATATGTGCAATCATTTCCTAAAGCACTCTCTTGCCCACATGAAGAACCAACCACAGATGACACATTTAATGATGTGATTGATAGAATTGAGAGATTGAATATTAATTCAATTCCAACTCAGTCAAATGAGAAGCTTGGACCATCTTAGAAAGGTCCCCCCAAATGGCTAACAAAGACACTAGAAAATTTTCATTCCGATGAGGTTGGAAAGACAGGAACAAGAAGTTCCACTAGACAAAATGAAGGTGATGTCGATAATTCTAATTCACTTGTTGATATCGATATGGCTTATAACTATGAATTGAGTTTTTCTATAGATCACGAACCAACTTCTTTTAAAGAAGATGCTTCTCATGATGAATGGAATGGAGTGATTCAAAAGGAGTATGATGCCTTGATAAAGAATGGCACTTGGAAGCTGGTTGATCCTCCTTTAGGAACCAAACCAATTGGCTGTAAGTGGGTCTACAAGAACAAGTACAAAAAAGATGGAACACTTGACAAGTAGAAAGGTAGGATTGTGGTAAAAGGCTTTGAACAGAAACAAGGGGTTGATTATGAAAAAAAAATTTCTCCCACAGAAAAATGGGCCACCATCTAGAAACTCTTTGCCCTAGCAGCTGAGAAGGGAGGGAAAGTCCATCAGATGGATGTAAAGACTGCCTTTTTGAATGGAGATCTAAAGGAGAAAGTTTTTATGTCCCAGCCAGAAGGATTTTTTGTGAAGGGCCAAGAACACAAGGTATGCAAGATTATAAAATCCTTGTATGGCCTCAAGAAAGCACCACTAGCCTGGTATGAGAAATTAACTGAGCATATTCTGAAACTTGAGTTCAAACATTTTGATCTTGATGATGCAATTTTTTTTGTTAAGAAAGTTGGAAAAATAGTTGTATACCTTGTGGTGTATGTAGATGATATTTTGATGACAGGAAATAATGAGAGTTATATTGCATCCATAAAGAAATAATTGAGGAAAGGTTTTGAAATGACCGATTTGGGTTATGTTCATTACTATTTGGGTATTTAGGTAACTCAACATCCTAAACTTATATTTCTTTCTTGAAAGAAGTACATTGGAGATATTTTGAACAAGTTTGGCATGGATGAATGCAATCCCTTAACCACTCAAATGGAACAAAACTTGAAGTTCACATCCATTGAAGGGATGGAATTTGAGGATGAAACGAAGTATAGACAGCTTGTAGGAAGTCTTATCTACCTGACTACCACTAGACCAGACATCTAATTTTCTATTGGAATCCTCTCTAGGTTTATGAAAAAACTTTTTGAAGGACGCTGGTCTGCTGCAAAAAGAGTTCTAAAGTACTTGAAGGGGACTCGAGACTTTGGACTCAAATATACACAAGTAGGTGATTTCAGCTTGATCAGATACTCTGATTCAGAATTTTATGGGGACAAAGAAACTGGGGAGTCTACTTCAGGTTATACCATGAGTCTTGGATTAGGAGCTGTCTCATGGAGATCACACAAATAGTCAGTTCCAACAGATTCCACAACCGAGGTAGAATATGTGGCAGTAGCTAAAGAAACAAAGGAAATTGTCTAGCTTAGGAAAATCCTAGAATATTTGTAGATGAAACAAATGCATTCAACAACACTGATCATTGAAAACATTTCTGCAATAAATTTGGCCAAGAACCCGACGTTCCTTGATCGAACAAAGCACATCAATACAAAATACCATCTGATTCGACATCATGTTCAGGCCAAAACCATCCATCTACATCATTGTTCTAGAAATGAGCAGACCACAGACATCTTCACCAAAGAACTTGGAAGAGAAAAGTTTCAAAAGTTCAGAACAATGCTTGGACTCACCAACATCCCTTTAGATTAAAGGGGGAAATGTTGAAACCTAATCCTAAGGGGTTGGGTGAGATTTTATATTATTGTAATTTAGTAAATAAGGAAGACCAAGATTCATTGGGAAGTGAATCCAAATAGTGTCACCATGATTTATAAGTACACACATAATCTCCATCTAATACACATTGAGTTTTGCGAAGTTACGTCCTAGTCTGACAATGCCTTTACTTGTGCATATTTTTCTTCCTGTAGGCCATCATTATATGAATTTTCATATTTTTGACCTAATGATTGAACAATGGGTTTCTTATAGAATATAGTCAGAAGGTGGAGGACTAGATTCGCCTTAATCACCTTTTGGGCAAGGGGGATTTCAAGACGAAGGTCATGGAAGAGGAGGAGCTAGTCATGGAAGAGGCCAGATTATCTATTATAATTATAAAGAAGTTGGCCACTTTTCGAGTGGCTACCAGAACCAACATACATGTATTGTAGGTATTGCGGGCAGTTCATCCAAGTAATTGAATATGTCCCTGTGTCATTTACGAAAATGCAAGAAAATAAGAATCAGACACCTACATAGAATGTCCAAATGATGAGGGTAGAGCCATGAGATGAAGATCATAGTGTTAAGATTGTGACTAGAATTGGTGAAACACCCGTTGTAGACAAACTCGAAGGAAAACAACCTGTTGTAGATGTATGGGTTCAAAAATCCCTTAAGAAGAAGGAAGGATTTAACTTAGACCGAGAGAAGGATACTTTTATTGAAGTTAAGAACAATTTTTTGGATATTGGTGCATCGACATCAAAAACACTGATTAGGAATTTTGTGAATGTCACATATGATATTGATCGAGATTAGTTGAAAGTATTCCTCAAGGCTTTTATCAAGTTTTTTCACAATAAGAAGGTGGTTGAAAACATTCAAACATTAATTTATAAATGCACTGATAAAGATCAACCTCAGATGGAACAAAGGGATGTCAATAAAATCCACAAGAATAAAATAATAACTAGACGAGATATGCACTTCACCGCTCATATAGGAGATTTTGAGATGGATCAAGTTACTCTAGATATAGGATCCAATGCAAATGTCTTACCTAAACCGACATGGTAGAAAATGGGAGAACCTAATGTAGAATGGTCTTCAATTAAATAGTGCATGGCTAACAAGAAAAATATTATCCCAATGGGCAGACTCTCTTTAGTAGTAGTTGACATTGAAGAAGTCAAGGTGTTTTTTTTAATTTGAATTCATTGAAATGGTTGATGATACAAATTTGTATCCGGTGCTTCTAGGTCTAGACTAGGATTTTGACACAGATGCCATCATTAACCTCAAGCGCTGGGGCATGGTGTCTGAAAAAAATGGGACAAAGGTTGTGGTCCCCCTGGACCCTGTAGAAGGATAAAGGGATACAAAAATGGTGCGTGATGAGTATGTCGATGAAGATATTAACCATGTTTAAAAGTAAAAAATGAAGAATGAGTATTGGATCCATCCCACGAGAGATGGTCAACTTATTTTGGAAAAATATATTTCATTCTTATCAGACTCAGATGAAAAAATGGAACACTTGCAGAAACGCTTACATGAAGTATCCACACTGTGCTATAAATGGGTAACTAGATATATGTGTTGCATATCCTCTGAGGTACATACATTACCCCACTATGATGGTATATCCCATGTCAATATGTTTCTAGATACATTTAAAAGAATTTTTCTAAAATAACAACGGTTCCATGCACCTGATCTAGCTCTGCGTTCAACCCCAGTGCATTGGTGGGGAACCCACAAAGAAAATATTGTTGATTCGAGGGAATGTCATCGAATGCTATAACTGTGGTTCAGAACCTCAAATAGTCAAATGAAAGAACAATAATTAGGCAAAGATGATCCACGCCATCATTTAGCCAATTAGAATGCAGTTTGGGGACAAGAGTCTCAACCAGAATGGGTACACATATTCATTCATACATTGGAAAGGTTACCCATGAATTGGTATCTAGAGATCGAGTTGCGGCGTGGTACTGCTGAATGGGTTGCACTATAATAGAGCTTTATTTTTACTTTCAACTTTGAAAGTTGATTCCATTGCATTAATGAGGCATTACAGCAGATTCAAGATGCTAATCTTGATGTGCGAAAGGAACTAGTAGTAAGTTCCCTACCAGAATGGAATGCGCAAATGAAGGATGCAGTTGAATTTCAAAATGTGACTACTGAAGAAAATGATGAGGATCCTATAATCATTAACATCCCGATGTTTGAGGGTTGGTACACAATAGTTGGCCCTGAGATAGAATTTCTTGATGTTACTTAACCTGTTAAGACTAGAAAATTCAATATTGGCACATAAGAGCAGCGTGATTTTTCCAATATAGTAGATTAGTAGGATGAAGATACCATGGGAACGATTACATAACTCCCCACTGAATATTAGGAGTTTTTCCCCACTAAATTTCCTAAGCTAAAGGGCATCACTAGAGATCTTGGTGTGATGAGGATCACTTTAAAGCCGGACGCTAGGCCCATTAAGTAACACCCCTACAAATTGAATCCAAAGTATAAGGAAAAGGTCAATGAATAGTTGGAAAAGATGGTTTTGGCAGGAATTATTGAGCTAGAGGAGGAATCTGATTGGGTGAGTCCAATGGTACTCCAAGAAAATTAGAAAAATGTGAAATTAGGACATGCACTAACCTGTGCAAATTGAATGATGCATATGTACATGATCATTTGCTGACCCCATTGTCAAATGAAGTCTTAGACAATGTCAAAGGGTAGGAATCATATTCATTTACTGATAGATTTTCGGGATATCACCAAATAAGGATCACACCTGAATACAGGAACAAGACTACCTTTGCGACAAAATTGAGTTTGTTTCAATATACTCTCATGCCATTCAGTTTGAAGAATGTGCCATCCATATTTTTGTGCGTAGTAGTTTATTGTTTTGAATATTATATCCATAAGTTCTTAGAAGTGTATTTCGATGATTGCAATATTTTTGGACTATTGGGGACACATATCTCCAACCTATGCTTAATGCTCGATACTTGCCAAAAGTATCGAATTTCTCTGAATTTGAAGAACTGTATATTATATGAGCTAAGATCAAATGAACCCATATTTCTTCAAATCCAAAGTCTGTGAGAGTGTGGAAAATGAATTTCCATCTAATTTTATTAAATTAATTGGAAAAATTTAGTTTGATTATCATGCATGGAGTTTTTTGGATATGAGAGAGTGTATATTCTCATGAGCTAGTATTACGTTGTCCATGCTTTTTTGACCCTACACGTAACTTGTTTAATCTTAGCATATAAGGATAGGAAGGATGGGCTTAATTCTACCGGAAATAACCTTACATATGATTTTATAAATGACATTGTAGATAGTTATGGGGTAATAATATGAAGTGGAGTTGGAACTCAAGGAATTGGGGATGATACCGATGAAGGTTACATGAGAGGAATTTAGTATAAAGAAGTTCCGATAGCCTTCTACTATTTTCCATATCTCCTCTAATATCAACCAACAATACGGATATAAATCAACTATAAACTTCTGAGGATGAGGGGATTTTCCTTTGGCAATGTCCACAACAACAACCTCTACCTCTTGCATCGCTATTTATTTGAGTAATTGATCATTTTTATCTCTCATGACGATTCTCAGTATGTCGCTCATAATTTTATTGATGGTTCTCCTTTTGTTTGGGATGGGCTCAATTAGAAGAATTTGAAAGTGGTATGATAAATCATGAATCATTTCTGCATAACGTTCAGCTTTAAGATTTGAGGTTGTTTTGATTTTTTTATCATCTTTATTTGTCAATGATTGATCATATATCTATGGAAAAAATAAGTGTTTTTATCCCCTTTTTTTAACCGTTGAATTTTCGATTTTTATTTCGATAGTATATTTTCTTGCCTAAGGCATCCTTCTAGTTTGAGATAGGTACCTACCTCCTTTTGGTTAAGTGTTTATGTGTTTCCTTTTGTGATTATTGTTTGTTGTAGACTAGCCATCTCTATATCCAAAAGGGTTTTTTCTTTGTGTACATTGCAAAAGTTGCTTATATTACATTCCCTGATTTTTTACTTGAAGAATTCCAGTCATTCTTTAAATAAAAATGTTGCTACTAGGGCTGTTAGAGTTTACCAAATATCCAATGCACTTCTTTTGGGAGACAAATAAAAACTTTGGATGTTGGGTTACTTCAATACCTAGATAATAGTGAACATATCCTTAATATTTCATCTCAAAATCTTTCCTCAATTCTTTCTTTATGGAGGAAATGTAATTTTCATTGTTCACTGTCAATAGAAGATGATCTACATACGCTAGAAGGTATACAATTATTTTTCCAGTATTTTTGAAAAAAAAAATTTGTATCATCATTATCATAATGTTAGAAATATAGTTTCAAAATATGTTTAGTAAATTCCTCGTAATGGGTTCATGGTATTTTCTTGAGGCCATACAAGTATTTTATAATATTTCATACCTTTTGTTTTTAGCCCTTCACGACAAATCCTTTTTTATTTATTTTAGATCTCTACTCATGAAAGTGGTTTTTACATCCATTTGAGGGAATTTACAATGATTCAAAGTTGCGAAGGTCAAGAGAATCTGGATGGTAACCCATTTTCTTGTGGGGGTAAAGGCCTCCTCCTAATCAACCCCTTATTTTTGTGAAAAACATTTTGTCACATGCGTAAGTTTATGCTTGTCAAGTTAGCCATATGTTTTATACTTTTTCTTGAAGACCCACTTGCAACCAATCAATTTGGTTCCCAATGGAGGGTCCACCATATTATAGCTTCCATTATTTATCATAGTGTCATACTCTATGTGTTTCTTTATTTATTAATCATGATAAGAAACTTCTTTAAAGGATGTTGCTTCAATTTGTAGAAAAGAATTATTCAGAATAATAAGAAACAGGCATATCAATCATTGAATAAAAATTTTCTACATCACCTCCATTATTTCTAGTATAACTTATTGTTCCTATATATCCAACATCATAAGGATGAAAATTTTCAAGTGTCTTATTAAGCCATTTTGGAGGACCTTTTCAAGATGGCCCGGGTTGTTTAGTTGACTAAGGTGGGGTTGGATCAACTTTTAGCCTTCCAATTCTCTCAATCACATCAATAAAAGTACCTTCTAGATCAATGTTGGTGCTTCATGAGGGAGAGAGAGTGCTTTAGAATGAGATTCCACAAATTGATCCAATGTAGAGATCCACCCTTAAAGATGTGCAATCTCATTATCCAATTCCTGAAAATATTTTGGATTTCCAAATTTGTCAAAGCGATCAAGAGATAGCTGATGAATATCGTTAGTATTGGAAGATTCAAGAAAAAATAAATCTCTAGAAAATATAAAAATTTTATTTACTTCATCTTAGAGATGATATACTTTATACCTACCCGACTACCCTAAGAAAATACTTTTTCTCTAGAAAATATAAAATTTTTATTTACTTCATCTTAGAGATGATATACTTTAGACGTATCCTAGTACCCTAAGAAAATACTTTTTCGAGTCCTTGCACAAATTTTGTTTCTTTGTTCCTTAAGAATCAAGGCATATTACTTGGAACAAAAAACCTTCAGATGTCACACTGAAGGAATGTGGCCAAACCATATTTCATAGGGATTCTTATTTTTGAGAGAATAAGAAGGAAATTGATCTATAATATGTAATAGAACTACATTAATCCACAACATTAACTTAACATTTTTTAAGAACATCATTTAACATACCATGTTTAAGATTTTCTTGTTTAATGTACTCTTTTCCATGTGTATTATTTCTCAGTTCATTCATTAATGTTTCAGAAGCTCCAAATTTGTTCTTCAAGAGATATACTCAGCAAATTATAGTGTATTCATGAATTGGTTTCCATTTTCCTAAGGAACCTGTGTAAGGACACAAAAGAAAATATGAATCGGTTCAATATTTCTATGTGATTTGGAATGAGAATCGTTAAACGATTATTTGTTATGGATATAAGCATCATATTTCTTGAGATTCTTAGGAATGGTTAGAAAAAAATTAACACCATTTATATTCAATAAATGAATACTTTCATAGTTAATATGTCTAAATATAGCATGTCATAAGGGAATGGATGGTAGTGTACCTTCATCATATTAAGAAATGTATGCATTTTTTTGTGCACAAGAAAAGGTTCCTTGAAACTTCAATTGTCTTTCTTTTTCTTCCCACTCATGGAAAGTGATTTGTGTGACGATTTTCTCACCTCAACCTTTCCGTCAAATATCTAAATGCAATGCCCTTAATGGAATATTTGAATGACAACAAGTTTCTCCACAAATCCAGGAGGTAGGTAACATCGTATATAAGAGAATGAAGGTGACCATGCAATTTGAGCCTATTAGTGCCAAATTAAGATGGATTGAGTTTTTATTTTTCTGAAAAGTAGATTTCTCCATCTACATTGTCACTGAATTATTAAAAGAAATATCTTCGAAAGTTAATGTTGTAGGTTTCTCTTGAATAAAACAACCATGCATATTTCCACAAAGAAAGTGAAACATTAAAAAAGGCTTAACTACTCCAACATTGCAATGTGCCACAATATAATGAGATTATTTGAGTGCTTTACATTTCCGTGATTTTTGTTCTCTTCATTTCTTTCTTTGATATTTTTGTCCAAAGATATGTTGTGTGTGGAAGCATCATTTCCATTTATAATGCTACCTATACCATGAAGATCAAGTCTCCCCCTTGGCTTCTATTATTCTTCTTTCCATATACTCTTCTGCCACCTGTTCCTCTATAATAATCATGTGCTTGATTATTCTTTTTCTTTACAAGAAATGAAACTTCTTTAGAATACTGAGCATTTGTCTTCTTCTTCCCAAAATCTTTCCCTCTATGTTAAAACTTCTTCACAAGAAAGTCAAAGAAAGTATCCTTAAGTTTTCCATTTTATTTTCATGACCCAAGAAAATAAGAATAAGTGGGATATAGTTCATTGACAAAGATGTGATATGAACAACTATTTTAATCATAAGTTGGATTACTTCAAGGTGAGAGTGTGATTCATATAAGTATTTCAACTTCTTGGATGCATCAAAGAAATTTGTAAATGATGCAATATGATTACTCACTTCTTCATTTATTCGTCCAAAAATCAGGCCATATACCTTGTTGTTCTTGTTCTCCCATATGGGGAACTCTTTGTCTCATCTTTCCTTTTTAGGAGGATTCTCAACTTCTCCTTCACATAATCCTTTCACAATCCATTGAGAATGAGGATATGCTTTATCTTTCTAGACCATTCTTGGTAGTTCTCTTTGATAGGAAGAACTATTCCAACTATGTAGATGCGTGAATTCATTATGAAATTTTGAACTATACTCTCAATATTCAACATTCAACAGTACAATAAATGTTTCTTAAAAATAACATAATTTCATATAACTTCGTTTACAAAATTCATTAAAAATAAATCATAATAACTCAAAATAAATGTTAGAATTAGGCTTCAACGTATTGCAGCACATAAATGAAAAACGGACCCTCAACACAATTTTGTTGTCCAATAAAACATAAATCACATCTCTGATTGGAATAAACACTTTAACCAGGGAATCCAATATATATGAATGGGCAACATATATATGAATGGTTTAATCATATATCAATACCATATGATAACACCATACTAGGATTTTGATGCATATGACATATGTTTCTCAATGCACACACCAAATATTCAACGTTGTTGATAAATGGAAAGAGAAACACATACTATTATACTATCATATATGACCTGCCTATACGAATCGATAGACAAATTGCAGATAGAATATAATGGATCAACAAGCTTCAAAGACAATATAATATCCACAAACTTCAACAGAAAGCAATACATTCACAGTGGAATCAACAAACGAACGCGGTCTCCTACGAAGAGATTGACCATTACATATGCTTCAAAGAACTCAATTCACATACCAGTTCAATCAACACAAAGAATCGCATAGAGATAACTTGGGAGATTGCGTACATTTCTCTGGATTTGAATTCATAATTCGACTTTCACAACCAGTGTTATCTAGCATCGTTTGTTCGAACCTGCATATTCCTTCAGCCTTCATATCAGCGAACCAACATTTTCAAAAATAACCAACACATGGATTCAACAACTTCAATATAGAGCCATTCAATACAATGCACCAGAACTATATTCATTCAGTGGATAGAGACAACATTACCTAGCCCTTTAATGCATAGACTCAATGCTCAACACAGAGAGGTGCTCAACATGCATAATGGTGATGGATATTTTTCAACACATAAATTGGATACCCAATAATTGTCTAACCCCCTAATATTCACATAGGGGAAATGAACATAACAGAGACATCTCTAAGTGGGAGCACGAAAATAACAAGAGTTATTCAGTAGGAAAGTGTTAAAATGGGAACTCGCCTCTGATACTATGTCAGGCTAAGCATTGGTAACTCCAATGCTAATAATTTTCCATTAGGAAGAGTTATTAATATATATTGGAGAGGGAGATCCCTAAACTTGATAGAACCCATTGACATAACTATAAACAGAGTTTTTCAAGCTAAGAAAAGTGTTTTACATAACCTCCTCAAACACCTGCAATCATCAGATAACTTACTTATTAGCAAGATATTTAAAAATAAAACAAAATTTATTGTCAAAATCATAAAATGGGAGATATTTGTTTTTATAACAATCAGACTTGGAACATAAGTAAGTGTAGCACTTGTGAATTCAGTCAATGAACCAATAGACCTAAACTAGTCATTTCCTCCACATGATTTTTCAATAGAGGTTTTTAATGAATACATGTAGAAAGGGGAAAATATATTTTAATGAATATTTGCCATTAAAAGATTTGTGATGCTCGGAAAAGTCTATATATATTGTTCAAACACAACACCAGTTATGATAATTATACAAATGCGTTGTTAGAACAAGACAAAAGTAATATACCTTAAAAATCTCGTAGTAATCGTTAGTTTACAAATTTACTCAACACTCATAAAAATCTGCAAGATAACAATGGGTAGACTAAAAATCTGCAAGATAACAATGGATAGACTAAGATTAAGTGACATGCCACCAAAACCAGAGCCATAGTCATAGTGCTTGAGAGATTTCACCCTCCATTTCTATAGAACACTCACACTTACGAGAGAAATGAGAACTTTGCAGAGACAAAACCCTAGTGGAAATCTTGGTCGCATGGAAAAACACTAAGTGAATTGGAAAGATAAGTAGGGTAATCATTCCAGCTATATTACCCTCTAAGCCTTCGCAACCCTGGAAATATCTAAGAACACCAGGGTCAGTCATCCCTAATATCGTCACACTAACTAGGTAATCTAGAGGGTTACATGATAAAGACATTGATAAGGGACCCTGCCCTATGAACTCCATGTGTAGCTAAATGTTTTAAGGGGGAGATAGGGCTGAAATGACAAAATAAATATTGAAAATAACATAAGTGCGTGTGGTATTGTGGTCTCACAATCATATTGTAGTTATTATAAACCCTAATGTTAAGGTTCAAAGCAACCACATAAATGTGATAGTGTTTCCAAATAAGCATATATTAGTTATTATGGACCATAAGGTTCAAAATCCATACTTTTTTGACCACTTCTTTTATATATAAAATTTATTATGTCGAGAAGCTCAATCTACAGCCGAGTATGACCTTGATGTTTGGGCGGAGAGGCGCAATGATCGTGATGTCATGTATGTGAGGTCCTCAAAAAAATAATAAATTTTATTTTTGATAATATCACCCAAAACATTAACCTAATCTTTAAGTTTATATAACTTGAATATCTAAATTATATATAACTTTTTTAACTTATTAATGGGTAGAGATTAATTACTAAAGTACCACTATGTATTATTTCTATAATTTGAATAGATAGTAAATTATCTTACCCATTTAATAATTGTTTTATTATATAAGTGAATTTGAATGGATCATAAATGTACCTTTAACAAAAAAAATTACCACATTGAATTTCCAAATCAAGTAAAATTTTAGACATTTTTACTCTTTATTAAAATCAATACCATTTCCTAAATCAAAAGAAAAGAGTTAATTCAACACAAACAATCAAAATCCAAATTATTTTAATATTTCCTTTAATTAAATATTTGTAAAATGAATTTTTAAAAAGAAAACCAATGTTGTATGGATAAATTAAAATCTTTAAGGATATAAATATTTCCCCATCAAAATTGCAATATTTTAAAATTTAAATAAATAAAAATCTAAATAAACAGGAGGTATAGTAAATAAGTAAAACATGTTTTTATACTTACTCCAAGGCTATGGTAAATAAATAAAAATATATGTAAACTAGATATATGGTAAAGAAATAAAAACATCTTTTTATATTTACTCCATAAACCTTTTTATATTTGAAAAAACTCAATACCAAGGGCTAAATACCATGGGCCAAATACCATATTTATAAAAGAAGTATGGTATATAAACAAATACAAAAAGGTATAAAGAGCTATGATAAATAAATAAATATAAAATAGGTATAAAGAGGTAGAGTAAATAAAAAAATATAAAAGAGGTATAAAGGGGTAGGGTAAATAAATAAAAATATATCAAATACGATTATAAATAAATATCTAATTATATAACAAGCCTATGGGCTAAATATCGTAGTAAATAAAAGAGTTATGGTAAATAAATAAAAATATAAATAAACCAGAGGTATGGTAAGTAAATAAAACCTCTTTTCATATTTACTCCATAATCTTCTTTATATTTATGAACACTCAAAAAATAGGTTTTATTTAGATGAAGCCTATGGTCCAAATACCATGGGCTAAATTATTATTAATACCATGCAAAAAAAAACATTATTAACCCTAATATAATATTAAAATATTAATATTATTATTATTATTATTAAATATAATACTCATATTAATATATTATAATATTAATATTATTAAATTTGATAATTTTGGATTAATACAATATTAAATTTACTATATTATAATATATAGAAATGTATCATGATATATATTAACTCTAGATATATATGAGAGGGAAGAACGAAGATATAGAGTGATAGAGGTGGAGATATAGGGGGAGTGACAAAGGAGAGATGGAGATAAACTAAAGGAAAGGGGAGAGAAGGAATGAAGAGCGAGAGAGGGGGACACAAGTATGGAGGAGGGAGAGAGAAAAGGGCAGGGGGAGGGAGATAATGATAGGATAAGAGGAGACAGATATGGCGAAAGAGAGAGAGGGGTAAGAGATAAAGGGAGAGAAAGGAAGGACCAGAGAGAGGACTTGATAGAGGGAGGGATAGAGAGAAGTTGGAGGGGGAGAGAGGGAGGGAGGAATAAATATATATATAGAGGGAGAGGGACTGGCAAGGGAGAAATGGAGAGAGAATGTTTATGTCTAGGGGTGAGAAAAGATCCAAAGTAGGATGTATGGAGAGAAAGGGGGAGAGAAGGAGAAAGGGAGGGATATAGCAATGTAGTTGGAGGGAGAGAGGGGCAGAGAGAGAGAGAGAGAGAGAAGGATGAGAGAGGGAGGTAGGAGAGAAAGGGAGAGAGGGGAAGGAAGAGAGAGAGGACTTGAGAGAGAGGAGGAGAATGATGGGAGAATAGAGAGTATTGGAGGTAGAAGAGAGAGAGAGAGAGAGAGAGAGAGAGAGAGAGAGAGGGAGGGAGGTAGGAGAGAAAGGGAGAGAGAGGAAGGAAGAGAGAGGAGGAGAGAGGGATCGATAAAGAGATGGAGTTGGATGGGAAGAGAGGTAGAGAATAAGAAATATAGAGAATGAGAAGTGAAGAGAGAGAAGGAGTGAGAAGGGAGAGACAGAGAGAGATCATGTATGTTTGGGGGTGAGATAAAGAGACAAATAAGGAGAGATGGAGATAAGGGGGGAGAGAATGGGAGATAAGGAGAGAGGGAGGGATATAGTAACATAGTTGGTGGGTGAAGAGAGAGAGAGAGAGAGAGAGAGAGAGAGAGAGAGAGAGAGATGTGAGAGAGGGTGTGAGAGAGTACAGAGAGGGAGGGAAAGAGAGATGGAACTGGAGGGGGGAGAGAGGGAGTTAAGAAGAAAGACATAGAGAGACAAAGGTGGAGAGAGAGAGAGAGAGAGAGAGAGAGAGATAAGGAAGATGGAGAGAGAGGGAGAGAGGACAGAAGGAGGAAAGAGAGATATTAGCACAAAAGAGGGAGAGAAACAAAATATAGAGATATAGATGGAAGGTGAAGAGAGGGAAGAAGAAAGATATGGGGAGAGGGAGGGAGTGACATAGATATTGATAGATATGGAGTGCGAGAGCATGTGTGTTTAGGGGGTTGAGATATAGAGACAAAAAATAAGAGATGGAGGGGGATATAGATATGGATGGAGAGTGGAGAGAGGGAAGAATATTTCTTGCACTAGATAGATTGATTTAAGTCGAGATAGTGATTTATAATCCTATTTGATTGTTTGCACTAGACTCATCGATTTTAGTGTAGATATTTTTTTCTAATGATATTTGATTACTTGCACTAGATGCATTGATTTCAGTGTAGGTTGTGATTTCTAACACTATTTGATTTCTTGCATTGGATGTGTTGATTTCAATGTAGATGTTGATTTATAATTATATTTGATTTCTTGCACTAGATGCATTGATTTCAATGTAGATGATTCCTAATTCTATTTTATTGTTTGCACTAAATGCATTGATTTCAGTGTAGAAGTTATTTTCTAGTATTATTTGATTGCTTGCATTAAATGCATTGATTTCAATGTAGATGTTGATTTCTGATTTGATGTAATTGGATATATGATGGTACATTAATTTTAAAGTGATTGGATTAACAATATGCATTGATTTTAGTGTAAGCACAAAACGGTATTGACAATGCACATTGATTTTTGGGTTATAGTAATTTAACATATTAATATTGGAGAGCAAGAGAGACAATTATTGTGTTTACTACAACAACTTGACCTAAAGATTTAAATTATTTACGGTTTAAATTTTATTTTTCATACAATCCATATGAAAATATGGAAAAACTAACAAGGGTGACAATAAGAATAGTAGAAGAGAATAGTTTGAGATTGATCACAATGAAGACTAATTGTAACATTAGTACATTCTTATTATTCACATTTTCTATCTTTCAACATTATTATTGTCACTTTGCATTCAAAAAAATTATTTCATCATTAAAGTTATTAATAATAGTTATCATGTCAAAAAACTGAGGTAACTAAGAAAATTTAAAATTAAAATGACCAAGTTAATCTCAGAAATATTTAGCATATTTAAAATGATTATATTAATATTTTATATATTTACATATTATTGATAAAATTAATCATATCTTTGATAGATTTTCCTTGGCAGCACACCACTAAAACCAACCTAGATCCATCTTAACTCTGGATCTATCAAGCGCCGAGAGGGATCAAATCTCTTGAGGTGCAAACCTTTCCTCAATTTTTGCACTCAAAAAAGAGGTTTGCACCTCGAGAGATTTGATCCCTCTCGGTGCTTGATAGATCCAGAGTTAAGATGGATCTAGGCTGGTCTTTAATGAGAGTTGGGAAAGGACCAGGATGAAAAATCAATTCTATAATAATGTGGTCAAACAAAATTATACAGAAACATGTTATATAGCAATCTTCAGTACATGGATTTGTTTAACAATAACACAGAAAAAAAATAAGTATTTTTATAAAAGTAATAAAAGAATATTTGTGAGTACTAATTTATGATCGATTCGTATAAAAGAATATTTGTGACCATGTTACATAAAAAAAAATTTAGTGTGTGGATTTCTTCAACAATAAGTGTGGAGATAATGCTTGGGGTAATACTAGAGTCCTTCGAATTATATCAAGGTAATACTAATAAGATAGAACAATAATAATTTTTATAAAATTAATAAATAGGCCTATGTAGTCTAGCGAATATTTGTGAAAGAATACCTTTTTTACACTAACAAGAATGCGTGGATATTTTACCAATAGTATTAAAAAAAATTAGTGTGTGAATTGAAGGTTCATTACAAAATTTATATCTATTACTTTGTTGTTTATTTTTATTATATATATATGTGTGTGTGAAAAATGTAAAAATAGGAACAATAACATGCAAGATATAAAAAATGTGGTGTCCAAATTATACACTTCATGTTTTTATAGATATTAACTAATTATACACTTCATGTTTTTATAGATATCTTTGATTTGTATACATACTATATATGGAAATCTCATCATGTTTTTCCTTGTAGCTAATACACAACATGGATTAAGAAAATATAATGTAAGAAAATAAAAGCATACTTTACTAAGGTGATATGAGTATTGAACCCTTTGTTTCATATTGAATTTGGTTATGTAATATTTGCAATTACTAAACTCATTATGGTTATATGGTGTGTTGCATTCTTTATCAACATTGTATATACTCATATTACATAACTATTGACTTATCATTGCTTAATGATTTCTTAAACTTTATAGATTATGTTTAATAATCTATATTTTCAAACCATAGGGTTATGTTTCGTTTTCCAATATCATGGTCTAAACGTATTGGCCAAGTGCATTTGTTACTATTGTTAATAACATAACATGAATAACAAAATTAATTTTTTTAATAGAAACCTTAAGCTAGCTATATATATATATATCATTAATTCATTTTTAATCTAGAGTTAGGTTCAAATTTCTTAAAATATAAACTTTTTATCATTTAATATAAATTAATCAACATAAACATGTAATTCATGATTATAAAAAATATTTCAAGACACTTAGTAACTTTAAATTTAAGAAGAAGTTTTTCTTCCATTAATTTAAATTTAGGCATTGAGATGCACTATAACTGCTTTTGGTTTTCTAAGAGCTCCTCTATAAAAGGACAAGTTAAGGGCCCAAAAAAGCACTTGTGCAAATTAAAATTTAACTTCCTTAGTTTCAAGTAACATGTTTTTTTCTGAATAAAAATGATTCTTCAACTTACATTTGCAAATAATAACTCATAATAACTTTTTATATTAATGATTTCCCAACAAATTAATATATATATTTTTAACCTCTAACTTAATATTAATTTAAAAAAAATACAAATAAAAAAACCAAATCTATTTATATAAAGTAAGCTTATATATAAGCCTCTTCTGACAACTTTCTTAGCGTTAAAAATTACCGATTCACTATGGTTAAAAAAAAAAATGCCAATGAAGGCCAATGGAAATATTCGTATGCTACCCAATAGTCACACATGGCTAAGTTAAGCGGAAGTCAAAAGCTAACTTTACTTCAACACTATATTCCACCTCCATTGTGATAAAAATGAAAATAGAAAATCCTTCACAGTTTTTCCATGATTCGCCTTTAACGTGTCATGTCCGAATATTAAATTTCACAGTGGAAGCGTGCTGCCCAAATTTTAGATCATCGGGATTGCTTCTGAAATTTACACAACCTTTAGTGTTATCCTTTTCTATTTATTGATTACTCTGCAAGTGATATGGAAATTAATCAACGAAATAGAATAACACGAACGTACATATTTTATGATCAGTATAAAACAGTAACTTGAACACAACTTGTGGAAAATAGTCAATGCTGATAATTTACCTTATGTTAGAGTTGCTCAGTGATGATGCTGATGTTGAATTATTATAGTTTTTTTTAGATAATATTTTTACCATGAGAACATTTAGATAGTTATTATTGATACTTTCTAGTGGAGGAGGAGTGTTGAATTTTGTAATTATGATTGTCTTTATAATTAGTATTTTTTTATCTTGATGTATATGTAAGTATGTTCGTCATGTTATATTGAGACATAGAATATTAAAATATATGTTCATGTCTTTTGCAAGAGAATAATTTTGGAAACTTAAATTTTAAATTTTGTGGCTTCAAATTAGCAAAATTGGGTTCCTCCTAGTTAATTCCCTAGTTAATTTCCCCCCTTCAAGTGTTCAAGTTGGCCTCGATCTTGATGGCACCCCTTCATGACAATAGATTCCTATATAGGGACACTTGTCCTCGATAAATTGGCACATGAATTGGATTATTTACTTAAAACAAGTTTGTTCTTTCTAAGGAGAATATAAACTCATATATGAGGTACAGAAGAAGATAACCTTGAGTCTCGAAGTTAGGGATAAATATGATGATAAATCTTTATGATGGAAGAAAAGAAGCATGACGAATTGTTGAACAAAACCGATGTAATAAGGACAATCTTTTTACTACAAGGAACCTATGTGAAGAGACCTAATTTTTGTGGAAGGATCAAACTCTAAGAAATGAAGAAGGCCTAATTCCACGTATACCTAATCAAACTAATTTTTTTCGGCACATGAGTTGAATAGGATGGTGGATGGACCAAGTTTGACCTAGTGTTTGACTAAGATTTCTCTCTATTGAATTGAATAATTTCTCTATTGAAAAGGTTGTTGGGATTTTCTCCATGTTGGGTTGTAAGCTCTTGTGATCTTGTGTAGTTGTCTCTTTATGATCCTCTATCACTTTTGTTTTATTATTGAATTTATTTGTGTAATTATTTTATGATGGATAAAAAATGTAAGAAAACATCGATCTAAAGAAAATAATAAGAAATGATTATAAATTTAGAGGGCTATTGAAAAATAAACACATGTTATATTTGTTGAATGGCTCATATAGATTTGATTGAGTTGTATCGAGTAGATTGGATTTTCTTTGGAGGGATTTGTGACAGTGTTCTTTACTCTATTTTCTACCACTCTACCCATGCTTTGGGTTAGAAGTTTGTGAACCTTCACATTGGAGTTGCAAAAATGCAATAAGGGTTGGAACCCATATTTAGCCACTCATGAGGTTTCACTTACACCTTTATCCTTAGTCATCATTGGTCTCAAAACAAGGGGTTACCAAGGAGTTAACAATTGCCTCCATTTTCGTACTTCTGTTCATTTCGAAGTGCATAAACATTTCTTAAAGGGAATAATTGACATGGCTTCCAACTTATTAGGAGGTAGAAGATTACCTAAAAGGAAAGAGTCGTGGCCCGAAAATGACTTCGAACCTTGGTATTGAGAAATAAAGACAAATCTAATATCTCAGTAATATGCCAAAAAACTTAAATTAAAGATTACATGTGAAAGTGAGTCATAATCAATTATTATTTGAAAATTCAAAAACTTGGAGAAATGTATTTTTTGGGTTATAATTAAATCAAATATTAAAATGATTAAATAAACAAATTATATATTAATAAAGTATTCTAATTATCAAAACATGGAGGGAAAATATTCCGAATTAGTAATAATAATAATAAAATGTCAATTAAAATAATTCCTGCTATGAAAGTGAGCATGATATACAAAAAAATCAATTTATAAATTAAGAAAATTGATATTCAAGAGAGAACTCTGTATAACTAGGACCAAAAGACAATTAATATAATAAAACAATATAAAAAATTGAATTAAAATTAGTTGATAAAATAATAGAATTTAGATGTAAAAAATAAATATCTAATGTTCAAGGAAAATAATAAAGAAGTAAAATAATAAAGAAGTGAAGTTACGATAAATTAAAAAAAAAAAGTTAGAAGCAAGTAATAAAAATATGAAGGTTCCCGAACAATTATAAATAATGGATGAAATAACATATGGAGACTAATAATAAAATAAGGATAGGTAAGACAAAATAATAAAATGCGTGAAACTAAAAAATAATAAAATAATAGAATGAGATAATTTTGTAATAAGATCCAAAGAAAAATAAAAATCTCCTAAAAAGAAGACTAAGCTAAGAAATAATTATCATAGGTACCCTAATGTTGGATGAGTGTTCTAATGTTGGGCGTGTGTTGTAATGTTGAACTATTTTATGTTACTAACTGATCCTTGTGGATGTTCATGTGAATAGTTTAATTAATATGTATCAACAAAAAATTTCACTTATATCAATCATTATAGATGGAAATGTAATTTCAGTATTAATTAATGTGGTTATTTTGATGTATTAAAATTGTAAACTACCTGAATTAATGAAATATGTGAGTTTTCAATTTATGTGTATAGTTTATATATCACATGGGGATCATAGCCATCTTAATCTTGATAGTGTATATAAATTATCTTTTTAAAGGAAAAGGTGACCATGTTGCATTAGAATGAAGATAAGAGTGAGCATTATACTATAATAGCCTGGAAATCGTGATGGTTAAGTTTTTGTGTGCCTCTCATGGGTGAGGTGAACTCTACCCCTCATAAAAGAACCTCTTTTGTAAGGATTTCAATTTTGCATTTTTTTCTTAGGTAGTCATATGAATTATCAATTTGTATATTTTTAAAGTGTTTCGAAAATTTTTCTATCCCCAATAATCCAAAACCATTTATACCACATCATAAATATTGAAAATATCTTCGACTTTTTGAAAAAATGTTTTATTTAAAACAATTCAGTCAAAGTTCATTGTATATTATGTCAATGTTAATATCACATTTATTTTGTTCCATACATCTATTGTGAGCATAATATTATATTAACAATCATAACTTGATATTTTTTTAGTAGGATTTCCACCACCATTTGGAGAAAATAAATTGTCATCATATCTAGAATATCCATTTGAAATTATCCATATGCTCGAGAGTATTTATTCTCATTTATATGGATAAAAAATTAATGTAGTACAAATGGATTATTGTAATCTTTCATTGTGAAGGCGCTTAATGAAAACTCTCAGTTTCTATATATATTCTCACTTACAAATTACAACAATATTTTTGGAAATGATATGAATATAAAACAAAGCTTGGTTGTCATTGTTCACATGGATCAAGTTCTCTCTAAATCATTACTAATTTTATTTTGTTTAGCAAACATTTAGTGCCACTAGACTGAAGACATTGTCTTAATCTACTAGGAAAGGACTAAAAAATTAACCACTATCACTTTGGTTTTTCCATTTGTTTATCATTCTCATTTCTCTATTTATTGGCATATATCACTTTACTTGTCAATTCAAGGATAGATCCTTTCTTTGTTGCAAATTTGTGCAGTGGAAGTCCAAGGATTTTTTTTTCATACTCAATAATATTCTTCAAAATTAAAACCACACAATGTAAGTATTAGTAGGCTTCAATTCTATA
Source organism: Pinus albicaulis (assembly GCA_034641835.2). Taxonomy (NCBI): domain Eukaryota; kingdom Viridiplantae; phylum Streptophyta; class Pinopsida; order Pinales; family Pinaceae; genus Pinus; species Pinus albicaulis. Next base: position 1,454,480,218 of record CM076582.1, read on the forward strand.
TAAGTATAATGTTGTGTAATATTTTTTTATGTTGAAATTTTTCATACTTAATAATATTGGTCAAAATTAAAACCACACAGTATAAGTATTATAGGCTTCAAGTCTATATAAGTACAAAGTTGCTTAATATTTTGTTATGGTGATAAAGTTTGCATTTTTGGGGGAAATAATATCTTAACATGAAAGTCATGAAAACAAGAGATTTGTTACTCCTTCCATAATCAATATGAAATTGATACATAATTTTTAAAAAGATGAATAAAGATATTTCAATGTCAATCACAAATAAAATAGTTTAATATCCAATTCATGTTAAAAGGTATACTAAGACAACCACATTAATAAATTTGTTGATGCCTTCATTTTCCACTATACATATCAACTTATGAAAGTGAAAGATTTATTATTTTATAAATAATTATCATTTAAGAATATTAGTAAATACAATATTTCAATACTGATAGTATATAAAATATTCCGATATGAACTTTACATATATAATATATATGATTCATATTAAATCCAAACCCATCAAGCTCAAGAGGTATCAAAACTCTTTAGGAGAAAACCTCTTCTAGAGCACTACGCTTAAGTAAATATTTGTACCGTAAGAAATATTTATTAACACTTGACAAATATAGAGTTAAAATGACATAGGAAAGTTTAAGTATTGAAATAAGACAGAATATTTTTTATTAATTATTTATAAATAAATATTTATCATTATATACATTTCATCTTCTTCTTCCTTTTTTCGTTGTTGATAAAATATAAATTATTTTTAATTGTCAGCCCTCAGTTTTAACCATTTTTTACCATACATCTTCCACCATTTTACCATCCCTCACCACTATATTCTGATCATATTTTTCATTGTTTTTCCTCATTTTTTTATACCAATGTAAATTAATTGTCTTTTTATTTTTATAATTTTTAGTAAAAATTGAGCCTTAAAATTTATTTTTTACAGAAATGGAATTTCCTAGACTGGCTCCATTGAAATTGTATGGGTAGGAAAATTGGGAAAGAACTCAAGGTATATCCAAAAAGTACAGGAATGAAGGATGGAAATATTTCTATTTTATCGCTCCATATTAGTCACACCAAGCCCGATCAAAGCTGGTCAAACTTGAGGAGTCACTCAAGAAATCCCATGATTATTTTTTGGATTGTTTGGGGTATTTCGATATTTTTTATAACAAAGAGATGAGTTAGACCATATCAGGTTGAATAGGACTCTTATTAGTTGTTACAACCATTATAGCTGATTTTTTTACATTCCTAGCCTATTTAAGCACAACTACTAAGCAACTATGGACATATTATTATCATTTTGATTACTCTTTTTCTAAATCTAATTGAATGCTTTCCTTATATTTCTTGTGCATCATTGTTGTGGGATGTTAATGGAAATTTGTTTTAGTTGATGGTCTTAAAATGTACCATGCAAAGGTGGAAGACCCTCATTCTAAGCTAAGTACACTATATTATTAATTGATGTGCATAATTATGAATATGTTAGAATCTTAATTTTGTATATATTTCTATCATAATCCCTTGTGAATATTTTCTATATACACTTATTAGTATGTGATGACCATTTAGATTTTGGAATTGATCTCCTTTCAGTGATTATTTTGAATAAGGAAGGAAAAAGCAGGTCTCCAAATTTGAGCCTCTTTCTTGTGAACTAAGAATTGGACTCGAATTTGTATTTATGAATTCATCCTTTCTTGCTTCCTTAAATCACGTGTGTTATGCTTTACGATGAAATTGGTTTTGTTGAAATACAAATAATAAGGAATGAAAATAGGGATCTCTAGGACAAGAGCCTCTTACTTGTTGACTATGATTCAAATAAAATCACCATTCACTTGTTCATTCCTATAGATCACAATTTCTATGATTTCTTTAAAATTAGTAATTTATATTTGTAATATGCATTTCCTTTATTTTCATTTAAGAAAATACTTCCTACACTAGTTAAAACTAATATACATATACTCTGGGTGTGCTTTTAAGTCTACCAACATAGATTTATATTAAAAAAATTTCTCTAATTCATCTCAATAAATTATATTGACATTTTTGGCATCATTGTAAGGGAAGCACGCTCAGACAACTAATTAAGAAGCTTCTTTAGAAAACTTTAAAAAAAAAACACCAAAACATCAAGAATATACTAAAAAGAAATAAAAAATATTTTAGGATTTTTCATTGGTTATTTATCCCTAGACGAAGAAACGATAACGGTAGACATAAAAAGAAAGACACCCCAACCATTTTCGATTGGTGGGAGAAGTACCATCCACATTCAAACTAACACCAATTGCTATAAAACCAATTTTGGACGATATAGAGGAAAAAAAAAATTCATGACAAAGGTTAACTTTGGTTGAAAGACAAAATTTATTGGCTTATGAAGTAAAGAGAAAAAAACACAAGAAGAAACACCTTCTGTAGGAAAACAAACAAAAAAACCAATTGATCAGCCAATTCTTGAGAAAATTGATGATATACAATCTCAAATTTTAACTGACACATTTGTCACAACTGAGAAAGAGATGGTGGAAGAAGGAAAAGGATAAAATATTCCATGACTAACTCCAGGATAAAGGATATAATATCAAACATAATGAAAATAATGGGAATGGAAGTGAGAAGAAGAGGTGAAAAAAGAAGTAGCTACCAGAAGGGAGAATGAAAATAAGAGAAGGGAATATGAAGGAGGAGACAATGACCAAGAAACTACTTTTGGGTTTACAATATTAGATACTAGAGAAATCTTGGGGAAAGGGGTAAAAATGAAAAATATTCCACCTTCTATTTTACCAAGTTTTTATGGTATATATTCTGAATATCCTTACCCATTCTTATTCGAATTTGATATTATATTTCGTACCAATGGTTATATTTAGGATACACATAAGCTTCATATTTTCCATGCTACTCTTAAGGAATCTCCGTTAAAGTGGTTTATGGGATTAAGTGAAGATACTATTATTAGTTACCAGTTGGGAAGACATGAGAAATATTTTTCTTAAGAAATATCAATCATATTGTAGGCATAGAGATTCAAAGGATGAAAATTTTAGAATGACTCAACAAGACGATGAAATCTTAGAGGAAAAGTTAGAAATATTTCTTTATAACATACAAAACTCTAAACATCATTCTTTAAACGTTGATAATATTCTAACACTATTTTTAAAGGGAATACAAGATGAGTATATTCATATCCTTAATGTGATGGGTAAAAGAGATATTTAATATTTAACATTTGATGAAATTTCTGAGTTATGCCCAAAATACTCAAGAGGGAGAGAAAAAAGCTAGGAAGAGAGATGAAAATTCTAAATCTACTAAATCAACAACATGAAGTATAACAAGAACCAAATTAGGAAAAATTTTTGAAGACTTAAAAATGGATATATTAAGCACATTAGGGACACAAGTTGATGTACTTAAAACAAAAAAGAATCAAGAGAAAAAATATCAAGTATTATCAATTTTTTGTCCTAAATGTAGGAAGAAGCATCTGTTGAGAGAATGTCCAACTAATTTTATTAAAGGAATTGGAAAGATTTAGTTTGATTATCATGCATGGGGTTTTTCTTTATTTGAGAGAGTGTATGTTCTCATGATCTACTATTACATTTTCCATGATTTTTCCACCCTCCACGTAGATTTTTTACTATTAACATATAACCATATGAAGGATTCATTTGACTCTATTGGTAGAGATGATTTTATAAATGAAATTGTAGAGAGATATGGGGTAGAAATTTTAAGGGGAGCTGGAACTCAAGGATTTGTGGATGAAAGTGACGAAGGTTACATCAGAGGAATTTACTATAGAGGATTTCCTAGAGCCTTCACTACAAGGAAAATACCCTCTATCATACGTTATAATAGAGATTTTTAGTGTTACAAAATTGGACAAAATTGTCAAAAACCCATCTTCTAGAACACCTATTTTCAGTAACGGAGGTTTTGGCAGAGCTTCTAACAGAATTTCAACACAACTAAAAGAACTGGGTGGTCAGAGGTTATTACGTATGTTTTTATCATTGGTGCAATATTTAGGTGTCAACACACCGGTGCATTTTAGAGGAAACGTGCCAGTCCTGGAAACCTACGAATAACTAAGACAGAAAACAAATAAAGGACACCCCAAGATGTTTAGAAACATCCCAGTGCTTGTCATCCAAACGGTCGCCCTGGGGCAGTCGAAGGTGCATGCACCAGGACATAAAGGTCTAAACTATATCGGGCGCATTGTAGGTGATGCAATGCATCGAGTCGTTCTAATTGGTATTGGGATTTGTGTTGTTCCAATAGGGAATATCAACTCACCAGTTCGTAGTATTGTAGAAAAGAATTGATGGACAATATCATAAAAACATACAATTGTTCTAATTCGTATTGGTATTTGTGTGGTGCCCATAGGTCGTATAAATGCACCAGTGATAAATTTTACATAAATGCACCAGTGTGTAATATCGCAAAAACTCACTGAGAGTTATAACTAATATTGGTATTTGTGCGTTGACAATAGGTCGTAGAAACACACCTTTGCACTTTATCATAAAAACACACTGGTGTACATTAACTAACATGCACCGGTGTTCATTTTGTATTTTTTAGAAAAATCGACCTGTGATAGTGCATTTATTGTGATTTTTTTAAATTCATTTTTCATGGAAAGTTGACACATATCTTATAAGAGTATTTATATCAATTAATTTTTTATTAATGCATTTTAATGTGATTTTTGGATTAATTTGTTATATCATATCATAGTTATTGTGATTTTTTTAAATTCATTATTCATCAAAAGAGGACAGATATCTTATAACATTATTGATATCAATTAAATTTTTATTAGTGCATTTGAATGTGATTTTTGGATTAATTTTCTATATCATATCATCATATTTCACATATATTCATTATAATATTTAATCATCCATATATTTTATCAGTGGTGTTATATTTCACAGCGACAATGGATAATGCAATAGAATAAATTAAAACATATATATATATATATATATATATATATATATATATATATATATATATATATATATCTGTGTGTGTATGTATGTATATATATATATATATATATATATATAAGACACTCATTGTCATACATAATGGGACAATTTTTGGTATCCCTTTGTGTTTCAGTTGGGACACTATGTCCATTACCTTAAATAAAATATCTGATTTCACAGACAAATATTTCAAAAAATACAACTCCTTGCTTTGATATCCAAACATAATGATCGTCATTCTTCACTTGAACTGTTGTCACTGCTCGAGCTACTTCCATGACATGGGTTATTTTAAGGAATTTTTTCTTCATGGTGTTTATTGTTTTCTTCTTCTTCAGCTTCCATCTACAAACATAAAGATAAATTGTAATGGGTGTATATACATTGGTGAGAATATGGAAAATGGAAATATTAAATAATATACATCAATTTAAAACGAAAAAAAATGATGTACCATAGAAATGATTGATTGATGAACTATACACATTATTTCAAAACCAAATTTCATGCCATATTTCAATATTTCATCTTTCAGCGCAGTTCCATAATTTGTTTCCTGCAAGTTTTATACCCGATAAAAAATCATATATTTAATATAAAAATATTTTTTGTTCTATTAATTATTGGCGAAGCTAAGTAAAACAAGATTGATAGATGCTTACAAATTCCACAATTAATTTATGATATGCCAACATATACTCATAACCCATATTTAACCCAATGTCAATCAGTTCGTCTGATGGTTCTTCTTTGTATGTTAGCACCTATTTGAAGACATTCAATGATGGTCGGTGTAAAACAACTTAAAATATTCAAAAATGAGATCTAGTTAATTGTTATCAGGAAGTAACAATTATTCACAAACTTAGATATCAACTCTGTTCTTCCTTGTTGTCCTATTTTATGTGTTGAATGGGTTCCATTTTCTCTTTTTTCCTGCAAAAAAATCCTTGAAAATTAATATTTAATGCTAAATTGTTTATTTATTGTACCTAATCGAAAGATTCAATGATTACATATTACATTTGAAGCATGTCTTTGTTGATATGGCTCCTCGTGCGATGCAATTATGTCAACTTCTTTGACCATCTCCTTGTACACCTTTTTGGATATTCCTACTACCATATTTCTGATATCAACTCATTCATCTTTTGAGATTTTCATAATATTCCTGAAAATGTATCATGACAATAGGCTATGTAATTTTTATATTGATATACGAAAATTAAATATAACAAAAGTGATATTTATAAATAGTTATAGAAAAACATTTAAAGGAATATTACTTTTTAATTCCTTATTTTTTGTCATTGTATGTTTTTTCTATTAAAAGTCTGACATGTCTCATTGACCAATTGTTTGGAAACTCTTCCTATAGTTTAGATCAAATTTGGTTTTTGGAATCATTGGAATGATTTTTGTATTGTAAGTGGAAAGAACGTCTATAGGTTCGTTCCACTAGATCCCTCAAAATTTTGTAAAAGTTTCTCCCCCTTTCCTTAACCTTCGACACCACTCCAGATGAGGTAAGGAGTAATTCATTTTTGTTTTCATGCTGTATTTCTTTTCTTTTCTTAGAAAAACATTCCTTTTCTGAGTTTTTTGTCCCTGTAGAAAATTAAACATATGTCAATTAATAGATTTTTTGAAGCATGTTATCTAATAATTTAAGTATATAATTAATCAAAAATAAAAAAAGAAACTCATATTGGATCGATAATATTTTTTCATTCACCTGATTCATCCTTTTGCAATTTTTCCACCAATATTTTACACTCTTCTACTACTGTATCAGAAATAATCATTACATCTTCATCATTTTGTGGCTCTGAATGCTACAAAGTAAAAAATACATATTAGTTAAGATTACATATAGTTCAAAAGTAATATTTTTTTTAAGGAATTTATAAAGAACTTGCCCTTTTTTCTTTTCTTGATGTCCTATCAATATTTTTGTTACTTGTTCTCTTTTCAACCATTTATTTATCAATATGAAACCTGTACCATATCATTAGTTAATATATTTTATAAATAAATCATCAACTTTTTAGGTAAAAAAAAATATATCAATAAACCAGTGCGCCTTTAATTATGTATGCATTGATGTTGTTGCGTCGTGTTCTTATAAACACACCACCAAAATAGTATAAAACAATGTACGCTTATTTATGTCAACAAGGATCACTGGTGTGTTATATGGTAACCATCGCACTGATTAACACAGAGAAATTAATAAAAATCCTCTAGTGTTATTTTTTATAGCATATGGTGTCATGGAGGGGATGGTGCATCACATTGTTATAAATGCACTGCGAGAAAATGGGACCAATATATGGTGCTCTCTATCAAGAAGGAGACCTGGTGCATTCTATGTTAAACGATGCTCTGATTAACACATAAAATAATTTATTTTTTTTCCAAATTGTACGTGTGTGGTACGCTATAATGAAATAGTGCACCGGTGCCCTATTTTACATATGGCACACGGAAAAAATAAAAAATAAAAAAATAATTTTTTTTATATATCTATATATATAGAGAGAGAGAGAGAGATAGAGAGAGAGAGAGAGAGAGATATCTATATTGTTTTTATCAAATGGTATGTGTGTGGTACGCTTTTATAAGACAACGCACCGGTGCGCTAGTTTACATAAGGTGCACTAATAAAAAAAAATCAGTATTTTAAAAATTTACGCAAGGGCCGAAATGGATTGGGATCCGACTATGAAAGTCATCCTGTGGATTAGATGTCATAGGCCTATATATATAAAAATACAAACCCTATAAATCTAAAATGAAAATCCCCAATTTTGAAATCACAGAAACAAGAAGAAGAAATGGAAGAAACAAAAAGAATGAAGGGTTTAGGGTAAAATGGATTTTTTTGTCTTTTTTTATATTTTTAATTTTATTTTTTCTTGAAATGAATAGTAAATTTAAATTTTTACTTACCGTGTAAAAAATACTGCAGAAAATGTAGAAAAACAATAAAATCAAATCACAAGATCATTCGAAATTCGATGCTACAGGGTTTGAATAACTAGAGGTTTCGAATTATAATTGTCTGAATAGTTTTGTTGAAAGTATTCATTGCTCCATAGTGCTCTCATGCTCTCTTGCTCCAAGTATGTCTCGTGCAAATCTATCGCTAATTTTTTTTGTAAAGATAGTGAAATAATGAAAAGTGTTTAGTATCTAAAGAATTGTTTTATGAAATTAGATTTTCTAAAATATTTTTCCGCCCATTTTTTTATTTACTGCTTTTTTTTCACTTTACAAAATTAAAGTTTTGTTTATTTTATTTGCGACTATTCATCACCATTGCATCAATTAATACCACCTCACTGGTGTACAGTAACTAAAATGCACTGGTGCAATTATCGATACATTAACACCAATAATAATAAGTCCATTTTTAAGGCACTGAAATTACTTTTAAGTGTGTACACCGAAATTTATTGTTGATTTTTCTCAGATGCAGGGAGAAAATATCATAATTATATCGAATGGAAAATTCTTCAAAACTCAGCTCATTCCATAATATTTTTCAAAGTCCATCGCAGAGTTCTCCCTATCCATCTGGTGACGTAATATTTACTTGATATCTTATTTATATTTTCATTATCTAATTGAATTTATGTTTTTTATAAATTTCAAACAGGCTAATAAAATTTATAATGTATACAAATTTGTAGGTTCATGCAGATTTAGAATCGAGTTCAAAAGTATGAAATATTCAAACAACTCCAAAACGTTGGAAGCTCTTATCAGGAGTAGCATACCGCAAGGCACATTTGGTAGATGAAAATAGGCAGCCGCTTCACCCTACCAACTATAAAAATATTGCATATTCTAGTCACAATCCTGGGACAATGATGGTAATAATAATTTTTTGGTATATTAATGTAATTATTTGAACATAAAACCAATTAATCATGCATTGTCAACGTTCTTACTAATTGATATCATAGATTATGTACTAATCATGTTCAAATATATTTTTGAAATTATTAGGATTCTAGTGATGATGAGTGACCTACCTACCATCTTCCATTTCACCCTAGGACAATGTCAAATCGAGAGAAAGTTGGATTAAGAGAAAAAATTGAAGAAGGAACGATAACAAGAATGGTTGAATCAACTATCGATTTGACTCCCACTATGTCCAGATTCACCAATTAGGAGTGAGTATAGCAATAGTAGTTTTTCTCAAGCTATAAATGGAGGCAATCAAATAGATGTTGGTATGGATGATTACTTAAGGGATATTACTGCCAAGGAAACAATGTTATTAAATGCATTCCAAAATGATGATTAGCTAGGGGATGATGCTCATATCACTAACACCTTTTTTGAAAGCCTTAGATTTGCTTCCACCACCCCTCTCTTTAGACCTGGAGGTCATTCATAATATACCCATTTTGGGAAAGAGATGTTATTGTACAACTTGAAAGAAAATTTTGTCTTGTAGAATGCATGTTTCTCGGAAATTTTTAGGTAAGTTAGTATAAAGTCCTCCCTTATATAATTTTGAGAAATATAATCACACAATGAACATTACAAATGGTCAATTTTATGAACGTTAATAATTATATCGGTATTAATGTACATTTAATATTGTCCATGATCACCAACTATAGGTCATTCAAAGATTAGGTTCTTCCGAGTGAGAATGTCTTGCCTAGTAGTTGCGAAGAGGAAAATAAATTGTTGAAAATGTTGGGTGTTGAACACATATCATATCATGAATGTCCAAATGATTGTATTATATATAGAGGAGAATATGTAGAAAAATAAATATGCCTGAAATGTGGGCATGACATAAATCAAAAAACAAGGGTAAATCACGTGGTCCTCCTTTTAAGATATTGAGGCACATGATTATAATCCCAAGGATTCAAAGGACATTTAGTTGCAAAGAATTAGCTATGTTGAACGGATGGAATGCCTCACACAGAAGTGATTTGGGAGTAATGTGAATCCTAACATATTCAATAGCCATGAAGCATATAAAGGATACATGGCCCAAAAATTTCAAGGATGAAGTATGAAGTCTATGACTCAGCATAACAATCTATGGCGTCAACCGATATTCCATATAGAATACCAAATATTATGTTTGGCCTATAGTAGTGATCAATAACAATATCCCCCATGGTTTTCCGTGAAGAATGAACATATTATGTTGTTTCTCATAGTGCCTGGTAGAAGACAAGTGAAAAACATGGAAGTCTACTTACAACCATTGATAGATGAATTGAAGGAATTATGGGATGGGATAAATTTATATGATGTATCAAGACCCATCGTAGCAGAGAGTATTTTTATATTGTATGTCATATGTGCGGACACGAAACATGATTATCTAGGCTTAAGAGTTTTCTCTAGTAAATTACATGTTTATTGATTTGTTTATATACGTAACAATGTTCTTTTTCATATTAGTTATTTAATTTTCTCTAATTGTTCTGATGTTCATGCTATTCTTTAACGTGTCATGCATATAATTTGTATACAATAATATCTTAGGTCTTGTAACAAAAGGGTATTTTGGATGTAAATTTTATCGACCTTCTTTGAAAGCTAGACAATCCAACTACCTAAGAAAGCAAGTGTATGACTGCTCCAGGATATTCATCCCAAAAGAACACCCTTAAAGAATAAAACCATCCTCTTTCAATGGTAAACGAGAGAGAACCCAAAGGCCTCCAATAACGACATCAACTGAATGGCTTAGAGCATACGAGAGAGAGAAGGAGAAGGAGTTCATAGAAATGTTCGATTAAAATGGGGAGCCTATGTTCGATGATCCAAAATTATTTGAAACCTATGTTGATAAATTTCCCATTGGGATGAAAAGGAAATCTATCTTTTATAACTTCCCATACTGGGAGCATGTTAAGATTAACCACTTATTAGATCCCATGCATATATTTAAAATTGTTTCATATTCTTTATGGAGGCACATATCATTGAAAAAAGTAACACATTGGATGTTAGGAAATATCTTATTACCTCAAAAACTAAAAAGTGATATTGCAGAAATATTTCCCAAGACAATTAGAATGTATAGGATCAGAGGCAAGTGCTGGTCCCTCTAATTCATGGTATTTAAAATAAGGTGATGTCCCATGGATTTTTAAAAAATATGATCTTTCTTTAGCAAGGTAAGTTATAATGGGTGTAAAGGTGCATCTTCGTAAGGGTCTTCACTATGGCGTTGCTTCATCGTGGATGACCATTTATCGAGGATGAAATCACATGACCATTTGAATATTCTAAGAGTACGTATACTGTCAAAAGCATGATTTTATTATTTGTTATATTAATAAATTTTATCCCATCCAGAGATCATAAAACATAACTACTTTTGATATCATTGAACGTGTTTATAACTTTTTAGTGTCATTATCCTTTTTTCATGCATGGATGTGTGAAACATGAATTCCTCCAATACCTAGGATGTGCCATATCTAAATTATCTGCATTTGTACATTGGATCACATCAAAGGAGATTCACGTGGCTAGAATTCCACGGTGGCGTCAAGAGATAGTTGAGATTGTTTGTATGTTTGAGAAGGAACTACCGATGAGTTTCATGGACTTCCAAGTTCACCTTATAATCCACCAAGTAGATGAGTTTGAATTAGTTCGGGTGGTTTCTTGTCGTTAGATGTTCTTCTTAGAGAGGTACTTGAAGAAATTGAAATTTTTTGTTCGATAAAGGGAAAACCCCGAAGGGTCTATGGAAGAGGGGTACATATCGTATGAGTCATTCTATTACATCAGTGAGTACATCAAATAGATAAAATAGAGACCAGGTGTGGTGATTTGGGATGACAAAAGGGATTAAGACAAAAGAGAAGGGGAGCTGCTCCAAACGAATGGAAAAAAGCGCTTGAAAAAGAGTAAGCGACTTATAATTTTTCAAGTTTACACTAAGTAAATATTCATGTTGAACTTCAATATAATGTATATTTTGATCTCTATGTACTATATAAAGTTGGTTTGATTTCATTAGAAAATTTAGAAAGTGAAGAAATAAAAAAAAATTCTTTGAAATTTCGAAGCAACACAACCATGGGTCGCATTGTATGAACAAAAGAGGATGAAATGGGATAGTGACCGGAAAGAATCAAAATGTTTGAATGGTAGAAGTGTGGCTTATCCTGATCATTTAAAAGAAAATATGCCAAAAATATGCCCCAATAGTTGGGTTGTTGACCAAATCACAAAGAAATACGGTGCAACTGGTTGTTACTCACGTGCTGAAGAGGATGCGCTAAACGTAGGGATTGGGTGCACCAACTCGGTAATAATTGTTTTATTTATATGTACATTTGAAACTTAATAATTCACCTTTCAAATGTAATTACATCTATATTTCATATTTTAACTGCTGGGTTATTATGAGACACATGACACTATGATTTTATAACTTTTTTATAGGTGCTTTTTTTCCCATCTTTGTGGGCATATGGACACCATTTTCACACAGAAAATGTCGATGATGGACACATGACACAATATTGTGGAGTGGAAGTTGAGTTCGATCAATCTAGTCGATCTAGCCACCATGATCAAAACCTATAACGAGGGACGTTAGGTTATGCTGGAAAGAGACAAGAGATCATTGAAGTGCAAGTTGTGGGACACCTCTGATTGGAATGATTTAATGGAAGATCCCGATAGTAGGCTGATATGTATCAACTCTAGAAAGATATGGGATGAAGCTAGGGAGCCCTATGTTCTCCCCAAATGCTACCACGAGGTGTTTTTCTACCCATATGTTTGGAGAGGGCTTGGTGGTTCGTATCGAGACATGAAAACATATTTTTTAGAACAATAGTGTTATCATGCCAAGCGAGATGGAAGATAATGAGGGTGATCATGAGAACCGAGAGTGATATGATACATCTGTTATTTCATCATTTATACATTTTAGGATGGGTTTTTATAAAGAAGAGGACTTAATTACCATATAACTTATAAGACTCTTTCTTTCGAAACATTATAATATGTATTTTGAAATAATTGGTAATTTGCATTGTTTTAATGTTAAAATCGATATTTCACTTGATAATTTTCAATTACGTTGATCTCAAAAACAATGCCATATTGCATATTATTTTTTGTATGTAAGATCACAATAAAATAATGATAATTATAAAGTACATGAATTTATTTGCATTATTTCCTAAACTTTATTATGTTACAAAAATTCATATTATTGTAGATTTATTATTTTACAATTATTTACAATTTTACAAATTTAAATATTTAGAAATTTTAATCAAATCATTTCACATTAGTACAATTAAAATTTTATAAATATTTTACATACAATTACAATTATGATTTTACATACAATTACAATTACGATTTTACAATTTCATATACAATTACAATTACAATTTTAGAATTTTACATACAATTACTATTACAATTAGAATTTTACAATTACTATCATTTCACATTAATACAGTTAAAATTTTACAAACATTTTACTTACAATTAGAATTACAATTACAATTTTACAGTTTTACAATTTCACATACAATTACAATTACAATTAAAATTAAAATTACAATTACAATTTTAGAATCTTACATAAAATTTACAATTACAATCACAATTTTATAATTTTACATACAATTACAATTACAATTAGAATTAGAAATAGAATTAAAATGCAATTACAATTACAATCACAATTTTACAATTTCACATACAATTACAATTAAAATTACATTTACAATATTTACAATTATAATTTTAGAATTTTGCATACAATTACAATTACAATCACGATATCATATTTAGTAAATATCATGATTTAATATTAAAAATAAACATCAAGATCATGATAACCATTGTACAAACATCATATTCGACCAAAAAACACATTCAAATTCACTAACATCATCTAATCATCGTGATCATGATCATCTAACAAAACATAAACATTATATATCGTCATCACAACACAAACATGAAATATACATCTCATTTGAAATAACTGCTACCAAATAAACAGCTATTTGCAAGATGCACATTAAATGAACATATCTAACATGACCTAAAAATATACAAATCATGATCATCACCAACATGTAAATTAAGTAAAACTATAAAATGAACATAAAATACATGGACTGTATATATATATATATAATGTAAAAAATATACAAATGTAATATAAATGTCAAATATTAGCTAGTGGTACATCATCAATAGTAGTACTAGTCGAGGCCTGCTTAGTCAATGGTGAAACTTCGACAAGCTTAGATAAATGTCGATGATAACATGCTTGCTGATCTGGTGGTGCCTCATGCTGACTAGGATCAACGGCCGACTACTCATTATTACTCGACATGGATGGCCTACCCTGCTCATGATCATGAGTATTACTGGATGTTGCAGGGGGTATATCATGATGACTCGACGTGGATGGTCTAGCCTGCTCATGATTGTGAATGCTAGATGCTGCAGACTGAGAAGGCTGACTCGACATGGATGGTCCAACCTACCCATGATCATGATTGTTGGTTGATGCTACAAGTTTCATATCTATGCCACGAGTTTAAAAATGATCAATCCCCTGATTGTGATCATCAGGTGATGTGTTGTTACTTGACTGTTGATGTACTACGTCTTGACCACGCCTACATGAAATTCTCTCCTCAACCATGCCAGTAAGATGGTAGCTCCTAAGGCATCCTGCATCAGGGTCAACATGTCATGTGAAGGTCCTCTTCACATCTCTATCAGCCTAGCATCAACATGTATCTCTCTCATAATGGTCGGCCTAACTCCCTCCTCCAAAAGCGGTCCACAAAGTTGGTTGCCCAACTCCATCCTAAATCTAATGTCAGGCCTATGCCTCATACCAGTTGGTACCTGTGCAACATGAGGATTAGGTCTGTCTACATGGGCTTGATCCTCAACATCTACCATCTCCTGATCGTCACTAGGATCTACACCTAGATCATTTAGTGGCGGTGGCATATCATCGCCATCAAATGACCCAATTTATGCAATATATATATAAGTACACAACAATAATTAGACAATTTCATTAAACAGTTTAATAAAAAAAGTTAAAGAACATGTTACAATAAATTTAAATAAAATAGTAATATTACCTCTACCATCTGGCAGCGTATCATCTGTGAATAGGATATTGGCACACCCTTGCCAATCTAAACCAACATATGGATAGGAAACCAGAATGAAGGGATTCTCATCAACACTGGATATCAACTCCAGTGCATCATAGGATAGCATCACTAAAAACTCTGACTCGCCCCTCTTGGGCATTATCCATCGCCACATATGAATCTGTACATGTAGCAAAGACCTAGGAGATTTTCAAACAAAAGCAGTCCTCTTCTTTAGAAACCTCTCAAAAAATAAACAGAATAGATCTGAAGAAAAAGGAAAGTTCACCCTCCCTTGTCCCTGGGCACGACGTCTATCTAAAGTTGTACAGAACTTCCACAAAAACATGGCAACCCACCTCACAAGTTGTGGCACCTATAATAAAGAATCAACATAAAATAGAAGTGGAAAACTAATGTGTTTTCGATCACTGGTATGGTGTGAAATGGTCGAAATCAGTAGTTAGAGGAACCTCACCTCATCTCCACCAAATGAGTCAATACGTAGTTGACCACTAGAGACTGGAAAATCAACATGAGACAGTATATCCATGCTAATGTGTCTTTGGGAGTACACCAAATGAATCCTTGTTGCATACAAAATGGGGACCTCTAGGAATGAGGGAAAATACTCCCCTCTTCTCAATAGGAAAATAATGAAATAGATGTCCTCCTCAGTTGGCGCATACCACTGGTTAGGACCAACCCAGAAATCCTATCGGTGGGCATTCCACCTGTGGATATGCCATCGCAATAACCCACCAAGGCCCTTCAAGGACATAGCCTCCACATAGAACTTGAGGAGACATATCTCCCTTAGGTGTCCCTAGGTGGTTGCCATGATAGGGCGAGGGTACATATCTTTCTCCCTCTCTCGTGCCTCCCACAGGCGAACCAGTTATACTGGTCAACCTATTGTTGATGTTGTTCCTCTCTTCTCTCCTTTAACATTGGTGAATGATTCACATATTAAATACAATTTTTTTATTAAATGATACATGTATTTAAGAATATATATATATATATATATAAAACAGTCGATGCGCCACAGAAAACAGAAAAACATCAGTAACGCTGCGACTGTTTTTATCACGCACTTGATGTGGTGCACCTACAAATTTGCAATGCACCACAAATTATGACATGTCCTATCTCAAGTGGTGCATTGACTAAACACACCACCAAACATCAACTAGTGTTCAACGGTGCAGTCGTTTAACCGATCACACCATTGACTATGAACAAATTTGGGAGCCCGACGAAACTATTCACCTCGGAGTGAATAGTTTCCTCGGCACAACGCCTTCCTAACAACATTACACGACCAACTGTGTGGTGGTATAACTGATCACACCGTTGGCTATGTACCACTATCGGGAGGGAGGTGCACTAACGAAACTATATGCCCTGGGGCATATAGTTTAGGAAGCGCACTACCCTCCTGACATCACTACATAGTCAATGCTGCAATCATTAACATTACCGCACCTTTGACTATGTCCACTTCAGGAGGGTGGTGCGCTAAAAAAAATACCCACCCCGGGGAACATATTTCCATCAAGGCACCGCATTCCCGCACTTTGACATGGTCAATGGTGTGGTTGGGTAATTGACCACACCGCAATTTTTTTAATTTTAAAACAACATGGTGTGTTGTTTTGGCACCACCCCGAAACCGGTATTGACATCGTTAGCACTGGTTGTGGTTTGACCTGTAAATTTACAGACAGCACCGCGAACTGGAGCGAGCCAAAAATCTCAACCGCACTGCGTAGGAATTTTTTTTTTAAATAAGGTGAATTTTAAGTTATTTTAGAAGAGTAATCTGCTAAAAGGTTTAATTATGGAAAAGCAAGTAAAATACCTATACATTTGGCCATCAAGGAGAAATATTTCCTATAGAATTTGTAAGACTAAATTTTCCCACCGTTTTGCAAAATTCGAAATGGAGATGATGGGCAATGGACAGTAGCATTGCATGCAATGGGAGCATCGATGGCAGGGTGCCTCACCCGAGGTAAATATTCATGAGTGCTTGAGAGCTTTGGAGCACTGAAAAGTGAAAAATGTGGATTTTTTGCCATAATTTTTTTTTTATTTAACCATGTTCTAGTACGTAGGTTTTCGATGCGCACCAAGCAGTTTATTCCAACTGCATTGGGCTATTTTAGTTTTGGCGCGGTGTTTTAGGACGCACTGGTGCTGAATATATGTAGAGCATAGGTGCACTACATTAATGAGATGCACCGAGCGGGTTTGTACTGAGCGCACAGTGTCCTGGTGTGCCAATTTTTAGTATGCACTCATGCTTTCTCTAGTGGAATGCATCGGTACGGTTTAGGATGAGAATCACACCGGAAAGAAAAAAATATCTGCAAAAACATCCTCCTGCCAACCTTCTCTAGTAACCTCTGATACAAACATATGTCTGGGCTATTTTTATAAGGGTTTCCTCAGAAACATCCTCTAGAGGGTCTTTTCCTTGTAGTGATTCTACTATTTTCCATATCTCCCCCTTTAAGATTGACCAAAAATACTGATAGAAATAAACTATAAAACCATGAGGATGAGGGTAGTTTCCTTTGAGCATGTACATAATAATAACCTCTACCTATTGAATTTTTATTTCTTTGAGTAATAGATCATTTTTCTCTCTGGTGACGATTTTGGGTATGTCGTTGGTAATTTTCTTGATGGTTTACCTTCTATCTGGGATGGGTTCAATTAGAAGAATATGAAAGTGGTATGGTAACTTTTGAAAGATGTCTTCATAACGTTCAAATTTAAGATTTTAGGTTTTTTTGATCTGTTTTATCTTGTTGGTTTTCCAATGATTGATCATGGATCCATGGAAAAAATAAGTTTTTTTCTCCCCTTCTTTTAACCATTGAATTTAGGATCTTTTTTTCGATAAAATTTCCTCTTGCCTAGGGAATTCTTCTAGTTTGAGAGAGGTAGCTATCTACTTTTGGTGAAGTGGTTATTTTTCTCATTCTATGATTATCATTCTTTGTAGACTAGCCATCTCTGTCTCCACAAGGGTTTTCCTTTGTATGTTGCAAAACATTTTTATATTACATTCCCTAATTTTTTGCTTGAGGAATTTTAGTCATTATTAAAAGAAAAATTTTGCTACTCCTATAAATATATTCAAATCCCTACATGAGGTTTTCATTTTAGATAATAATTTTGAATGCCTAAGTGAGAAGGCCTCAAATTTGAAGTATTTTTTACTTGGTTTATTCCTCTAGTTAATAAATAGCTAAACAAGCTAATGGTTGGAACCATAGCTTGGTAGGATGGTGGTATCCATGTTGGTATTCAATACCAATAAAGACTCTATAATTAGGAATTTTTCCAGCTTGGAGGCTATTTGAGGATTACCTCCTATTTTGTTGCTCCATATGTGACTATCATTGTGAGTGTTAAGACTCAATAAATGAGAAATTTTTATGAAATCATTAAGGAGATGACTTTATTAATTAAGATGTTAGATTCCTCCTTCTTCTTCCTTTATTTTTTTTACTATGTTGAATTTGCCTCCTAGAATATAGGGTTGGTCTCTAATAATTTGGTCAACCTTTTGGAGATCTTGGGAAATATATTTTTTCCCAAGGAGGGTTTTGGTCGTAGATAAATTTTTGAAGGTTACATCAGAGGAATTTAGTATAGAGGAGTGCCTGTAGCCTTCTACTATTTTCCATATATCCTCCTTTAAGATCGACCAACAATACTAATAGAAATAAGCTATCAACCCATGAGGATGAGGGGATTTTCATTTCTACGTTTCCATAACAACAACCTCTACCTCTTGCATCATTATTTCTTTGAGTAATAGATCATTTTTCTCTCTGGTGATGATTCTCGGTATGTCGCTCGTAATTTTCTTGATGGTTGACTTTCAATTCGGGATGGGCTCAATTAGAAGAATTTGAGAGTGGAACGATAACTCTTGAATGATGTTTTCATAGCATTCAACTTTAATATTTTAGGTTTATTTGATGTGCTTTACATTGTTGGTTTGTCAATGATTGATCATATGTCCACGGAAAAAATACGTTTTTTCTCCACTTCTTTTAACTGTTGAATTTTGGATTTCTATTTCGATAGTATATTTTATTGCCTAAGTCATTCTTCTAGTTTGAGATAGGTACTTATATCCTTTTGGTTAAGTGTTTATGTGTTTCCTTTTGTGATTATCGTATGTTGTAGACTAGCCATCTCTATCTCCAAAATGGTTTTCTCTCTGTGTATGTTGCAAAAGTTGTTTATATTCCATTCCATAATTTTTTTACTTGAGGATTTTCAATCATTCTTAAAAGAAAGATGTTGCTACTCATGTAAATATATTTAAATCCCTACACCAAGTTTTGATTTTAGAGAAGACGTTTGAGTGCCTGAGTGAGAAGGCTTCAAATTTGGAGGATTTTTTCCTTGGTCTATTAATCTAGTTAATAGATAGCTAAAAATGCTAATGGTTGGAACCATAGCGTGGTAATATGGTGGTCTCGATGTTGGTATTCAAGATCAATAAAGACTCTTGTCCATATCGGAGGCTACTTGCACATTTCCTCCTTCTTCTTTTTTCCACATGTGACTACCATTATGACTGTTAAGAGTCAATGAATGAGAGATGTTTATGAAATGATTAAGGATATGAATTTGTTTATTAAGACTTTAGTGTCCTCATTTTTCTTCCTTGAGGTATTTTATGATGTTGAAGTCACCTCCTAGAATCTAGGATTGGTCTCCAATAATTGTGTGAGCCTTTTGGAGATATTGGAGATATATATATATATATATATATATATATATATATATATATATATTCCTCGAGAGGGTTTGGGCAGTAGATATTAGAGATATAACATTGTGTGAATGAGCCAATAGAATATAAGTTCATAGAGATAATTCTAGGGATTGAGGGGTCCTAAATGAAGGGTCTGCCTCGTGAGGTGCCTATGGAATCCTAGGCTGTATGATTGTTATTTCTTCAAAATCTCTTGAGAATATTTGTGACATTTGTGGCAACAAGATGGGATCTATTTGTAGTCAATTTGCTACTCTCATACCTCATCCTTATTGCTTAACATAATTTTTATTGGAGACTGTTGTGAGAGGAATAAATAGGCACAAAGACAGGCATAGGAGGTATGTATACCATGTTTAGTGGTATCTAAGATCATCACAAATTTCCCAATCACATTTCCTATCCCTATTAAGATGTCTTAGTCACAATATTCATGTGCTAAGGACTATAGTTGGATCCATGATGGTACTTGGGAGAGATACTCCTTTTCTGAGTTAAATTTTGGAGCCGAAGGTTTCATAAGAGGCCTATTGAGTTTAACAAGTACATCCCTCCAAATATTTTTCTATCATTTATGGTGTGGTAAAGAATACTATGGAGCGCCTTTGTTTAAGTTAGAGGTATCCCTTGAAAACCCAATTTTTCCTTATCCAAGTTATAACAATATTATTTGCTAGCCACATACCCATAAAGAATAAGGGAAATTTATTATAATTATTTGCATTTAAAAAAAATATATCTTAAATTCATTTTAAATGTAGAATTTCCATTAATATTTTCTCTCCAAATTTGAAAATGCATTGGAATTGTGCTGCCCAAATTTTGAATATTTGTAATTGGTTCTAAAATTTACACTAATTGATTCCCCTTTAATATGTGCTCTCCAAATTTTAAAATTCATTTTGCAATTGTGTTGCCCAAATGTTAAATATTTGTGATTAGTTTTAAAATTTACACTGTTTTTATTGTTACTGTTTTCATTATTTGATTACTATGGAAGTGATATCGTATTTAATAAATAAAATAGAATAACGTGAAACAACATACTTTATAATAGATTTAATGGAATAACATGGCCACACATATCTGCTATGTTCCTAATCCACTACAACATCTTTTGGCCTAATGTGATAGGTGAATATAAGTAACTAATATTTGTCCTTCAGATATGAAATGAACATGTCAACCAACCAAGGTGAGCTCTGTCTGCAACCTCGAGGCTTATTTATGCAATCAGAAACGTGAATATCTTGTAGATTTGTGGGGTGGTTAGATAGACACATATTCAAGCATGGTATTCATCACCAAATTCTTTGTTTAAAGGGTGGCATCACTGTAACCATCTCTATATTTGTAACTGTGATGGAGAACTTTGTAAATGTCAAAAGAAACTTTCTTGCAAGAAATGTGAACATTGTTGTTGGGTTTCAGTAACTCCTAATTTAGTTCTTTGAGTAAGTTGCTATCCATAACATTGATATTATTGATAGAATATTCCTTTGTTAATCCAATATGGTCTTTCATATTACATGATATGGAAGAAGCTTCTTCTCCACGTGCCTTGTTAGCATGCATTCACCATGCCAATGTCACTATCATCTATGTTCCAATTCTAAAATTTTTATAAACAATCAAAAATTGCGTAACTTTTTCCATTTGATATAGAAGCTTATCAATAATACCCTGTAGCATTAAGAGTCACCTTTCAGTCGAAGAATGAAAAATATCAAGTCATTGAACTTCTATGGAAATTCAATTTCTTGAAGTATCTCATGACGAAGGGGCTCACCGAACGTGAGGATCGGTTGAAATGTGGGTATGTGAGGACCGAAACTAATTTTAATATTATCAAGGAAGTCCTAGAACGTGGGCAGATAACTACTAGTAATCCTCTTCACTTCTATCATATATTCATAAAAATAAGGCTCCCACTGAACAAGCACAAGCATAAGCAAGACAAATCAACGAATTATTTTTCAGTGAAATATTTGGCCTTGTTAACTTTATCACAAATAAATATTTGTGCATATTTTATTTATGATGGTAATACAACCTATCGAACATAGTTGACCGTGTCTCAGCCATGAAAATTTTAGGCCTCTTTCGCCATTTCGTTTAGGGTATCATAAAACGCCATGTACACTCCTTTCATATAATCTGGAAGAGAATCTACAAATGATGGGTTTGATCATCATACACATTAATTTTAGTCATGTCATGTAGTACGCGCTTACCAATAACTCCAAACGATATGAATATTAAATTATTATTGACATTTTAATATATCTACTACATTAAAAAAAATTCATGTTCCATCACTTTCAGGACTATTTCACAACCCTTACATGAAAATAATAAGAAAAACGAAATATCGTCTTACTAATAGGTTTCCCAGGGTAAGTTCGATTGTCATCTCTTAATTGTTGTGGTGAAGATTTCGATCTCCTCCATTGTTTCGTAGGTGTCGTAGATATCGTCAAGCATCGCTACAAAATGAGACTTTTTGCAAAGCCATGTCAGAGTGTGGAATATTTAGGATCACTTGCAAAGAAACATGAAAAGGTGAAGCACTCCATGTGATTATGTTGCATGAATTCCAGTTGGGCAAACCCATAATGTTTCAACCATCTACACAAACAAACTTCATTTATTTACTATTGAATTTTTAGCCACTCAAATACAATTAATTCCAATGACACATCATTATCTGCAGAGAGATTTTAACTCCCTCTTTTCTAACTAGTGAAATATGTTGAACTACATTTTTGCAAGTTATAAGAGTTTCTCCCTATTTCTGTTCATGTTCATATATATAACACCTCAGTTTACATTATTAAAAGACACACTTATTTGATATAGGATAATGTTTATCTCAACGTATACGGATCTATGTGAGGATCATTTGTGCATTGATCTCAACATTAAATAAAAAATACATAATCTTTAGGTTACAGAAGTAAAATTGGTTGTTACATAATGAACCTACTCATATATAGTGTCTTGTGGAAATATTTCCATGTACATTCTCGCTTCCAACCTTGGCATATTTGTGCGCCAACCATACTCCAGAACATAGTCTATTTTTCATCCACAAAATTGAAGTTATAGAACACAAATTCCAACCATTAATGATATATGTTCTTAATTAGCGGATGTGATAATAGTAATAGTACCTTACCTCTTGTGAAAGACTAGAGGATGCAATTGTAGGGCATATTTTAAATACACGATAGAGAAGATTTCAACGTCTTCCATAAGTTTTTCGCTGGGAAAAGCAATGAGAGATTCCTGAAATTGTTAGAGAATCTAATCCCAACCACTTGCTAGGTGTAGAAACCATTCGTCCAAGTGTCACAGTTCAGTTTGAGTTAGTCGATTTTTAGTTCAGTTTTACTCCAGTCATTTTTTGTTGATGTTTCCAATGTAATCCTATTTAATTGATTCATAATATTTAGAAGAGTAATCTTCTGCTCCACTTCTTTTCAATTTTCAATTCTTGTCATGGTATCAGAGCTATTTGCATAAGACTCCGGAGAGAGCAATAACAAGAGCGAAGCAACAGAGAGGAGAGGCATGCCTGTATAAGACTCTTTGAAAAAGCACCAAAATTTTGAAGAAGCCTTGTGTGAAGAAGCAGCACTAAACGAAGAATTCAGCTACCACGACGAAGCCAATAAAGGCTCTTGGTGAAACGAATTGAAAAAAAGTAAGCTTTAAATCGATTTTTATCTTAAAAAAAATCAGCATAACACACTTTAGACAAGTAACCAGAGGGTTACTAACACACCACTCCAAAGCCAGAGCCGCATTAGTTTCAAAGACTTATACCTTTTCTTCATGCACGTAGGTCCAACCTCAAGCACCTGCGCTAAGGTGATTTTTTCTTGTTAATTTGATTTACGCAAGGAAATCCTTGTGATGCATGAAGGTCAACATATTCAAAGGACTTTAAAAAAGAAAGTTAAATGCATGAATTTATGAAGGCATTAAACATATTCAAAGTATTTTTACAAGGCTCATAGAAATAATTTTTTTTATTAAACTTATTTTTAAAACAAAAAAACTTTAAATCTCCAAAGGATTTTTTAAAAGAGAAGGGTTTTATTTTGGCATTATTCTTTTTTTCAAAAAAGAGCACGTGTGAAAGGAATTTATGGCATGATTTTTTTTTTTTAAATCATGTGTGAAAGCATTTTTTTTTCGAAAAGGAGATTTAAAAAGGCGTATTGTGAAAGCCTTGTGAAAGTATTTCCTTTGTAAAAAACTTTTGGAATTTTTTGGAAGCAAGGTATTTGGTGACCATATGTAGACTCATATGTTTGTGAAATTCAAGAAGCAATGCCATTTTTATTGCAATTTGTTGCAATGTCTACAATTTGTATTACTTGTTGAGTCATAGTGAGCCAACACTCAACAAATGGGAAAAGCGAAGAGGCTATATCAAAGACAAAAGATGTTTGATATATTTTTAGATCTGGAAGTGAAGAGGAAAAATGATGCATATGCATTAAAATGCATAAAAAAATATGTGGATGAAAGCATTATTCCATTGATTTCATATGCCAAGACAACCAAGGAGGCTTTGGATACGCTTGAGAGGTGTTTATGTGCAAGGGGGAGCATTGAAGTTGAAGATGAAGGTAGATCTGTAGTAGTAGATCTACAACAAGATGAAGAGTTGGTTGAATCCCATTGTGCTCAACCACAAGTGGATGATGACTATCAAGAAATTGCAGAAGTAGCAGATAAGGAGCAAGAATATGCTTGTGAACCCCACTATGCATAGCCACAAGTGGACAAATATTTGATGAATCTAGAAGTAGAGCTTACCGATGATATGGTGATTCTAGCAACAGAGCTTGATGATGATTATTTGGAGATTCCAACAATAGAGCTTGTTGATGATGATTTTTTGATTCCAACAACAAAGATTGCTGATGAATATTTGGTGATTTCAGCAATACAACTTGCTCATGAGAGTAAAAATATTATGGTAAATGCAATGATTAATATTATTGATGTAAACTTTTATAGATAATTTTTGGCTAATGATGATTGGTTGTAGATGATGGAACTAAAACATTATATTTGCATGATTCTATTTGGTGAGATAATAACACTCGAGTCAGTGGAAGATAACCTGTTTGCAACAACACAGGTTAGTGAAGAAGAAACATAGATAAAGACAAAGAAAGAAACATAGATAAAGACAAATAAAGAAATAGAAATGACAGATGCAAAGAAAGAAATCTGCAAAGGGAAAGGAAAAATAGAGATAGAGGCATAAGCGGATAAGGAAACACAACTAGAGAAACTTTCCATTGTAGAGAAGAAGGAACAAAAAAAATGTGGTTTTGGATATTTTTTAACACTTACCATTTACTTCCAATGTGCAGGTAAACAAAATAGTTATGAAGAGGAATTAAAGTTTCTTGAAGCATGCTTGCAACACCATGTCTAGATGAGGTCTACAGAGAAGCTGTAGATATGAATGTTGAATATGGCATGCATAACAAACATTTCAATGAAATTTTAAGGTATTGGAGTTTTCAAGAGATAAAATACTATTTTTATCTTATGTTGCAACAGATTGTTGATGAAAATTGCACTACAAAATACAATATGCGGCAACAACCCACATACAAGTATTTTCTTAAAAAAGTCTAGGACATGCTTAGACAACCTGGAACAATAGAAGACATGCATGAGAAAATGAAGAAATAGAGTTCTCAAGGATACAACAAAGAGAAAAATTTTAAAAAATTTAGAGGCTACAGGATTTGGAAGAAGAGAAGAAGAAAACTAAATCTAGTTGAAGTCGAGTTTTTTAAATTGTAAGTCTGGCTAAGACCTTGACCAACAGGTATCTCAATTAATTTTTTTTATGGTTGTAATTAAAGGAGATTGCTAGAGAATCTAATCCCAACCACCCACTAGGTGTCGAAACCATTTTTCCAAGTGTCACAATTCAGTTTGAGTTAGTCTAGCACTAGAAACTTTGGCCCAATTTCCGATGGCCACTTCATCACTATTCTGACACATAGTCATCGCAAGAGCGACAGTTCGAGGATGGGAAAAATGTGGTTAGCCATAACATCATAATTTCGACGCCTTCACAAAGTGTCGCAATAACGACACTTTTTCCGTCACTACCAAACAAGCGTCGCTCTTTTAACGTTTGTAAATTGTCGCAATTCCAACGAAATGTGGTCCGATGTTTTGAACATCACTCTTCCGATGTTTTTATGTTGTCACTCTTCTGAAGTTTGTAAACTGTCGCAATTCTGAAGCCTTACAAAAGTGTCGCAAGACCGACGCATTGCAAAAGTGTCACAAGACCAACGCTTTCCAGAAGCGTCGCAATACCGATGCTTTTCAAAAGCGTCACAATACCGACGCCAGGAAGAATTTTCGCAATATCGACGGACGTCACAAGACTGACAAAAAGGGAAATCGTTCAAAACTTCATAAGACTGACGCTTATAAGGCGTCGGAAGAGCGACGCTTACAAAGCATCGGTATACCGATGATGGGTTCAATTTTTTTTAAAAATGAAACATTAAAAGAGGACAATAAATCTCCAATATTTGTTATGAATTTAAGGTTATATCATTTAATTTATATAACTGTGGTAGTTTAAGTGCATTTTTATAGATACTTACCCAATTCCAGTTAACCAAATGAGCGATGGCATTCAGGGTAATTCCAGTTAAGCAGATGGACGATGGCATTTAATTTATATAGAGACCTACCCAAATTTAAATTTGCAACCTCCCTCCTTGCTCCACAAACGAAGTGCTGTTGACAACACCCCAAACTCTTCAATACATTGAAACCTCTGTACGCTAGAGACAAACAATGCATACCTTGGAAAATAACCCAGTTTCCTTGTCGCTTAAGCGACAGCACTCTAACACAGAAGTCGAGGAGGCATTGTCCCAAAAAATCCTTGTAAAATAGATAATTAAGTGTGAGAAAATTACCTTTAGGAGACACCTTAGGCCACTCAAACTTCTAGTTTGGGCACTCCTGAAATAAAACTGAAGGGTCACACCACAGACCGACCACCTATTGAAATCTATACAGGAATCTAAAATATCCCAAACTCACAGTAGCTTCACCTTGAGACCAATTTCTTCCCAGACCATGGGGCTTGAGAAAATTACACTGACATTAACTAATTTATCCCATTTTCCCTTCAGAAGATGCATGAAAGGATGGATTTTTAACATTGGTCGACCAAGGTCCTAAGGAATCACCATCATCATCTTGCAGCGTGATGGGACTCCTTCCTCCCTTGGACTGAGCATCATATGAATTAATGCTCTTGTCCTTCCTGTAGCTATTAAATGCAATTCATTAGTTAAGGAACGTTGCAAGAAATACTCCTGAAATCACCTATTGTGAGCCTTGATTTGAGGGGAAGTAGATGAGATTAGTAAGCTTACGCGCAATTCGAGCTGTTTGGATTCCACATTGTGGTAGTGAATCATCCACAACATCACATTAAGAGGCATATCCATCATGGAGGAATTATTAAAAATTGTGCAAGGCTTGAGTTATAAGAGAGAGGAACAAGAATTAAAGGAGGATCACAAGCTGAATAAATTGATTTGAGAGGGATTATTCATGGGATCTAAGGTAGGGAAATCACAATAGTAAGGGGAATATGAATTAGAATTTTGTGGCTAACAAAAAGGAGTTCAATTTAAAAAAAAAATGAAACTTTAAAACAGGACAATAAATCTCCAATATTTGTTATGAATTTAAGGTTATATCATTTAATTTATGTAACTATGGTAGTTTAAGTGAAGTGTTATAGATACTTACCCAATTACAGTTAACCAGATGGGCGATGACATTTAGGGTAATTCCAGTTAAGAAGATGGGTGATGGCATTTAATTTATATAGAGACCTACCCAATTCCTGTTAAGAAAACAGACGATTGCATTTAATTTATATGACTATCCTACTTTACTAGGATGATGTTGTAACTAAAGTCTTATGCATTCTTACCCAATTCGAGTCACGTAAATTTAGGTTCTACACTATATTGGAATACATAATACAAAAAGTATTGGAATACTGTAAAATGTCTTAGCATGGACTTTATTGCATGGAATTATTGCCTTATACTTTTGATAATGGTGGAAGGAAATTATTGTGATAAAAAAAAAAAAAAAACTAAAATTGTCTATTTGCAACAAATTCCCTAAAATTAACAACATGATAGATAGTGGTAACAATGAGAAGCAAGGATATGGCAACTCCACGGTCAATCTACTGGTAGAAAATATGCCTTCTCACCTCTAATGGATTTCTCATACTGGGTAGCACACATCAGAAATCTACTAGTGAGAATGGAATGCCTTAAATCTAAAATAACAAGTTATATCCAAATATTGAAGTGGAATCCATAAATCTCAATTTGAAACAGTTTTTTTTATAAATGAAACACCACGAAAACTTACAAATCCAAAACTCACTCAAGGGCTAAAAGTAGATTATACCTTTCGCATAAATGTATGAGACATGATCCATGTACTTAAAATTGATATCAACCGAGAGGCATTTCTTAGCTTTGTTTTTGGTAGATAACATAGTGAGGGGCTAAATTTCCAGAGCTTCGATGCATCTGTAACATATTCGGAGCATTTTCGTGTGGTTTAGCTACCCTTTTCACTCAAATTGATAGTAGATTAAAGATGACAGATGTTTTCAGCGTAGCAAGAGCCATTTCAGGTTTCATTGGAAACATTATTTAGAAAACATAGTTTGTGCAATCAATCTTCATACCAAAGTAGCATATATTCAATTTCACAATGAACTAATGTCATCATGTACTCAACAAGTCAATTTCTGTAGTGTCATACAACCTCAAGCCTCAAACATCTTTACAAGTGAGCATTTCAGGTCCGATTTAGAACAAACTTGTTAGAGATTTTGCTGAAATCAAGTTATATTCTAATGCTCATTTAATATAGAGATTAAGATTCTGAATCTATGATGTTACTATTGTTGCCATTAATTTTATTGTACTTGTGCCATACCCAACTCCACTAATAGTAACAACAACTCCATGGGATTTTAATGGCCCTTCGATGTGATATTCACATGCCAAATTGAATCATTTCATAGAATGAGTCCACTGCATATTACTGAATTTTAGCTATGGCTGAGTATCAATGTTACCAATATGGCCAGCACTTGAATATAATCCTAATTACATCAAATTTCAAAATTTGAGTATAACCCTAAGTGCATAAAATTCTGCAAAATCCACTTACACAACACAGTCTAGGAGGGGTTAACATGCCTATGAAGTATTTAAGCATTGTTGAGGGCTAAGAATAGTTGGACTTTGCCAACTAACCAAACTCAATTTTGACCACTTCTAGTATCTTTAGCCTGTATATGATCTCATAAAAAGAAAGCAGGTGGTCCAATAAAAGGAAGGGGGTTGGTTGCGTGTTTCATTCCCTTTTTTTTTCAGCTGAAAGTTTTCCAAGAAGAATAAATCTACTGAAGCATGAAACTGATTTTGTTGCTGCCCCAACTACCACTGATATACATCACAATGTGTCATAGTTTACTATAAGCCTCTATTGAGAGTGGGCAGCACTAAATCCAAGTAATTCCCCTCATCCCTTAAAAGACACCTCTAAATATAATTATAAAAATCAAATAGATAGTAAAGGAAAAGTACAAAGATATAACAGATCTGTGTTGAGCCAAAAACCTGACAAAACTAGGATGGATAAAACTTAAAAATAATTATGGACTTTGACGAAAAATCATCTTATGCATAAAAAATGAAAGAAGCATTGGCATACTACTATGTTTACAAATTTAAGGACAGGCAGAGTGAGTCTCCGGGCAACACAGTTACATGTGGAGAAATTCTGCAGCAATGGGATCTTCATCTATGGGGCTTATGGATCTGCCCTCAAAAACATCCCGAATATTTGATTCATTTCATTCAACTGATCATGCAAATCCACCCTCATCTTGACCACAGCAAGTTGAACTGAAGGCCGGTTTTTCAGCAATTTATGGTGGGGGTAAAGCATGTCTTCCAGTTCTTGACTGTTTAAGCATTTAATTGGTTTTTACATAGACCTGACCATAGAATCAAATGAATCCTGTGAATCCTTCGAAATAATAAACAATAGTAAGGCCATTATTTATTGGTTTGAAATAATAAACAACATGCAAAAAACCCACATAATTAGTAAATTATTTAAAGACAATAATTCCTACATATTAAAATATAAAGTTATAACATACCAACTCATACTCGAACATAACATTTGTATCAATATTCTTCTTCTATATCTTCTTGATCTCCATCCAACTGATCGACATCTATATCAACATCTGATTCAGAAACGGTGTTGAAATGATCGACCATGTCATAATCATCATCAATTATGTCATTTTCAATAATATCCTCATCGACATCATCATCAATAATTTTTGCCTCATCTCCTATGCTTGGTTCATCTTCTAAAATATCTTCTTCATCTGTCAATGCATCTTCCTGCTCATCTGCCACTCTTAGTATGAATCTTTCGTCATAAAATACCACTTTAGCTATGCATAACAAATAGCCCTAACATCGATTATGGCTACCAAATATCTTTAAATCTACAATTAGGTGATCCAAATAATGCTGCACAAATCCAGATCTAAGCATAAAAGACATTAAGAAGATAAAATAAAATGTGGCTCCATGCATCCAATAGACAAGACAAGAACAATGTATTTGAAAGAATTTTATATTATATTAAAAAGGGGCACCTAAGAGAAAAAAAACAAAGGTGTTTTCCAGTTATTCTCAATGGGATGGGTTCTTGAAAGTCCTCAGCATTTCAAATCTAAAATTTCTCTCTCTTGTTGGTGTAGAAAACCCAGACAAACATAGAACTCAAAGGGAGATCACAAGGCAAAAATGGAGAATGTGACCAAGTATAGATCCAGAGTGATCTAATGCAATGGAAGGTGACTAATGAATGGGGAAAACCCTTCTATTTATAACAAAATATTAGGGCGATCTAGAACTTGGTGCGTGAATAAAATATTATTAATCAAATTGTAGAACCACCCTTTAGGAATATTTTATTATATTTGTTGGAGGGAAAAGGATTTTTGACTTGGGTCAATTCCTTTATTTATAAACAATAAATAAATAAATTATTTATTTATTATTTTAAGGAAATGGTGGGAATATAATTTAATAAATAATGATTTATTTGATTATTTAAAAATGATTTAGTCAAATTTAACTAGGAATATTATTTAAATAATGATTTAAATAACTTATTCCTAGGAAATAATCAAATAAATAAGGATTTATTTAATTAATTTCTTTGTTTTGGGTTAAATATGACCAGGAAATATAAAAAAATGTAGATTTGTTTATTATTTCCTTTTTGGGTTTCCTATTTAGACGATAAACAACTTAAAAAAAGTGTTTTACTAAGTTATTTCACATAGTGAAAGAAATTTTACTTAGGGTAAAATTGATCTTACATGGTCTACTTGGTTTCATCTAATGATAAAAGGTTACAAGACCAAAAAATGGTGTAAGAGATTGCCCCCAACGTACGAGTTTCAGGAGCAAATTGTATGAGCGAAGTACGTTGTAAGAACTCATTCACTAGACATCAAGAGGGAAGTGAGAGATAGAAATGTAAGATAGTCTAATGTGCTAAAGGACTAGACCCTCAAGAGACGAGACTTATAGGTGCAAAAAGTTTCTATTTTAGGAAGTGGTACCTGTGCTAAAGGTGGTGGGGGAGGCATACCTATGCCCGCCGAGACAAAGTACAAACGAATAGGAAGTCCAGTAAACAAGGAACCGAACCATAAAGTACATGCTGGCATAAATACGAGCCAAAAAAATAGAAGGATGAATCCCACATACGATTTGTGCCTAGAATAACAGTCAGGACTTATACAATAAGATTTGAGTACATGAGATACAAATACAACCCAAATTCCCCCTACACACGAGGAAGGGCTTGGAAAATATGACTGATACATGCAAGTCGAAGAGGTGCTGTAAGCAGCTCAGACTGATATCACCAAATGGAAGGAGCTGCATCAAGGGCTGAAATGAAGAAGTCATCCGGGAATGTGGGGGGCTACCTATAGGGTCACCCCCTCATGAGGGTTGACATATCTCACACACACCCGGGAATCACCAATAGTTGTTGCTGCATCGCTGGACCATCAAGTATATGGGTCGCGATCATGCTGAAAGGAGCTCGAACCAAGGTACACTGCCCTCTAGACCTGGATTCTGGAGTAAATGAGCTAATGCTGACAGAAGGATATCTGCCATAGGTGAGGCAATAAGGGACCTGCAACTAAGGCATGAGAGAAAATAGTAGGGCGACTAACAAATGGACACTAACGATGATAATGAAATGGGGGAAGATCCAAAGGGGATCATAAAAAACATGAGTACAAAATGGTATCTCATGATGGAAATTGACACGAACAGGAATGAGTATGGAGGAAAAGTGGTGCCCCCAATGAAAGGTGTTGTGAGTTAGGTGAAGTAAGACTTTGTGGACAATAGGTGTCCTAGTGAAGTAGTGAAATACGAAAACAAAATGATGCTAGCTATCTAAAAGAAAATAAACATGCATTTTGAACAGGAAATGCTAAGGGTAATATCTCTTAAGATAGAGTGCATTGTGAGGATTAGGAAGGATGTGGCCTTCAAAGTCCTCCAAAATATATGCCCCCTTACCAAGGTCTTTACTGATAATGTAAGCCCCAAGCCATAATGAGTCAAACTTCCCATGACCGAGGGTATTGTGGGCTTGGTCATATACTAGAACAAGGTCACCTTCATGAAATGTACGAGGGTGTACTTTTTAGTCATACTAAGCTTTGGTGCACTTTTTTGCCGCTTCAAGAGTTTGCAATGCAACATGACAGTCTTCAGAGGCGTGCTCGAGCATGATAAGTCATTGTTCTAGAGGTTGGGTATCAGGGAGAAGTTCGACGACCAAGCGAAGGGAAGGGATTTCACACTCGATCGGTAAGACTGCCTCCTCGCCAAAGACAAGGTGGAAAGGAGTGAAACCGGTGGCGGTTTTAACAGAAGTACGATAAGCCCACAAACCAGGGAAGAGCATAATATGCCAATTGGTTTTGTGTTTATTCACCGTTCATTGAAGCATGG
The DNA here is from genome assembly GCA_034641835.2 of Pinus albicaulis. Classification (NCBI taxonomy): domain Eukaryota; kingdom Viridiplantae; phylum Streptophyta; class Pinopsida; order Pinales; family Pinaceae; genus Pinus; species Pinus albicaulis. Next base: position 1,454,513,447 of record CM076582.1, read on the forward strand.
TCTTAAGAAATTTATTGACTGCTTCAACTTGGCCATTACCTTGGGGGTAATAGGAAGATGAATAATGGTGCTCAAAACCCAATAGTGAGGATATCTCATGCTGAATCTCATCTTCAAAATGTCAGCCATGGTTAGAGACTAATTTTTTTGGAACTCCGAATCGAGCAATGACATGGTTAAAGAAAAACAGGGCTGCAGTGGTTGCCGTATTGTTGAATGTTGGCATAGATTCGGCCTATTTAGTGAAATACTCAACCACAATGATGATATTTTATGGTTACCAGCAGATGGAGGTCGAAATTCCATAAAGTCAATGGCCCATTTACAAAAGGGACTAGCTGTGATGATATGATGGAGGGGAGCGGGAGGAGCTCGTGCCTTGGGGGGCGAAATGTTGGCAATTGGAACAGTATTTGACTGCTTCAATGCAATTGCTGAAGAGAGAAGTCCAAAAATACCCAGCGCGCATGATTTTTTTGCGGTGGCGAGGCCGGAGAGGTGGCCGCCACAAGCGCCGCTATGACAGGCATTGAGGACTTTCTCAGCTTTAGCGTGTGTGAGGCAACGATGAAGGATAGTATCTACTCCACGACGATAAAGGTCATCACCGATCAGAAGGTAGCGAGGGGCTTGGTGTCGGATACGTCATCGAGTATCATGATCAAGATGAGGGGCGAACTGTTGGGTTCGCAAGTAAGTAAGGATGTCACCGTACCAAGGATCGTCGGTGGTGATGGTGAATAAATGTTCATCGGGAAGAGCATCATTAATTGGAGTATCTTGCATTCCGATAGGCAAATCGGAAATGAGTTCGGCGAGGACTAAACCTTTCTTACATTTTGGGGTGAAAAATTCAAGGTCGAATTCTTGGAGGGTAACGACCCAACGAGCATACTTCCCACTAAGGATGCGTCGACTCAATAGGAAAGCCATGGGGTTGGAAATTGTCACAACCTTGGTGGAACACATGAGGATATAATGACGCAGTTTTTGGACCGAGAACACGACAACTAGTGCTAATTTTTCTTCATGTGAGTAGGAAACAGGTGGACCAGAAAGGTTCTTACTAACATAATAGATCACATGTTCGATACCGTTATCATCCTCTTGGATAAGGACACCAACAACTGAATAGGTGGAAGTGGAGATGTATAGGATGAAGTCTCAGTCAAGGTCAGGAGGACGGATCAAGGGAGCGAATGTGAGAGCATGCTTGAGGGCATCAAAAGACTCTTGAGCGTAGGTATCCCAGACAAATGGGGTGTGAGATCGAAGAAGTTTAAGGAAGCCATGTGCGGTAGTGGCATAGTTAGGAACGAATCGGCGAAGAAAATTAGCTTTACCTTGGAGACTTTGTACCTGGCGTAAGGTACAAGGAATAGGAAGTTCAAGAATGGCTTGAACCTTCAAAGGGTCGAGAGTTATCCTGTCTTTAGACATTATGAAGCCAAGGAGACGACTGGCGGGAACGCAGAAGACACATTTCAATGGGTTAAGGCGAATGTTATACTTACGGCATCGGAGGAAAATGGTACGCAGATCATGGAGGTGTTGCGCCCGATGTTTAGAACGTGCAGTAAGGTCGTCTAAATAAGCAAGGATAATATGAGCTAAGTCATGGAAACAATAATACATGGCTCGTTGAAAAGTGGCGCCGGCGTTTTTAAGGCCAAATGGCATGACTCAGTATGCGAAGGTGCCCCACAGACTAATGAACGCAGTTTTAAGTTGATCAGCACGACGGATAACGATTTGGTTGTATCCGGAGAAGCCATCCATAAAGGATAGAATCTCGTGCCCCGCACACTCATCAATGATTTGGTCAATAAATGGTGTGGGGAAGTTGTCTTTGGGACAAGCTTTGTTCAGATCGTGAAAGTCGGTGCAAACATGAATGGTGCCTTGTTTTTTGAGGACGGGAATTGGGTTGGACACCCAAGTGGTGTATTCGATGGGATAAATGAAACCAGCCTGCCTGAGCTTATCGATTTCAACTTTTATGGCTTCACGTCTGGAGGGATGAATGGGTCTCAATTTTTGACGGACCGTAGTGGCATCAGGCCATGTGTCGATATGGTGTTCGACAATGGCGGGATCGAGTCCGGGCATTTCTGAGTAGGACCAGGCGAAAATATCATGGAATTCTTTGAAGAGTTTGGTGTAGGCTTTAATTTCTTCTGGAGTATATTGGGCGCCTATGGTGATATGTTCTTCGATTCCTGGTTTGACAGAAATGTCTATTTTGATGGTAGGCGAGATATTGGCCATATTGCCTTCTTCAAAAGTGTCAGGTGCAGGGATGGGGTTTTTAAACCAATCAACTTTATCGGGAATGAAGTCTTTAGATTCGACAACATATTGGTCATGGGATTGATGTGGAAGGAAGTATGCACGATGGTGCATATCGTCCCATGGAAAATCGGTTTCGGTCATGGCTTCCATGATGTCTTCATTTGACTGGAAGATGGGAAGAGTGGAGGGAATAGAATGACCTGATGAGGTAGAAATATAAGACTCCTGATTGTGAGGGGAAAGGCTCGCATGCACGACGTCATGTGGGGTGACAGAGGAGTAAGCAGAGGAGTGGTTAGGCGAAACATTGGGGGAAGGCACTAAGGGGTTGGTTGCCGGGAATCGTGGTGATGAGGAAAGGTAAGAAATAGTGGCTGAAGGTTCGGTCATTTCAATATCAGGATGGGAAATGTTAACTGGGGTAGACAGGTTGTCTGGTGCTAGAGAAGAAGGACTATGGTCAAGTGTGGCTTTGAATTGGCGATATGCGGCTAAAGAAGAATGATACTCGTCAAGGTGGGGGAAAAGGTGGGTATAATGTCCATGGAAATCGCACAAAGAATAAGGGTGATTGGTGCACCAATTTTTAAGTTTCGGGAGGGAATCAGGTATGGTGACATAGACCTTAGGGATATCGGATTCCGGGAACGTTTCATTGACCATGGTCTTGAGATGCGGTAATTCAGTATAGGTATGGGTGGCGTGACCAACAACATCACACAAAGCACACTGGATGGGATGCTTTGGAGGCCGAGAAGGGGCAGAGTTTTTCGGGGCAACCTTGTCCTTTGATGCCCCCCTGCGAGCTTTGCTATTCTTACCCGAAGCGGTCGTAACAGGAGGTGGTTCCTGATGAGGTGACTGAGGTACTGTTGCAGCGAGAGAATTCATTGGGATCGGTTGAATTGGGGTCAAAGAAAGATATGGTTTGGGTTGACTAGGCTGGGTAGTGGCTGGAGGGTCAAGGTACCAGACGGGTATACCCAAGGTCAAGTTGGGGAGGGATAGGGTGGCCAAGATAGGGACAGAATAATCTCTGAGAGGGGGAGCAAGGAAAGGTATCTAACCAATAGGGTAATGGCCAAGAGGAATGGTTTCAAGGGGGGTGATATCGGGCGGAATCGACCCAGGAGGGTAGAGAGGCGTGTGGGGACTATTTGTAGAAGGAGATTCAGAAGGAAGAAGGTTGCCTAGCGGGGGTGAAGGGCTAGGAGCTGGTGGGGGTGGGTGAGGTTGAGGTTGCTGACTAGCCAAAGTGGGCTGCTTAAGGTCAGCCCAAGATGATTGCATCATGCAAATGTTCGCCGAGCTAGGATCAGATATAGGAGGAGGGTCCAGAAAGGTTCCAAGTAAGGAGGAGTCTTTATAGACGCCGGGGGAAACACTGGGAAATTAATCAATGGTTGGCTTATTGGTGACAGTAGAGATGGTGGACTCAGGGGAGGTCTGAGATTTTGGTTCATGATATGTTAACTGGTCGATGGTGAAAATATTTCCATTACGAGTGATCCAGGTGGATATTGGTGGCCACCCACCTATTCCACTTGGCCCCCCACCATTGTCTATTTCAGTTTTTCAGTTTCGGCATAACTTACTATTTTTAGCAGTTTTTCGGGTCCTGAACTTCCGGAGCCGTTTGAGGCCCTAAACGACGTTTTGAAATAGGCCGACATGGGTTCTTGGTGATGTTTCTCATTCCATATTGTAGTCCTCGAATGAATCTTTCTAACAAGGTATGGTGCGCGTCAACGGAGATGCTTGCCAAAAATTCTGCCGCCTTGGAAGTTGAAACACCAATTTACCCAAACAAGGCCCATATTTTTGGTGCTTCATCTCCTAGGTTTAGTTTTTTGGAAATTTAGAGTTCTCCATTGTTTCTCCGTAATAAATAGGCATTCGAGCCTCATTGTAACTCAGTTCAGAGGCCTGTAGCCACCACATCTCTTCTCAGAGATAGCTACCAGCGCCCTAGCTAGTTTTATTTCCATTCTGTCTGTAAGCAAATTTCGGTTCTTTGATATTAATGAAATGAAGTGTTATTTCCGCTGCATCTCTGTATTTATGGTTATATGTTTATTCTGTTGCGTTCCTGCATAAATCCGGATCAGTGGTATCAGAGCGGTCTGCTTTTTCTCGGTCCTTCTTTGCATGTCCCCAACGAGGTCGGGGTATAAGGAGCTAGGGCTCGATCTGGTGGAACCTTTGCAAGATCAGCCTCGCAAACCTCGACGGACGCCCATGGGGGACGAAAAGAAAGATGAGGGAGCAGGAGATCCTATCAAAATATTGCTCGAGGAGGCCCTCGAAAGACAAAGGAACGTGATGATGGATAACTTTACTCAGATCCTTCAACGGCTACCCACCGGCGGCGCATCTGCATCCAGCAGCCACTCTGGAGGCGCGACTCCTTTTAAGGTACAAGTAAATTTTGACATTCCCATATTTGAGGGTCAAATAGACGCAGATGCTGTAGATAAATGGTTGAATCTGTTAGAAGGATATTTCTCGGTTCATGACTTTTCGGACCGGGAGAAGATTATTTTTGCACTCCTCAAAGCTACCCCCCATGTTAAGGACTGGTGGGAAACCTACTGTGAGAACAAACACCAGACAGAACCTTCTCTGTTCTCGGTCGTACCAACTTGGAATTCTTTCCGAGACGCCGTCAAGGAACAGTACTATCCCGTGGGGAGCTATGAGGACAAGTACATACAATGGACCACGCTGCGACAACAAAGGGATCAAGATGTGCATGAGCTGACGAATATGTTCCATACCCTACGCACAAAGTTGGGTATCAAAGATTCAGAGAAACATCTGGTGCTAAAGTATCGCAGCTGTCTGCACAAATACATTCAGGAGGAAATGGAGTTCCTTGACATCTCCTCGCTTGGTGCGGCATACCGGTATGCTACCAAGATTGAGCAGAAATTCAAGCAGAAGAAGCGAGACTTTGGATCTGTGAATCAAAAGCAAGGGAAAGGTGCTTCCAAACCGCAGAACAAAGGACCGAGCCAAGGCATGGTGGCTAAAGATAACTCATCGAAGCCACAAGAAAAGAACAGCACCGCAAAGCCAAAGAAGGACACGGGAAAGTGGTGTGAGTTCCATAAGAGCTCCACTCACAACACAAGTGAGTGTCGGGCCAAGCAGTCGCTAGTGGCCGAGATGAGGGCTTCTGAGTCAGATGCATGCTCTGACTCCGAATCAGAACCTGAAAAGGGGAATGAAAAAAGGAAACAGATTATTGATGCGGAGCCCAACGCCACTGTTGCCACTACAAAGGTCCAGAAGGAGGAACCGGAAGATCCAGAGGAGGAGGAACGTCTCTTCCACTCCCGGATGTGGGTAAAGGGCTCCCCTGTACAGTTCATTGTCGACAATGGGAGCCAAAAGAACCTCATTTCAGCAGACGCCGTGAAGCGGTTGGGCTTGCCGACCACAGCTCACCCACATCCATACACCATCGGGTGGCTTCACCAAGGACGAGATCTTCGCGTCAGCCGACAGTGTCGCCTTCCCTATAGCATCAAGCCCTTCACGGATGAGGTATTATGTGACGTTGCTCCTATTGATGTTTCTGATGTATTATTAAGACAACCATACTTGTGGAAGCATCATGCTGTGTATGAGTCTCGGCCTCGTGCTATTATTGTTACTTTGGGAAATAAGTTGTACAGGATACCAGAGGTACCACCTCCTGCCGCTATCTCTTTAGTTACTGCAAAACAATGCAGTAAGCTCATTTCCCAAACCAGGAAATTCGTTTTCCTGATGATCCGCCCCCAGGGCAAGAAGAAGACTGTGGCCACATCCTCTAGACAGGGCTCCTCTGCACAACAACAACAAATGGATAAGGTTGTGGAGGAGTACGGAGACATATTCACCTCACCCACAGGGGTTCCTCTGCACTGTCAGGTCAAGCACCCGATTGATCTGACCCCAGGTGCGCCACTACCCAATGGACCGATCTATCGGCGCTCTGTTCTAGAGAATGATGAAATCAAGAGACAGATTCAGGAGCTGTTGCAGAAAGGTCACATCAGACCAAGTTCATCGCCCTGTGGGAGCCCGATCGTGTTGGTACGGAAGAAGGATGGGACGTGGAGACTCTGTATTGACTATCGGGCGCTGAACAAGATCACTGTCCGGAATAGGTACCCAATCCCACGGATTGATGACCTTTTGGACCAACTCAAAGGTGCAAAATATTTCAGCAAGATCGACCTGAAGTCTGGGTATCACCAGGTACCAATTGAACCCTCCGATGTGTGGAAGACTGCCTTCAAAGCCAAGGAAGGCCTTTTCGAATGGCTAGTCATGCCTTTCGGGTTGATGAATGCTCCCGCCACCTTCATGAGGATGATGGATGACATCTTGCGGCCATTCACCAACTCATTTGTAGTGGTGTACTTGGATGACATTCTGATCTTCAGCCAGACTTGGGAAGAGCACTTTCACCACATCCGACAAGTCCTCCAAACACTGCGGCAACACAAGTTGTGTGCCAATTTGGAGAAGTGCACTTTTGGCATGACCCAGGTTCAATATCTGGGATACATTATTGATGAAAGGGGGGTGCATGTGGATCCGGCCAAGATCCAAGTCATTCGGGATTAGCCAGCCCCAACCACTATAACAGAGCTTCGCAGCTTTCTGGGTCTTGCTAATTTCTATCGGAGGTTCGTGTTGGGATTCTCTCATATCACTTGGCCCTTGAGTCAAGTCACCAAGGGAGGAGCGAGAGCAAAATTTTTTTGGTCAGAACCTCAACAGAAGGCGTTCACAGAACTGAAAAATCGCCTCTGTTCTGCCCCAGTGCTCACTTTACCAGACTTGCAACAGCCATTTGAGATCGAGACAGATGCCTCTGACTATGCTATTGGGGCAGTTCTTACTCAACGGGGACATCCAGTGGCATTTCACAGTGAGACATTGTCTGACACAGTTCGCAAGTACCCCACATATGACAAAGAAATGTACTCCATTGTGCAAGCTTGTCGACAATGGAAGCATTACATTTTGGGGAAGGAAACAATCATCCACATAGACCACAGGCCCCTGTAGTTCATACAGACACAAGGGAAGTTGCAGAATGATCGCCATCAGAAGTGGTCCACATATCTGCAACAGTTTCATTTGAACATCAAGTACAAGAAGGGTAGCACCAATAATGTTGCAAACTGCCTCAACCGACCACCGATCGTGGCACTCACCACCATGCTAAACTCTTGTGGGCATGAGACTTCTGATTGGCCTCTTCTCTATGAGAGTGACCCAGAATTTGGCCACACTTACAAGGCACTCTTGGGGGGTATGCAAGTTCCAAATTTTCACCTCCAAGATGCACTTTTATGTCACCTGGGACACCTTTGTGTTCCTTCAAGCGAGCATGCCAAGATGATATGGGAAGCACACTATAGTCGAGTCGCTGGGAATTTCGGGGTCGAGAAAACAGTAGCAATCCTACAAAAGTATTTCTATTGGCTGAACCTTCGAAAGGATGTAGAAGCTCCTTCGGATCTTCTTCCTTAAAGCCATTTGCCAAACCGACCATCAAGAAGCAAGGCCTGTATATATCTACCTGCCCCTAGTCGACCTTACGAGGAATCCATCTCCATGGATTACATGTCGAACTGCCTTCTACTAAGCAGGGAAATGACTTTGTTTTGGTAGTCGTCGGCAATTCTCGAAGATGGCCATTATGGTGGCACTATGAGAAGAATATCATCGCCAGGCTTCGCGCTAAACTCTTCTTTGAGGCAGTGTGGGTGCACTTTGGGATCCCGATCTGTCATATCAGTCGGGATAGCAGGGTTCCTCGGCTTTTGTTTTGGTCCCGACCTACCGGTCAATGCTGGACACCAAGCTCACCAAGTCCACAGCTTTCCATCCCCAAACAGATGGCCAGACAGAGATCGTCAACAGAATGATTGTACACATTTTGCGCAAGTATAATTCAAAGCATCCACACACATGGGACGAGAGCCTCCCTTATGTACAACAGAGTTATAACTGGGATCTCCATAGTTCAATTGGCCATAGCCCCTTTTAGGTGGGCTTGGGATTCCAGCCACTATGTCCCATTGACGTAGCCATGCCATTGCGTTGCTACAGAGCCAATTCGCTCATGTCCAATGCGAAGTTGACAAATCCGATGCTCGCCGAGCACATTCAACACATCCACCAATAGGTTCATGACATATTGGACAAAGCCAATTCTAAGTACAAGCAACGCCATGATTAAAACCGGGTGCCACACAACTTCGAGGTGGGTGACAAAGTATGGCTACATTTGCAGAAGGAGCGCCTCACTGGACCCCACTGCAAGCTTCGCCCGCTCCGATACGGGCCGTACACCATCACCAAGGCTGTAGGGAACAATGCCTTCAAGCTCAGTATTCCACCATTCCTTGGTCTGCACCCAGTCTTCAATGTGGATCGCCTTCGTCGTTACTTCCCACCTCTACTGGACACCTCGGACATTACAGAACAACTCACACCAACAGAGTCAAATCCAAACTGCATGGAACAGGCCACCACAGATTGTATCATGGACATGCAAATCAAGAACACTCGCCAGCAGAAGATCCAACTATATCGAGTTGTCAAAGCTGGCCAACTCCTGCACCAAGGAAAGTGGTTCACCAAGGACCAAGTTCAGCAGAAATTTCCTCATCTCATGGAGGAACTTAACGCAATGGGGACCATTGCTTCCTAAGAGGGGAGGAATGATCCAGGTGGATATTGGTGGTCACCCGCCTATTCCACTTGGGGCTCCACCATTGTCTATTTCAGTTTTTCAGTTTCGGCACGGTTTACTATTTTGTAGTCCTCGTTCCCAAATTTCGCCGAATCCTCGGATAGATCTTTCTAACAAGGTATGGTACGCGTCAAACGGAGATCGTATGCCAAAGTTACGCCCCTGGGAAGTTGAAACACCAATTTACCCAAACGGGGCCCATAGTTTTGGCGCTTCATCTCCTAGGGTTAGGGTTTTGGCTGTTTAGGATTTCCCTTTGTTTCTAAATGATAAATAGGCCCTCGAGCCTCATTGTAACTCAGTTCAGAGGCCTGTAGCCACCACATCTCTTCTCAGAGATAGCTACCAGCGCCCTAGCTAGTTTTATTTCCATTCTGTCTGTAAGAAAATTTCAGTTCTTTGATATTAATGAAATGAAGTGTTATTTCCGCTGCATCTCTGTATTTATGTTTATATGTTTATTCTGTTGCGTTCCTGCATAAATCCGGATCAATGAGGGAAAAACATCTTGCGGTGGACTGCAGATGGGACGACAGACATGGCATAGGTGTGACTATGCCCCAAAAGAATGTTATAGTCAAGAGGGGCGTCGATAATTTCAATGTCGACACAAACAGTCTTGCCCACAAGGGTAATAGGATAGTTACGGAATAGGCCAATGGGATGAGAGGCATGGCCATCCCACACACAAAGGGTGATTGTGGAAGGGGCCAGTACAGGAGATTTGAGTTGTTTCCAAACCGAAGCGTACATCACACAGGTAGATGCCCCCTCATGAATAATACACCGAGCAATGTTGGAATTTTGGATTTTGACTGGGATTTGGAAAGAAACAAAAGTAGGAAGGGGAGAATGGTCTGACTAACGGGCATCGAAAACAATCAGTTGGTCATCAGCAGGATCTACAGCACCGACGACAGATAGTAGAGCCTTCTTTTGAAAATGACATGACTGGAGGAGTTCCAGTGTTGAAATGGTAGTAGGAGATTGTGCCAGATCATCTAATATGCTATACGAATGGGCAGCCTGACGAGAGGTAGCATTTCGGTGTAATGGGCCCTTAGGAATTTTGGTATGAACCTCAGCTTTGGGCGGAGGGATTTGAAAGGGACCATTGGGTGTCGACAGAGGCTTTGTAGAACCTGGAGATGCAAACTCAGAGACGGACGGAGGGGAAGGCGTGGAGTACTGAGGAGACCGTGTTTGAAGGTTAAGTTCAACTGTGAGAGGTTGGTCAGAGGTGATCATGAGGATCTGGTAATCAGAGGAACCAAAAGGGGAAGGTTGAGTGGTTACCAGGGCATGAGGCAGTTGAGTAGCCACGAGTCCTTATTGAGGGAAAGGATCGGTAAACACAGTGGGTTGAGAAGTATCCGTATTGGGAGGGACAATAGGGGAGGAACGTTGTCCCCGCACGGTGGCCTAAGACTCCCACATCTGCCACATTTGTGGTAATAGGGGACAATCGTGAGTGTAATGACCATAAACACTGCAACACGAACAGGGCTTATTGGTGCGAAGCGGCCTATCCGGCTTGGGATGAGAGCCCTGTGGCTAGTTGGCAGTGTTAGAATCAATACTTGAACGATTGGATCCATGATTACCAGAAGCGGATTGATTGCCTTTCCTCTTTCTTTGAGAAGGAAGAGAATTAGTTGCACCGTGCTGCGCAAATACTTGCCCTGGAGGGGGTAGTAAGTGCAGTTGCGGGGGTAGAGAAGGCAAGGGAGTGGGAGGTCCAAATGCTAGAGGAGCTGGGACACTAGGCTCTGGGTAATGATAAGGGGTAGGATGGGAAACATTGAGGTAAGCAGGAGTGTGGTCAAAAGGAGGAGGCATGCTGTAGCCTGGATACATGCTACCTGGAGGGGGAAAAGTGCCGGAGGTGCTGGCCCCTCCTGGAGGGAAACCATAGCCCAGAAGAGGTTGAGCAGAGGTATGTGACAGAGCTCCAACGATACCGTCGGCAGAGTGAGATGCACTCGAGGCATTAGAGACACTGGGTTTGGGGAGGTCAGGAAGGGCGGTATAAACATAACCAGATTGAGCATAGATAAGGTCATATTTCAAGGCTATTTGGAGGGCGGCTTCTTCGGTTTGGGGAAAATGGGATGCGACATCTTTGCTAGTGGGAGGTAAAAGAGAGTGAAGGAACCAGTCCATATAAACTTGACCTTAAAAGGGGGGAGCGCGACATAAGCTTCGTCTTCTTCGCCGTTCCTGGACATGAGCGGAAAGGCGGGTCGAAGAGGATTGATGAAAATAAGTCAAGAGTCAGTACCAATGTCATATCGAAGAGGGAGCTGGAAATAAGATAAAAAGGCTTGGGCAATGGTCGCAAAGGTGGTATGGGAAGAGGTGGCCTGGTCAACATACCATTTAGAAGCTTTGCCAGTAATAATGCATTGGAACAATCTAAGATGGATGGAATTGTCAGTAATGGAATTGGATGAACACCACATGTGGAAATATCGGATATGGTTGGAGGGATCTTCACTAGCAAGGCCTTCGAACTTGGGAATGTCGGAGGGGAGCTTGGTTGGCATAGCAGGCCAAGTGACATCGTGGCGAATAGGATCATTGATTAGCTGATTGAAGTCAGGGAGACTAAGACCGGCCATATAAGGGAGCAAAGGGGCAGTCGAGGTAGGTCCCATAGTGGCTCCGCTGGAAACAGACCCAGAAGTAGAACTGGGGTTGCCGCTAGTGCTAGGCCCTAAACTAGACATGGTGAAGGTAACAAGGGGGAAATAGGAATAGGGGGAGAACCCGAACAATTAGAAGAAGAGTCGGAGTGCAGACTCGGGGGAGGACTTACTCGACAACAGCGGGAAGGAGGAATTCAACCAACCCGAAACTGAGGGTGAAGGCCAAGAAGTCTCCAGGAAAAATGACTTGGAGGCGCAATGATGACAAGAAGAAGAAAAATCAACAAGGGAAGGGAGGTGCAAAATCAAGTGAGCTCAATTTCGAAACAAGGGCAGAGAGGTGTAGTGTCAATTGATTTTAAAGTTTTTTCCAGGCGGTGTTAACCAGGCTCTTCTTCAGTTAGGGTCAGTGTGTGGCGTGTGTTAATTTTAATTGTTTAAACCCAGACATTTTCAGACTAAAAGAAAAAGTGTGTTGCATAACTAAAAATAAATATGCAATAAATAAGACTGAAAGAACAGAAAATTAACAGCTAACAATGCATTAATCTAACCCAAGAAGGCAGGTCTCTCAAAACTAGTCTACTAGAGGGAAAAAATCTAATCAAAGCATGCTAAAAAGAGGCCAATAGATCTAAGGTCGGGAGGACAGGGATCTAAAGGAGAAATCTGCTGAAAAGAGGTGTAGAGAACAGCAAAGAGGCAGAGGCAGGGTTGCTGCTAGAAAGAAGCTAATCAGTTAAAGGTAGGCGGGACAAGGAGGCAGCCCTAGAAATGAACCCAAACAAAACTATATGAGGTGATTTGAAAGGGATAAAAGCTGATCTAAAGGGATCTGAAAATGAGGTATCAGATCTGAAGAAGAAGGCTAAAACTCTGGAAATGCAGACGTTTGAAACAACTAAACTTGTCCACAAAAGGTGGAGGGTACTAAAGCCCTAAGGGGCAATATTCCCACTTATTTGAGTGAAACAGATCAGAAACAAGTCTAAATGGGCAAAGACGAAGGCTGGTAAACCCTAACAGAAGCTTCAGACAAACCCAGAAAAGTGGCTGGAAAATTGCAGAAAAAAGTGCAGGTCGCAGGTTTTGACCTGTTTTTAGTCCAGGTCGTAGTTTTGGCGCAGAAAAGTGCGCCCTCCAGTCCAGGTCGCAGATTTTGGGCCAATAAGTGCAACCTACAGATTCAGGTCTCTTAGCGGCAGATTTCAAAAAAAGTTGTTGTCTCAGCTGCGGCTAATGTCTGTCACCTACGCAATAGGGCTAGAAACACACGGAAGTTAAAAATTGTAATGTTTGAGGGTTTTAGAGATGAAAATCACCATAAAAATAGGAAAACAGAAAAGTGAAGAGAAACCCTAGGGTCTGAAATAGCTGGATATGGAGGAATAGATAAAACGACAACGGTCGCAAAATAAAACCTGTGTGGAGTCACCAATTGTTAGTATGAATCTTTCGTCATAAAAGACCACTTTAGCTACGCATAAAAAATAGCCCTAACATCAATTATGGCTGCCAAATATCTTTAAATCTGCAATTAGGTGATCCAAATAATGGTTTACAAATCCAGATCTAAGCACAAAAGACATTAAGAAGATAAAGTAAAATGGGGCTCCATGCATCCAATAGACAAGACAAGAACAATGTATTTGAAAGAATTTTATATTATATTAAAAATGGGCACCTGAGAGGAAAAAAATAAAGGTGTTTTCCAGTTCTCCTCAATGGGATGGGTTTTTGAAAGTCCTCAGCATTTTAGATCTAAAATTTCTCTCTCTTGTTGGTGTAGAAAACCCAGACAAACATAGAACTCAAAGGGAGTTCACAAGGCAAAAATGGAGAATGTGACCAAGTATAGATCCAGAGTGATCTAATGCAATGGAAGGTGACTAATGAATGGGGAAATCCCTTCTATTTATAACAAAATATTAGGGCGATCTAGAACATAGTGCATGAATAAAATATTATTAATCAAATTGTACAACGACCCTTTAGGAATATTTTATTATATTTGTTGGAGGGAAAAGGATTTTTGACTTGGGTCAATTCCTTTATTTATAAACAATAAATAAATAAATGATTTCTTTATTATTTTAGGGAAATGGTGGGAATGTAATTAAATAAATAATGAGTTATTTAATTATTTAAAAATGATTTAGTCAAATTTAACTAGGAATATTATTTAAATAATGATTTAAATAACTCATTCCTAGGAAATAATCAAATAAATAAGGATTTATTTATTTAATTTCCTTGTTTTGGGTTAAATATGACCAGGAAATATAAACAAATGTAGATTTGTTTATTATTTCATTTTTTTGTTTCTTGTTTAGACCATAAACAACTTAATAAAGGTGTTTTACTAAGTTATTTCAAATAGTGAAAGCAATTTTACTTAGGGAAAAATTGGTCTCACATGGTGTACTTTGTTTGATCTAATGATAAAAGGGTAGGTGACCAAAAAATGGTGTAATAGCCACTACATCATCTTCTTCTTGATCAATATCATCTTATTCCTCTACAGTATACTCTACTGGACTTCCTCTTGGATCATGTCTAATAGCAAATGACCATTCATTCTCACCTAGAACCTCTGAGTAAAAGACTTGTTCGCATTAGCTTGGAAAAACATAGTGATATTTTCCTACTTCAAACTACGATGTTTTAACCATTGGAAATCCATTTTCAAGTTGAATAAGTTTTCTATCATAATCACGTACATTCATTCGTAGCCTATACCATTTAACATTGAACAAAACTATTTTGAAGGAATTAAAGTCACACTCAACTATATCATCTAAGAACCCATAATATCTATTTTCAGATTCCCGAGGATGTCTGTCACTCCTGGAGGAAACATTAGTGACCTGGAATACTGCAGTTATCCCACTATCAGAAATTTTCCTGTTATCATCCAACTGTTTAACGCGAATTTTACGACCATTGCACCGCATAGCCTTGCGGTGTTTCAATTGCAAACATGAAAAAGATGCATTCTCAATTAATAATTAATCATATAATTTACACAGCATGAAAATTAACTGAAAAATCAAACTTGTTGTCACATTATAAATATAGTATAAAATAAGTAATGAATAAAATAGGTGAATTAATTGCTTACCTTTCTATCTTTCAAACCATGTGCTAAATTGATTTCCCTGTCCGTAACGTTTCCATCTCCACTACGATACACTTCTCTAATCAATTTAGACAGTAGTTTCCATGATAACCTACCGTCGTTACATGCTTTACATGTTTCAATCCATTCACTCATCCACTCAAGATTGTTTTCAATGTATAAAAGTAGTGCCTCGTAATCTTGAGCACCTGAATAAAAAAACAATAATTCACCAATATTAATAAATATTACTTATAACCATGGTAAATTATATTAATTAATAAACTATGAAATAATAAGACCTAAATGAATATAATGATCATATACATGACGTAAAAAAATGAAACATTATATGTATTATACATAATAAATCTTTTACCTCTCACTTTCTTCATTCTACCTTTTCCCAACAGGTGCTCCACTTCAAATTTTTTGATGGAGTTCACATCCCAAATGCAATCCACTTCCTTCATGGCTGGCGTAGCTAATATAGGAAGATAATGACTAATATACACCATGGATTCATATACCACATATCCCTCCACCATAGAACCCTCAGGTCGTGCTCTTTGTCTAACCAAAGCCTTCAAGGATTTTAGGTGCCTCTCGACCATCCACATTGACCTTGTGTGTACTGGTCCACACATTTCAATCTCCTCAACTTGGTGTATCAAGTAGTGTTCTTGTGCATTGAAAAATGTTGGAGGTAGATACTTTTGCATTTCACACATTAGCCGAGGAATTTCTCTCTTCCGATACTTTATTTCATCTTGATGGATTTCTTTCAATGACAACCATCTGCAAATCATTACGCAAGGTTATTTCAATGAAACATAATATATATTTCATTACAAGTAAATTAATACATCATTTCATTAAGTACGAAAAGAAATTGTATCAATTAGATTTTGCATATAAATCAAAACTACTTACCTCATGTATTTACTAAGACCATATATAACTTGTTTGACATTGTTGTCGAAGTCGTTTGGGAGAGATACAGGTAGAACATACTATAACAATAAAAAATGAATCATTATTGGTTTCCAAATTAAACATAAAAAATGAAAATTTAAAATATGTATTCAAGCAATAACAAACAAAAATGTATACCAAAAAAATTACCTTAATAAATGTATGCCAATCATGTGTTTTCACCCCACTGAAGTCACCTTTCTTCGTTAAGATATTATTTATGTTTGAAGCAAAACCTGTTGGAAATTTAATTCTTCTAACGACCTCTTTTACATCATTGCTTTGTTGTTCTGTTAATAACCATGGAATATTATTATAATTTTGACCTCCATTGTTATTTGATCTGTCGATCACACTTTTCATTGCATGATTTGATTTCTCAATGTCAGCACAAATTTTGTCAATTTTATCTCTATCATGTGCACCATCTATGGTTCGCCATAACGTTTTTGTCACATTCTTCCCGACATGCATTGTATCAAACAAATGAGCTATTTTTAGGTCCTCATAGTAGGGAAACCTCGCGAATTGAGAAGGATAACATTTCATTCCAGGTGGAAGTACAATATTAGTACCTTCACCACGACGATGACCTTGATATCAAAGAATAAAATAAATCAGAACAATATTAATTATAAAATACAATAAAATAAATTTATTAATTAAAAAAAAAATTCCAAACATTAAATAAACAAATAATATATAGATATATAGATATATATACATACATATATATATCTATATCTATAATATATATATACACACACACACACACAAATTACGTACCAGCTGCTTGACGATTATCAATTCTGTTATATTCCAACATCCACAACTGAGGTGTCATTCTTCGTGGTTTTAATCCAGTTTCTTCTTTATCATTGAAAATAATTTTTCCAGTAGTACGATACTTATGGTTCCTAGAGAGGAAGTGCCTAAACTCATCAAACACCATCTTTCTTAAGTCTGGCGAATGACGATACTTCATGTTAGGGCCACAAACTGGACATGCAAAACTACCCTTTGTTTGAAGACCTGCAATACATGGATCAATAACAATTAATAGAGTATGAGATCATTTTTAAAACATGCAATATGATATATCTAATTTAGATAATTATGTATTATGTTAAAGTGCAAGGAAATATTACATACCACAAACATGTGTTAGTCCTGGGGCATCATGAATTTTCCATACAAGAATTCCACGACATTGAAATCTCTTCTACTTGATTGGTTTAGTGATGTCATACATAGTGATGCCATGCCATAACTGTATTAGCTCATAGATAAGAGGCTCGATATATACATTCATATCTTTGACCTGGTACTTACCTAATTGTTCAAAATTATGGTACATAATAATTACTACCATGATATATGTATATATAAGTAAGTAAATAAATAAAATATATATTTATGCAAACAACGAAAGAAATGAAAATGTTACATTCAAAACAATAATGTATCAAATACCTAGAATAATCATAGTCAACATTATGTGCTCCCTCTCTATTGACATCCAAGGAGGAACGTTATTGTTGATAACGAAAATAGGCCACACTGAGTAAGTAGATCTAAGCTCTCTGAATGGATTAACACCATCAGCTGCCAATGAAAGCCTAACATTACGAGGTTCATTTTTAAAATCTACTTATTTTTCCTCGATTTCTCTAAATGCAGAACCATCTGCAGGAATTCGAGGAACACCGTCTCCACTTCTATTCTTTGAATGGTAATCCATAAACTGTGCTATGCTATTACACTTGAACATTTGCTGCAAACGTGGAATTATGGGAATATGACGAAGAACCTTTTGAGGCACCTTTTTGGTTAGTTGATCTGTTCGATATATACTGGTACCACATTTTGGACATTCTTTTTTCAACGCATGTTCTCCGTAATATATAATATGATCTTTAGGACATGCATCTATAGTGTTATATTCCATTCCAAAGTATTTCATAATAACACGTAGATCTCGATATGTTCGAGGTAAAGTATTTGGCGATGGTAACAAATATTTATCCAACAATCTACAACATAAACAAAAGCTAGTTAATGTAAAGATTATTAATCATATATATATATATATATATATATATAGATATATTAAAACTGGAACCGGTGACTGGACCGGTGGAGCTAATGAACCGAGTTTCGAACCGGAACCGGTCTAACCAGTAGCGGTCAGATCTTAATGAACCAGTTTAAAAAAAAATACATTAAATAATTATTTTTTAATAAATAAAAAAACTATTTTTAAGATTTGCAACCATGATTTCAAGCCAATAGAGACAAAATATGAAAAATTTTCTCATTTATATACCATGCAAAGGTGAATATATCAAAATGGAACCAAGTGCAATACATATCATCAAAAAATACATATGCAAACTTGTTGAAGTAATGTATCAGGTTTCTCTTATATTATTCACTGTGTTTTATTGCTGAGTTAATATTATAATATACAATATTTCCCTGCTCAGATGTTTAATTTATTAATCGATTCATTACATGTATCCAGCCTTAAGAACAGTGCAGGTTAGGTATATATATATATATCAGACCAACATTTTGAAGATCTTGTATTCTTCATTATCTATGTTTTCTTGGAAATAAATTTCTAGAAAAACGTCTACAACACTTAGAGGTATTGAATTGGTTTATAAAACCCACTATTACTGGTATTTGTAACAAGTTGAGAGAGAATTACAACTTCAGCAGTCTGCTCACAATGTGTTTGACGAAATTTATCACTGAAAAGATTCATTAAAACCCAAAAAAATCAGTGGCCAGTTTAGTGCATTTCCAAGCGGGAATTTTCTAGTGGTCAATTTATTATTGCCAGTCAAATTTTCATTAGGTTGTATGTTGCTATCCATTGAGTGGCGTAAGACCATTTGCATCAGTATTGATGCCATGATCAAATTTCTTGTATGCTGTGTGAAAGGTTTTTTATTTATGCTGCTGCTATGTATGAGCAGAGAGAGAGGGTCTGACAGTTCCTAGCTGAGTGTGAACTAAGGTTGCTACTGATTGTTTTGAGAATAGAAATTGTCATCAAGTACACTTTATGAGTTGCATGCTTCCAAGGCTTTTCTGCTAGCCAGCCTTGTATTTATCAGTCATCATGTCTATTGTTGCTTTTATAAGGTGTTGAGTATGAGTTATTAGACAAGTTTCTTTCTAGTATAATAGAGGAATTTGCAGCTCATGGAGGAGACACTGATGAATTTGAACCTCATAGAGGAGCACCTAATTAGCCAGTTAAGTAAGGAACTAGTTGGTTTATGCATAAACTGGCCGGTTTCATACTTAACTGGTCAGTTAGGTCTGGTTAACCGGCCAAAACAAGTGAGAAGAGGCTATTGACCAGGTTGCAAGGCCGGTTCCAACGTGACCCTCGTAGGCAGTTTAGTGATTTACGGGTTCAAATCGATAGGTTTTGATAATATATATATATATAGAAGTTATTATTTTACACATTTATTATAATTAAAAAAAGGGAAAATAATCAACATTTACATATATGTGATCATATATACATATTGCATACCTTAGGAGTTGTGTCATACATCTGTTCGACAAATTATTCATATTAGATATAATTTTTGGGATTCAACTGCATTAATTTTGTCATTCATATATGACCATTTCCATGAGAAGTAGTCGTAACTAACTAATTTATCATGATTTTTGAATATTCCACTTACCACTCATTGCATCGAGTGATGCTCACAGGGGTGAAGAAGTGGGATTGAAACTAGTGAAATGAATCACATAGCGTCAATCATCACTTCTAGGGCTTGCACCCAGTCACCAAGACTTCCTAGGAGGTCACCCATCCCAGAACTCCTCTAGCTCAAGCACGCTTAACTGTGGATTTTTCCCCACAATCAAGCCCACTTAGCTTGCTACCCCATTTGGAAAACCTTAGCAACTATTGTGTCTCATGAACCATTCAAGAAGAGATCCCTTTACTCTTAGTATTTTAAGTATGAGGGGTTTACGGAGTGCATTATATTAGATATCATTTTTGGGATTCAACTGCATTAATTTAGTCATTCATCTATGACCATTTCTATGAGAAGTAGTCGTAACTAACTAATTTCTCATGATTTTTGAATAGTCCACTTAGCACTCATTGCATCGGGTGATGCTCACAGGGGTGGAGAACTAGGATTGAAACTAGTGAAATGAATCACATAGCATCAATCATCACTTCCGAGGCTTTCACCCAGTAATCAGGACTTCACGGGAGGTCACCCATCCCAGAACTCTTCTGGCTCAAGCGCGCTTAAGTGTGGAGTTTTCCCCACAATCAAGCCCACTTAGCTTGCTACCCCATTTGCGAAACCTTAGCAACTATTGTGCCTCATGAACCATTCAAGAAGAGATCCCTTTACTCTTAGTATTTTAAGTCTGAGGGGTTTACGCAGTGCATTATATTAGATATCATTTTTGGGATTCAACTACGTTAATTTAGTCATTCATCTATGACCATTTCCATGAGAAGTAGTCGTAACTGACTAATTTCTCATGATTTTTGAATAGTCCACTTAGCAATCATTGCATTGGGTGATTCTCACAGGGGTGAAGAAGTGGGATTGAAACTAGTGAAATGAATCACATAGCGTCAATCATCACTTCCGGGGCTTGCACCCGGTAACCAAGACTTCTTGGGAGGTCACCCATCCCAGAACCCCTCTGGCTCAAGCGTGCTTAACTGTGGAGTTTTCCCCACAATCAAGCCCACTTAGCTTGCTACCCCATTTTCAAAAACTTAGCAACTATTGTGCCTCATGAACCGTTCAAGAAGAGATCCCTTTGCTCTTAGTATTTTAAGTATGAGGGGTTTACACAGTGCATTATATTAGATATAATTTTTGGGATTCAGCTTCGTTAATTTAGTCATTCATCTATGAACATTTACATGAGAATTAGTCGTAACTGACTAATTTCTCATGATTTTTGAATAGTCCACTTAGCACTCATTGCATCAGGTGATTCTCATAGGGGTGAAGAAGTGGGATTGAAACTAGTTAAATGAATCACATAGTGTCAATCATCACTTCCGAGGCTTGCACCCGGTAACCAAGACTTCCCTGGAGGTCACCCATCCCAGAACTCCTCTGTCTCAAGCGCGCTTAACTATGGAGTTTTCCTCACAATCAAGCTCACTTAGCTTGCTACCCCATTTTCAAAACCTTAGCAAATATTGTGCCTCATGAACCATTCAAGAAGAGATCCCTTTACTCTTAGTATTTTAAGTATGAGGGGTTTACGCAGTGCATTATATTAGATATCATTTTTGGGATTCAACTGCATTAATTTAGTCATTCATCTATGACCATTTCCATGAGAAGTAGTCATAACTGACTAATTTTTCATGATTTTTGAATAGTCCACTTAGCACTCATTGCATCGGGTGATGCTCATATGGGTGAAGAAGTGGGATTGAAACTAGTGAAATGAATCACATAGTGTCAATCATCACTTCTGAGGCTTGCACCTGGTAAGTGAAATTATTCATAACCTTTAAGTTCACCAGTAAAAATTTAGCAGAGAGAAGAGTTGCATTTGAGTGTTCAAAAAGTCGTTCACTTGACCTTTTAATTAGAGGTAGATCATAAATACTGTCACTAATATCTCCACCATCATCATCTGACTCACCATACAAGTCTTGGAGCATTTTATTTGTCCCATCATTAATGTGAACTGTCTCATTACTGTCATCATGATCTACCTCCATGGGATTATTAAAATTACCTTCATCATTCGCTTCATGTTCTTCACCTTGTACAACATCATTTCCAATACTAATATTTGCTGCAATATTCTCTTGTACTGGTGCAACATCATCTAATCTACTACTATTTAGCTATGGAAGCTGGTTGATCATCTGCAAAAAATTGCGGGGCAGCTGTTCCATTATGAAAATTACAAACACTAATAATTAAACATTAGTGCGCATATAAAAAATATTAAAATAATATAAAATTTTACGATATAATCAAAATGAAGATAGATAATTAATTACCATGGGACAGGAGTCATTTAATCCACCATCAATGTGCCCATATTTCCTACAATGCATTTTTTTTTTTGTTATTAAAACTCTAACATTATTTCTCATACAACATTTTTTGCAAGGGCAATAAACTCTACCATCACCCCTTTCACCCTTTTGAATTTTTTTTCCACCTCTAATGTTTTCTTCCATTGATGCAAATTATCCTATAAAGAAAATAATAAATCTCTCTCAATGGTGTAGAAAACCCGAGACTTGTTGAACTCAATGGGAGCTCAATATATAAGCAAAAAGAAAATAAAAGTGGGCTTTTTACAAAATTGTGGGATTTTGACAAAATTGTGGGCCTTTTACAAATTGTGGGCTTTTTACAAAATTGTGGGCTTTTTACAAATTGTGGGCTTTTTATAGGACTGTCCTACTTTATTAAGAGGATGTTCTAACTAAATTCTTATGTATTCTTACCCAATTCGAGTCACGTAAATTGAGGGTCTATGCTGTATTGGAATACATAATATAAAAAGTATTGGAATACTGTAATATGTCTTAGCATGGAATTTATTGCATGGAATTATTGCCTTATACTGGTGATAATGGTGGAAGGAAATTACCGTGATAAAAATAAAAATAAAAATCTAAAATTGTCTATTTGCAACAAATGCCCTAAAATTAGCAACATGATAGATAATGGTAACGACGAGAAGCAAGGAGATGGAAACTCCACAGTCAATCTGCTGGTAGACAATATGCCTTCTCACCTCCAACGGATTTCTCATACTGGGTAGCACACATCAAAAATCTGCTAGTGAGAATGGAATGCCTTAAATCTAAAATAACAACTTATATCCAAATATTGAAGTGGATTCCATAAATCTCAATTTGAAATAGTTGTTTTTATAAATGAAACACAAAGAAAACTTACAAATCCAAAACTCACTCAAGGGCTACACCACAATACAATATGAAAAATTTTAATCATTGAAAATATGCACGAGGAGATGAAATCCCAACAGGATTTATTCAAATAGGGGATGGAAACGCAACAAAAAACTCTAAATCTTTGGGTACATGTGACTCAGGCTTCCCAACCCCCTCACTCACCATAGTGGAAGCATTTTTCCAAGCCAAAATAATGAAGAAATGCATTAGACAGAACCTAAATTCCAGGCTACATGCTTATTTCTGAAGTTAGAGACCCTAAATTCTTCAGTTGAAATCTTCAATTTAAAATTTAACATTTTTCACAGAGTATATAAAAAGAAAAGGGACTTCCTGAAATCATATTTTATTTTTTCATACCATGGTTTCCAAATTTCTTCAAGACAAAATTCAATAAATCCAAGCATTTTTTTCTCCTTGTACGCATGAACACAGCCACTGTAGATGCCGACGAGCTGAGGAATAATCCATCCTTGGATTGAAGTTTCATTATTTTCTCCCAGTCTACTATTTCTTGCAGGCCTTCTAAAGAATAGAGTAACGTTGTTGGTAAGGCATAGAGAAGATCAGGAGGAAGCCTGATCCAAACACCACCAAGGTAAAAGGTAAATTTAGTCAGTTATCACTTTGAGAGATGGAAAATTTATCAATGACAGAGGAGAATGGTGATCAGATTCTAACTTTTGAAGCTTAGCCTCCCACTTTTCAATGATTTTTTTGATGAAAGGAAATTCATAAGGCAGATCCAGACCCAAGGCTTTAGCTTCTTTTAGCATTGCAGAGAATACTATTTCAAATCCACTTGGCCTATGGCTATCAGCTTCCTCCTCTATTTTTCCAGCTTGTGTCTTGAAAAATTCAATCCCTGAAATATGTACAAGTTAAACACTCTTCACAGGAAAGAATATACCATAATTCTGTCACTCTGTGAACATATGGAAAGGGAAATCTAGATATGAACATATTTCTTCTTCAATCCCCTTTCCCCCACCAGACACATATATATTTCAATTAATACAAAAATTACTTCAATCCCATTTCCCCCACCACACACATATATATTTCAGTTAATACAAAAATTACATAATGTCCTTGATTGATGTACATACCTTTTTGTACTTGTGACTCTCCAGTCTTCCATATAGTAAGAGTAATAATACATGCAAGAGTAGCTAGTACTCTGTCATATGCCAAGAAATAGAATTCTTGATCTGTCTAAAACCTATGTCTTGGCTTAAAGGACCTTTGAAAAACTATAAGGGAGAAGAACATTGACCCAAGTATGAAGAAAACTTGGAAAAAAGCAAATGGAGTTCTAGGATGGAGTCTGGACTATGCAGGTATGGAGCTTGAAGACCAAGAATACAAAGAATACCAAAGTTGGCCCTTCAGAATGAAAGAATGGGATGTTGGTTTGATTGTTTAGTCCTTATTATATATCGGTACATGGAAGGTTAAATATGGTGAAGGTTTCAATTGGGCCTTAAGGCAAAGGTTAAATTCACTGAATGCTTTTAAGTCGTGACCATTATTGTATTGAACTTTGAATAAAATTCAAAGAGTGAGATTAAGGATAATTGGTAAGTGTGAAACCCAAGACTCAAATTGAAGTGTAAAATAAATTCGAATACTTGATTCGGAATTTCATAACGATGGTTTTCTTATAGTTATTAAAAAATGAAACTTTTGCATTTAGATTAAATTTCTAGGTTGGTTGGGTTTGTAACCAGTCAACTATTGAAAAGTGCTTCCGCATGAGTATTGTAAATTTTCCCAAAATTGAATTTGGGAATGAATTTTTAACGCATCTATACATAACTTGAGGTTTGAAAATGAGAGAAGAATCGAGACTGTGGGTTTTTACCCCATCAACCAAGATATGTTTATGGTAACTAGAGTAGTTCCATAAAGTTAGCTTAGAAATTTTCAAATAAGAGGGATGCAAACCATTTCCATTTTTTTCTATTTATGGGGGATTGTGGGAGATGTTTGGGGTAAGAGAAGATTTTACACAATGTAGCCATGCGAGAAATTTTAATCCAGTGACTAGGTGCTCAATTTTGTTTGCATGGTGTTCAAAGGTCTAGAGTTGATGATTTGACAATATAAGCAGTCCGAGAAAGATTCATGCATTTTTATTGATCTTGACTCTTGAACACCAAAATACTGAATTAGATGGTATTGCAAACTACACTATTGAAGGATACAAGTGTTGAAAGACATATGTAATCTGCAGGTGGAGTTCATCTGGATCAAGCCTACCTTGATACACGTATAATATAACTCTTGTACCTTAACAGCCACATTACTCAACTGTTTGAATCTTCATTTCGAAGAGTCGCAAGTCAGGGTTGGCATTAATAATGTCAAAATATGAAACAAAATTTTCCAACAGCCTAATTAAAAGTGAAGTAGTTCTTGGCATATAAATTCCTGGAAATGTGCGAAGTGGTAGTTAAACTATCCAAATCTAGTGCATATAAATCCTTGTCATATGCTGAACCATGTTTTGACTAATTCATAATGACAATCGCTTGAAAGCTTTCGGTGAATTTGAAGTAATCTGAAAGAGACATGGTATTGTGGCATCAATTAATTTGAAGAAACCAAATGTGAAAATCTTAGTCACTGTTTTGGAGAGATGATGGTTTGTTTGGGTTCCCTTTGTGAGTATTACAGGTGTAAAATACTATAATACTCCTCAATAATATATTTTAAGACTCAACATGGCTATAAATTAAGGAGATTTCTACGCATCAACATCAACATGTTTTCAAGTAGGAGCTACCCAATTTTGTAACAAACTTCTCTCTGGATGTCAAAATTTGCAGACACTGAAGAATACTCAGGTGATGCCTGAAAATTTCCACTAAATTCCTGTAAGAATCTTAGATTTGTGACATAAATCCTTTTTCTAATACATTAGCTTACTCCTTTTAAGTTTGTCTCATTCAACTAATAAAAAATGTTTCAAGGAGTATAATGAAAACTAGATTATGTGTGAAGCATAAAATAATCATTGATGCTAGACTTGGAAGTTAAGAAGTATAATAAGAAGTAGATACACTTCTCTAAAGCATAATACCATTTTTCTAAAGCATAAGACAATCATTTATGCTAGAATTGGAAGTTCGAATAAGATGAGATAAAGCAACGAAAAATTCATTCCATTACTTTCATGAAATATGAGTACCCTTTTACCAGTAAGTTGGGAGCAAGGTCTAGATTTTGACTAGCATCGATTCTTATGATCTCAAATTTCACTAAAAACATAGTTTTTTGTATGTTTTTCAGCACATGGTTAAAAATGATAGTGCATAAAAATATATATTGTTGGGTTGAATACATAAATAATCAAAAATTCTCTTTACCAAGTTATTCGATCCATCAAAACCCTGATCTTCACATGTGACACTTTTGCTAGGGATAAATATCAAGTGGGTTGTGACATTTTAAAACTTGGTTCACGGTGAAGTGTTGAAAAGGAAAGTCTATCAAAGCATCTGTGACTTGTGTCATTTCATAGTAGCAGATGATTTGATATCATAATGGAGGTGCTCCAATTCAAGCAATGTAGAAGAGGTAGGAGCGTACAAGGCAGATCCATTCTTTGGAGAAGAGCAAGGCAGATCCTAGGAAGAATGAAGAATTTGGGAATTCGAGATCTCTCCCAGAGGCCATGATACCAAAGGTTTGTCATGTTTGTAGATATTTCTCATCTACATCCAATATAGCCGTAAATTCCCACATACATCACTATCTATTAGGTGAGTCAAATGCAAAAAAATCTGGAACAAAGTTTTCCAAGCCTAGAGTGAAGGTGAGAAAAAAACGATCAATCCTAGATATAATTGCTGTGACACCTGTTTGCATGCTAGATGATTTGGATTACAGTACAAGGAAAGATCAATCAACCGCTAATGCACATTCATTGCCTTTGGATCAGCTCAATCTCAGAGACACCACCAAGCAGAGGCAACATCAATGCGAAGATCTCAACATTTCAAAATTAATGCAAAGATCTCGCGTAGTGGTAATGCATGTGTTTCAAAAGAAAAAAATAAAAATGAACATTCTAACCCATTCAAATAACCATTGTAGCAAGGTTTTATATCTAATTAGATCCAATCCGTATATCGATGGAAAAGAATTAATATAATTATATTTTTCGTAGCAGAGGAAACTTTGCGAAAACAAAAAAGGAATTTAACCTTACTTGAGCCACGCCAGAGTAACTGTGCTGCCCACGAACCGGTCATATAATCTTCCAGTTCTAGTAGTAGTGGATTTCAACAATGAAAATGGTATCTGCAATCCAAGCTATCTCATCACTCAGCCCGTCCTGTTGAAGAGCTCTGCCGGAGATTTTTTTATAACATTTGCGGGCAGAGTCTGCTTATGATATCCACAGTCAGATTTTATCCACAGACTCATTATGATATCAGTGTAGCATAAATTCATCGTGATTTAATCATGATAAAACCCTTGATTTTATAACTTAAATGATAAACCCCTATTTCCCAATTAGATTTATTCCCTAGAGTGACGAGTCTAGCTAACTTGGGCCCTGTCACGACTAGGCCACAATGGCATCCAGCCTAACAGGTGTTTTAAACCAAACAACACCTACATTGTCTATTGACACACAGGAATATGCATAGAAGACAATACACAGGAACAATTGCTTACCCTTAAGTTGCCCTTCTTCTTTGCAGATCTATTGAAATCAGCAAGGCAGTATTCGTGCAAAATCCAATTAGTCTTGTTCCCTTTAGGTGCTTTTCTGACATAGAAAAATAGAGCCTTCTTGATTCCAACACGCCTATTGCTGCCCTTAGCAGTGATGGTTTTATCTGCACCTGTGGCTTTCCAGTATCCTGAGCTAGCAACCCTGTTGGGGCGAAAACCATTTGGATACTTCCTATCCCGGGGAGTGAAGAAATACCACTCCTTTTCTCCAAATAGTACCTTTTCTGCAAGAATTTGAAATGTGTATCAGACCAGAGAAAATAAAATTTATAATAACTAAAAGAAAATATGAATGAAAAACAAGCATTTCACATTGCAGGAACATGACATGGGCATAAATATGAAATAAGACTATAAAATTTTTTGGGGTGATGATGATGAGTGAATTTTGAGTCAAATGGAGGAATTGCATTCTACTTATGAATGGAAAAATAAAAAACAAAGAAAGCACAACAATGATTAACAATTAATCTAAGGGGACAGAACCAGAACAGTTTGCAGACAACAGTTAAGATCTACTTAACTTTGAAGACAGGATGAGATGTATTTTATGGAACTGCATTACCAAAAAAAAGCAGAGGCATTCATATCTCAAAATTAGCTTGTTGTATTCTTCGCAACGGAGGGAAGGATGTCATGCAGGAGACTCAACTCAAAGGAAAAGCTTGTAATCAAGCTGGCCTTTACATTCTTAATTTCAGACGTAATTTATTCCTGAGAGATTATTTGTTAGGTCAACACCATTCTTAATATTTATAAACATGCTCGTGGCAATGTGTCAACACAATAGGTGGAGCAGGACAATTGAATTGCAATAATAAAACTAGCAGCTTTGAGTTCAGTTGGATGACACATTGGTCATTAACATGCAATATTGGATGAGATATAAGCTCTTATATTTTATGCAAATGTGGCCCTTGGCCCAAGCCTAAAACCCTGAGGTGGAATATATTTCTGGAAATGAGAGACCGGTCACCTCCATTAAGAAGTTCTATACTTCATTCTCATTGAGCCTTTGGTTAGTATATAAATGACTTGGGGAGTACTAGTCATCTCAGGTAATATATTTTCTGTAACAGGGGATTGAAATTCCAATGGTAGAATTCAACACATTTATTGGATGCTTATGTGGATGCTGGTTTGAATTCCAAGCCAACAAACATTGTTTGTTATACAAGTAGATGAGACTGAGTAATAGAAGAAATTTCAGTCTAATGAAGAAAAGGTAACTAAGGTATTGGATTAGAATGTTTTAATTATTTGAGAATAATCATATGATTGACTTGCTATAAAAACTGATGACAGAGATAAATGGTGGTTGTGATTGAAAAAACTATGCCAATAACAGTCGACAAAATTATATAGCCAACAAGACTTTGTGATGCTTTCAATTAAGGATGCCCCAAAACAACAAACTTCATATATCAATCCAATTATTAGTCCCAACTATGCCCAGAATATGGAGTCATGCTCAATTCATACATCTTTTTCTAGTTATAACACATTTTTTCTTTGTTGATGGCATCCAAGCTAAGTAACTAAAACCACTATAGGAGGACCCCTGAAATGTTGTTTACCAAATCAGAAACAGATTTCGGTGTGTCACTACTTTGAAATGTTGAAAAAGTGTTTTGGTGACATTCTGGCTTTCTAAAATGTTTTATGACTTTCTTGAAATGTGCAAGATTTCTATTCCATCTTGAAATGTTTTACAAATTTTGGAAACATTTCAACAACAACCAACAAATTTTTGGGTGGACAACTAAGCAAAAAATTTAAAACACTTAGGAATCACTAAGAAAAAACCTCTCTGTAAATTTTTGTAGATGTTCTATTCTTGATTCAACTTTTTGTTATGTTTCTATTATAAATATAACATCAAGTGCAGGTTGATCCTAAAGATTAAAAGCATTATTTCACTTTTTTCCAACAACATCATTATGTTCTACGATTGCAATCTAAGGTTCGGTCAACAATTTTAAAGGTTTCCTATAAACCTCCTCCATAATTTGTTTTGTATCACCCTCAGTTGCCCCCACACACTATCTTAGAGGACATTCTACAAACTTGTTTCTCGCCTATTACATAGTTCTCTCATTACTTGAAGGTTTAGATTTGGTGGCCTCTTCTCATTGGTTCACAAATTACAACCCAGTTCAACATCAACCCTTGTATATATTCATAAATATAAAGTAGTTGTAAATGAAAGAATTGTGAAGGAAGTCCCTATCAGCCTTTTAGTCTTATAACCTACAGGAATGACCTCCAATAGGGCCTATGAACCACAACCCATTCTAATTTTACTCTTTGTATGGTAAAGAATTTGCATAGGCCCTTTATGGAATGCAATTCCAGTTGATTAGCTTGAGATCATCTATCCTTCCTTGGTTAGTCTGCCAAGCCCATTGTTAATTACAAAATTCGTAGATTGAGTTTTGAAACTCCAACCATTGGATAAGGTGGTAGATAGTACATTCATATTCAATGATACAATGTTTCTAGGACTAGAAATTAGCCTTATAAATAATTTAGTTTCTTCCAGAGGTGTATTTTTCCCAAGAACAAAAGATATTTTAAATATGGTTGTAGAGGGCTTGGTTAGTTTATATGATCAATTTTATTGTATGCATCAGTACCAAGGTCCAAGAGGTAGAGTAGGAGGCTACCATAGCCCCAATTTCATTGAAATTTCAAGACTAGGCAAGCTCTTGAATTTTTGTGCAACAGAAAAGCATCTCTAACCATTCCATTCTACTCACCATGGACTATCATGGCTAGGAGAAGTCCAAGTCTAAACCTTATTCCTTGGGGAAAAGTAGGTCCATATTATGTCTACTCATTTTCATTTACAAATATAAATGCGCTATTGTCCTATAGCAAGGCCATTAGAGGTACTTACAAGCCACAATAAGGCCACAACTGTCTCCAACAAGAAAACATAAAGAAGAAGGCTTATAGGTGGGATCAAGGATGGATTTGAGCAGGGATAGGTTCCCTAACTAGGGCCGAGTTCTTCAAAAAATACAAATCACATTCTAAGGAATTGGAAGAGAATTTTGTGGAGAACAGATGTAGGATTGGGTTTGAGTCTTGTGATAGCATTATGTGCATGATGGTGTGAGGTTCACCTTTGTCTAAAAGACCAAAAAGGGAGGTTGATACAACAATATTTATAGGGATTGTTTGGGGGGTCGTTAGGCATAGTGTATGGGTTTTCCTTAGCAAGTAGCTCGTGGAATTGAATGTGCAGTAGCATAGGGGGTGTCTCCATAAGTAAGGGAAATGTTCATATTTTTGGTTCGTCCATAAGTGTGGTAGGGATAGTTGAGGAGAAACCTCACCCTAGGGTAGTGTTTTCTTCCTTGAAGTGGACAAAAAATAGAAGTATCCTGTGGGAGAAGTTGATACAATGATGAAGCAATGGGATAAGGGCTAGAAGAGTGCCCTAACTGGTCTTCTAGAAGTGCATAATTCAAGGGAAAGATGGAAACAACAGAGAGTTGCAGATTTCATCTTGGATGATGTCTTGAAGGGTGTCCTAGGAGATGACTCCAGGGAAATGGGAAAATCCCCATCTATTGCAAAATGGATTTCCCGTCCAGAAGAAAAAAATTATAATAGAAAAATCATGAAAAGAAAAGGCTCAAATCTCTCTTCGAGACTGGTGACATGGCACAAGGACACATGGACCACTGTGATTGGTTGAAATAACACATTAGAAGCATGATGTTAGCATCTAAAATATCTAGAACATGTGGCACTCCATGATAAAGACACATGGCGTGTGGAATTGAGTTTTTCAGGTGGTGAAGTGGGCCGAAAATAGGTGAAATGTGGCACCACTCAGAGATTGACATGTGCCAATTGGTAAAAGTGGTAGAAAATTGGCATGCTCAAACAACGAGGTGATGTAGGAATGACATGAGGGAGAAGATATCATAAAAGCCCAAACCCCAAATACGGAGAACTAAAGCTCATGTCAATGTCCACCAACTTGTGTGAATTGTGTGACAACTTTACATGCTGTAACCTATGAAATCGTAAATGGAGAAATCATAGTAACAATAAAGTAGCCTATGTAACAATAAATCTAGATTTTAATAGGAGTGGTATTAGGACAAATCATAATGAACAACGGGGAAACATACGAGTTTCTTACAATCAAATAGATGAAAAAACACATACAAAAACATAGATAATAATCATGAACAAACTTAATATTGAATTTTTGGACTGTAAAAGGAACTTACAAGAGGCATTACGAACTTTGGTCAAGTGCTGAAAAAAATATCTGGACATGACCCTGGTTGACAAGTTGTATTGCTCATGATGCAAGAGGATTTGTACCTGCACTGCCAAGTCAATGAAAATCCATCATTATCTGTACAATAAATACAAGTAATTGATGTAGTATTTTTTACTCTAAGATGCATTCTTATGATAATGTTAGAACATATGTTGAAAATGTCAAAACATACTTGAATAATCTCCTCTTCATTTCAAGAACAATTTATTGGAGTCGCATGAACTTGGAACAACCCTCCCACGATCTGAAAGAGTAGTAACTAAGTCAACAGTGACTTTTTTGTTGCTACGTTGGATCGGGGGAGGTTTTCTCCAAGATTAAATCACTCCAATAAATTATTCTCTACTAAACAGGGCCAACCACATGAAAGTGGAAGCTCTTATGGCCCCTCCCCCCGCCCCCCCCTCACATCATTCTCAATTCCCCAATAACCAATCTATATTTCATTTTTTACTTTCATGAGAATAAAAAAAAATATTCAATAACTAATAAAAAAAATTCAACAAAAAGTATGCATGGAAACATTGAAATTAGAGCTTAACATAAAAATAGTATGATAAATGAGGTTTTTATATAACGCAAAAAACGTTCCAAGTATGGTAATGTTTGTCTTATAATAATACAATATTTTACATTATCAATTTTTCTTTTTCTTCTTCCTATTTCTAAAGCTCCTAATTACATTGTCAATATCATCGTGCTCTGCTCCTGTTTCGTGCCTTTCGACCCACACTGCTGAAATAGTTGCGTAGTCACGATGTATGGTCTCATCCAGTGATGGGGCATTGCCTACAAAAACAGATAATATTAAATTTTAATTGTCAGTTTTTAAATATCATTGAACTAGTTCGGTAATATTAATAAAAAAAATTGCAATGTCATTATTTACCTCGTGCACCAGTTGTCGCCGTTGGGACTGTTGCCCTGTCTTCCTCTATGGTGGTAAGATCCTCAAGGAAAACATTCTCTGTCATTTAAACAAAAAAATTTATAAGGACAACCATCAAGGTATAATTATAAAAATTATAAATGGAAATTAATTACCGTCATGGCCCTCACTGATAGTAGCATTGTCGGCCTAGTCCCCACTACAATGATCAGGTTGCACATGAGGAACATCTACATCTGGCTCTACAACTGGGTTATTTTCCTCGTTGGCGGTGTTGCTCCCCTGATTTAAAAAAAAAATTTAGACATTAAATTTATGGACGAAAACAAACATATTGAAAGGTTAATACTTTACCTTATCAGGCATTCTGGATCTTGGGACCTGCCCCAAGCTTCTACGACATTCAACTACGGATTGATAGCCAAAATGGAAAGTGATATTTTTATCTTCCTCTGTAGTTTCTTTTCTGAATTCATCACCCTACATTACATATGATTGTGTATTTTTAATCATATTTTATAGGATTACAAAAACGTTGGAAGGCAATACAATTAATTATAAGAAGTTTAGCTACTTACAATTCTTGCGGCTAATTTCAAGTAGCCGCCCTGGCCTAGCCTGTGATGGTCCTTTTTTTCAATCCTAGCTTTGGTTGCCTTCGAGGTGTCAGGCAACCTATCATCAAAATATTGAAGTCAGATATGATGTAGCACAATTTTATTTTAGACATAAAGAAAATTAAAGCTATTGAATTAAAGTTGTAATTTACCTTGCAGGTTCAGTTGGCATTTTTCCTTTTTTCTTTGCCCTTTTCTCTTTTCTGTCATGGATGAGTGCTCTCCACTCACTCTCTGGAACTGTGAGAGGATGCTCGTATCTAGGGTTAAATTGTAATTGCATCCTATAGGTGTCCCTGGTATATTTCAAATATTTGTCAGCTACCTGAGCCACCACTATTGTGTCAAATGTGCCGACCCCAAAAAGGGCTTCTAGATAATCTAGAAGTTCTTTTTTCAGGTTGGAATTCTAGGAATTCCACCTTGTGTGTATGGCTGGGCCAAAAATTACCAATGCATGGCTCTCCAAAAACCTGTAGAACTCAATTTTTCCTACACAAAAAAATATATTATCATTAACTTAAAAATAAAAATCCTGATAAAATATGTTTTAGATAGAGTACACGAAATAGTTAAAATATTTAAATTTACCTAGGAGTTGTACGTGCTTTATAGGGACACCTTCATCGTTCACCAAAAACGTGCCATTAATGGTCTGCGTGGAGCTAACACGTGTAGCTCCAAGAAACGTAATAATGTAGTTGGCCATATCAGGCTCATCACTGCCAACACGTTCAGCGGTTGGCTGGGTGTCTGCTTGGGCAGGGTGTGTTTCTTGGCTGGCACCTAAAGGAGTAGAAGGTTTACGAGAGGGTTGTTGGGCAATATCTTGCCCTTGTGTCCCACTACCACCAACACCGAGTTTAGCAAGTGTCAGAAAGCACTATATGAAAAAGAACTTTTTGTTAGTTTAGTCAATGTGAAAATTAAAAATCAAACTATCACAATTCATTTCATGCAGAAAAAAAAATATATCCTTCGGACTTTTTATTATTACATGATATGTTTCTAGATGGTTCATAAGTTTTTTAATCCTCTCTTCTGTTTCAGGTGTTTGAGGCGCATCTATCAAAGTATCAAATTCCAACCTTGCTTTTCATGCATTTTTTCGCAACAAGAGCAGTGGAGATAGGGATGAAGAAAGCTCTTCCTCATAGAGGGAATCATCAGGCGTACCATGGCCGGGTGTCTGCATATTTGAACAAAATTAATATTATTTTAGTTATGTAAATAACTAAAATACCTAAAGATAGAGCAATGCTGGCACTTTACATGTTCTTCTGCTGGCCTCTTTCCACGATCATCCTGTCTCGCGGTTGTTCCTGTACTGCCCTGATCAGTCTGCCACATTTCAATAAAATTATAAATGTAAAAACTTCAAAACAATATCTAACTTGAAAACACAAAATGAAAACTGAAATAATTTCTAATAAGACACTGGAAGTTAGAGTTAGAGCAATGAGACACTATTTTTAAGATTCTGGTCACAAGGAGCAAGGTATAATTACCATAGAAACACCTTACCAGTTTTAGAGAAACCAAAGCTTACGGGCTGAATTACAAGGATATTGAAGACCAAAATGTAAGGATGATGATAATTTTTCTATAAAATCTTTCAAAGTGTGGGTTCTCATTGCTTATGGTTGGGTTATTTTCTTACTAGGTTCATGCAGGACAGACATGTATGCCCCGCCTATCAAGATGGTGGGAAAAAGGAGTGACATCAAATATGGTAGAAGTTCATTCAACACAAGAATTGATTGATTCTCTTCTAATTGCTGGAGAAAAGCTTTTTGTTTTATATTTCTATGCTCCTAGTTGTGGTGCCTATAGATCTGTCCATCCTAAGGTATGTTAGAGGATTGAATCATTAACCACTTTGTAATATTTTTCTATCAAAACGTAAATTTTTGAAGTAACTATTTAGGTTGTTCCTGGTGAAACATGCCTTTTTATGTATTCCATTCAAACATTTTTCGAATGGGTTTCTCCTCTCTTTCCTAGAGATAACGTTCTCTGAAATATATTGTTTGAGCTAACAAAGTCTATGTCTCCTTAACCGGCACCATGTTCTCACCATGGCTATGCTACTTTCACTTTTTCTTTTATGGTCTATTATGGTTTTGCTTAGGGGGCCTGAGAGACTTGGGGTACTTGTTAGATCATCCTCTTATTCTATTAAAAGAGTCTCTACATCTATCCAGTTGTGGGTTGACTTCGCGCTGCAAACCTTCTTAAAGAGTGTGTCTGCCTCACAAATTGTGAACCCTGTAGATATGAGTTATGGAAATTTTTCGGAAATCTCTAAATAGGTCCCTTTGGTTCCAATTGGAAAGGGTCAAATTACATCTTTGATGAGAAAATGGATTATCCTTGTAAGAATATTGATTCTCCTTTTAACAGTGTGATAACCACTAGGCATACTGATCGTATAGATATCTTCTTATTACAAATGTTTACCATGAGTTTTATGATGAACTTATATGGTATCTCTTACTCAATGTTGCAATATAACTAAATTTAGTTGGCCCAGACAAAAAAGCTGGATCTATTTCATCATAACAACTATAATTTTGCATTGTTCAGTTACATTATTCTTACCTAACATGTGCTTTGCTAAGCTTCAGGTCATGCTCTCTTTGGGAGTCACAGAAATAATTGTATTTAATAAATTTTTAGCAACATGAATTTTGAGTTCGTACTTAATGGTGCTAACCATTATCATTGCAAATAAATATTACAGTAGTTCTATCACTCTTGTCTTTATGCTCATATGTATGAGAAGACATGGGTATATTACCTTGCTTGTTCTCTGATGGAATTTGTATGCAGGGTGCAGAGATTCCCTGCACAGAGATGTTTGGCACATTTTCATTAGCAGTGGGAGCCACGGTATGTGCAATTTCTTTACTTGAGCTGTTGGTATTATATTTGGAACTAAATATTCAGAAAATAATGACTCCAAATGTGCTTTTATAGGTTGGAATGGAATACTGGGCTCGATGGGCTTACCGAGCTCTCTTGCATGCTTCGTTGTGGCATATGCATGAGGTATAACTACAGTTTATAGAAAGGTGGACCAAGAATTACTTTAAAAAAAAAAAAATCCAGTTGTAACGTAGCAGATATGTTTTTCACTATGGAATCCCCTTTTGTTCCATTGATTATAGGACTATTGAGATGTTAGTTTTGGATTGTAATTGACAATCCATTTTCTTTGGGCAGTCTCATCACAGGCCAAGGGAGGGACCTTTTGAGTTGAATGACGTGTTTACCATTATCAACGTTGGTCTGTCCATTGCATTACTGGCTTATGGATTCTTTAACAAAGTCTTTGTGCTAGGCCTTTGTTTTGGTGTTGTAAGTACTGGCCTCTATTTTGACTGTTTCTACCGTTGAAATTCACAGAAGTACTAAATTGACAGTATTCTTTAAAGAATGACGTGATCATTGTAAATTTAAAGCAAGTTTGATTTAACAACTATGTCAAGGTGATTTTCAACAGCATTATGTTAGTCACTCTATTACCAACCTACCATGCATTTTGAAAAATTCCTCAAGGGCTTGGTATCACCGTTTTTGGCCGCTTTCTTGTTGGGCCTATTGCTGATGTTCCATATCTTCTTAAGGTAGTAGCTGCACATTAGGTTTTTTCCTAATTTCCTTATCATAGCTCTATAGATTACTTCATTGGTCTATGAGTTAGACATAGATTTCTTTCCAGTAGGTAGCGGATCTCATATAGATTTTTTTAAATTCCACTGTAGCTTCATCATGCATACAAGTTTAATGGTGTACCATATGGTCTTTTCCTTGGACCAAAAGTGAGTTTGCCTCTTCCCTTATAACTGTTTGTATCTTTGTATTTCAAATGTGTTTAGAGTTATTCATGTGTGGTCTTAGGTGAAGATGTATTGATAGTTTATTGATTTTTGAGTTTCACAGGAACTGGAAGTGGTTGGAGGCTATGTAGAGCTATAGAAATTGTATAATGGTAAAATAAAGGGCCTCCAAAAGCTTCAGTGAATGCTCTAACTTTCCTTCTTGTGTTATTGGCACAAATTTTCCCATTTTATATCTATTCTCATAGGCAACTCCATTTTCCTTGAGAGCTAATTTTGTACACACTATGCGAGTAATCTTTGGCATGCAAATTAGTATTTGAGACAAGAGTCTTAAAAAAATAGGGGATTTGATATTGTCAAAGGGGATCCTTAACATAAGGGTAGGTTAGAGCAATCCTAATCATCTAGCTCATGCAGATGAGAAAAATCCCCTACATGTATACTACATTAAATATATTTTTTAGCAGATCACATAATGGTCCAGTCCTTGTTTGGAGGGTTTGTAAACTTTGGTTGAACAAGCACTAACCAGTTCTGAAATAATGCCAATGTATTAATAATGAGGATTTTGTTGTAAAGAACCTTTTTAAAATCAAATCACACATCAGAAGAAAACTTTGCAGCCTTTTTGCAAAGGAATTTTGGCTATTTATGTATCAGAAACATGGATAGAAGATCAAACCATTCATTATTCATGGTTTTTGAAACTAGCAATAAATTAAAAAATTATATTGATCATGAAATTAAGTCATTGATATTGAAGATGGTAGAAGAGAATTAGATTGATGAGATATTTATGTTCATACTCGGTTTCATGAAGACCTAAAAAATTGCTTTTATTTTGGATATTGGTATGTATGGTTCACATGTTAGAATTTCTACCCCAAAATTTTGAAAAGGTGCTTTTGAGGGACCATAGATGATCTTGGATAGATGGTACTATAGCATTCTCTTTATCTAATAGAAACTATGTTCACCCTTTCATGTGGTTACTCCTCTTCCAAGAAACTCTTTCTTTTATGTGGTTCCCTTGCACCTCCCGGTGCAATTGCTAGTGTATGTTATACTTTGAATCTAGAATAGATTTTAGGATTTTTCATAATTGTAGACTCAAATCAGCTAGAAATTTTCAAAATTCTTATCTTGAAGACTTATAAATTTGTTTTTGCAGATCTCGAGACTTCATACCAAAATTGCATACCTTAGGCTGAGCTCAATTTTTTGGTAGTTCAGAAAAATTATAAAATTTATCTCTTGCAAAATAGCGGATCTCAGTCAGAACAGGAAGCTGGTCTTGAAGAAGTATTTGAGCAGAAAATTTGGTCACTTATTGAGCTCTTTTATTTTCATACCTCAAACCTCAATTTGTTACAGATTTTGGGCTAGTTGTTGCATACATTGCATCAAGGAGTTTGGATTTGTGCACTTTTTGGAGATCCTCTTAATAGATCTATTTTTTTTAGTAGCCTTACCTTCAACAAGAAGAAGACCTTATTTGGAAGAAGACATTGGGCTTGGTTGAAAATGGATTTTGATTCTTCTTGAAGTAGAATTCAACTCATATTTATTAAAGATATTCCTTGCATTGTTGCTAATTTGTGGATAAAAACATTATTAAAGGATTGCTAAAAAAAAAGGAGCAAGTAACCCTTGTTGAAGACCTTATTGAATATGTTGTTGGAGAAACTTCTAGTAAAATTGTTGCGAAGACCTTGAGGAAATTTTTGGAGAAACATTTTTGAATCTGATGGTATAGCATTGTTGGAGACGATCTTGAAGGGCCTTGAAGTGAAGCTTTTGGAGCAACTATTGAAAAATCCTTAGAGCATTTAAGTAAGGCACTTTCTATCTTCCATCACATTTTTCCTTTCAATATACTTTAAATGATTTTGTTGATATTTAATGTTTGAAATCACATTATAATTCCTTGATTATATGTGTTTGGGGACTTTCCCTTTGAAATGACCCAAAAATACCCTGGCAATTTTATCTTCAGGATGCATGTCTGACCCTATTGTTCAATATTTTGATTGATAGTAGTAAACATAGAGAGTTAGGGGGCTCTTGAATTGGTTTGGTTGGGCCATTATATCCCTAAAATCTACTAGGGAGAGTCCCCCTTGAGTTGGAGCAGAGCTAGCCCAAAGTGAAAAGAGGTTGGTTAGGTGACAATGGGGCTATAGAGTTACACATGGTATCACACATTAGCTTTAGGACTTTATCTTGAGAAGTGCGAGATTTTTCTATATCAATTCTCAAATTGTTTACAACACTATTGTTAAGAACTAATAAAAAGTGATGTTGAGGGGTTTTTGGGAATAAGAAACAATACCATTTAAAAACTAGGGTTCTCAGTCCTTGGCATTCCTTCACCTGCGCCTAGGGGCACACAAGAATAATTTCACACTAAACCATGCAAAATTAAAAGTAACTTAACAGATCCATATAGTAACAATAATCAAATTCCTAATTTCCTATTGTACAATATAATGCAAATTATTCAAACATGAAGAAATGAAGACATGTAATGTCTAAATTTCAAGATTGATGAACCAATACAAGAAGTTAGAAACTACAACCTTGATTCAATACTCTGTGTCCTAACTCCAGGAAGGAATCTAGTTTGTAGTACATAACATGCATCGTGTATTATCAATTCTTAATTGACAACAACTAAAGGTAATATACCTCATCAATTCCTTCCCATTTTGTGTTTTTGTGTTATATTCCTTAAAAAAGTGTAAAATTTCTCTCAAAGTAAGAAACCAGTGAATAAAATAAAAAATAGCTGAGATATGATTGAGAAATGGTCATTTATTTCTTGAAAGGATCTTCACGATTTCTTTGGTTGTTTTTCATCTCAAGAAACAATAAATGACCTAAGAAACTATCGTGATGTAATATAAGACACAACATGGTACAATGGCCATTTTCAAAACCAAATTATATCCATTGAGGACATGGCCTTTATTTGGTTCCTATTTCATAGGAGTTTTAGGTAGAAATGGAACTTTGTTGTACCATTTCCAGTAGTAAAAATGGAAAACCTTCTTTTTCCATGGGAAATAATTTACCTTTCCTTTTTCAAGATAATCTAAATCACAAAAAATATGAACTATACTGCACACATTCTTAGATAATGTGAAAGTGGAAAAGGAACACCCTACACAAGTGATGCACACATGTACACTTGAACACTAATAGATTTTTGTAGTTGAAAAGTGTATGCAATGCTTGTTTTCATTTAAATGTAGGGTTTTTAAAGTAGGGAGAAATAATGGCTGCCAATTTAATAAGCATTTCTTTGGGAAAAATTTAAATCTTGTATTGGGTGATGGAGATAATAGAGGGTATTGAATCTTGATTCTTGACATTGTGTTTAACTTGAATAACCCAAAAGATTATAAATATCAGTGGATGAGTTATTTTTTTAGGTATGTCACTCAACACTCTTATATTAAAGCATTGTATGATGGCTAGCATTTGCGTGTTTCCCTTTCTTTAGTTCAATGTAAAAATTATATTAATATATTGGAGCATGAATGATAACTAAAATTGTTTGCTCTGCAGTATATCCAGCCCCAAGATTATGAAAAGCTTTCTCAAGTGGAGCTATTTGTTATTGATGAAGCAGCTGCAATTCCATTGCTTGTTGTAAAGGCTCTACTTGGGCCATATTTATCGTTTCTGTGCTCTACTGTAAATGGGTAATAATTATAAATGAGCCAACCACAATCACATATTTTGTAACCATTCAGTTTCCATGGATAGTGATGATGATATTAACCCTATATATCAGTGACCTATATCTATATGAGAATGATCTCAACATTGACCTTCATATGGTTGTATGGATGTGACCTTTGGTATGTCATCAGAAAATCCCCAAATATGGAGAACTAAAGCTCATCACTTTCAATATGGAGTACTACCCTTGTGATAAAGTTGATGGCTTTCGATCTCCCATTCTCTAGCACTTTTCACTTCACCTTCAATATAGATCAGACCAAGGGAAATTTGTTACTGGGTGTTGAGATGGATGAGTTCGTCGAACTAAAATCCATAACTTAAACTTCATGAATCTGATGGAGTCAAATTCATGCAAGCACAAACACATCTTACACACCCTCTTTGAAACTCATCCTAAAGAACATTGGAAGACATCTAGAGAGAACCCTATAGCCTAACACAATCCAATGGAATTGACCAAAAAAACCCAAATAGGATCAACCCTACTATAGGAGGAAGGGCCTGCAGTAAGAACTTACCATTTTTCAAGAGCTGAGGGCAAATGCTGAGGGAAAATGCTGAGGGAAAATGCGCGGGTGATATCAGACGTTAATGTAGTTTTTAATAAAATCATTCTTATGTAGCGTGAATTTGATTTTTTCATTTCAAATCATTTTTATTTACATTTTATTTTTGCATTTCTAATACAAGTGACAAACAAATTTCTACAAGAGGTTGAAATTTTTACTAGAATAGCCATGAAAGAATAATTAAAATGGCTTAAAATGCAAGTGGATCTTCAAAATAAATGTAATTGAAGGTTCTCCCCACTAATTTTTTGCAAAAGTGCTTAAATTATTTAAGTTATCTAGGATATTTTTTTTTATTACACAATCTAAATTAAATAATGAAATATTTGGGTAGTCTTATTGTTTCAAATTAGGACACAATTTTCAAATGGTGATGAAGTTTCATGTGATGATTAACTGACAATATTCTCCTTTCCTATTCGTAAAAAACAATACAAGGTTCCCTATTGCCACATGAAACCCTAACTCATGTAGCAGCATAGGACTAGTCCTCCATTTTTCCCGTCATAACGCATTTTGCACGTATTTTATGACTAGAATTTGCAGATTCCCATTTTCCGTGACATGCTAGGAAGGATAGAAGACTTAATTTTGATGTTTGAATTTTTTTCAAAAACATTCTTACGCACTTTAATTTACAGTTACCAATAATTTTGCAACACTAGTCCTCTTTGCAATTGCAAGGCTATACTCAAAAAGTAAGGAAAGTTACTTTTTTGGCTCACTCAAAATTAAAAATTTAATAAAGGAATTACCACTTATCATTATTGATATTTTAAAATTAGAATCAATTTATTTTTCCCCTTCCTATTACAGAAAGTTCAAAAATCCTTTCTCTTAGATAAAACACCAAAGAAAGAATAAAGCCCGTTGCCCTGCAAACTTCCAAGGTTGTGATTAGTGAAGCAATGAAAAAGTATGGCTATAGCACTAAAAAATTAGAATGCTAACCTGCCCCAACATTAAGTAGTGTTAATATAGCTTGTGGCTTGGGTTGATGGTCAAACAGTGAATTACACAAGCACCAAATAAAATCTTTAGGCATCTAGTTCCTTACACTCGCACTCTCAAGGCATTCAGAATTAGGCCAAGCTCAAAATAGGATCCGAGGAAACTAGATTGGCTCATTAACCTGCCATATTTTAATTTCATAAGGTATGTTCGAAGTTTGAACCGCTAGGGTAATTTATTATTGTGAAATCATAGTTCTAAATTATCTCTTATTCTGTGAGCAATGTAATCTATTAATTGTAAGAAAATTCATTAAAAAAATTCAAACTGATTTTAGCATGAATGATGACAATTTATATATTAATTGGTTTTTAAGAGTATTTTTATTATGTAGGATCACTGGAAAGAAAAATCAAGACTTCATTTTCTGTTTTTCTTATTTTATTGGGCTGAACTGGAGAAAATTGAATATGAATAGTGAGTTAATTGTAAGATCACTAGGCCAAGGCCATACATCAACAATGACCATAGTGGGGAAGTATAAAAGCATGGATATTCATGCAAGTATAGTTATTAACGTAAGATCAAAGTTAACTCTTAGCTTCACTAAAGAAATAGAAGGAAAAGATCTAGCATCAACTAAAACTCACGTGAAAAAGTAGATGAAAAATGTGAAATCATCCAATGGAGACGTAATCTATAATTATCCAGTAAGACTCTTGGCTATGCCTTGAGACTAAACTAATTCTCAATATTTTTGAATAATAATCCATTGGAATTTAGTAGGAAAACCATAGTAAAGCATTGTCCAATGGGCATGCAAAAATATATAAAAAATAATATTTGTTGGTTGTTTTTCAATAGGTGGACCATGATGGGACCACTAAGAAGGTGGGGGTGTTTTTTTAATCATGGAAGTGAGGTTTAGTAGATTGATAGTCAAGTTACCTTTCCCTATAAATTTTCTCGATCAAGTTATTCATTCATTGAACTTTGATTCATTCCTACTATTTTGATACACAATCCAATCCAATTGAGTCTTGAGTC
This sequence comes from Pinus albicaulis, assembly GCA_034641835.2. Taxonomy (NCBI): domain Eukaryota; kingdom Viridiplantae; phylum Streptophyta; class Pinopsida; order Pinales; family Pinaceae; genus Pinus; species Pinus albicaulis. The sequence continues at coordinate 1,454,556,936 of CM076582.1, forward strand.
TTCATTGAGAATGGCATTCATAGGTTGTCAATAAAGAGGTTATCATGCACATGCACTTTTATTTTCTTGGTATCTTTGTAGCTATGTTCAGCCTGAGTTCTATATTTTTAAATTATCATAATAGTTCGTGATTATTAGGCTTTTATTTTGTCTTTTAAGAATTTTAATTTAATTATTATTAATCGTTAAATAATAATAATAATAATAATAAAATAGTTATTGTAGTTATTAAACTTTCAATGGTACATCAACTTTCATATATGAGAAAATAGACACTGACAAATGGTACATCATGGCCTGATTAATTTCGCTCAGCGATTTCAAATGGTATAACATTTAGTCAACAATAATCATTAATTTCTGCACACAGAGACTAATTTCTCTGGAAGCCTGAGATTTCTTTGGCTTGTTATTCTTATAACTACATAGACATAATTAATAGAGAGATTAAGGACAAAAATAAATCTAGCGCTTAGTCTCCACTACTCAACATGATTTTGTGAGAAATAATACATAGACTGATTTCTCTGAGTGCCTTAGCATTCTTTGGCTCATTATTTTAATCACAACAACAATAAAAAAATGCACTTAGGATCTGTTCTTAGTCCAATTATGAAATTTTTATAAGACAGATTATGCAATATTAATAATAAACATAAATTTATTGCAATTTAGGGAAAGCTCGTTCATGTTTTTTTCTTTATATTGGAAGGTTACTTTCTTTTTGAAGTAATTTTTAGTAGATCATAGCATATATTGAGGAAATATTAGTTTGACAAGAATCAGTTATTTCTCTTGAAACTTTAGGTATTAAACATCCACGACACATATATATTACACTCCAAAATCCAAATAAAATGGAAGAGCGTTCAATTTTTTTAATCAAAATTTTATTGGTGAAGGGTTAATTTATTACGATAACGTCATTAATGAAGGGAAAAATTTTAAACGTAACATTTATTGACTAGAAAAATAATGACCAAAACATTAAAAAAAATTGTGTGACGGGTAAAGAGAAATCCAAATTCCAACCTTACCTACCACCTGTTGGTGAGTGGAGGTTATTCACTTTTCATTTACAGCTTACCGGGTTACTCATGTTACCAATATTTTCACATGGCTCACATTTAGGTGACTACTTATTGTACTTCTTATTTATAAAGAACATTTGGTAGATCATTGTATTATTTGAAATCTATAGCAAATCCAAGCAACAAAATTACAACAAATAGAAAATTATGCAAAAAATTCACCAGGGCACTAATGTGTGGATACCCTATCATTTCTTAGATCCTCATAGCTTACCAACACCTACTATATTGGTATACACATAATATGGAATTTACCTAAAGTATTTCATATGTATCTAGAAGTAAATAAGTTGTATGACAATTGTTATGGCAGATATAAGATGTGTATTATAGTTTATATTTCATTTTTTCTTAAGTAGCATGCATGTGTGGTTCATATAGTGACTACAATTACCAAATATATTTCAGTGAAGATGTGAATATGATCTCTCATTAGGTCCTAATTACTTAAAGCATCATTAATTATCTTTCCAAATGAATAAAATATGTTAACAAATTAGTAAAAACTAGGAAAACAAATCATGCTTTAAAAAATTATGGCACAATGAGTCACACTCTAAGATTTATTTAATTACTCATCAAGTGTCGCTACAACATATATATGATCACCATTACCATATAAATTGGACATGTGACCATCATTTTGGTTTCACGAATGACATTCCACATCATGAGCATTGTTTAGGGTTGATTGTGTTGATTTTTTTTAAACAAATCATTTATACATTTTATGGAAATTATAGACACAATTTATAATCACATTACAAGATCATGATGTATGGATATTCCTTATCATTTATTAGATACTCACAACTTACCAAAACCTAATAGATTGATATACACATCATATGGAATTTACCCCTAGAATGCCACATGTATCCTAAAACAAATTAGTTGTATGGCAATTGTTATGGTGCATATATGATGTGTATTACAATTTATCTTATAATTTTGTTGAAGTAGCATACAACAATTTACATAGTGATATGAGAACCACTCTCTAGAGTATACATCGATTTTGTACACATGGTTTTTCAGTTGCTTTTTAAGATATATCATTGGTGATGATCACATGATTATATAATGAACCATTAAGTTGTACTATGAAATTATTCCTCACAAAACACACACACACATATTGATGAACTAATAATTTTTCTCATATAATTTTTTTAATCTATTTTGAAAATATATATATATATATATATATATAATTATTTCTAAGAAGGACAAGAGAGAATTCCTTACCATATCTTCGTAAAACATATAATAGCAAGAAAATTAATCTATTGAAATTTCATTTCCAAACACATTCATGGAGTAAAGTGAATATTAAAAGGAGATATTCATGGATTTACCTATAACATCACCTCATAAGAATAGAAAGAACCTCCTTGGTTGTACAAAAGAATAGATCCGCTACCCATTAGAGAAGTAGAATAGATATGTTTTAATTCATTTAATTTATGTTGTTTCTTTATTTGTGTTAATATTTATTTCTTATGGGTGGTGTGCACCTTTTAGTTATATTTCATAACATATAGCTAACATTTAACCATTCAATTACATAGTGAACCAATCAAATCAGAGTATTGTTACAAGACAACTTAACAAAGAGTAATAGCATATAAGTGTCATTATTACGACACCCCCCAAAGTGTTGATATTGTGGCAGCTGCCTCCAAATGTTGTAGTTGCGACACTTAGACATTGTGTCGCAATTGCGACGTGTGGAGGCAATCGTTGCAATAGTAACGCTTTGGGGCATAGTGTCGCAATTGCGACATCTTCCTCCAAACATCATTATTGTGACACTTTTTCTAAGTGTCGGTATTGCGACACTTTTCTCTAAATGTCAGTATAATGACAGTTTCAGGTGGGATTTGAATAAGTTGAAAAAATTTGGGGAAATTTCTGACATTTGGTCAAAAGTGTCGGAACCAAGTGTCGGAATTTCCGCCAAATGTACTAGTGTAGTGTTAGTTCAGTTTTACTCTAGTAATTTATTGTTTTCTTTTCTAAGTTAATTTAAATATATTAAAAAGAAGAAATAGTGTACATTATGGTCGTAGCATATGCGTTGCCCAGTATATGTGGCATGATCAGCAAAAATACCATTTTAGGACTTACCACATGGGGAAACCAGTCCAAACATAGAACATTCAGTGAAAAATGTTGCCCACGTAGGGGTAACAGCCTTAGAAACCAGTATCTCAGACATAAACTACATGATATCAATAAAAAAAACTCAATATTAGCCCCTGAAGTCTGGGACTTGACATAAACATAATTGCATAATATAAAAGGATTAACTATCATGAGGAGGAGGTGGTTCTTCAAGGATGAGGCACCTGTAAGCCTCCATATCATCATCTGCATCTGGATTGTCTGCATGAGAGGCAACACCTTACATGGTGCATCTTGTTATGTGTGAACCAGCATCCTTGTCAATTGGTGCCTTATCTTTGAGCTTATCCTCCTTCTGAATATTCAAAGCCTCGTCTTGAGTAGACCCCACATCCTTCCCTCCTGACTGCGTGCCTACAACAACTATCTGAGGCTCTTCCCAAAATGAGACAGAGATGGTGGAAATTATTCTAGGACAGTTCAATATGCATTTGAAAGAAAAGTGGGTTTTTGAGGCAAGTTTGAGGCGAGGGAGGTAGGCGAAGCTAGAGCGGATGAGGCCATTCTGTGGCTGGATAAGTGGGATCTACCTCTACCACTTATGGTATTTGGATATCTACTAGCAAAGTACTCAGAGGATGGGGACGAAGTATCAGAGCTAGAAGAAGAGGGAGCAAGCTGAGGATGGCCTCTAGTGTTGGCCCTCTTACAGCGTATGCGATGACGATGTCTGGGCATGGTTTCACTCTCAGAAAGGGGTGTACACAAATGCAAGGGAGAAGCGCGAAGTGGTGGTGAATGAATAGAGAAATAAAGGGTAACAGAGCTGAGGTTCCAAATTCCATTTCGAGAGAGATGGATTCCATCTCCGAGCTAAAAACAACAAGCAATTATACAAAGACGATTGATAGCAGTTTGGGAACAAGGAGTCACAGCGGTTGGAGAAAATGATTTTCTTGTTACAATCATGTGTATTTGATATGTAAAGCATCGATGAAAAATGATCATGATGATAAGGATATGGGGATATATAGACCTCTAAACATAATCCAACGTTGATTTCATCTCATTTTTGAAATGCCTATCAATCCCCAACCATTCAATGCTATTGACCATCCCAAGACGTTGATGGAGATCATTGAGGGGACTGATTAGTTATCCATCCTCCATTGACATTGAATTGAAAATATATTTTACTTCCCCAATAATTCTATCAGCACGTTCATAGTAGGAAGATGCCTGACCCACATTATAAAATAAATTAATTCTAAACGAAAAAAGGAATATGCAGAAGAATAAATTTAAATGAAGATAGTTAACAGACTCATACGAAGTTGTGAGAGCCTCTATGAGATCATCTCCCAATGACCGTAATGATAATCAACTACGCGTATTCCTATAACGTCCTCATTAGATATAGAAGAAGTAGAACTCATGGTCATGGAATGTGTAACAGATTTTCATTGCCTACGCATTCCAACATTTGGGATTGTTCTATGTATTGCCTTCAACTCAAAAGTAGAACTGAGAAGAATTTTACGCATGGAAACCAACGGTGCAATAGAAACCAAATCCATTTGTGTTGGGCTTATATGGAATGATATCTTTTGGCCTGATGTGAGAGGTGAAGATAACGAAATAAATTTTTTGCATTAAAACCAGTTGTGTAACCAGCTCCAAAAATAGAAGAAAAGAGATATCAACACCTTAGAAATAAACCACTTCGAGGGGGCAACCTCCAATAAATTACATAAATGAAAAATTCTTGGATGATACAATTTACAAAATCTCCTTTCTATATATAGGAGTCCATGTGGCCGTAATGTAATCCTAGTGGGCCACAATGTAATCCTAGCCGACCTAACAATAATAATTTAATTGCACAATAATAACAATAAGGGGGTTACACTAATAACAATAAGGGACTATACTAGAAATATAGGGACCTAACATGCCCCTCTCCTTCAAAAAAGTGTTGTCCTCAATGCTTGAGTAGTTCTCGGTGCTTCTGTATAAACTTCTCATCCTCCCATGTAGAATCTTCAGTCGGTAAGTTCTTCCACTTGATGAGATACTTTGAAATTGATCGATTTCGTAGCTGTCGAGTTCTTATTTTCGTGACTGCTTCAGGTTCCAATATGATTTCTCCTTCCTCATCAAGTTCTGGCAATATTGTTTGAACTGGAAGATTTTCACCTATAACCTTCTTTAAGCATGAAACATGGATAATTGGATGCACTCATGAAGAATCAGGAAGCTGCAATTTGTATGCCATAGTACCAATATTTTGCAACACCTTGTAAGAACCATGGTACTTTGGCGATAATTTATTATCCTTCTTAGCTTGCTTGAGGGACATTTGTTTGTATGGTTGTAGCCATTAAAATACCCAATCTCCTACATTAAAACTTCTCTCGCTACGATGTTGACCTGCCTGTTGTTTCATTCGATTTTTTTCCAAATTCAGGTTATCCTTTAAGAGTTGGAGAACTTCTTGCTAATGCTCGATGTGATCTTCCACTGCTTGAACCTTCAAATTTTCTTCTAAAGATGATGTGATGGATAGTGGATGATATCCATAAGTTCCATAAATGGGGTCATTTTTTCTACAGTATGGAAGGAAGTTTTATACCACCATTCAGTGAGAGGTAACCACTTGACACATTATGTTTGTTTATCAGATACAAAACAACAAAGATATCCTTCCAAACATTTATTTACTATCTCAGTTTGACCATCAGATTGAGGATGATAAGATGAGCTATGAGCTAATTGAGTACCCAAACAAGAAAATAACTCTGTCCAAAAATTTCTAGAAAAAATGGGATCTCTGTCACTCACAATAACCCTTGGACTTCCATGTAGCTTTTGAATTTTGTCCATAAATGTAGTAGCAATTGTACTTTCTTTAAATGGATGAGATAATGCACAAAAGTGTGCATACTTGGTAAGTCTATCAACTACCACCATGATGACATTCTTTCCTTCAGACTTAGGTAAACCTGTGATAAAATCCATTGAAATATCCTCCCAACGTTGACTTGGAATGGATAAAGGTTGTAGAAGTCCTGGGGTCTTCATTGTCTCAACTTTATTCTGCTGGAAAACCAAACATTCCGCCACAAACTTTTGAATATCAGATTTAAGGCCATCCCAACAAAATTCTTTCTTCACCATGTGGTAAGTTTTTAAAAATCCTGAGTGTCCTCCTAAAGGAGAAGTGTGCAATTCCAGAAGAATCTTTTGTTTTAGTTGGGAATTCTTACAAAGATATAAGCGATCTTTGTACCATAAGGAATCATTTTTCCAACTAAATGTATCAGATGTACTAGGATCTTGATGCAACTTTTGAATGAGTGTCCATACATCTTTGTCCTTCTTCCATTCATCTCTTGCTTTGGTTATCCAATCTGGTTGGATAATAGAAATGGCACAAAGCAATGCTTCCACCTCTTCATTCTTTCTTGAGAATGCATCTGCAACAACATTTAGCTTCCCTTTTTTGTATATTATTTCAAAGTCATAACCCAACATCTTTGTGACCCATTTTTGCTGCTCTTTTGAAGATAGTCTTTGTTCCAAAAAGTGTTTAAGACTATCATGATCATTTTTTACCTTGAAGTGTCTTCCCATTAGGTAAGTTCTTCATTTCTTTAGTGCATGCAGTATTGCTAACATTTCCTTCTCATAAATGGGTTTCTGTAAATACTTTCCTTTGATTGGATGACTTTCAAAAGCAATGGGTCTTCCTTCCTGCATTAAAACAGCACCAATTCCATTTCCTGAGGCATCACATTCGACAATAACGGTTTTTGTGAAGTCTGGCGTAGCTAAGATTGGTGCTAGGCACATTGCCTCTTTAAGATGTTCAAAGGCCTTAGTTTCTTCAGGAGTGCATGAAAATGCATCTTTCTTCAATAATGTTGATAGAGGTGCTGCTAATTCTCCCATAATTCTTAAAAAAATTATGATAATACCCTGTTAACCCAAGAAATCCTCGCAACTGCTTTATGGTTGTGGGGACTTTGCATTCCTTAATGGCTTTAATTTTGTTAGGGTCTACTTTAACACCCTCGTGAGATAAAATATGGCCCAGATATTCCACCTCTTGTACTCCAAAGAAACATTTGGATATTTTTGTATATAATTTTTTCTCCTGCAATAGTTTGAGCACCCTGTCAACATGTTCAACATGATCCTTCCAAGACCTGCTATAGATTAGTATATCATCAAAAAATACCAGCACAAATTTTCTAAGGAAGGGTTTGAAAATGGATTTCATCAACCCTTGAAATGTAGAAGGTGCATTGGTAAGGCCAAAAGGCATGAAAAAAACTTCATAATTACCCTCATGAGTTCAAAATTTTGTTTTTGGAATATCTTTATTCTTCATTCTAATTTGATGATATCCTGAATGAAGATCCAACCTGGTAAAATAAATTGCTCCATGTAATTCATCCAATAATTCATCAATCACAGGGATGGGAAATTTATCTTTAATAGTGAGCTTATTGAGCTCCCTATAATCTGGACACATTCGCCATGATCCATCCTTCTTGTGTACCAATACTACAGGAGGAGAGAAAGAACTTTGACTAGGTTGAATTATACCCGCCTCTAACATTCCTGCAATCATACATTCAATTTCGCTCTTTTGGATGTAAGGATATCTATAAGGCCTGATGTTTGGAGGAACAATTCCTGGAATCAAATGAACAACATGATCATGATCACGAATAGGTGGGAGTCCTTTGGGAGTTTCAAACACCTTGGAATGATTGTCCAAGACTTGTTGGAGAGCTGCAGAAATAGATGATTTTGATGTTGGAACTTCTAGTGAGCATAATTGTGCAATTACACCTCGTTGTTCTTTCTTTAGAAGCTTTGTCATGACATTAGAGTTTATTATCTTTCCCAGCTTCCCTGAAATACCCCGTAATTTGACTTCCTTTCCTTCTGAAAAAAAATTCAAGAAAAATTCTTGAAAATTAAAAGCTATCGTCCCCAAAGATTATAACCATTGTACTCCTAGTACAACATCAGCACCTCCCATAGGAATGGAAAGCATTGGACTAGTTAATACATATTCCCCCATGGTTAGCTTGATATTAGAGCATTTTCCAGAGAAATTTATAGTTCCTCCATTTGCAACCATCACTTGACATTCTGGTGCTAGGTATAGGAAACAATTTAATTCCTTGGCTACCTTACAATGAATAAAATTATGGGTGCTACCTGAATCAATCAACACTATTATCTTTTTCTTCTTGATATGTCCTTCTATCTTGAGAGTTTGAGGAGTGGTAATTCCTGCCAGTGCATTACACGATATGGTTGGATTCATTTCTTCCTCTTCTAGGGCTGGTTCCTGGTGTATATCCTCTTCGTGTTCATTTTCTTCTTCCTCTTCACAATGTATATAAAATAATTTCTTCTCAACATACTTATGACCTTTAGTGTATTTGCTATCACAACTATAGCAAAGCCCTTTTGCTCTTTTTTCTTCCAATTGTTGTGGTGTCAACCTTGTAGGTTGTGGAAATCTAGGCGTAGAAACACTTCCTTCTTTATAGAAGTGAGTGGTAGGCTTCCTTGTCGCCATAATTTCACATTCAACTTTTCTTGCCAACCTGAATGTCTTCTCCAATGAATCAGGTTCCAAAATGTGAACTTCATGTTGGATGTTATCCTTTAAAGTGCCTATGAAGATATCGATCTTGTGTTCCTTTGGAATATCAGTTACCCTTATATTCAATTTTTGGAAGTCCTCAATGTGCTCCCCCACTAAACCCTTTTGTTTGAGATTTATCAATTGGCTAAATAAGGCGTTGCTCTTTGTATCCTCATAATGTGCTATCATTTCCTCAGTAAAAATTGACCAAGTGACAATTTTTTTATGAGAGAAAAGCCATCGATACCATACAAATGTATTTTGTTCTAAATGTAAAGTTGCAATGCGTAACTTTTGTGTGTTTTTCACATTATGGTGATCAAAATAATGCTCCATCTGTAGTATCCATGTTACAGGATCCTTTCCATCAAACTTCCTCATATCCATTTTCGGAATATGGTGGTTCTTCCCGCCAACATTAGAGTTTATGAAATCACGATTAAAATTTATTTTGTTCTCATCATGAGTTTCCTCTACTATATTTTCACCATTAGGAAAAATTTCTTGTATCAACTTTGTCAAACCTTCTATGTATGCTTTTATATCATTCTTCATGTTGTCCATTTTGGTTTCCATGTCATCCATCTTAGATTCCATGCCAGCTTCCATGCCATCTATCTTAGATTCCACACCTTTCTTCAAACCATCCATATTATTCTTCACACCATCCATCCTTTCTTCCACACCTTTCTTTAAAACTTCCATTTCATTTTTTGCTGCTCTTTGTGAGAGAGAACTTTGGTGCACTTGCTCTTGTAATTTTGATAGATCATGTTGCAATTATTCATCTTCATGAGTCATAGTAGAGCCTTCTGAAGGCTTAATGGGTGTTGAATTATTTTTATGGGGAATTTTTTAGAACCCAATACTGATATCTATTCTACAATATGCCCTTGGAATCAATTCAAATTGATTTTTCAAACAAGACTTATGCAATTCGGAAATAAATACACACCTTTTTCTTGCTTTTGAGGATCTCGATATTGAAATTAGATTATCTCTGTGATTGAGGCTCTTCAATATATGAAATTTAGAACCAAAGTAGTTCTCTAAATTCTCTTTTGAATGCCACAGGTCGGACCTGATTTGGATTCTCCAAGGCAAAGTTATGTCCAATCTCCCACAATGACCTAATTATGGACTGGTTCAATAGAGTGACATTGTATGGCTTTCCACGTGTTACTGTTTCGTCCTTCGCCTTTGAAATTGATAGCCAAGAAACTAAAGTCTGTGTACTTGTGACCAATTTTTACGGCACTTTAATCCAATGCTCAGAGAGAGAGTTATTGAAATTTTCCCACGATCACCTCTTTGAGATGAAATTCAGGAGCCTGAAAAAGCACTACCTTCCACAGATCATATCTCCAAAACTGTTTTGAACCAAGCTCTAAATTTTTTTGACAAGTTTACTCAAGATTTCAGCTTTGTACCCTAAACATTTCAGATTCTGAACCTTCGTAGAAAATTATTTATAGCACAAATTCCACGATGACCTATTTAGGAGCCTGAAAAAGGCCTAACTTGCACAAATCATATCTCCAAAAATATTTTGAACCAAGCTCTAAAATTTTTAGAATATCTTCCTCAGTATTTCAGCTTTGTACCCTAAAACTTTCAGCTTCTGAAACATTTTAGAACAAACGTTATAGCAAAAATGCCACGATGACCTGTTTGGAGCAGCGAAACCCTAGAATCCAAATCTCTGATACCAAATGTTGTGTAACCAGCTCCAAAAATAGAAGAAAAGAGATATCAACGCCTTATAAATAAGAAAATTCAAGGGGGGAACCTCCAATACATTACATAAATGAACAATTCTTGGATGATACAATTTACAAAACCTCCTTTCTATATATAGGAGTCCATGTGGCCATAATGTAATCCTAGTGGGCCACAATGTAATCCTAGCCGACCTAACAATAATAATTTAAGGGTACAATAATAAAAAAATTGGGGTTACAAGGGTACAATAATAAAAATAAGGGGGTTACACTAATAACAATAAGGGACTATACTAGCAATATAGTGACCTAACAAAACCTTACCTCCATCCGACCTTTTATATACAGGTTCTTGCACCCAACGATGTTGTCACTCGTGACTGATTAATAACATGACTTAATTCGCTTCTCCATGTGTTAGTTGGTGTATCTGTTGGAATTTTACTCCCAACCACCGCCATGAATAAATAGTGGTGCAACCCACAACTTCATCTATATTTTGACAGCATAGAAGGACAACCAGTAGATCCGATATCTGGAGGCATTTCCACGCAACCAACAGTAAACCAAGTACCAAGCCATCCTCTGCATTTATTGTTCTCAACCACCACATCGACTTACCGTTTGATTTCACTTAGTCGCTTGCAACTTTTATATTTACCCATAAGCCTTTCTGTTGTTAAGTTAAATCTTCGTCGATGTGATATCAGCGAGACCCACATATACCATTCATCACATTTAAAAACACATAAACCCTTTGTATTTCCACAAAACCTTTGATTTGTGCATCTCACAGTTACCACAACTTACCGCGTCACCGCTCACACTTCTCAAGATTTAAGTCTTAACCTTAAGCCCTTCCACGGTATGTTATGTTTCCGCTGATGCGATCTCAGCGGGACCCACAAACCTCATTCCACTTCGCACGATTTCCCACTTACCTTTTATACCACCCATAACTACACACTTGGCAAAGTTTTTCGTTTAACTTTATGCCACCTGTAATTTATCTTATTTTTTTTGTGATGTGATCATAAAGGGGGCAGGTGTCAAGCTTAAGAGGATAGTTCATATCGGCACCCAAAAAGTTCGGGAGTTAATGGATTAAGCACCCACAAGTTATTTTTTTTGTGATGCGGTATCGCTGTCACATATTGCAATCACACAGATTTATGTTTAACTATAAAGTTCCATGGGTTATGTTATTTTGGGTGCGATGTGTTAACTTCCACGTCACTATTGCACATCCCAACCTACAATGTTTAATGGATAGTGCCACGAGTAAAAGTTTAATATCTCTGATTTGCAAAGATGAAATTTGGACTCAGTATTGCATTTCATATTATTTGAAGTCCGCCCTTTTGTGTTTTTTATTTTGTTTTTACATGTTTTGCTGTGTAGTTCCGAATATGGTCTGTGTACAGTTTTTAATGTAGAAATGGGTCTTTTGAGATCCCAAGGATGATAAGTTGTTGAATGTATGTTCAAAAATGATTTTTCATAGATTAGATTTAGGTTTTCAGGCTTCGACCATTTGTATTAAAAATGTAATGTAATTTCAAAGAGAGAGTGATGGAATATAAAACAACAATTTTTTCCTCTCCTATGTATTACGTTTCCTAAGTGTATGAATTTTTAATTTCCACATTTTTTTGTAGTCTCTGTGTTGTGGGAAAATGCATTTCTTCTATTTATTGTATTCAAAAATTTCAATATGGTATCAAAGAAGGTCTAGGATCTCTGTAAAGAACAAGCTCTCTTTGCTCAAGAAGTTGTAAGATTTCTTTGTAGAAGCAGAAGTCTCCAATAGTGAGAAAAACTTTTACAGTAGTGAGAAGGTTTCTCTTTTATATAGTCAAGAATATTGTTTGTTTAACACATTCATGATGGAAACAACAGAAACAAGCTTGAAAAATCCACAAATACCATAGTTTAATGGGAAGAACTATGATTATTGGGCCATTACAATGAGGGCCTTGTTTGCTTCACAAGATCTATGGGAGCTAGTGGAATAAGGTTTCCAAGAACCAGCAGACGCAACAATGATGGCTACTTTGACATGAACAAAAAAATATTTTTTGAGAGATAATAGGAAGAAGGAATCCAAAGGCCTCATATATCTCTTTCAGGTAGTACACGAGAGTATTTTCCCAAGGATTTGAGCAACAAAAAATTCTAAGGAGGCATGGTATATTCTCAAGCCAACCTACCAAGGCATAGAGAAGGTGAAGACATCAAAGCTACAAATGCTAAGGAGAGATTTTGAAAATCTCTGTATGAAAGAGTCTCATAACATAGACTCATTCTTCACACATGTGATTGGTTTGGTTACCCAACTAAGGTTTCATGGAGAGACACTCAAGGAAAGAAGAATAGTAGAGAAAATCTTGAGAAGTCCACCTTCAATATTTGATGCCATAGTAGTGGTAATAGAAGAGACAAAAGATCTCTCACAATTTTCAGTGGATGAGATTCATGCATCCCTGATGTATAATGAACATAGACTGAACAGAACAGTGAACTCATCATCAGAGCATGCTTTCAGGGCGCAATTTTTTTTTTTCGAGGTAGAGGTCAAGGAAGATCAAACTACCGAGGAAGAGGAAGAAGCCCACAACGAGGTGGAAGAAACATCCCTTCAAGCACAAGTGGAAGGGGAAGAAACCAGAATCAAAGTAACGCCTCAAGACAACACCAAGCACAAGGATAAAGGTATGAAAAATCCCAAGTCCAATATCATTATTGTAAAAAGTATGGGAATTAAGCTAATGAATGTAGAAAGAAACGAAATGACATGTATAATAAGAAAAATGTAAATTTTACAAAATAAAGTCAGAACCAAAGTAATGTGCTTCTAAAATGTAATGTAACACAATAAAAACATGAATATGTATGGTTCTTAGACTCAGGTTGTAGTAACCACATGACTGGAAACATAGCAATGTTTACCAATCTGGATGAAAATGTGAAGTTTGAAGTAACAACAGGAACTAAAAGCAAATTTTCTGTCATGGGAAAATGAAGAGTGTGAATATTAACAAGGAAGGAATAAAATAAATTTGTGCTAGATTTATATTATGCACCTAGCCTGAAATGTTGTTGTGTAACCAGCTTCAAAAATAGAAGAAAAGAGATATCAACGCCTTAGAAATAAGCCACTTCGAGGGGGAAACCTCCAATACATTACATAAATGCACAATTCTTGGATGATACAAATGAACAAAACCTCCTTCTATATATAGGAGTCCATGGGGCCACAATATAATCCTAGTGGGGCCACAATGTAATCCTAGCCGACCTAACAATAATAATGTATGGGCACAATAATAACAATATGGGGGTTACAGGGGTACAATGATAACAATAAGTGGGGCTACACTAACATAATAAGGGACTACACTATTAATATAGGGACTTAACATGCCCCTCTCCTTCAAACAAGTGTTGTCCTCAACGCTTGATTATTTCTTGATGCTTCTGCATAAAATTCTCATCCTCCCATTTGGAATCTTCTACAGGAAAGTTCTTCCACTTGCTGAGATACTCTGAAATTGATTGTACTTGTCAAGTTCTTGTTTTTTTTACTGCTTCAAAACTTCTTTCGATGTGATGTTGATATTCTTCTTGTTTCATTAGATTCTGCACCAAAGTTAGGTTATCCTTTGAGAGTTGGAGAACTTGTTATTGATGCTCGATGTCATCTTCCACTAATTTATCATCCATATTAGCTATTATTTTATCCTTCAAACCATCCAAATTAGCCTCCATTTCTTCTTTTAAACCATCTATGTCAGCTTCGGTTGCTCTTCGTAAGATCAAAATTTGTTGCACTTGGTACCGTAATTTTGATATCTCATACTGCAATTCTTCCACTTCATGCAGCATAGTATAGATTTATGAGGGCTTAATGGGTGTTGAATTATTTTTAGGAGGAATTTCAGAACTTAATACTGAAATATATGCTCAATAGGCCCTTGGAATCACTTCAAACTGATTTTTTCAAACAAGATTTATGCAATTCGGGAAAAACAATACACACATTTTACTTTCTTTTGAGGAGCTCGATATTGGAATTGGATTATATCTGTGATTGTGGCTCTTCAATATCTGAAATTACACACTGAAATATCCCTCTGAATTCTTTTTTAATGCCACAGGTCTAACTTGATTTGGATTCTCCAAGACAAAGTTGTGTCCAATCTCCCACAATGACGTAATTATGGACTGGTTCAGTAGAGCGAACTTGTACGACTTGCCACGTGTCACTGTTTCATCCTTTGTCTCTAAAATTGATAGCCAAGAGACTACAGTCTGTTTACTTGCAACCAATTTTTACGGCACTCAAATCCACTGCCGAGAGAGAGAGTTATTGAACTTTTCCCACGATCACCTCTTTGAGATGAAATTCAGGAGCCTGAAAAAGCACTACCTTCCACAGATCATATCTCCAAAAATATTGTGAACAAAGCTCTGAAATTTTTTGATGAATTTCCTCAGGATTTCAACTTCTCACCATACGAATTTTAGATTATGAGCCTTCGTAGAAAAAACTTTATAGTGAAAATTCCACGATGACCTGTTTAGGAGCTTGAAAAAAGACCTAACTTCCACAGATGATATCTCCAAACATATTGCGAACCAAGCTCTGAAATTTTTAGAAAATATTCCTCAGGCTTTCTTCTTCGCACCCTAAAAATTTCAGCTTCTGAAACTTTGTAGAAAAACAGTTATAGCGAAAATGCCACGATGACCTGTTTGGAGCAGCGAAACCCTAGAATCCAAAGCTCTGATACCAAATGTTGTGTAACCAGCTCCAAAAATAGAAGAAAAAAGATATAAACTCCTTAGAAATAAGCCACTTCGAGGGGGCAACCTTCAATACATTACATAAATGAGTTATAGCGAAAATGCCACGATGACCTGTTTGGAGCAGCGAAACCCTAGAATCCAAACCTCTGATACCAAATGTTGTGTAACCAGCTCCAAAAATAGAAGAAAAAAGATATAAACGCATTAGAAATAAGCCACTTCGAGGGGGAAACCTCCAATTCATTACATAAATGAACAATTCTTGGATGATACAATTT
This sequence comes from Pinus albicaulis, assembly GCA_034641835.2. NCBI lineage: Eukaryota > Viridiplantae > Streptophyta > Pinopsida > Pinales > Pinaceae > Pinus > Pinus albicaulis. The sequence goes on from CM076582.1 coordinate 1,454,572,633, forward strand.
ACAAAACCTCCTTTCTATATATAGGAGTCCATGGGGCCATAATGTAATCCTAGTGGGCCACAATGTAATCCTAGCCGACCTAACAATAATAATTTAAGGGCACAATAATAAAAATATGGGGGTTACAAGGGTACAATAATAACAATAAGTGGGGCTACACTAACATAATAAGGGACTACACTATTAATATAGTGACTTAACAAATGTAACTTTTTGAGCACTGGACAACTCATGAACAAGGGCTACAATGTTTTTTCTAAGAATTATGTGTGTACAATAATGGACATACCTCCAAGTAAAAGGTTCATTGTAGAAGTGCATATGAAAAATAATATTATGTTTCCTATCAAGCTCATAACATAAATGAAGGAAGGAGTTGTGGTAGAAGCAGCCACATAAGAGGCATTTCAAGAAGAAGTGAAAGACGAAAACTGGTTATGGCATTTGAGATTTGGACATCTCAATTTTGGAGGTTTTAACCTCCTTCATAGAAAAGTAATGGTAAAGGGATTACTACACATAGAGAAAGAAAACAACCTATGTGAAGGATGCATCTTGGGCAAACAACACAGAGAATCCTTTCCAGCAGGAAAGAGTATAAGGGAAAAAGCACCTTTAGAGATTGTCCTCTCAGATTTGTGTGGACCAATGAAAATGCCATATTTAGCTGGAAACCATTATGTCTTGAAATTTATAGATGATTATACAAGAAAGAGATGGCTTTATTTCTTGACACATGTGAGTGAAATGTTTGAATAGTTCTACCACTTCAAAGCCCTTGTTAAGAAGTAAAGTGGACACTACATAAAAGTTCTTAGAACTGACAGAGGTGGAGAATACATCCCAAAATGTTTCCTATGTTTCTGTAGGGAGAATGGCATACACAAGTAGTTTACCACAAGTTACACAACACAACAAAATGGTGTTGCTGAAAGGAAGAATGTGACCATCATGGACATGGTCAGAAGTATGTTCAAGGAAAAACATTTGCCAAATGAGTATTGGGTTGAAGTTGTAAATTGTCCAGTGTATATTTTGAATAGATTCCCAACCAAAGTTGTTATGAACAGAGTTCCAAAATAAGCATGGAGTGGAACAAAATATTTTGTCACTGACATGAAAGTGTTGGGATTTGTGGCATATGCACATGTTTCAGATCAGCTAAAAAAGAAGTTGGACAACAAGGTGGAGAAGTGTATCTTTGTTGGATATAGTGATGATTCCAAGGCCTACAAACTATATTATCCATCAACCAAGAAGGATATAATCAACAGATATGTGTAGTTCATTGAAGAAGAAGCTTGGGATGGAAGCTTAGAGAAAAAAGGAAGAGGAATTGATTGCTCAAAATAATTCCTCAACGATGGGTTCTCCTCCACCTTCACAAGTACAACAAGCCACACCGCAAGAAAGAAAAATAAAATCCTTGAGAAATCAAGGAAGTGCTTCTCCAATCACACCATGAAGATTAGAAACTCCCTCGAGTTCATTTGGAACTCAAAGCACACCAAGAAGACCAAGATTCAAAAAATTTAGTGAAATTTGTGAGAAAAAAGTTGATATTAATAATGGTGTGAATTCTTTATTTGCTTTGTTTTTCCATGTTGATGACCCAATAAATTTTGAAGATGCAGTAAAAGAAGAAAAATGGATTGAGGTAATGAATGAAGATATTGCTGCAATAGAAAAGAATGACATAGGGGAATTAGTGGATCTCCCACAAGGTAAAGAAGTCATTGGAGTAAAATGGGTCTACAAGACCAAAATTAATGTTGTAGGAAAAATACAAAGACACAAGGCAAGACTTGTTGTGAAAGGCTACAAGTAGTAGTAAGGAAGAAATTATGAAGAAACATTTGCACCAGTTGCAAGGATAGAGAGAGTGCAGACAGTGTTGTCCATAACAGAACAATAGAAGTCGAAAGTCTACCAAATGGATGTGAAATCAACATTTTTGAACGGGGTGTTGAGAGGTATATGTTGAACAAACTCCAGGCTATGAGATTGAAGGGAAAGAGCACAAAGTGTGCAAGTTAAGGAAAAATATTTATGGGTTGAAGAAAGCATTAAGAGCATGGTATAGCATGATTGATGCTTACTTGACAAAAAATGGGTTTGAAAAATGTGATGGTGAACCCACATTCTACATTAACGAAAAATATAGTAAGATCCTTATTTTTGTTTTATATGTAGATGATTTAATTTTGATAGGCAAAGAAAGTTTATCTCATTGCTGATTTTAAAGCAGTCATGAAGCGTGAATTTGAAATGACTCATTTGGGTTTATTGAGATACTTCTTGAGCATATAATTAAAGAAAAATGAAAAGGGAATTTTTATTTCCCAAGAAAAATATGTTGCAGAAGTTTTAAATAGATTTAACATGCAGCAAAACAAAGCAGCAGTAACCCTAACTGTCAAGGGGTTAAAGTTAAGCAAAGAATATTGCAGCAAGAATGTCGATCTGAAATTGTATAAGAGCATAGTTGGTAGTCTAATTTATTTGACTGCAACTAGACCTGCTATCATGTATGTTGTAATTTTAATTTCTAGATTCATGGAGACAACAAAGGAGACACATTGGCAAGTAGCCAAGAGAATATTGAGGTATGTGAATGGAACAAATATTATCGTGTTCTATACTTCCAAACTGATAACTTTAAATTGATTGGATACATTGATAGTGATTGGGCAGGAAGCGTAGATGATAGAAAGAGCACATCTGGGTATGTGTTTCATTTTGGATCCGGAGTCATTTCATAGGTTTCCAAGAAGCAACCAATAGTTTCTTTATCAATATCAGAAGCAGAGTATGTAGCAGCAACATCAGTAGCCAATCAATCTATTTGGATGAGAAGGATGTTGAGAGATTTGTGTCATGATCAAGACAAAGGAACCATAATCTATTTTGATAATAGCTCAGCAATTGCATTGTCAAAGAATTATTTTTTCAACAAGAGAACAAAACATATTGATGCAAAATATCATTTTATAATAGAATTGTTTAATAATGGTGATATTGTTTTGGAGAATTGCATGACTGGGGAACAATTTGCTGATATCCTCACAAATCCATTAGCACATAGGAGCTTTGACTATCTCAGAAAATGTCAGGGAATGACCTATGGCAGCAGTTGTGATTAAGGTGGAGTGTTGTAATTTAATCCCAACCACCGCCATGAATGAACAGTGGCACAACCCACAACTTCATAATTTTTTTGACAACAGAGAAGGAAAAGTAGCAGATCCAAGATCTGGATGTGTTTCCATGCAACCAACAGCAAACCAAGTACCAAGGCATCTTTGGCGTTTACTGTTTTCAGCCACCGCATTGAATTATTTTTTTCTCGCACTTCATTGCCCACAACTTGTATAGTTTACCGATAAGCCTTTCTACTGTTAAGTTAAATCTCCAATGATGCGATATCGGTGGGACCCACATATACCATCCAACACATTGCAAAACCCATAAACCCTTTGTATTTCTGCAAAAACTTTGATTCCTACATTTCGCACTTACCACAACTTACGGTGTTGCCTCCCGCACTTTGCAAGATTCAAGTCTTAACCTTAAGCCCTTTCATCATATGTTATTTTTCTGCCAATGTGATATCAGCGGGACTCACAAACGTCATCACACTTCGCAAGATTTTCCACTTACTCTTATACCATCTGCAGTCATGCACTTCAAAAAAAATTTCATTTAACTTTATGCCACCTGCAAGTTATCTTATTTTTTTTGTGATGCAATCACAAAGGGGGCACGTGCTAAGCTCAGGATGATAGCCCATATCAGCGCCTGCAAAGCTCAAGAGTTAATGGATTAAGTTCCCATAAGTTATTTTTTTTGCAATGTAATATCGTTGCTGCATATCGCAATCACAAAGATTTATGTTTACCCTTAAAGTTCCATGGGTTATGTTATTGTGGGTGCAATACAATAAGTTCCACGTCACTATCACCCATCGCAACCCACAATGTTTAATGGATAGTGCCATGAGTAAAATTTTAATATCGCTGATTTGTACGGATGCAATGTGGACTTAGTAGTGCATTGCATATTATTTGAAGTCTTCCCTTTTGTATTTTGAACGCGTTTTTATGTGTTTTCCTGTATAGTTCAGAATACAGTCTGTGTACAGTTTTTAATGTAGAAATGGGTCTTTTGACAGCCTAATGATGAGAAGTTGTTGAACGTTTGTTCAACAATGAATTTACATTGATTTGATTTAGGTCTTCAAGCTTCAACCATTTGTATTAAAAATGTAATTTAATTTCAAAGAGAGAGATTAAATAGAAAATAGTAGTTTGTTCCTCTCCTTTGTATTATGTTGCCTGTATGTATGAATGTTTAATTTCCACATGAAAAAACACATTTCCTCTGTTTATTATATTCATAAATTTCAAATCATGCTACAACATTCATTTTCATGTGAAATATTTCCAGTGTACCATACACCCCACAAGTAACACGTTTTTCAAAAGTCTTTATTTTGAATTGATACATGTTTAGAATTATAATGTTGAGAATGGTTCTGAAAATCTTCTTATATACATATTTAAATGTGGTGGAATTGATTTTAATAATAAACTAAAACCTTTACCTGCATTAGATTATTCTGGGCTTCCGTGTCCCAAAGTTTGTTCTTCACTACTTTTGCTTCTCGGGAGGCCCACATGATAGTCATTTGTGCCATTCCTTTCAATACCAACTGTAAGTGAAGGTCGTCAGTTGCGTGAACGTGGAAGTAGGTTCGTGTATGGGTTCGTGTAGAAGAATCTGAGAGATAAAGAAAAGGAAGAGATTTGGCAAGGCCAATCAGCCTATAGTTGATGCTGCAAGCTTTAGTTTAAAGCCCCTGCAAAAAAATGGTATCAGAGCCAGAAAGGTCATCTAGTTCAAGAAAAAGGTCAGTATTCAGAAAAATTCTCTCTTTATTTAAACAAGTAAAATGGACTCCTATAGGAAATCAGTTTCTTTCAGAGAATTAGAAGAGAAAGAAAGAGTGGAACCAGATTCGCTTAGAAATATGTTTTCTACTTCATCTACTAGAGTTTTAAATTCATCATAGTTTTTATATGAAGAAGTTGAGCCTTCAGCTCTATGGGTTCTTCCTAAGATCACTGCATCAGAAGTTTATGTAGATCTTAGTGTTTGGAATTTAAAAGCTGCAACAAGAATTTCTATTAAGGATTCCATTAGTTCAATAGAAGAAAACTCTGACTGTGTACAGTCTATCCTATTATTAGATCCTAAATAGCTTCAGGCAGAAGCTAGAAAACTTGATACAAAATTCTTGCATTTAGGTTGTATAGGGGTAGGAATCAGTGCTCTTACTCACAAAGGCCTTGACACATATGTTGTAGCCACAATAAGAGACTTGAATCATAACAAATACATTGATTCATTGATTGGAGGAATAGTTTCCCCTCTGTCAGATGGTCCGGTTTGGTTTGAATGCTATCTGAATTTCCCCATTTATGTCTTTGATGAAACGATAGTAGATATTCTTCAGCTTCAGATCCAACCCTCAGGGTTTGATATGAACAGAAAATAAATAATATTTCTATTCAAACCAGAGGGTGTTTTCATCATATAAACAACTTATATCCTACATTCCTCCATTCGTCCAACATAGATTCTAAAACTAGCGTGGTAGTTATGACTGATTCTAAGAATCAGAAAGTTGAACACAAGGCTATCAAATGGGAAGAACTCACTTTTCCAGAACATTGGGTTGTCCCTAATCCAAAGCCAATATTTGCAAGAAATATAAATTCTACAAATATAATAGAAAATCAATCCTCTGCTACTTTGACATTTCCCAGAAGATCTACCATTGATAGGAGAAGGATTGAAGAAGTCTATCGAAGATCTCCCCTGTACAAAAATCCAGAATTTGTAGATACAACTTGTTCCTCTATTGTTTCTAGTTCTTGTAAACATGTTAGTCTTTTTTTTGTGTAACCAGCTCAAAAAATAGAAGAAAATATATATCAATGCCTTAGAAATAAGCCACTTCGAGGGGGCAACATCCAATACATTACATAAATGAACAATTATTCGATGATACAATTTACAAAACCTCCTTTCTATATATACGAGTCCATGTGGCCATAATGTAATCCTAGTGGGCCACAATGTAATCCTAGCCGACTTAAAAATAATAATTTAAGGGCACAATAATAACAAAATGGGGGTTACCAGGGTACAATAATAACAATAAGGGGGTTACATTAATAACAATAAGGGACTATACTAGTAATATAGGGACCTAACATGCTCCTCTCCTTCAAAAAAGTGTTGTCCTCAATTCTTGAGTAGCTCTGGGTGCTTCTATATAAACTTCTCATCCTCCCATGTAGAATCTTCAGTGGGTAAGTTCTTCCTCTTGATGAGATACTCTGAAATCGATCGATTCCGTAGCTATCGAGTTCTTGTTTCCATAACCTCTTTAGGTTCCAATATGATTTTTCCTTCTTCATCCAGTTCTGGAAATATTGTTTGAACTGGAAGATTTTCACCTATAACCTTCTTTAAGCATGAAACATGGAAAACTGGATGCACTCGTGAAGAATCAGGAAGCTCCAATTTGTGTGCCATAGTACCAATATTTTGCAACACCTTGTAAGGACCATAGTACTTTGGTGATAATTTATTATCCTTCTTAGCTTGCTTGAGGGACATCTGTTTGTATGGTTGTAGCCGTAAAAATACCCAATCTCCTACATAAAACATTCTCTCACTGCGATGTTGATCTTCCTGTTGTTTCATTCGATTTTGTGCCAAATACAGGTTATCCTTTAAGAGTTGGAGAACTTCTTGCTAATGCTCGATGTGATCTTCCACTACTTGAACCTTCGAATTTTCCCTTAAATATGATGTGATGGATGGTGGATGATATCCATAAAGTGCCATAAAAGGGGTCATTTTTGCTGCAGTATGGAAGGAAGTGTTATATCACCATTCAACGAGAGGTAACCACTTGACCCATTGTGTTTGTTTATCAGATACAAAACAACAAAGATATCCTTCCAAACATTTATTTACTATCTCAGTTTGACCATCAGATTGAGGATGATAAGATGAGCTATGAGCTAATTGAGTAACCAAACAAGAAAATAACTTCGTCCAAAAATTTCCAGTAAAAATGGGATCTCTGTCGCTCACAATAACCCTTGGGCTTCCATGTAGCTTTTGAATTCTGTCCATAAATGTAGTAGCAACTGTACTTTCTTTAAATGAATGAGATAATGCACAAAAGTGTGCATACTTGGTAAGTCTATCAACTACCACCATGATGACACTCTTTCCTTCGGACTTAGGTAAACCTGTGATAAAATCCATTGAAATATCCTCCCAACGTTGACTTGGAATGGATAAAAGTTGTAGAAGTCTCGGGGTCTTAATTGGCTTGACTTTATTCTGCTGGCAAACCAAAAATTCCGCCACAAAATTTTGAATATCAGATTTAAGGCCATCCCAAAAAAATTCTTTCTTCACCCTGTGGTAAGTTTTTAAAAATCCTGAGTGTCCTCCTAAAGGAGAAGTGTGCAATTTCAGAAGAATCTTTTTTTTTAGTTGGGAATTCTTACAATGATATAAGCGATCTTTGTACCATAAGGAATCATTTTTCAAACTAAATGTATCAGATGTACTAGGATTTTGTTGCAACCTTTGAATGAGTGTCCATACATCTTTGTCCATCTTCCATTCACCTCTTGCTTCAGTTATCCAATCTAGTTGGATAATAGAAATGGCACAAAGCAATGATTCCACCTCTTCATTCTTTCTTGAGAGTGCATCTACAACAACATTAAGCTTTCCTTTTTTGTAGATTATTTCAAAGTCATAACCCAACATCTTTGTGACCCATTTTTGTTGCTCTTCTGAAGATAGTCTTTGTTCCAAAAAGTGTTTAAGACTATCATGATCAGTTTTTACCTTGAAGTGTCTTCCGATTAGGAAAGTTCTCCATTTCTTTAGTGCATGCAGTATTGCTAACATTTCCTTCTCATAAATGGGTTTTTGTAAATACTTTCCTTTGATTGGATGACTTTCAAAAGAAATGGGTCTTCCTTCCTGCATTAAAATAGCACCAATTCCATTTCCTAAGGCATCACATTCCACAATAAAGGTTTTTGTGAAGTCTAGAATAACTAAGACCGATGCTAGGCACATTGCCTCTTTAAGATGTTCAAAGGCCATAGTTGCTTCAGGAGTCCATGAAAATGCATCTTTCTTCAATAATGTTGTTAGAGGTGCTGCTATTCTCCCATAATTCTTAACAAACCTATGATAATACCCTGTTAACCTGAGAAATCCTCGCAACTACTTTATGGTTGTGGGGACTTTCCATTCCTTGATGCCTTTAATTTTTTTAGTGTCTACTTTAACACCTTCATGAGATACAATATGACCCAGATATTCCACCTCTTGTACTCCAAAGAAACATTTGGATATTTTTGCATATAATTGTTTCTCCTGCAATAGTTTGAGCACCTTGTAAGGCCAAAAATTCATAATGACCCTCATGTGTTCGAAATGCCATTTTTGGAATATCTTCAGTCTTCATTCTAATTTGATGATATCCTGAACGAAGATCCAACTTGGTAAAATAAATTGCTCCATGTAATTCATCCAATAATTCATCAATCACAAGAATGGGAAATTTATCTTTAATGGTGAGCTTATTGAGCTCCCTAAAATCCGAACACATTTTCCATGATCCATCCTTCTTGTGTACCAATACTACAGGAGGAAAGAAAAAACTTTGACTAGGTTGAATTATACCTGCCTCTAACATTTCTGCAATCATACGTTCAATTTCGCTCTTTTGGACGTAAGGATATCTATAAGGCCTAATGTTTGGAGGAACACTTCCCAGAATCAAATGAATAGCATGATCATGATCACAAATAGGTGGGAGTCCTTTGGGAGTTTCAAACACCTTGGAATGATTTTCCAAGACTTGTTGGAGATCTGCAGAAATAGATGATTTTGATGTTGGAACTTCTAGTGGGCATAATTGTGTAATTACACCTCGTTGTTCTTTATTTAGAAGATTTGTCATGACATTAGAGCTTATTATCTTTCCTGTCTTCCCAGCAATACATCATAATTTGATTTCAAGAAAGGTTCTTGAAAATTAAAAGCTACCGTCCCCAAAAATTGTAACCATTTTACTCCTAGTACAACATCAACACCTCCCATAGGAATGGAAAGCATTGAACTAGTCAATACATATTCCCCCATGGTTAGCTTGATATTATGGCATTTTCCAGAGTAATTTATAGTTCATCCATTTGCTACCATCACTTGACATTCTGGTGCTGAGTATAGGAAACATTTTAATTCCTTGGCTACCTTACAATGAATAAAATTATGGGACCTAAATCAATCAACACTATTAACTTTTTATTCATGATATTTCCTTCTATCTTGAGAGTTTGAGGAGTGGTGATTCCTGCCAGTGCATTACACGATATGGTCGGACTCATTTCTTCCTCTTCTACAACTGGTTCCTAGTGTATATCCTCTTCTTGTTCGTTTTGTTCTTCCTCTTCACAATCTATATAAAATAATTTCTTCTCAGCACACTTATGACCTTTAGTGTATTTTCTATCACAACTGTAGCAAAGCCCTTTTGCTCTTTTTTCTTCCAATTTTTGTGGTGTCAACCTTGTAGGTTGTGGAAATCTAGGCGTTTCCACACTTCCTTCTTTATAGAAGTGAGTGGAAGGCTTCCCTGTCGCCATAATTTTACATTCAATTTTTCTTGCCAACCTGAATGCCTTATCCAATGAATATGGTTCCAAAACGTGAACTTCATGTTGTATGTTATCCTTTAAAGTGCCTATGAAGAGGTCAATCATGTGTTCCTCTGGAATATCAGTTACCCTTGTATTCAATTTTTGGAAGTCCTCAATGTGCTCCCCCACTAAACCCTTTAGTTTGAGATTTATCAATTGGCTAAAGAAGGTGTTGCTCTCTGTATCCTCATAATGTGCTATCATTTCCTCCTTAAAAATTGACCAAGTGACAATTTTTTTACGGGAGCAAAGCCATCGATACCATACAAATGTTTTTTGTTCTAAATGTAAAGTTGCAATGCGTACCTTTTGTGTGTTTTGCACATTATGGAGATCAAAATATTGATCCATCTATAGTATCCATGTTACAGGATCCTTTCCATCTAACTTCCTCATATCCATTTTTGGAATATGGTGGTTCTTCCCTCCAACAATAGAGGTTATGAAATCATGATTAACATTTATTTTGTTCTCATCATGAGTTTCCTCTACTATTTTTTCACCATTAGGAAACATTTCTTGTTTCAACATTGCCAAACCTCCGATGTCTACTTTTAGATCCTTCTTCATGTTTTCCATGTTTTCTTTCATTTTTTCATCAATATTAGCTTCCATGTCATCCATATTAGCTTCCAAACCATTCATCTTAGCTTCCACACCTTTATTCAAACCGTCCATATTAGTTTCCATGCCTTTCTTCAAAACTTCCATTTCATTTTTTGTTTTTCTTTGCGAGAGCGAAATTTGTTGCACTTGCTCTTATAATTTTGATATGTCATGTTGCCATTCTTTGTCTTCATGAGTCATAGTAGAGCCTTCTAAAAGCTTAATGGGTGTTGAATTATTTTTTGTAGCCATTATTTAGAACCCAATATTGATATCTATTCTACAATATGCCCTTGGAATAAATTCCAATTGATTCTTCAAACAAGAATTATGAAATTTGGAAAAAAAAATACACACCTTTTTCTTTCTTTTGAGGAGCTCGATATTGAAATTAGATTATCTCTATGATTGCATCTCTTCAATATCTGAAATTCATCACTGAAGTGGCCCTCTAAATTCTCTTTTGAATGCCACAAGTATGACCTGATTTGGATTCTCCAAGACAAAGTTATGTCCAATCTCCCACAATGACCTAATTATGGACTGGTTCAGTAGAGTGAACTTTTATGACTTTCCAAGTGTCACCCTTCCGTCCTTCGCCTCTGAAATTGATAGCCAAGAAACTACAGTCCATGTACTTGTGACCACTTTTTACGGCACTCCAATCCGATGCTTAGAGAGATAGTTATTGAACTTTTCCCACGATCACCTCTTTGAGATGAAATTCGGGAGCCTGGAAAAGCACTACCTTCCACAGATCATATCTCCAAAAATATTGCGAACCAATCTCTGAAATGTTGCGATGAGTTTCCTCATGATTTCAGCTTCGCACCCTAAAAATTTCAGATTCCGAACCTTCGTAGAAAATGTTTTATAGCGCAAATGCCACGATGACCTGTTTAGGAGCCTGAAAAAAGACCTAACTTCCACAAATCATATATCCAAAAATATTGCAAACCGAGCTCTAAAATTTTTAGAAGATCTTCCTCAGGATTTCTTCTTCGCACTTTAAAATTTTCAGCTTCTAAAACTTCTTATAAAAAAAATTATAGCCAAAATGCCACGATGACCTGTTTGGAGCAGTGAAACCCTAGAATCCAAAGCTCTGATACCAAATGTTGTGTAACTAGGTCCAAAAATAGAAGAAAAGAGATATCAATGCCTTAGAAATAAGCCACTTTGAGGGGGAAACCTCCAATACAATACATAAATGAGCAATTCTTCAATGATACAATTTACAAAACCTCCTTTCTATATATAGGAATCCATGTGGCCATAATGTAATCCTAGTGGGCCACAATGTAATCGTAGCCGACATAACATTAATAATTGAAGGGCACAATAATACCAAAATGGGGGTTACAAGGGTACAATAATAACAATAAGGGGGTTACAGTAATAACAATAAGGGACTATACTAGTAATATAGGGACCTAACACTTTTTGAATTTGCTCAATTAGTTAATTTCCAGCCCCTGGAAGTCTCATGTCTTGAGTGCCAAAGTATTGTTAACCTAAGTCATCTTGCTTATATGGTCATCCATGATAATCATAATCCAAGGACTGGTGAAGCTCCTACCTCAACCTCATTCAGTCCTTGTCCAAATCCAAAATGTTCTGATATTCCTTCCCCACATGACTCAGAACATGTACTCATGATGCATGAGTTGCCATCTCTTGACGAATAAGACCCAAGGTTGACTACCTTATTAAGTAACATGAGACCTGCAAATATGCCAAGATATGGTCTGGGATATCTTGAGCAGAAAAATGATCTGATTCTAGAATGTAGATTTAAAGATCTGCCCACTGACTGCAAAAAGCCAACAGTGATGGAGATGCAGAAATTCTTTACTCTTATGGATGGATGTCCTAAGTACAAATTCCCAGCAAATTGGATGAAACAGATGTCAAATTGGGATCTTTATACCAGTCCTGAGGCCGATTCATTTTTTCTTGTTCATACTTTGGAAGAAAAGATAAATTTTGCAAAAGAATGGAAACAATATATGGAAGAAAAGAATGTTTGGATATCTTTCTATGTTTGGAAAACAAAGAGACAGTCTGTAAATGTGTTGATGACTGATTCTTCTGCATTGTCTTCAAAACATACATGGTCAGCCATAGATGGTAGTAGTATAGAAACAACTACTAGTTTTCCCCCTTTTAAAAGCATTATGAAAGGGGAAGCACAGAACTCTGCTAAAGCCATTCCTTTAGTACAGAAATATGATAATGCCCATGGTCTTGATAATAGAATCCAGAAAGCTAGTGAACAGCTTAACTGGACTAATACAACAATCACAGGGCTAGAGAGGAATGTGTCAAAAACAGTCTTTGTCAAAGAGCAGATAGAAAGAGTTCAAGTTTCAATTAATGATGTAAATAATGTTTTAAATTCTATATAGTATTATTCTTCTTTGATCAAAGCCTATTCGAAAGAGTCTTTGAAGAAAATTGAGCAAGTGGAGAATTGTGTAATGAGTGAGTTTGTCTTCACAAGAAGCCTCATTTCAAATTTGTCTGATAAATTTGATAAGTTGAATCTAAAAAATATAGATAAGCCTATCCCATCTTCTTTTTTACATAAAGGAAAAAGTGTACATATCCAAAGTCCAGTTTATAAATTTCCACACCTCTTTCCCAAAGAAGTTGTTCAGTCCTCGCAGTAGTCTAAAGCAGAGCCACAAAGCCCAAAATGAGAAAAAATCACCATAGCCAGTCTATTCCATGAGTCTAAGCCAGAGACTCAAGTACTCCCAGTTTATGAACCTCTTGAATCCCAGTATACCAGATATCAAGCCCCTGATCTGAATGGTATGGGTAAAATACCTCCAAGGGAAACATTCTTTGACAGTAGTCACAAAGAATGGAATATTGATTGTCTGACCACAGGACAAATCAGACAAATGTTAGATCAAATGATAGCAGAATATAAGTTGATGTGTGTTGGAGGAAATTCAGAGGTTGAATCATGCAAAACCTTGATTCAATGTTTCACTGGAACTTTAGCGTGGTGGTGGGAGTTAGAGTCATATCTAGCTATGATTGAGAAAATGGAAAAATAAGTGTTGAAAGATGAAAATGGTGATATTGAGTTCCATCCTGATGGGACACCTATAAACAATATGATTGGTGCCTTGACTGCTTTAATACAATATCATTTCAGTGGATCTGAGTGTACAGTCTCAGATAAGCATGAAATAACTTTGATGAACTTGAAATGTATAAACATTAACCAGTATGAAGATTTTCATCGTGATTGGATCCAAAGAATCTTCTGTGGAAACAAATATATATTGCATCTCTGCCATCAAAGCTTGTGGATATTCTTAAGCTACAAAAACCATTCCAATTATGTTTAGAATTTTATCTTTGGGGAGAAATATATGCCATTATTACCAAAGTTTTAATAACTTTGTGTACCAATTCAAAGATGAACAAATCTATAGAAAAATTGAATAGAATGCCTGGTACAAAATCATTCTGCAACAAATATGGCATTACAGTCGATGATCCCTTAGTCACCCATAGAAAAACAAAGAAAAGGGCAAAGAAAACATAGAAGAGAAACAAGTTCCTCAATACATACAATTTGTATGATAAGAAGAGAATCATCTCCAAGACAAAGTCTTCTCGGCCACCCAAACGACCCTCAAACAATAAAAGGGGATATTATAAATATACCCCCAAGACACATTACTACAAACCTTCAAACAGTCATCCAAGATCCCAAAAAATGGAGAGAATGAAACAAATGGTCTGTTGGTTATGTGGAAAGACAGGACATACCTTAAATATTTGTCCTGATGCCAAAGAATCAAACAAGAGCCGAGGAAGTAAATCACAGCAGCAGTACAAAGGAAAAATTGTTATGAAAATAGAATAGAAGTGTAACAAATGTGGATCTACACTTCACGACACAAAGCACTGCACTCGGTTATTTATACAAGAAGCAGAAGAAGAATATTCTTCTGATTCAGAAAGTGTAACTTCTTCCACATCTTCTGTCGAAGAATTAAATGCATATTGTCAATGTTCAGATTCTAAAAATTGTAAATGTGACTGTTCTTCTAGTGAATCTGTATTTTCCTCTGACAATTCTCTTCCAATATAATTCTCTCATAAAGTAAAAGTTCTTATGGCCCAATCTGATGAAGATGAAGTAAAATTTTTTTCCCAGATTCGAGCCATGGAGGAAGGAGACTTAAAAGCTCGGCTGCTGGAAACATTTATGCAAAATAGTAGCAGTTCTTCTAGCGTCTGCCCCTCTAAGAATCCCATTTTCCTTGAAGCTTCTTATGAACGCAACACCAAGAGCTACTAGCAACAACAACAACAGAGAAAAGTTCGTCCACTCACTTTGGGGGAGGGGAGTAAGGAAATACATATGTTAAAAACTAAAATATTTTCTCTGAAATCTCATGTTTCAAGACTTGAAAAAGGAAAACAGGAAGAAGCACAACCTGTTTCAGGTCGCAATACAAATTATACTTTACACACTGCTCCTATTCAGTCCTATGGTTCTGATGTTGAGATTGCAGAAGGTAAGCCTGATCCTACTCTAGGATTCAGATAAATGAGGATACTTGCCATTGAATATCAACAGCATCATGTGAAGATAAATGTATGCATTAAAGGTGAAATGTTTCCTTTAACTGCATTATTAGATTCCGGAGCAGATTTCAACATCTTTGCAAAGAAAGCTATTCCCTCAAAATTATGGGTTTCTGCTACCAGAAAAATAGTAGGGTTGGGTAAGAAAACCCTTGAATATGAAGTTCCTAAGGCAGCTGTGTGTTTTGATTCCCACTGCATTAAATTAAAATTTGCAGTAGGAGATATCCCTGTTGATTGCATATTATGGAATGTTTTCTTAGCAGCTGTAGAAACCCATGGATCAATGAGATTTGGAGACAACAAAGCGGGGTATTTTATTACTATACCTACATAAGATAAGAAAGGAAAAATAATTGAATTGCCTTATGTTTCTAATCCAAGAGTTTCTACTATGATACAGGAAATATAGGAACTTAGAAAAGCAGAAGACAAGCTGGTAGAGCTCAAAGATCTAAATTGTACTATTCATGTTCAAGAAAAATTGAGCTCACCCAAAGTTCAGAGAAAAATCTCTAAAATATAGAAGCAATTAGAAGAGCCGAATTCCTTTTGGCATAGGAAGCAACATTGTGTCGAGCTTCCTTATAAAGAAAATTACATAGGCAGACCCTGCAAGTCCAGAGATATTCCTATGAGCAAGGAATATAGAAATCTCTATGAAAAAGAGATAAATCAGCTTTTAGACAGAAAGCTGATCAGAGAATCTAGTAGCCCTTGGAACTGCTATGGTTTTTATGTAAACAAAAGGTCTGAACAGATAAGAGGAATCCCTAGACTTGTAATTAATTATAAGCCTCTTAATACTTTTTTGGCTGATGACACATATCCTATCCCACACAAAGGAGATTTATTGGGAAGGATATAAGGTGCAAAGATTTTTTCCAAGTTTGATTTAAAATCTGGTTTCTAGCAGGTGGCTATCTCAAAACAAGATAATTTTAAAACTGCTTTCAGTATCCCTGCTGGTCACTATGAATGGAATGTCATGCCATTCGGCTTAAAACATGCTCCTTCAAAATTCTAGAGAGTCATGGACTCTATTTTTAAGTCCTATGCTGAATGGTTACTTTTGTACATAGATGAAATTCTGATATTTTCAAAGAATCTGCAGGACCACTTCAGGCATGTAAAGATCTTCATGAAGTTGGTCAAAAGGAATGGTCTGGTCCTGAGCAAAAAGAAGATGGAGCTCTTTCAGACCAACATCAAATTTCTTGGGCACACAATTGAGAATGGCCAAATTTCTCTACAGAACCATGCAATGGAGTTCGCAGATAAATTTCCAGATGTCATTCTGGATAAAACAAAATTGCGAAGGTTCCTTGGATGTTTAAATTATGTGAGCAATTTTTATGAAGACTGTGCCGCTGACAGATCTCTGTTGAATCAGAGATTGAGAAAGAATCCAAAGCCTTGGAACAAGAAACACAGAGAAGTAGTAAGGAAGATAAAGGCCAAGGTAAAAAACGTCCCTATCTTGTATGTTGCTGATGATGAATCTTTTAAGATTGTAGAATCAGATGCTAGTGATATAGGTTGGGGAGGTGTATTAAAACAAAAACCAGATGAGAAAGATGGTAAAGATAAAGAACAAGTAGTACAGTTCACCTTTGGAACTTGGAATAAAAGTGAAAATAAATATTCCACCATAGAAAAAGAGGTAAAAGTAGCCTGGAACTGTATTAGTAAGTTTTCCATACATCTAGTTAACAAATTTTTCCTGTTGAGAATAGATGCAGCTGCTCTTGGTAAGGTTCTATCAAATAATATAAAAAAACCAGAAGAATAAAATTTTTCCAGATGGAAAGCACTCTTTGCCAATTTTGATTTTAAAGTTGAGCACATAAAGGGTGTTAACAACCATCTTCCCGGCTTTCTCAGCAGAGAATTTATCCAGCACCAAGAACATCTAGATAACCAATAAGATCATGTAATGATTATTGTGACAAAATGGGATCAATCCCATCAAAGAGAGATTCTGAGGTCCATTCCTGATGATAAAAAATGGGTCACATACAGAGATGAATGGAAACCAACATGGAAACTCCGTAATACCAAAGTCCTTGATGCCCACTTACAAAATCATAATAATATATAGCACTTTGTGCCAGAAAGACAAGTGTACCCTAAAGGCAGCCGATGGATCCATGACAAGCTGTACACTCACAGTATGAGAGCATCATGGGAAGCAAAAGAATCTCTATCACAAGGCTTTTCTGATATTACTATCACATACACAAGTGGAAGTGATAGAATAAAAGTTTATCACGAGTATTTGGTTATCAACAGGACAAGAGACCCACAATGGACCTGGACCCGGTTCAATCAATGGCTAGGTAATAACCCTGATTTTATTTTTCCTGACACTGTGTATAATTTTGAAGGGTATAAAAAACTTTGGTGGGATCTCATGAACATGGATGGCCCAAACGAAACCCACTATACAAAAGTCAAATTTGGAGCTATCGGCCTAATGCAATCATGCCAACAATCCCAGTGGTTCAAAGAATGGTGGAAATACTATGGTCTGAATTCAACTGCAATGGATCTCGTTGCATATGAATCCTTCTATCAAAATAAATGCAATTGGTGTGTTGAAGTTGGAAGATGTGAATGTTTTCATATAACGTTTCAGGATGTATGAGAACTAAGCCAGTTTGGAACAATCTACATGGGAAATGATTCAATCCTAGAAATGTATATGAAAACACATCATCAATGGTTAGTAATGACCAAGATAAAACACCAAATTATACTAAATAAACCCATGACTGTAAGGCGAATCTATAGTAAGGCTTGGAACGACACCACTTTCCAAAAGTATAGATTTCCCGGCTTCAAAATTCTTGAAGATCCGACAGAAACAAGTGCCAGTGGTTCTCGTGGGCTCCACTAATCAAAAACATCTACCATGTATTGTCTCCCAGTCATGGGATTACAGTGACCGAATTTTCTCGAGGGATTTTTCTAGTTAAAAAGCATCCTCAATGTACATAATATTTGATGTTTCCTCGTGGGCCTTGTACTAAAAGGTATCCACAGTATACTACATACACTATCACATGTTTGAGTTCGAAGAAAGGAATCTTTGTGCGGATGTCACTTCGGTGTTACTCGAAAACAATGATTCCTCCTCCATGTCATTTGCATAAGACGATCTGAATTGATTGGTTGTCCCCCCTTTCTTCCTATATAATGAGGGTTAGGCTCATTCATTCCGCATTCAGAGTCAGTGAGACTTAGAGTCATTTTTGTTTTGTGTGCGAGTCAGAGTCTGAGCTCTCCCTTCTCTGCATCTGCAAGTTTTATCTCGATCTGCTTGCATCACGGAGATTAGCCTCAAGTCTATTAGGTGATCAGAGAAGCATGTGCATTAGTGTGCTCGGCACTGGTGAGAACCTAAAGTGGCCTGATTATTAGATTGAGTATGTATAAAGTTTGTGTGTTTTTATTTCTGAGACAGAGTCTACATATAGCCAGGAAGCCTCCAGTAAGCTATCTCATTTACTGAGAAGCTAAGTCTGGTAAATGCTCGTGCAGTCTATCTCTGGAAAGAAATAATGAGTCTAGAAATCTGATGTAATATTATTTTGAAATCAATAAAGAGAGAAGTTTTCATTCCGCATTTTGAATACTTGTCACTCTGAACATATCATTGTCTGCTAAAGTAGTATTTTTCTCTCTCATATTCATTCGAGGTTCACCAGAGGTTCGCCAAACCACCGAGAGACGCCAAGGCCATTGAAAGGCGAGGGAAGCCGTAAGTGAAGGCTGTCAGTTGCGTGAATGTGGAAGTAGGTTCATGTATGGATTCGTATATGGGTTCGTGTAGAAGACTTTGAGAAATAAAGACAAAGAATAGATTTGGCAAAACCAATCAGCCTGTAGTTGCTGCTGCAAGCTTTAGTTTAAAGCCCCTGCAAAAAATTGTTGGCGGTAAATTGATTGATTTTTTTAAAATTCAGAATCCCCGCATTTGGGGCAGTCCTTTATTTATTTATTAGAATAGATTCCTTTACTTGTTAGTATTTCCTTTTGAGCTAATATCGTATTTGACAGCACATATTAATTGCTTGTCGTTTTTTACGTGCTAATCCTTCATTTATCCTATTTTTTTGTCCCCATGTTCCACAGATTGCAATAGAAACACAGGCACTACGTCAGGTCAAAACTGCAATAAATATATATATATATATATATATATATATATATATATATAATTTTGCCTCTTTATTTCTTCTTCAGCGTTGTTTTTTCACAATTTGTTTTATAAGTGAGCAGGTTTTGTAGGCTTGTCTTAAAAATTTAAATAGAGGATGATGTTTCAGCACACATTTCATACAGAATTGCTGAAATGTTTTAAGTTATACAATAAGTGTGGAAATCAAATTGTAATAGTGTTTTTTTTCCTTTTAATACGACTGGTTGATATTAAAATCACAATTATGAAGTAAAATGCAAAACACTAAATGTATTTTTATCTTTTATTGATATTTACATTCACCACGAGTCGCAGAATAACACACAATAAAACCTATAGTTATTGTCAAAATTAACTCCACAATTTTCTCTCTGTCTTTTGACTTGTTATTGTGAATTTGGAGTTGTAACATTAACTTATTTCTAAAACTTAATCCATTCAACGCGGGTGCATTACGACTCATGATTTTAACAAAAACCATCTTCGGCCTTCCCCATAAGTGTGCCAATACGTTGAACCCCCAAATTGGTACACGAACCTAAAACTCGTGCAACAATAGGCTATAAATGTATTTCATGCTTTTGTCGACCGTTTTCACCTTATTTTTAGTAAAATAGTTTCAAATATTTGGATACTATTATATAAGTGTAATAGTGTATTCCATGCTTTTGTCTCGTCGTTTTTCACGTTATTTTTAGTAAAATGGTTTCAATGTTTTGATGCTATTATATAAGTGTAAAAGTATAAGTATGCATAGATGTTTTATAAATACTTTTATTTTGAATTTTAATGTCAAATATTTTTATTGGGAATTTTACTTTTTATTAGCTTTACGAAGAGATTTGAAATCGTGACAAAGCACAATTTGTTAATAGAAAATGTGCTTTATCTATATGATCAACTAAACTAACTATAAGAGTTACTTGAAATTTTACTTTAACTATGATAAAAAAAAATGTTTTGAAATATTTTTTACAATTTTAATGATATTTCATAAGAATTATTTTATAAAGTCTTTGTGTAGAGTTGAAATTCTATGTGAGGGATTTAATTCCACTCAACTTAAACAATTCTGTGATTTTGGATAAAAAAAAAAATTATATCATAAATAGTTTTAAAGCTTTATTAAGATGCACTCATCTTCTTTTAAGCCCATCCTATCCATCATTAAGTCACTATGAATTCCTATATGAACATATTTTGACCATTTTGATTAGATAATCCATGGTGTGGTAATATCATATACAAATTTTAGTGAACATTTCATAAAATGAGAGTTGATGTATTTGGAATCAAGGCTTTTTGTACATCTTCATTAGAGATATCATTTAGAAATTAGTTGTAAACACCGTTTTGCGTAAATATTCTAGTCATATAAAAGTGGAAATATTCCCAAATGAAATGAATAATGGTGCATGTGGTGACGATTTATTAAGAATATATAAGACATATAAAAACCATGCTCATTACTTTAGGGCTTCCCTCTTGAGTGATTTCATTCATGAATTTAAATGTAGAAAGAGACAATTATATTTATCCAAATTTGTGAGTTCCAATAATGTGTAAAGAGATAAATATTCATGTCCAACGCATTATCCATAGCTTTAATACACTTGATTATGATAGGTATCCCATCTTACAACTCAAGGCCCAACGTTTGGTGACAACGACAAGTACATCAACTTCGACATTGATTATTTAAAAAAATGCTTGAGGCCATGTCAAAATACATCAATTTAACTAAGATGGATGTGTTAATGGGGAAAAATATCCAACTCTAAACAACAAGACATTATCCCCAAAAAGAAGCCTAATTAGTCTCTTTTATGTTTTGTATGGAAAAATCCTCTCAATTAATTGCATGGAAACTTTTCAATATAATTTTATATTGATGATTTTTTATTTTTAATAATTTAAAAATATTTGTAGAATGAAAGTAAAAAAACTATCATCTATAATGGTTGAAATAAATACACAAAATTCACATTTATATTTCAAAATAGAGCAAGATTATTACGCATCCTTCAAATGTTTGAGGAAGAGTTTTACAAACTTCAATACATGAAATAGTAAAATTTGTTAATAAAGTTAGGAATATGAAATTAATGAATAGAAGAAATCACTATAAAATATATGTGATGATTATTATGATTAGGTTTAGTGTCCACTAATATTGATATGGTGTATTGGACCTTAATAAGGTAAGACATTACTTAGATATATTTAACATTTTATTTTCAAAAGAATTAAAGAAGTGTTCAAATGTCACCATTTTTCTTCTAACTTAAAAGGTCAAGAAGGCTAGTATTCTAGCAAATATTTTGAAAATCATATTGAATGTGAGTATATGATGGAAATCTAAGATAAAGTTTTTTTCATCTGCAATCCTCGCAGTGTCACAAAGGACACAAACTCTTTCATCCCATGGTGTTTTTCGAGCTTACTAACACCCAGTTTCACTTTGAAGTTCATGAGAATTTGTTCTTATTTAAACAATGTACATTTTATTCTTAACACTAGTCAAGATGGAGAGATGATTTTGACTTGCGAGATTGGGTTTGATCACCTCCTTAAAAACAAGATTAGGTTGGATATTCTATTTATTTGAAAAAGTGGACTTATAAGGGCTATCCTTTTCACCTCTAGTAAATTGGAATCTCTAGTATTGTCACTTGGTCTATATTGACAAATGAAGAAAGAATTCACCAATTTTTTGAGCAACACCCAAACTTGATGCAAATGCTCCTGGTATCTTTTATGAAATCAACAATTTTTTGATAGTGACCTTAAATTTTAGATTAATGTAAGTTACATTTTGTTCCATCACATCAAGCCCTTGAAATTTAGGCTTAGAAAGAAGGTATTGTTTACAAGGATTTTTCTTACGTGTGTTAGAAGAGTGAAACAAATAAATATGTCCAAAGATCAATTTTACAAATTTGTTGTGGTGTCTACCACTTCTGGTACATTATACATTTGTAGTAATATTAGCTCTATTTTTTTCTATAGTACTCATAATATCTTGTAGTTCATATTTTATATGACACACAAAACATGATTTATGATATAATAATGAAAGATTTCCTTTGTCAAGGCAAGTAATGAAATGTTGTATGGATACATTTCATGAAAAATGATGGAATTTTCACTCTTAGTAGAAACTTTTTGACCAACTAATAAAAGATCATTTTATGTGCATCGATAATGGAAATAAGAAAAATATCTATTATAACCCTAATGTTTCGAACCTTGTTGTGGTTGTTGGTGATATTGACCATCAAAGTCCAAATACAAGGAAGAAGTTCCTGAAATTGGAAAAAATCACAGACTTATCAAATAGTATAACCTAAATAGTCAGTTCGAATGGATATGTGCACAATATAATAGAGTAAAAAATGGTGATTTGTGCCTCTGCATTTGTGACATAGGATGTTCCTTTATACATGTTATCCTTTTCCCTTGTCAAATGCTAGTTATGTATAATGAAGGATCTATAATTTCACTTAGAGTAGCGATGTCCTCTTTGTTAGAGAATAAGAAAGGCATAAAGATCATGTTCTTCTTAATTATTTACTTGTGATCATATTTAATTATTATAATTTTCTTCTTATTATTTTATCAAGTATCAAATCAAATACACATAGATCAGGGACACCAGATGTAGGGTAGCAGCCAAGGCAAAACCCCCCTCAAGGGGAAAACCC
Organism: Pinus albicaulis; assembly: GCA_034641835.2. NCBI lineage: Eukaryota > Viridiplantae > Streptophyta > Pinopsida > Pinales > Pinaceae > Pinus > Pinus albicaulis. Next base: position 1,454,595,576 of record CM076582.1, read on the forward strand.
AGTCAAGATAATTCTTCCTTTAAATAGTGATTCTACACCTTGACTAGGACTTCCTCCATACCAAGTTATCCTTCCTTGTGATCCTTCCTGAATATTGCAGCAACAACAACACTCAAACTTCAACCTTGCTTCTAGAGACTTCGATCTTGAGGTAGAGACTTTGATTTAGGCCCAATACAACTCCTCTAAGAAACAACATACAACAGAATTACCTTCTACTTATCATTCACTTAGCATCAGTAATATGGCAGTAACTCGTGCAACAATCGCAGCAACAAAATTTTGAGAACTTTGATCTCCAAAACTATAGTACAGAATGCAGTGAAAGTAGAGAAAAAAAATTGATTTTCTTCAACTTTATAAGTGTTCCAAAAATTGAACCCCAAATTTCCCTCTCCTAGATTTGACAATTTCTCCTTGTACCAACTTCGAGATCAAATTTATGTGTTGTAGATTTATGTCTTCAAGTGAGTTTCATTCCACTATTTTAATTATGTTTTGGAGAATTGGGAGTAGGATTTAGTGCATTTCCATAAAGAGGATAATTATGGGAAGTAAGAATAAGGTTACAAGAAATGATTTATTTGGTAAATTGCTTCTTAAAATGGTGTTTTTCATGTCCCTTAGGAAAAATTCACGGCTTTTGAATATTTGGGTTTTTCCATGTCTTTAGAGTTAGTTTATCATCATGCTTTGGATATTTTTCCAACCACAATGCTCTTCCTTTAGGAGTGTTGTAGTTTGAATATTGTACAATAATTTTAGCATAATAAAAAATGTCATCCTTTACTGGTATTTACAATAGTTTTGAAGGTACACTAGAATTTTTGGAGGAGAGAGATATGGTTCTCTCCTACACTAGTGCTCTCTTTTCCATATACTAGCATAGGTGCCCAAATACATCTTCACTCTTATTTTTACCTAGATAATAAAATGATGACAACTTTGTATTTTTTAGTGACAAGGATACACTACAAGAGAAAAGCACATCGGTGAGGGGCATGCTTGTGATGGACCTTTAAGGTCCGTCACCAATGTCACATATGGTGACGGTCATTAAAAAACCGTCACTGTAAGTGTATATTGTAATGGTCCTTTATGGTCCGTCACCAAAGACATTTTCAGTGACACTTTTGGAGAGGGTCATTAAAGGCCCATCACTAATTCTCTCTTTGGTGACACTTCTAGTGACGAACTTTTAATGACCCTCACCAATGCTCTTTTTGTTACTTTTGGTGACGGTCAAGAAATGTCCATCATCATTGATCACTAAAAACCATCATTGTAAGTGTATATAGTGATGGTCCTTTATGGTCCGTCACCAAAGACATTTCTCTTTTGGTGAGGGTCGTTGAAGGCTCATCACTAGTTCTCTCTTTGGTGACACTTCTAGTGACGAACTTTTAATGACCCTCACCAATGCTCTTTTTGATACTTTTGGTGACGATCAAAAAATGTTCGTCATCATTGATCATTCCAATGAGTTTTTGATGATGCTATGTCCCTGTTAATATATTTTTTGTCAAAATATAACGATTTCATACCATTATTATGGAGCATTTTTTATAATATGTCCAAGGCCATAGTGGTTAGGGTCAGTCAATTTTTTAAGAAGTAATAAGTGTGTATCATTTCCCTCAAGTAATGACTAGTCAAATAGATATTTCCTATGAGTCAACACATGGTTCATATCTATTAAGTTAATTATCTAGAAAATTCCATTTAGATAAAGTTCCACTATTGTGTATAGGAAATATATTATTTAATACATAATCGAGCTCTGACAATTCTATTAATGAGAAAGACCTAACAATCCTCAATAATATGGGTACACCTTAAATTAATTCTTTGGCACACACTAACATTTCTTAGCACCCCACATGTCTTGGAACATCTTTGTACCTAGAACATCTTGTGATGACACTGACGCCCAATCACATGGTGGCATGTGCTAGCACAACATGGAACTCTCCTACCATGTGTTGGCATGCTGCATATAGTCCCTAACATGCCCTGGAACACCTTGGTTGAATGCATTGACATACATTAGCCCTTGGCACACAATGCCACTTGGCATGTATTGGGACCTATTATTAGTGTGCCTAGCATGGCCCTTTTCAAAAAGATAAAGTCCTAACTTATTAAATCTTCTATCGTCTTTCCTTTACGTGTTTTTAACATATTGACAGTACCCACCCTATACCTAGCATTTTAGTACCAAAGACAACATTATAACATTATTGGCAGAGTCTGGTACTATTAATTTGTACATATATATTTATACTGGAATTCCCAAGCACACTTTGGGAATTCTTAACAGTGCCTTTATTCTATATGCCTTATATTAGTACGACATTACCCTCCTTGGCATGACAACTAACACTGACCATTAACACTAGTCTCTGGCAGTACACGTTCCTCATATTCATTAACTTCCATGAATTTTTACCTAGTTCTCCCTCAATGTTTTTTCCTAGTACTCCTTAACACTCATTAACATGCATTATCACTCTCTAGCACACCTTAGCACTCTTCAACATTCCCTTCCACTTCATCACATGCACAACACTAGTCCCTGACACATATTGGCACTTGGCACGTGTTGGCGCTTGGAAATTCTTAGCATGTATGGAATATGTTGATATGCCTTGGTATGATTTACCATGGTTTAATATTAAATTTATTTGTGAAGATCAATTGTTGGAAAGTAGATGAGAAGCAACAAAGGAATACTTGGCACTTAGAATGCACTAAGACGTTGCAGTTGGCACCTATTTCCACCTAGTGTTGGTGTGCCTAGCATGCCCCTCTTGAAAAAGGTAAATTGATGACTTATTAAACCTCTTATGTGTTAATTTCCTTGTAGTTTAACTTTTTTCTCCTTTTTGTTGTCTTGACAGTCCCTGACAAGCATTGACACACGCTTGGACATCTTGGCATGCCTTATCACTTGGCACATCTTAGCATGTTTGAAATGTACTCCCACTATCTGGCACATCAAGGGGGTGAAGAGAGATGTAGTCCTAAAGTAGGTCGAGTATGAGGGCCGAGTAAAGGTTGCTAAAGGGAGGTCATGATCATCCTCCAAGAGCAAGATCATCATGTGAGGGTTCAAAATAATGTTGCATACCTTAATGTTCAGTTTGCACTAGGAAGTAGGATGGCATATTGTTGGTTCTCTTCTGGCAGATCAAGCTTAAGAGAGGTTTCTCATGAGAATCTGGGCATGTGATTTCAATGGTGTCTTTGTGTGAAGGCCGTATCAAATTCAGAAATGTTGAAATTTGCAACAAGAAATAGTGAGATTGGAAGCCGTAAAGGACAAAAAAAGTGCACCCACATTGGTGAGGAATTTTGATGCACCAGGGCTGAGGAATGTGGGGCGTCTAATTTATTTTTCCCTTAAATAAATTGGACAATAAATTGTAATTTCATCTCATAAAAACTTGTGTCAATTAATTAAGTCATGATGACCGAGTTAGCTCAAGAAATTCGAGTTGAGGGTCTAATATGAGGCATCTAGAAGGATTCTAATATTTTTGGCGTCTAGTTGAAATTGATGCATTAGTGGGGTGCAAGTGTAATTAACTCAATTAAATGAGTTAAAATCAGTTTAACTAGTTCTAACTGAGTGATGAGCTAGTGAGAGGACCAGTGAATTAAATTAGATTTAATTCACAATGAGTGACTAAACGTATAACCTACACCTACAATAATATTTTCATATATGTCATTGAGAATACTGTAATAGATATGAGTAAGTTAAATTGAGATAATTATCAACAGGTATTTAGAAATTTCATGTGTAATTATAGTTACATGGATGTTTATGATTTAAGTAATCGTTATAGCATTGATTTTTCTGAAATTAGACATAGATGACTCATAGAAATAAAGTTAGATATGCAAATAAAGTAAGGATGAGAATTGGCTAAGTACCAGACCTATTTTGCTCAGATCAATGCAGACAATATTTAGCGTATATGAATATCTATAGATTATTGTATTATTCTATGATTCTATCATAATACACAAATGTTAGATAGAGGGGTTTTGATTAGTTTCTTTCCCCAAACACATCATGTTGTTGTGTGATTGATAATTTATTTCTCTTACTTATATGTGATTGTGCGATCGTGTTTTGTTTTCGTAAATTGTAGGAAGGATACTGTATCTTGTTTTAGTAGACTACAAGATTAGATTGAATCTCTTTGGTTACATTTTCTACATGGTGTTACACCATTTTTTGGTCATCTAACTTATTACCATTAGATGGACCCAAGTACACCATGTAAGACCAGTTTTACCCTAAGTAAAACCACTTTCACTATGTTAAAACAGGAAACCCCAAAAGGAAATATTAAAAAAACCCATGTTTGTTTGACTTTCCTCATGGAATAATTAATTAAACCATAATTTAATTATTATTCCCAGTCATGTTTAACCCAAAACCAAAGAAATTAATTAGATAAACCTTTATTTATCTCATTAATTTCTAGGAATGATTATTTAAATCTTGTTTAGATAATATTCCTTGTTAAATATGACCAAATGACCCACAAATAATTAAATAAATCATTATTTATTTGATTATCTTCAAACCACTTCCTTAAAAATATAAATAAATCATTTATTTATTTATTTTTAACTAATCAAGGGATTTGACCCAAGTCAAAGACCCTTTCCCTCCAACAAATATAATAAAATATTCCATACAAGGTGGATCTAGATTTGGTTAACATTATTTTAATCATGCACCAAGATCTAGAATGACCCAATATTTTGTTATAAATAGGAGGGTTTTCCCCATCATTCTTCACCTTTTTTTGCCTACTAGATCACTCTGGATCTATACACTTGGTCTCATTTCTATCATTTGCTCCCATTGAGCTCTATTTTCTGCATTGAGTTTTCTACACCTACAAGAGAGAGAAAGCTTAGATCTGAAGTGCTGAGGACTACAAAGAACCCATCCCATTGAGGAGATCTGGATACACCTTCTTGTTTTCCTCCCAGGTGCCCTGTAATATAAAATTATTTCAAAAAATCGTGTTCTTGTCTTGTTTGTTGGAGGCATAGAGCAAACCCTTTACTTTACTGCTTAATGTCTTTCCATTTATAGATTTGTTTGTTACAGCATTTTAATCACTAATCGCAGATCTGAAGATGTTTGGCAGCCTCTATTGTTGTTAGGGCTATTAGTTATGTGTAGCTAAAGTGGTTCTTTTTCGTACACCTCGACGAAGAATTCATACTAACAAATGGCGACTCCACACGGGTTTTAAATTACGACCGCTGTCGTTTTTCATATTCCTGCATATCCAGCTACTTCAGGCCCTAGGGCTTCTTTTCAGCTGCTTAGTTTTCCTCTTTTTATGTCATTTTTCTCACCTAAAACCCTAAAATTTTAAAATTTCTAACTTCCGTGTGTTTCTGGCCCTATTGCGCAGGTAAGCGACACCAGCCGCAACGGAGACGTCAACTTTTCTGAAAATCTGCCGCCGAGACAACCGGAACGGGGGTCGCACTTGGCCCCTGTGCGACACAGACCATAGTCACCCTACCATTTAGGCACATGGCAGAGTCGACATGACCTACGGTTTTTCGGTGATTTTTACGCAATTTTTAAGGTTATAACAACGACCTACGCAGTCTTCCGACCTACGCATCTGTTACATGACAAATGCGTCATTTTTACTCATCTAAGTGGGAACCCAGCCCCTTAGGGCTTTAGTACCCTCAACTTTTTGTGGAAGAGTTTCAGCTGTTTCAGCCGTCGGTTTCAGAGCTTCAGCCCTTTCTTTTTCCAGATCTGTGACCTCACTTCCAGATCCATCGAAATCAGCCTCTTTTCCTTTCACATCACCTCTTGTCGTTTTGTTTGGACCTCCCCTAAAGGCCTCTGCCTTGCCCCTCCCGGTTTTTTGCTGATTTCCCTTTTTTCCAGCCACCTTGCCCCTGTCTCTTGGCTGTGATCTGCACCCCTTATCTGCAGCTTTATCCTCCGGATCTCTGTCCCCTTTGACCCTAGATCTGTTGAGCTTCGTTTGTGTGTGTTTACATAGTTTTTCCCTTTCTTTTCAGCATAGTTTTGAGAGACCCACTTTCTTGGGTTTGATAGATGCATATGTAGCTGTTATTTTTCTGTTATTTCAGCATTTTTATTCTGTTCTCTGTAGGTTTATTTTCAGCTACGTTGCACACTTTTTTGCTCTCAACAACGGAAAGGGTTTAAAAATTAAAATTAGCGCACACCACACACTGACCCTAAGTGAAGAAGCGCCTGGTTTACACCGCCTGGCAAAGACTCTAAAATCAATTGTCACTGCACCTTATCTGCCCTTGACCTTTCTTGATTCTGTCCCCTTCTGCCCTTGTCGGTTTCCTTCTTCCTGTCATCATTGCGCCCCCAAGGCGCCTTTCCCGGAGACTTCTTGGCCTTCACCCTCAGTTTCCGGTTGATCGACCTGCTCCGCACCGCCGTCGTCGAGCCAGTCCACCTTCGAGTCCACACTCCGACTCCTCCCCTGATTCCTCGGGTCCTCCTTCCCCTCCCGGTTCTCCTGCCCCCTCCACCATGTCTGGCCCAGGGCCTAACGCTAGCGGTTCTCCCGGCCCCAATGGCGGCCCTACTTCTAGCGGAACCGTCACAACCACTACCCCGGCCACCCCCGTGCTGCCGTATATTGCAGGCCTCAGCCTCCCCGATTTCCATTAGTTGATTAATGATCCCATTCACCACAATGCTACCTGGCCCGCTATGCCCACCAAGCTGCCCTCTGATATCCCTAAGTTCGAGGGCCTTAATGGAGAAGATCCAACCAATCACGTCCGGTCTTTCCACATGTGGTGTTCCTCCAATTCCATTACCGATGACTCCATCCGTCTTCGTTTGTTCCAACGCATGCTTACCGGCGAAGCTTCTAAATGGTATGTCGAACAAGCCACCTCTTCCCATACCACATTTGAGACTCTTGCCCAAGCCTTTTTGTCATACTTCCAGCTCCCTCTCCGATACGACACTGGCACAGAGCTCTTGACTTCCTTTAAGCAATCCTCTTCCACACGCCTTTCTGCCCATGTTCAGGAATGGCGACGAAGACGGAGCTTATGTCGAGCCCCTCCCTTTGAAGATCGGGTTTACATGGACTGGTTCCTTCGCACCCTTCCATCTCCCATCGGCAAAGATGTCACCTCTCACTTTCCTCAAACTGAAGAAGCCGCCCTCCAAATAGCCTTAAAATATGACCTGATCTACGCTCAATCTGGTTATGTTTATACCGTCCTTCCTGACATCCCCAGGCCCGGTGGCGCTAATGCCCCGGGGGCATCTCATTCCGCCGACGGTATCGTTGGATCTCTTTCTCATCCATCTGCTCATCCTCCTATGGGCTATGGTCTCCCTCAGGGAGGGGCCAGCACCTCGAGCACTCTTCCCCCACCCGGCAACATGTATCCAGGATACGGCATGCCTCATCCTTTTGCCCAACCTCCTGCTTACCTCAATGTTGCTCAACCCAACCCTTACCTTTATCCACAGCCTGGTGCGCCAGCTCCTCCAGCATATGCGCTTCCACCTCCCTTGCCTCCTCGCAACCCGCAACAACACTTACAGCCTCCTCCAGGGCAAGTATTTGCACAGCAGGGCGCGACTAATCCCCCTTCTTCTCAAAGAAGGCGGAGAGGCAACCAAAACCAATCTACCCCTGGTAACCGCGGACCCAATTCTGGTATGGACCCTAACACTAGCAACCAGCAACAGGGCCTTCCGCCCAAGCCGGACAGGCCGCTTCGCACAAATAAGCCATGTTCGTGTTGCGGTGTTTATGGTCATTACACTCACGATTGTCCTCTCTTACCCCAGATGCGGCAGATGTGGGAGTCTCAAGCCACATTGCGCAGACAACACGCCTCCCCTCATGCTCCTCCTAATGTGGCCACTACCCAGCCAGCTGTGTTCACTGATCCTTTCCCTCAACAGGGATTCGTGGCTACCCAACCGCCTGACAGCCAGGTAGCCGCCCCCCCTTTCATTTCTGATTCCTCTGATTACCAGATCCTTATGATGCACTCCGATCCTTCCCCATCCGTCGACCTTCACCTTAAAACTCGGTCTCGCCAGTACCCCAAGCCTCCTGCTCAGTCTGCTCCCGAGCCTCCCTCTTTAGGTTCTACAGAGCCTCTTTCGACCGTACGGTGGCCCCTTACACATCCCTCAACCCAAGTTGAGGTCCATACCAAGATTCCTAAGGGACCATTACGTCGAAATGCTGCTTCTGGTCGAGCTGCTCATTCATATAGCATAGTAGATGATCTGGCACAGTCTCCTGCTTCCATTTCCACACTGGAACTCCTCCAGTCGTGCCCTTCCCAAAAGAAGGCTCTATTATCTGCCGTGGGCGCTGTAGATCCTGCTGATGACCAAATGATTGTTTTCGACGCCACTCAATCGGACCATCCCCCCCTTCCTCCTTCCGTCGCCTTCCAAATCCCAGTCAAAATCCGGAACGCCAACGTGTCCCGGTGCATAATTGATGAGGGGGCATCCACATGCGTGATGTCCGCTTCGGTTTGGAAGCAACTCGGATCCCACCCGTTGGGCCCATCCACGATCACCCTTCGAGCGTGGGACGGCCACACCTCCCAGCCCATTGGCCTTTTCCGTAATTTTCCCGTCACCCTTGCCAGTAAGACCGTTTGCGTTGACGTCGAAGTCATTGACGCCCCTCTAGACTACAACATTCTATTGGGGTGAAGCTACACCTATGCCATGTCTGCTGTCCCATCCGCGGTTTTTCGCAAGATGTCTTTCCCTCACAATGGGAAGATAGTCACCATTGACCAGCTATCTTATCATGAGCCGCCGTCTCCGACCTTCTCCGAGACGACCATCTCTTCTGTGGCCAACAAGCAAACCATCGATTCTTTGACCAGTGTCTCCCCCGGTGTCTATAAAGATTCCACCCTGCTTGGTACTTTTCCTCATCTTCCCCCTCCTCATTGCGATCCCGACTTGTCAAATGTTTGCATGATGCAATCATCTCGAGGAGCTGCCCCGCCAGCGGCACCGCCTCGGCCTAATCTGACAACCTCCCCCGCCCTCTTGCCAGCTTTTGCTCTATCCATTCCTCTCGGCCAGTGCGGACCTCCTCCTTCGGCCTCCCCTACGGTGGTATCCACGAACCTCTTTGTCCTCACAGGATCGGTTCCTCACAGCTTCAACCATCTTGGAAAGCGAATCCCTCCTGGTCATTTCCCTACTGGGCAGATCCCTTTCCTCGTTCCCCCTCCCGGCGTATATTCTGTCCCCATCATGGCCACCCTCTCCCTCCCTAACTTGACCTTGGGCATTCCGGTCTGGTACCTTGATCCCCTAGCCGCCACCCCTCCTGGTCACCCCAAACATTACATGGCTTTGACACCGGTTCAACCGGTTCCCCTCGCTTCCTCCATAGCCACTGTGCCCCCAGCACCTCCACAGGACCCTTCTCCTGTTGTGACGGCTCCCGGGAAGAAAGGCAAAGCCCGCAAGGGGGCAACCAAAGACCAGACCACCACAACCGACCCGGCTCCTTCTCCGCCCGCGAAGCCTTGTGCCTTATGTGATGTCACTGGTCATGCCACCCATGCTTGTCCCGAGTTACCCCGTATCCGGCCCATGGTTAAAGTCGCGTTCCCCGACGCTACGGTCCCTGAAGCCCCCACTCCTTCTTCATCCGTTCCCAAGAACCCCAAGACTCTCCGCACCAACAAACCCTGTGCCTTGTGCGGTGTCCATGGCCACTACTCCCACCATTGTCCTCACCTGACGCATTACCACGCCTCCCTAGAGGTGATCCGTGAGTATGAGGTTGAACAAAATCAATCCGCCTCTCCCATTCTCGCGCAGTATGCTTCAGGCCAGCCTGAGGATCCCCCCGCTCCCATCGACATTCCCCCCCCTGATGTTCAGATGACGGAGTCTACGATAACCATCCTTTACCTATCCTCCTCTGCACGACACTTAGAGCCTAGCCCGTCTGCATCCTCCCTTGTTGTGTCCCTTGATCACCCTATTCCCCCTCATACTCGAGATCACTCCACTTGTGTCTTTGTTGACCTCCGCAGCCCGAGTCCTCACCATGTTTCCGATAGCTCTCATACACCACCTTGTTTGATTCTTGATCATCCTGCCACTTCCCCCTCCTCCCGCCGTTGCCGCCCGATGACTTCTATACCCTCACGCTGCCATCATTTCCTTTCATCCCCTCATTTATTGCCTTGTCACACCATTCTGCCGGACCCCCCGTCCACACCCTTTATCGGTTACGCCGATGGTGCAAGTCGCTACTCCAGGAATCTTGCCTCGGCAGGTTGGGCCATCTTCACCCCCTTGCATGACCTTGTTCTTTCTAACGGGGTATGCATTGGTTCTGCCACCAACAATCAGGCCGAATATGATGCAGTGCGTGGCCTATTAGCTGATGCCCTCTTTCATCGCATCCTCCATCTGCATGTTCGTTTGGATTCCCTGCTTCTTGTAATGCAACTCAATGGTGTTTATCGTGTGCATAACCCTGTGCTGTTTAGACGCTATTTACGAGTGAAAGTCTTAATACGTGCGTTTGAAACCATAACTTTCAACCATGTACCCCGAGACCAGAATCACTACGTAGATAGTATTGCAAACCATGTTCTAGATTGGCATTTATCACACACATTTCATACAAGACAATAACATTAAATCAACCATCAAAATATGATACATATCCATAATATGTGTCGCAAAACATATATTTAGAGTCCATCTACTCTGATACATACGACATGCCCATAGCATGTTACAAACAAAAAGCCAAAAATTGGGGGCACCACCTGCCCCTACATACATCATAGGGGGCACCACCTTGCATACATGAGAGGGGGAACCACATGCCCTACATTCTTCCTCTGGGGGGCTCTGAGCATTGGGATGCACCCCTGCCGGCATGTAGATCATGCATGCTTTTTGTCCGGCCATCGCCATCGCCGCATGACCCCCGCCCTCACGGCGGGGGACCAACACATGGCTCTGTGTCTTGGTCATCCTAAATCATACCCGCGCTCGTCCTGCGGTCACCGCCGCCCTGCTCACATCTACGGCGGATGTCCTCCAGTAGGGCGGCTGCATCCTCATTCTGCGCTGCTCTCGACCCACTCGGACCTGTAGCTCCAGACGCTGCCGGTCGTCCCATATATCCGGCCGGTTTTACCGGTGCTATATCTGCATACCAAAAAGTCCATGAATCAGTATCATTATTTACTATTCAAAAAACTTTAACATGCCCACATAAGAATAGCAATTTGTCACTTACCATCGGGCCCCCAGACTCGACCAGACGGAAGTGGCAGATCCGGATCCCCACAGTAGCTCATCCCACTATATGGGTAGTCGTCTATGTACAACGGCATCTGATCCCAATGGGCAAAAAACTCCGGTCGAAACACTCGCCCGACCACCCCTCCTCCTCCCCTGCAGAGTAGTCGTCCCCAACGGCGCATCCTGGGCTCTCTCGGGCCCCCATCTGGAAGCTGCACACGAGGCCTCAAGGTCAAGATCTTCTCAAAGAAGAAGGCGCACAATAAAGTCCCATATGAGCAATCATGATTCACCTACCGCCTGCATAGCGACAACTGTCGCTTTAGCGCCACCAACATCATTTGGGCCCACCCAAAGTAGGTCCCACCCAACACACTCTCCACTATCGTCATCTGCCCTCCGGTGATGTGATGGAACGCCTGGCTGCCCAGGATTCGCAGCACAGCTGCGGCCACTGCACGGGTTTCTAGCCTCTCTAGATCCCCGATCGGTATTCGAGTCCCCTTGACTTGGAGACCCGGTCGACAATGGCGTTCCACGAACTCCATGATATGTTGCCCCCGCGGCAGCACTGGCTGTGTGTTTCCCACCATCCCCAGTGGTGGGAGGCCGGTCAGGAAGTACACGTCCTGGACCGTCAGTTCGATCTTGTGCCCTTGCACTACAAAGATCTCCTGATCTGGATCCCAATAACTGATAATCCGGGCCAGTAACGGTTCCCCTGCTCTCATCAACGGGTTCTCCAAAAACTTGAGAACCCCAAATCTGGCCAATACACGGCAGACGCCCTAATCCGCCTGGATCTCTGTCCGAAGTGTTCCCAGATCCCTCTCTCTCCAGTTGACCCGCAACTCTACCATACCTGCACAAACACATCATTTTTGTCAGGGTACAGATCGGGAAAACCATCACCAAACACCAAAACCCAACTCCCAGCCATAAAACAGCACCAAAACCCCCCTCATCTCCCAGGTCGCAGTTTTCTGCCATTTTCTGGACCAGGTCGCACTTTTTGCCCTGATACCTGCGTCCTGGGTCGCACTTTTTGCCCGAAAAAGTGCGACCCGACCGTAGAGATGAAGGAGGGGCTGTTTCTGGGATTCTGGGCCCTAAACTGCAAATGTAATCCATCAAAATGCAAGAGCAAGGTTAGGCCTCTTACCTCCAACTGACAGATCTCGATTCCAACGGTCGGTTTGTCCGCTACGTTCGCCACAAGATTTAGGGCCTTCTCTCCTCTCCACATTCACCACAGCCACAATAGCAAATGAATGATTTTGGAGGGAAAACTGCCTTATTAAAAGAGAACCCCTGTTTCTTCTTTTGACTGTTGCGACCACACCGTAGCCCCGTTCGACGAACCGTCAACATCGCTGGAAAGATCTCACCAAGCTCTCAAATGGGTTTCTATTAGTTTTTGGTGATTTGATACTTCACCCGGACATATTTTGTCCACGAAGGGTCACTTCACCGCTCCTTAAAATCGAATTTCCTCACTTACGACACTTGTACTTGGGGCACCATATCGCTCCCTTACTTGTCCATGTTCGTGTCGATTTTCGTCATGAGTGCCCACCTTGTACTCCTGTTTCCATGGTCCCCCATTGGGGCCTTTACCGTGTGGCAGCACTATCAAGTCGCCCTTGTTTAGAGCATCCAAGTTGAGTCCTCATCGCATTCATGGAGTCTATCCTGCGTCCCTTTGTACCCCACTATAGCCCTCCATTCTTCATTGCTTGGTTCCTCTCTTGTGTCGCATATCATGACCTTCAGCCCCACTGTCCCCTATCCCTTCTGATATTGTGTCAGTCGCTGCCATGTCATTCATGCCCTTTATGCTCTAACAAGGGAAGTCGTCCATTCGCCACCCCATCCTTTCCATTCCGCCATCATCATTAGTGTCAGTCTGTCCGTCACTCTACTATTTTCTCTCGTGCCTTAGTTGAGGACCTCTCATTGCCTCACCTATGGCGGACCTCCTTCTGTCGACATCAGCTCATTCATTCCAGAAGCCAGGTCTAGAGGGCGGTGTACCTTGGTTCCAGCTTCCACTCTTGTTCGGTGCCTTGGATCAGGCAGGGGGGTCTCTCATTTCCCTTTGACTTGATTGTTTCTCCATCTCCTTTCAACATGATCGAGATTCGTATACTGGATGGTCCAGTGACCCAGTAGCAGCTCTTGATGATTCCCGGGTATGTGTGAGATGTCCCAACCCTCATGAGGGGGTGGCCCTGCAGGTAGCCCCACACATGCCCGGATGACCTCTTCTTTGCAGCCTTCGATGCCACTCCAGATTTTGATGATGTTGGCCTTAGCCACTTGCAGCACCTCTTTGATTTGCATGTATCAGTTAGATTTTGTGAGCCCTTCCCCATTCACAGGGGGCATTTGGGTTGTATTTATCTCATGTACTCAGATATTATCGTACTAGTCATGGCTGTTATCCCAGGCACAACATGTATGTGAGACTCTTCATTATATTTTTACCTGGCTCTTGATTCTACCAGCTGTACTCTATGGTTCGGTCCCTTGTTTACTGGACACACTATTCTTTTGTACTTTGTCTCGGCGGGCATAGGTATGCCTCCCCCACCGCCTTCAGCACAGGTACCCTCTCATAAAAAGAGACTTGTTGCACCTGCGAGTCTCGTCTCCTCAGGGTCTAGTCCTTCAGCACACTATCTACCTCACCTTTCTCTCTTTGACACCCCTTTTTTTGTCTAGTGATTGTGTTCTTACAACGTACTTCGGTCATATGATTTTCTCCTGACACTTGCACGCTGGGGGGCAATCTGTTACACCATTTTTTGGTCATCTAACTTATTACCATTAGATGGACCCAAGTACACCATGTAAGACCAGTTTTACCCTAAGTAAAACCACTTTCACTATGTTAAAACAGGAAACCCCAAAAGGAAATATTAAACAAACCCATGTTTGTTTGATTTTCCTCATGGAATAATTAATTAAACCATAATTTAATTATTATTCCCAGTCATGTTTAACCCAAAATCAAAGAAATTAATTAGATAAACCTTTACTTATCTTATTAATTTCTAGGAATAATTATTTAAATCTTATTTAGATAATATTCCTTGTTAAATATGACCAAATCACCAACAAATAATTAAATAAATCATTATTTATTTGATTATCTTCCAACCACCTCCTTAAAAAGATAAATAAATCATTTATTTATTTATTTTTAACTAATCAAGGGATTTGACCCAAGTCAAAGACCCTTTCCCTCCAACAAATATAATAAAATATTCCATAAAAGGTGGATCTAGATTTGGTTAACATTATTTTAATCATGCACCAAGATCTAGAATGACCCAATATTTTGTTATAAATAGGAGGGTTTTCCCCATCATTATTCACCTTTTGTTGCCTACTAGATCACTCTGGATCTATACACTTGGTCTCATTTCTATCATTTGCTCCCATTGAGCTCTATTTTCTGCATTGGGTTTTCTACACCTACAAGAGAGAGAAAGCTTAGATCTGAAGTGCTGAGGACTACAAAGAACCCATCCCATTGAGGAGATCTGGATACACCTTCTTGTTTTCCTCCCAGGTGCCCCGTAATATAAAATTCTTTCAAAAAATCGTGTTCTTGTCTTGTCTGTTGGAGGCATAGAGAAAACCCTTTACTTTACTGCTCAATGTCTTTCCATTTATAGATCTGTTTGTTGCAGCATTTTAATCACTAATCGCAGATCTGAAGATGTTTGGCAGCCTTTATTGTTGTTAGGGATATTAGTTATGCGTAGCTAAAGTGGTTCTTTTTCGTACACCTCGACGAAGAATTCATGCTAACAAATGGTATCAGAGCAAGATTTTTTTGGGCGGTGAGTTTTTAGAGAATATTTGAAGATTTTGGTGTAAAATTTTTGAAAACAAATAGAATATTTGGATTCCTTGCGAAAATCTACCCAAATGGAAAAAAAATCGGTCAAATCGGAGCTCGGATGAGGGAGATATCATCGATTTAAAATCAAGTCTTTTTTAGAATTTTTTTTAACTTTGGGACAATTACACTGTGCGTGAGTCAAGAACCTATATGCGCTTGAGGTACCAGATGCATGCAAAGCTTTGAGGGGAAAGGCAGAAGTTAGAGACTTGGTGGTTTAGAGGGAGCATAAATTACCTCTCAACATGCATCCTCGTGAGAAGCAGTCTCAGAAGGTCGTGGAGTAGCTACCACAATTGGAGAAGCAAAGAGGAGACCGAGTGGAAGCGTCCACTCAAGAAGAGACCTCTATGAGGGGGAAATTTTGATCCAGATGGGAAGAGGGAGCAACCATACCTTGAGGCGTAAGGTGGGGTTATGTGTAGACATAATCCCAAGATAAGAAATTTGGGCGAGGTCCATTGAGATGGCGTGTCTCATGGATCGAACCTTGCTACGAGGAGCCCACAGTATAACAATAGTAGGTAGGATCAGTTAGATTGAAGTAGTCAGATGTCAGCAAGACAGAAATCAGAGTGATATATGTCAAATACTGGAGCACAAATAGAGTTAACAACAGTTCAAAGGGCACGGATGAAGATCATGTCAACAGCAGTGCAGAGAATCTAGTACTAGACAGGTGCAGTAGCTAGCAGCAGTCAGAAGACTCTGATGACAGATGCATTATACTGATTCATTTGTTCAGAGGCTATTCAGTTTCAAGATTTGCAGGTGCAAACAACACTACAAAAGTGTAGCATGCAGAACATTCAAAAGGTACTGAATGGGGATAGATTGAATTCCTTTCTTGTTGAGAGGGAGTGTTGAAATTTGCAACAAAAAATAGTGAAATTGGCAAATTGAAAGGACAAAAAAAAATGCATCCACACTCGTGACGAATTTTGATGTACCAGGAGTGAGGAATGTGAGGCGTCTAATTTATTTTTCCCTTAAATAAATTGGACAATAAATTGTAATTTCATCTCATAACAAATTGTGTCAATTAAATAAGTCATGATGATTGAGTTAGCTCAAGAAATTACATTTAAGGTGATAGAGGTGGATATTGGTGGCCACCCACCTATTCCACTTGGGCCCTCACCATTGTCTCTTTCAATTTTTCAGTTTCCTTAATTATAGAACAATTTACTATTTTTGTTATTTTTTCGGGTTCTGAAATTTTAGAGCCATTTTGAGGCCCCAAACGATGTTTTTGGGCATGAAAGGTTTGGCTATTTCATGGAAACAATATTAGAAATTTTATTCCTCGGAGAGATCTTTCTAACAAGGTATCATGTGTGTCAAAGGAAGATCATATGACCAAGTTACGACCCCAGGAAGTTGGCTGCCCAACTAACCCCAACGGGGCCCATAAAATCTTGGTGTTACATCTCCTCAGGTTAGGGTTTTGATTGTTTATGGTTTTATCTTATTTTAAATAATAATAAAACTCTTGATCCTTATTGTAACACAGTTCAGAGGAACATAACTATCAGTTGTATTTATAGAAAATTTCCCATGTGCAATTATAAAGTCATTAGGATGCCATGATGGATTGTGCAATCAAGGAAGGTTGATTTTCCTAATTAATATGGAGATAATTCCATTGGAATTGCATGAGCAAGGAATGTTGAAGGAAGGCTGAGAATTTTCTAAGTACTAGACTGATTTTTTCTAGATCAGCAGGAGACAATTGGTAGAGTGTTGGAGAATCTCAAGAGAGATTAAGCATTGTATTGTTTCATGATTCCTTGACTTAATAAAAAATAGAAATAGAGGGTTTTGAGCATTTTCTTCCCCAAATGCATCTTGTGTTGTGCGATTGATAGCTTTTTTCTCTTACTTATATGTGATTGTGCGATTGTGTTTTGTTTCCAAAAATTGTAGGAAGGATTCGGTATCTTGTTTTACTACATAATTAAAAGATTAGATTGAATCTCGTTGGTTATATTTTCTACATGAAATATAAGAGAGGGTTGATACCATCTTGCTTTGTGGTGGTTATTAGGCCGCAAGGTCTGTGATAAAGACCGACATAAATGGAGGAGGGCTTGCACTGTAATTTAGAGCCATAACAGAAGTCAACGCAGGCGTAATATTGACTGAGTTAACCCTAGTTTGAGGTTAACCCTATTTTGAGGATCAACATTCAGATCTGAAGTTCATGTTAATATTCAGTCAAAGAAATGCCCAAAATCTATGGATCCATATGAGCTAGGTTGAGTCCCTTATGGAGGCAAGAGTCGTGTTTTTTCTATGTGTCGATAGGGTTTGTTCTACAACAATTAGAAGTACATAAGTATAATTCCCTAGTTAGGACAGTTTCCTAGCATGTTTAGTTCATAAGGTATGACCTTAAGACTGTGAAAAATTTGCATAGAAGAAAATGGGTTGTGACCCTTAGAGCGAGGTTTATTTATGCAATAAAGACCGCAGATCTGGAAGATGGTTTGCAGATTTAGTATGTGTGGAGACAACAGATCCAAAGGAGGGTGGAACCTGAGAAGAAGATTGATCATGTAGAAGAAATGTGCCATATGAATAATGGATTGACATGCAGAGGAGTTGATTTTGGTGGACTTTCCAGAGATTTTTAGACAAAGATCTGAAGAAACCTATAAAAAAATAGTAAATGGACTATTAGTGGCTGATTTTTCAGCCTAGTTCAGTCATCTACAGATTGTTAGAAGTATGATAAGAGGAGTAGTTCATATTTGTTCATAGATTGGACAACAAAGTTCAAATTGTATATACACAAGAACAATTATCTTGAGAGGAATCAAGCCATTGTTAGGTGGCAGATTTGAAGAGCCCTAGATGAATACAATATTGTGGGCCCTAGATCAGTAAAAAGAATTGATTGTGGTTGGGTAGATTGATGGTAGGCCAAGTACAGTTGGAGGGTTGTTAGGTTACTGTCAAAGAAGAGCCCTCACTCTTGTTCTGGTGAAGGAAAAAAAAATTGGTAGAAGATCAGGTGTATAGGGCCTAAGGATGTGCAAAATTTGAAGGACTAAAGTAACAGTCTAGTGGGCGAACCAACTAGCCCTAGTTCATTATATTGTAGAGGATTGATTCAGTGAGAAGAAGGGCAACCTCCATAGCCCTGGAATTCTCATCTTGGACCTATAGTATGGAAAAAATGGGCATACCAAAGAGTTGTTCACAAATGGAATTGTGAACAACTTGTTACCACTCAAACTAGTAGTGGATCTAAAAGGGGTTCCTAAGAGGGAAACAGGGAAAATTTTAGGGGCTAATATTCACAAGTGGGCTAATTTTCCATGCTTTTTCCAAAAAAAAAGATTTTTTAATTTCCATTTTTTCTAAAATTTATTTGTCCAAATTTTATAGTATAAAATTATTTTACCTTAAAAATCGGCAAAATTTTATATAGTGACTATATAAAATTAATAGAAACTTGAATTATTTTACAGAACCATTGGAATTTTTTTTACAAATTGCATTTTATGTACTAGTGATATTTGCCAATGTTTCTAAACTTTAAAATAAATTTCCATCCTTAAAATTTTCCCTGGAGGGAAACTACTAGGATAAGGGAAACGATGGAGGCTTAGCCCATTGTCACCATAGCTAAGGATCATTTCTCTTCACAGAATTTCACCGATGGGTGGAGTCCTAGTATTTTAGGAAGTCACTTGTAGAGTATAGGTCAACGAATAAGTGGGAAGTGACCCTAGAAACCCTTTCTCTAAGATAAAATAAAGAGTGGGACTTTCTTTCCTTTTAAGCAAGGGAATTATCTTATAGGGAGAGAGGAGGGGGATTGAAGGGTTGAGGGAGAAGAATAAGACTTATGAAGGAAGTTATCAATCCCTAAAATCCTTTAGGAACTTGGATTCTCAAATGGTCCTTAATGAAAGGCCTTTGACACCAAATGGGACCACACGGGGCCAAGTGGACCTAGCCCAGGTTCGGGGATGGAATTTAGCAACCAATGATGTTCCTATCCTGGACAAAGTGAATATGGGAAAGGATCAGACAAGTGTTTTTACTTCGATAGGTCAAATTGATCCTAGTAGGTTCTATCCTTGGGAACACCTATGCAAAACTTGATCCTAGAGCTAGGGCTTGAAGTATCCGGATATTTCACCATCAGAATTGGCCCAATTTCTGAGGAGAGTGAGGGAACCCATCAACGCAGTTGCCTCTGGGAGATAGAAGTTTTCCTCTAGCTAGATTCCTGGTAAATTGTTGCCCTTGGTGACCTAATGGGGCTAGACCTAGGGAATGTGAAAATTTCTTAATCTAAGAAACCCTATTACAGTATCTTGATTTAATTCTCCTACTTGAATTAAGTTACAAGTTAATTTCTAAAATATTCAATAAATTAGTGATGTAAATAGTAAATACAACTAGCAACCTACACATACAGATCAAATACTGAATAACATGCTCATAGACAAAGTGACACACGGATTTTGTGGACAACTATCCCCGAAAAAAACCCAATGTGGGAAAACTAGTGCAGCTAGCTCTGGAGGGTTTTCATTATTATGCAAAATCTAAGTACAACAATCCCGGGCACAAAAACTGGTTCACCTAACAGAGAAATAAAAACGACAGTAATACGCTGCTCTGAATCCCTCTACGTCAGCCTAATTGGCCTGCGTCGGCCTTTGCGATGCTCATTAAGGGCTTGCGTCACACCTGAAGGGCTTACACTGCTCCTGCGCTGCCCTGACTAGGCCTGCATCAGCCCTGAGTGGCTCCTGCTGCCTCTGCGCTGCCCCTGCTGGGCTCTGCCTGGACTGCATCACTCCTGTTGCCCCTGTTGCTATGGTTGGATGGAATTATTAAGCAGAAAAATCATAGGTAAGAAAGAAGGCACTGGCCAAAGGTAACACATAACAGCCAGAAAAATTGAAGAAATGAAATGAAAATAGATCAATTTCCACAAATAACTGAAATAGCTCAATGGGACTAGAGAGTAAAATCCTTGACAACAACAATAAGTGCTTATAGAATCATCTAAGAGAATAGAGGAGACTAGTTCATGAGGTTAAAAAGTTGTATAATTGTTGGCACAGGAAAACTGTAGAATTTTTAGAGTAAATCTCTGCAGGTACCATTATTTGGTGATCATTGATAATCATTTCATTTCACCAAATACCCTGATGAATGGGCCTGACAAGCTATTTGTGTAGACAAACCCCACAGAAGCTGTGTGATGGAAAAATATTCACACTATATTGAAGAAAACACCTACCAAATAAGGATGAAATTTTAAATGGGGCAAGAAATAATAGAGAGATAGACATTGAAAAAGTTAAAATTATAACGCAACAGGAAAGAAAATAGGTAGCATGGTAGAAAGCACGACAAAGAAAATTATAAAAATGGAAAACCCTACAAATTAGCACCCATCCAAACATCACCACAATTTTTTCTTTAACTCTAAATCTCCAAATTCATAAAATTATATCCTGTATTCAAACCTGATCCTCTCTGTTAGCCATTCTAAAGATAAGGCTGAGAACTTACTACAAAACCATCACCTACATGTAGTGATCTTATTTTGTGACCAGAAAACCTACTTTCGTGAAGACACAGAAAGGTAAACACTCTCTGCCAAGATTTTCCATACAGCCCAGGTTGAGCAACCACGTATACATCACCAGTTTTTTCTCTTCAGATTTGTAACTTAGAAGAGCTTTGTCTGACCACATCCAGGTTGCTCCCAGAGTCACCCAGGCAAGCCCTCTCAACATCATCCTCTTTCTGTAGTACCTAATTAGTAATTTAATTAACCATAGCAGTTTCTTGATCATGCAGGTATTTCAAATATATTGCCAATAAGCATAAAGCTTTCATGTTAAACAATCAGGTCAAAAGACTAGACTATGATGCAAAAAATACAAAGAAACCTAACCAACACTCAAAGGACAAACAAAGTCAAACCTTTACAAAGTATACATAGATATCTGGTAAACTTCATTCCACCACAAAAATGTGCTTAACTAAAGAAAATTATAATTACTGTGCTTTCAAGACAAATCTTTCAAGGGTAGTGATGTTATAAGCATACCCCTACACCTCGTGAACAAACAATTTGTATAAATAGACCATCATACGGCTCATTTGAAACATCATTATTATCATTTTATAAATAATTTTTATTAAACCAAGAAGAAGAAAGCAACAATTACATTCAGTTCCACTGAAGCAAAGTATATGGCAGTTTCATATACTTATTATGAAGCTATCTAGATTTGCAACTTGATTGTAGAGTCAACCAATCAGCTGTTGAAGCCCAATATTGTCTCTTGTGAGAATAAAAGTTACATCAAGCTCTATGAAAATCTAATGTGTCATGACCATTTCAAACACATTGATATTCAATACAATTTCCTAAGATTCCAAGCTCATTAGGGAGTTGGTAGTGTTGGACCACATTCTGACAAAGTTGCATATGGTTAATATTTTGACAAAGCTCCTAACAAAGCAGAAGTTTGACAAGTTGGGGGAGAATCTTGGATTATTGGAAAAAAAAATTTCTCAAGATTGTTAGATTACCTAGTTGGTCCGAGTTTGTCTCACCTCAGCCTTGAGAAGTTGAGTAGCACCAAGATTGCAAAGCTAGATTGTGGTACACCAGTCAGAAAGATTCTTAAATACAGCTAGAAGCTTATAACGACAACTTCAAGGATAGATGAATTAGTTGTTGGGTCACACCCACCAAGTATGGCACACTAGTTGAGGATAATGAGTTCATGATATTTTATAGAAATTTGTGAACTCCAAGTACAAGTAGATACACAATCCATTCAGATCCACATAAGTTTCAGGTTGATGATGAGTTATGGTTGGACTTGCATAAAGAGCAATTGACAAACTCCTAGAAGAAGCTCATACCATTTTGATACGAGGCTTACACCATCACCAAGGCTATGGGTGAGAATTCTTTCGAGGATAGTCATAGGATGATTTATATTACTTCAAATGTATATGTTAGGATGATTTATGCTTGATGGGGTGCATGTTTAGAAAGAGTTCCTTTAAGATAATGAAAAATATGATCACACGATTACTTACATAAGTAATTTTGATATCTACCCAAATGACATGAGGTAACTACATAAGAGATTTTAAAAGTGACATTTTTAAGGTTTTTTTTATATCAAGGTATGTGGATCATTATGTTTTTTTTTCCAAAGCATTTACATATGACTAAATTTTTTAAGTAGTACATCACTCTAATATTATTTCGCTTACATGCTCCTAGGCTATAATTCAAAGCATCATAGGTACTAAAATTCATGAAACTCTTGTTTTTTTTCTCTAAATAACTAAAACTCCCAAGTGTGCTACTCTTAATATTCAAACTTGCACTATTGTTAATACTACTTCCTCTAATTGTTATTTTTCCTCCATAAGTAAGCCGACTACGAGGTGGAATTAAACCATTATTAACACGCTATTGTAGTGTTACCTATTTTTATTTAAGAAGCATAAGGGGTGGGGTTGGTATAAGGCCAACTTTTCTATTGTTTAGTGCCATGCCCACTACTAGGTTCTCATCCTCTATTTGCCTTAGGATATGGTTTCCCATTAGTTCATTTGATTCTTTCTCATTAGAAATATCATCCTACATTGCATCCAACCTGCTACTTTGTAATCACATATCTCTCGTAACCTCACTCCAGTGTGTTCATTAGACCTCATTGAGGGCCATTGACTACCACTCTTTATTGAGCTATATTTTATCATCAACCCTTTGTTTCACAACCATCCATTCACCAACTCACCTTTCTCATTGAAATTCTCCAACTCTCTCATCATCACTTCACCACTCTCTTCCTAGTTAATCTACTTTTGCAAATCCTCATTGCCTTCTTCATTTGCTCACATCAAGTTCAACCACCACTCATTAATTATCTCTACTTCCTCAAAACTTATTCAACTTAATTTTTGGCTTTTATGTCCTTCATAGCCATTTAGTATTTTCAACTTTGATCTTTTTCAACCCCATTGTAATCCATTAATTTATTACTTAATGCAAAGTTTTACACCACCATACCATAATAAAAAATTTGGTAGTAAGAAACAACTTTTCCTAATATCAAAATTTTCCGAATATCAACTTTTTCTTTTCAAATATCAAAATTTTTAGTTTCCCTCATCTATTTCCCTCGCGTTGCAGTGTTTTTCCAAGAAAGGAGAAAGGGCGCGTCCATGCTATCCAACTATGATTTGATACACTGGTTGAACTCAAGAAATTGGAATCCCACAATGATTTCTATCCTGATACTACCATGGAAAGCTCCATTAGCTCCATTACACCGAGGGGTTCAAGTGGGCTAATCAGAAGAGGCGCGGATGGCCATGATGACGATCACTTCCTGTGAGATGAACTACCTGGTTTTTTGTTACCTCCATTAATCAGGTGAGAGTTTGTATTCAACCCATTTCAGTGAAACCGTTTTATTTTATATGAACATCGCATGTAAAATTGTTTTTCAATGAAATTGTTTGAAGCTTTCCATGTAAGTGCCAAAGCTTTCGAAATTTAGGGTAATGGTAGACTTAGTATACTTCTTACTCTTCTCAGTAAGATTCGAAGCCTTGCCACACTGGTGAAAGAGTTGTGTGTATCATGTAACCAGAAATACTTTGTAGCTTAACATGGAAGTGGAGGACTTGAGAAAATTCGAAGTGTAAATCACAGCAAAGACATAAATATATCTAGAACCCTAAGCGGAATTGAAGGTATTATATCATGGTTATAATCCTAGAAGGAAAAATTTGTAGTTTTGCAGCATTGATTGAAACCCATGCGTGCTAAATATTTTGATTCAACCCTTTTTTTTAGGACGAAAAAAACGTTGTTATATATAACAATTCATATTCATTGATCAAATATCATTTTCCAGCACATTAGACATACCATTCTAGCATATTCCAGATAGCAGGCAATATATGAACCCCATGAAGAGGCAAACCAAATCCATAATTAATCCATAAAGCAATATTCCCTGTAATCTTGGAGTGTTGTGGGGGAACCTCTTTGAAAATCCAACAATTCTGAGCATCCCAGATTTCCCAAAACACATAAAAGGGTAAAGATTTGTAAGAGAAACTTACAAAAAACCAAGATTTGATAACTTGAATACAGTCAGAAGGATGCCAAGAAGGGTCACCTATAAGCCCAGCAAAATGCTTCCAAATAGAAAGAGAGAAGGTACATGTGAAGAAAAGATGAGAAGCAGTCTCTTCATGTTCGAGACAAAATGGACATCTTACAGGACCATAAAATCCCCGTTTTCATAATACCTCCCAAGTTAGTACTCTGTTTTTCCACAATAACCATGCAAATAATATTATCTTTGTAGGGATTTTAAGATTCTATGCAATATAAAAAGGAGGCAACGTAGGGTCAGGAGTCATTTTAGAAATTTGATTTTCATACTCATCCTTAACGACTAATCCCGCACCCTTGAATTTTCCATTCCAAACCAAAATGTCACCTTCCCCTTTGAAAAATAATCCCATCACCTATAGAATAGCTTTATGGCATTCCCAGTTGTGTGCTTCACTGCCCTGTAACCCCAGCATCTCTGCAGATTTCCATATGGGAGCCCCGAGGTTCCAGCAGTATATAAGATCAAAGAGAGAGAGCATGCCACTGTGATGAAGTCTGTGAAGTAGGTGTGAATCAAAGAGAATTTCATTTTCAGACGCAAGCATTCGGTCGAATCCAATTAGAATATTTTTTCCATTTCCGAACTCCCAAAACAGTCTTTGTCCCAAGATGTGCATCACTCTTTGGAAACTGCGCCAGATGGCTGAAGCATTTTGTATAGACCTTACACATCCCAAGTATATAGATTGAATAGAATCACCCTCAAAAAATTTGTGTGTAATTATTTTAGACCATACTCCATCGCCCTTCAGAGCACGCCATAAAGATTTTACCAGCAGTGCATTTGAGAAAAGTCTGAGATTTAATAGACCCCAACTGCCAAATATTTTCGGGATAGAGATTGTCTCCAATTTACAGATATGGATTTTAGTGTGATTCGAGGAACCTCCTCACAGAAAATTTGCAATAATGGAATTCATTTTGTTAACAATGATTGCTGGGAGAAAGTACAAGTTAGACCAATAGACCACATATTGAGATAAGACAACTTGTATGAAGATATATCTACCATCCAGCGAAAGGAACCTACTCGTCCATTTGTGTATCTTGTTTTTAAATTTTTCGATCAACCAAGTCCAATCATTTCTATTGTATGAACAAGGTTTGAGTCTAAATCCGAGATATGTTATGCCCAACATTATATGACTTATGCCAGTCCCTATAAACTCAAAAATAAACTTAATTTCCTCCACATCTCTCGAATCATACAGAAGGAGAGATTTACCTTTTTTAATGCATAAACCAGAAGAAACTCCAAAGTGATTGAGAATGTAGTGCAGATAAAACCATTGGTTCCTAATAAGTTTGCCAAAGACCAGAAAATCATTAAAAAATAATGAGTGTGTGACACATACCGTAGGAGAGAAAGCCAGTCCATCAAAGTAACCCTTTTCATTTGCCATCTTCACGAGGTTCCTGAAGAAATCCATAATAAGGATGAATATGAGTGGGGATAAAGCACAACCTTGTCAAATCCCTCTTTCAGACAAGAAAAAGTTAGTCGGTAGTCCATTAATGAGAACATCATGTCTTACTGAAGTTATGCACGCCATTATCCATCTAATAGACCAAATAGATAGCCCAATATTTAGGAGAATTAGCCTAATGAAAGACCAATCCATAGAATCATATGCCTTATGGATGTCGATCTTCATAATTAGAGCCTCAGTTTTGTTTTCATGAATGGAGTGTAAAGCCTCCTATGCTATAGCAATGGCATTGTGTATAGACCTACCAATTAAAAACCCGAATTGTTACTTAGAAATGTATGTTGATAGGATCCCCCGAATCCTATTTGGAATAATTTTAGAGGTGATTTTGTACACAACATTACATAGTGAAATAGGCCTAAAATCTAAGAAATGTTCAAGATCCGATGACTTAGGAATGATTGTCAAGAAGGTCAAATTCATATCGCCAGGAAAAAAACCTAGAATTCTAATCTGTTCCACAAACATAAGCAACTCGTACTCCAACATATCATAGAAGTTTAAATAAAATTCAGCTGGCCATCCATCCAGCCCAGGACTTTTGTCATGTGAAAAATACTTTAACGCATCTTCTAAATCCTTAGATATCTCCACCTCCATAACATTGTTTGCATCTAGGTCTAACATGGAGGGCATATGTTTTAGTACCCAAGCTTGGATTTGATGATCAATTTCATGGTCAACTTTATAAAAATCAGTAAAATAATTGAGCGCTTCAACCTGTATGTCCTACGTTTTATGTTTCATAGAGCCATCCGCAGCCTTTATTCTCCAAATTGAATTCATGTTCCTGTGGCGATTTGCACAGTTATGGAAAAACCTTGTATTCAGATCGCCTTCCTGCAACCATTGAACTTTGCTTTTTAATTTCTATGTAGTTTCCAGTATTTTTTAAATCTCAAGCTTGTGAGGCTCCAACTTCTCAAGAGTGGCATAGGATAGAGAGTCAGGTGGAGCGATCATCATGTCCATATAAATCTGAGAAATCTTACTGTCGATGTCTCTCAGCTCTGAGACCCCTCTTATATTACTGAATAGAAAAATACCTCCAAAGAATTTATAGGCCTTTAGGCTGTACAATAAAGGGTCCCAAGTGGCCAAAATTCCACCCGCCCAACCCACTACATCCACTCCCACTACATGCCAACTCGAGCGTATACTGAAAATGGTCTCAATAGCAAAAATCCGATTACAAAGAGTTTCTTGGAGAAATACTATTAATGAATTTATTTCTGAGAACATCTGGAAAAGGCGAAGATTTTTAGAGGGTCCGCCCAACACTCTTACGTTCAGAGATACCATAGTCATCATTTAGGTACTTCATTGGGGCTGCCTGCTCTAAGGCCCCAAATATCACCAATTGTAGTAATAGGAACATCATGCAAATCATGCAGATCCCCTTGAAATAATGATTTTGTCCTGAGCCGACCATGAAAATTCCTTGATCCATTTTTATTAGTCTTCCTGACAGTGATGTTTGAAGCTCACTCAGGGGATATATGAGGAAAGGGTTTTGAAAGTCCTTTATCAAAGACAGTAAGTGCAGCCATATCTAGCATTGGATTTCCTAGAAGCACATCTAAATCACTACCCACAATATTCCGCGGGGAATTCGGGTGTTGTGGGGGATCAGGTTCATGAGAAGATAATGGAGAAGCCCATTCCAGGGGGGGCATCGATGGTGAAATCACTAGCGGTTCAAAGGGATGTGGACATGGTGATAAGGTAGGATTGCCCATATAGACTGTTCCTTGGGGGTCATCTGTTGGTTTATTAGAGTGCGGTGAGGTTGACCTGTGGGAAATTGGAGAGAATTCTTGATTATAACGAGGGGAATCCATGTTTTCAGGTAAATATGGGGATTTTTCAGTATGTATAATTAAAAAATGTAAATCCGAAGAGTAAGATCTGACACTGTTATAAGAGCGGGGGAATTGCCTTACCCGAGTCAGACCTAGATGCATGAGCTGACTTATTTCCATGTTGGCGACCAAAAGACATGTCTTTGCACCATCCTCTCCTCCATTGTCGCATAGGACAGATTCTTTGTAAGTGACTAGTGTGGTGACATATGAGATAGCGAAATGGCACACCCCAGTAGTGTAGGCTCTGTCAGTGTATTCGTTGTCCTAAATTAAATCAACATCACTTGGCAACCCACCTTGGAATGAAAATTCAACTACAATCCAAGCAATCCTCTTGTCCGCAGTACCAATACATCTAGGATCCAAATATTTGGTCGTTCCAATGGAATTTCCAATAGCCCAAAGTGTTTTCAAGGTCCAGAACTCCAGGGGTAAGCCTGGTAATTTGACCTAAATAAGTTTACTCTTCGGGGCATAAATTACAGGATTGAAACCCAAAAACCATGGGAGGAGCTGCATGAAACTCTTGCCCCGGACCCAAGTTTGAGTCATAATCTTCCTACAATCTTCCTCATGTAGAAAATGCTCGTTGAACCAATTCTGCATCATTTTACTTACTTTAGGAATGTATCCCAGAATTGGACATCAGAAGATTTTTACCCACTCTGGCAGATCAAAAATTAAATCCTCTGGGTACAACCATCTTCCTATCGGCGCCCACTTTTGCAAGCTTGCAACTTTGTCCCAAAGGTCGTTATGTTCCAAAATTACTTGTTTGACATTAGATGCAGGTTTATAGAAATGGTCCTTGTAATGAATCTTCCTCCTATGTAAACCCAACTATGATTCAGAGTGTGCCTAATTCCTGTGCAAATAAAAACCCTGCCTCTTCTCATTCTGGAGCTCGTTGGAAGTATGTTCCATTACATGATTCGGGTTATGATCAAAGTCCACCCTTTTTCCATCCTAGAGAGTCTTTTTCAGCCGCTCCTTTTCATCACGTAAGGTGGCAGCAATTAGATCCGCATGGGCGGATGTGTCGGAAGAAAGGATATAGTACACTTGTGGCTAGTGTAATATTGTCAAAATTTCTTTAAGATTTTCATCAAACATTTCACCAAGGAAAGCCCTCTTTTAGATTTATCGAAACCCTATAAATATTTTTATATATTTGAAAATATTGATTGGGACCACTGTCGAAAACTTGGCTAGGGTAACAAGGTTAGAGTATTGTCGAATTTGGAGGGCATTTGGTTGGCTCGCTTATACCTTTTTTCCTTATGTTGTCCTGTGAGAGAATTTTCATGTGGTTTAGCTGCTAGATGAAGTAATTTACTTTGGGTATAACATTTGGCATCCAGATCCGATTCCATATCCCACTTTTAGGGGGAACCTGTTACTTAAAGAGGAGATGTGTGTCGCCTTCTTTGATTGAGTATCTTGTGTTCTTCCAGCACAATTTGTCTGGTTTATCTCTCACTATTGGAGAACATCCCTCGAGAAGATTTAGGAGTTCTTTTGTTTGCTCATTTAGCTCTTCGGGGAGATTCAATAGAAGTGAAACTTCCCATTTCCTCTTTTCATCCCACACTGAGATTTGTGACAATCTTGTAATTCTGATCGACTTGAAGTGATCTCAGAGGGGTTTCAGCTATTCCAAATCTGCTAGTGGAGCGTTATTCATTATTTTGTCTTCCCAAATTTTAACTGTCAGACCATTTCCAGAAATTCTACTGATGTTTTGAGTAATTAAAGGAGATGAGGATAGAATAATATGCCAAATTGGGGAGCCCTGAGTGGTTGGAATATACCCGTTTTCCTGTTCTTGTTGCTTGAAATAATTTCCTCTTATTACTTGGGCCCACCATTCTTCGGTTTTTATGACTAGCCCCCACCATAATTTGGCCCCAATTGCTGGGTTAGTTAATCTTGGGTCTCGAATTCCTAGTCCTCCATGTTACCTAGGTGTTGTAACAGTCTTCCAGTTTACCATGTGATATTTTCTTGTTGTTTGTTTCCCTCCTTCCCATAAGAACTTCCTTATAAAACTACCAAGCTGATGCATGACATACCTTGGAGCCTGGAGGACCGTGAACTGATATAAAGGGAGAGAAGAAAACACTGATTTGATAAGAATGAGATGACCTACTGGATTTAACCAAATCCCTCCCCAATTGGTTATTTTTTGTTTCATTTTGTCAATCATGCCTTTCTAGGCCTTAGGATTGGTCCTTTTCAAGAAAATTGGGACTCCTAAGTATTTAAATTCCTTCCAGTCTATTTCTACCTTAAATCCCAATATTTCTTCTATTTTATTGGCCTTTCTAATGGAGATATTCCATGCATATATTCTACATTTTGCATCACTTGTTTTCCCTCCAGATGCCTCTTGGAATCTGTGGAAATAAGACTTGAGTCTTCTAGTTATGACCAGAGAGGCCCCACCTAAAAGAGTTGTATCATCAGCAAATTTCCCGTGATTTATGCTTTTGATTCCTTCTTTGAATCTAATTCCCGGGATGTGATGAGATATCCTTGTTGCTTCAAGGTTGCGAATAAGAGCCTCTCTGACCAATATATATAAAAAGGGCGAGAGGGGGCACCCTTGTCGGAGACCTCTTGAAGCTTGGAAGAACCCATCCCCCCTACCATTAATCAGAGGAGAGATCTAGGGCATGGCAATGCATTTATCTATCCATTCGATGAAGTTATCTTTAAATCCCATATTCATTATGTCGAGGAGGAATTTATGTCGAACCCTGTCAAATGCATTGTCCATATCTAGTTTAATGACCATTCCTTGCTCCTCACGTCTCCAACTTGATTCAATGGCTTCCTGGATTAAGATTGTATTGTATCATAGATTTGTCTTCTCGATACGAAGCTGCCTTGATTAGGAGAGATGGGGAGAGGCAGGAGGACTTTCAGTCTAAGGGCTAGGATTTTGGTAGTAATTTTATAAGAGAAGTTGCAGAGGAAAATTGGCCTAAATCTCAAGAAAGAGGATGGATTTTGTTCTTTTGGTATCAGGGCTAAAAAGGTTGAATTTATTCCACTGCCGATGTATGAGATCTTTAGGGAATACCCGATCATTCGACATAAATCTATTTTTATTACATGCCAATAGGTTTGATAAAACCTACCAGTGAAGCCATCAAACCTAGGGGCCTTATCTGGAGAAAAGGAAAAGACTGCGTTTTGAATTTCTTGAGGATCAGGCAGAGCAGCAAGGATTTCATTGGCTTCAGTAGTCACCAAAGAAGGCATCAAGTCCAAGAAGAAGGCTTCAATAATGGGGGCCAACGATTGGTCATCATGTTAATGGGCAGAGAACTGATCTATTGCATTGGCCTTAATCTCATGAAAATAATCGAGAGTTTGAGATCCATGTTGAATTTGGGTAATGCCATTTTTGATCTCTCGAAATTTTTCTTGCTTGTGAAATTATTTTGTATTCCTGTCTCCAGAGCTGAGCCAGCTATTGCGAGATTTGAGCCACCACATATCTCCCTCTTGTCTCAGGCTTGCATGGTATGTTTGGAACATTTTTATTTCTTCTTGGAAGTCCACCTTATCCACTTCATTGTTTTCTATTTGAGCCTGCTTTTTTGCAAGATTGTCTTCTGCTGTTTTGACATTTAGGGACATATTTTCATTATATGTTTTGAGCCATTCTTTGATGTCAACTTTTAACCTTTTAACTTTCCTTTCCCATATGGTTATAGGGCTGCCATTTACCCACTGAGCCCTGGATGCAGCGATCATTTCCGAAAATCCAACTGATTCGATCCATAATGGGGAGAATTTGAATGGGATTGGCACATAGTTTACTGGAGGAGAAAGAAGAAGCGTGATCGGTCAGTGGTCCGATCCACACCATGGTCAGATCTCTGAAGTTATAGTGAATGACATTGATAGCAAAATATCTGAAGCTAAAAACCTGTCTAACCTTGCTGCTATGTGCCTCGGTCCCACCCTCTTGTTGTTCCATGTGTATTTAAATTTGCTCGGCTTCACATCGAAGAGATTTGACTGCATTAGCAGGTCTTCTAAGTCTTTCTGGTGAATTTCTCTTACCACTTTTCCTCTTCTCTTTTTGTCCTCTTTTATAACTATGTTTAAATCTCCACCTAGAATGCAATTCGTGCCATACTCTGTGTGCTTGAGGTCTTGTAGGGACTTCCAGCAATCTTTCTTTTCAGCATAAGTGTTTGGCATGTATATATTTATGATTGTAATGGTGTAATTTAGTTTTTTGACAACTTTTTTTAATAATAATAAAAAAATTATTATAAAGCCTTGCCTCATGGGTTTTGTTAAACACCATGTTAAGCACACACATGGTGTATGAGAGGGATAAACACACACACACAAGAGACTCAAGACAATGAAGGATAAGCGTGAGGCTTTCTTATTTTTCCATTATACAAAGATGTACATTTATAGTACAATGGTGTGACTCTTGGTTTCACATTCCAAGGTCACTTGGACTCCATTGTGACTTTTCGTATTCCACACCTACCCATGGAGGATTGGAGTGTTCCAGCATCCCCTTGTCCGAAAGTGTGTGTGAGTCGAAAAAGAGTTACATAATACAAATCTGCAGTGTATGACACTTGGGTTGAATCAACTCTCTGAAATGTTGGAAAAAGAGATGGTTTAAGGATGACCACCAACAATAGAACGCAAAACTTGTTGCAGTTCCCGGAACTCTTCCAAAACTAGCAAGAAGCTGAAAGCTTCTACTAGAGGAATTGTCCCTCATAAAAAAGGGAGACCTTCAACCTAAAATAATTAACTGGTCTACAACTTTAGCCCATGGGTTTTTTTAAGTTCAACAACTACGGAATGCTTTGAAGCATTTCACGGAACTCAACCTTCGCATGCGGCGAGCCAATGAGGCTTCGTAACCAGAGAGTGTTCCTCATATGTGAAGAGGCGCCAAACCTAAAAGAAGAGTGCTAGCGATGGTTTTAGGTTGTCACACCAACCAAAAATGATGATTTTAGGTTATCCACCAGCCGAGCATGCTAATGAGGTCATGTGCGGCTGGTGACGACGAATGGGAATGGCGGTAGTACTCGAGCTCGCACAGCTTCTTTGTCTCTAGCTACAACTCTGAACATAAAATGAGAGATTGTGGCACAGGCTCACTTGATCTGATGTCAAAGCTTGTACATGACCACCATTTTCCCCCCTATCAGGGACAAGGTGAGATGATGGCGAAAACTCAACTACAAGTTTGCTCAATATCTGTGAACAAGTTCTGACATGTGTCTTAAACATCTTCTTGGCTGCTGATGCCCATTTCCAAGAAGCGATCCATCCAAGATGAATCTTTATTCTTACAGGAGGCTTGTTTCTGAAGCATATTTCTGAAGAATGGGTGTGCCGACCACAGTGCTTGCATGGATGAAGATCAAAACAGTGATCTTTCATATGGCCAACTCGATCACAGTGTTGGCATTTTACAATCTGTTGTGGAAGTGGAGCAGGATCTGGAATAGTTGTAAGTGAACTGTCATACATGAATCTGGCACTCTGAAATATGATGGGCTTGGTGTAGTCTGGAATATGAAAGGACACATCCTTTTCATATCCAAGACCAGTTCTATGCTTGTTGTGGAAAAGCTCTTCCCAAGGTCTGGTGATGGGCTTAGGAAGTGCAGGCTGAGATGTTGCATCTGCATATACATATGCTCTAGTACAAGGAACTGAATGTGAATCATCTGCAACTTTATATTCTTTCTTCTGATGCGAGTCCTTCTCAATCTTCTGAACAGAAATAGGTTCAGAATGGTGACTCTTTCGTTGAAGTTCGTCTTGTTGGAGCTGAGATTCCAACTGCAAAAACTAAATCTTTTCATGTGCAT
The DNA here is from genome assembly GCA_034641835.2 of Pinus albicaulis. Classification (NCBI taxonomy): domain Eukaryota; kingdom Viridiplantae; phylum Streptophyta; class Pinopsida; order Pinales; family Pinaceae; genus Pinus; species Pinus albicaulis. Next base: position 1,454,629,257 of record CM076582.1, read on the forward strand.
ATATCAAACAAATTTGAATGTTACAAAGAGCATCCTCGCTCATTTTTATCATGTCATCAACATTTGAATGAATGAGGTTATTCAACAACACTAATGCCTCATTAATTTTAGCATTTTTAACAATTTAGGCTCAAAATAAAGGGTGTCGGCTTAAACCGAAAATGCACCCATTTACAATGTGATTCAACAAGAAATACAAATGTGTTATAGAAATGTCAAAGTACAAAGTGTGCTCCTCAAATGATCGAGGGAAATCAACAATCCAACAACTCAAATTCATTGATTCCAACTATGAATGAAGAGGCAAATTCCACTCACAATACAATGTCAATATCTCTACAAAAATATTTGTTTGAATGTGCAGCTAAAAACACTTGTGCAAAAGGCCTTTAAGGCAACTGAATTTTCCTTCAAAGAGTTGTTTTCAATGATGGCAACCTTGTCTTCAAATATCAATTTCTTCAAAAAAAATCACTATTATGCCACAAATTACACAATGTCAAATCTGCAGTATTCAGTCCATTTTTTCTTCAATTCTACTGTTCATTTCTTCTTCTGCTCTTTCTCTTTTCCTCTCTCTCTGTTGTTTTTTTTTTTTTAATTAATTAAAAGGGATGGGGACTTTTAATGTAAAAATTAGTCGATATATATATATATATTTATTTATTTACTTATTTATTTTTTTTGTATTGAAAAAGCGTAAAGAGGAGGTGGGGGCTACCGTGGGATGGTGAGGGAGCGGTGGGTGCATAGGGCTCGAGAGGGCGGAGCGTAAGTCATAGGGGGATGGGTAGAGCATGCAGGGGGAATGAGGGAGGTGCAAGGCGGAGAGGAAGGGTAGGTCGCGGGGGAGGGAGCGGTGTGAGGCCGCAGGGAAAGGAGAGAGGCGTGTAAGCGATGGTTTGGGTGTGGAGTGAAGTGGGTCTGTGTTAGGAAGGGGAGTTGTGTAGTATAGTTTCAAAGGGCACGGGTAGTATGGGTAGTGTGTTGAGAGTGTGAGAGAGGGAGGCCGAGAGGCCTGGTTGCTGGGTGAAAAAAAAAATTTAATTTTTTTTTTTTTTTTAAGTGGGTAAGGGAAAATCGCAGCATGTTGTAGGGGGGCTGAAAGGCCTAGTTGCAAATATTTTTATTTTATTTATTTTTTTAATCAAAACAACAGAGAGAGATTCCACTTAAAACAACTGCCAAAAATTGCAGAAATGAGGGCAACAGTACAAATTTCAAGTACTGAAATGTAACAGCAGATTGCCAATAAAACCCAGAAATTTTGCCAATAGCCCAGCAGCAGAGAATATTTTCCAGGAGTAGAAAAACTCAGAATTGCAGAAATTTTTCAATGGAAAAACTCAGAAATTTTACTTGAAAAACTTAGAAACCAACTTTAAACAATTTTTCCAACAACTCTCCAAAATGCAGAATTTAATGGGCAAAAATTGCAAGAAGAAATCAACCTTCATATGTGCAGTGCTTCTCTTCTTTAAACCACTGCTGCTCTTCTTCAAAAAAAATTCTGAATGCTGCTTCTTTTGAATGCGGAAAAATAAGTGCTGCAAAAACTCTGAGTGCTGCAAAAATGCCAAGAATTTTTGCAGATATGCACAGGCCATAAACACAAATGGCTCACTCAATTTGGAGCAGGGCCAGCAATCGCCCACTCTGATACCATGTTAAACACCATGTTAAGCACACACATGGTGTATGAGAGGGATAAACACACACACACAAGAGACTCAACATAATGAAGGATAAGTGTGAGGCTTTCTTATTTTTCCATTATACAAAGATGTACATTTATAGTACAATGGTGTGACTCTTGGTTTCACATTCCAAGGTCACTTGGACTCCATTGTGACTTTTCGCATTCCACACCTACACATGGAGGATTAGGTGTTCCAACAGGTTTCATGAGAAAGTGATTTTATTTTTAGTTGGCTCTCACTTGAGAGCATTAGGATTGGTCATTTAGAGTCAAAAGAATTAGTGTCATGTATGAAGTAGCCCTTCTTGTTCATTTTTCAAATGTATATATGATTAGAAATTTCTCCAAAAGACAAGTGCTAGCTCTCTTCCTCATGTTTTTATGCTTTTTATATCTAATTCATCGTTATACATACTTTTGTTAACATATATGCATCAAAATATATAAAAATTCGCTACCAAACTAGGAGCCTTTGAAAATGTCGCTCCCCGCTCCCGTTTCTGCTCCCACTTCCTGCTCCTGCTTCTCACTCCTGCTCCTGCTCCCAAGCAACCTGGGCATGCAAAAAATCATGAATATGTTGTTCAATGTTCTAGATCAATGAAAAATGCAGACATATGTTAGCACTGTTTGAATATGGTTGTAAATTAAGTAGCCTAGGAAGTTGATCATGTCTGGAACATATTCTGACTATATTCTCCTATTAACTTCATAGTTCAGTCATGGAAATTGATATAGTAATATGTTTAGTACAATGGTATGACCCAAGAAAATGTCACTGCAATATTTTGTCTTTTCAGGTCTGCTGATGATGCCAATTTATTTCTTGTAAATGACATTCTAGATCCACTTCAGATAATTACCTTCTGAGGCTATACCTTAAAGCTAATTTTGTGTTTATAGTTTTAATCCCTGGTTTGTCTATAGATTCATTTTTGCTAAAAGGAAATTCCATGTCATAAGTTGAATTTTGCAATGTTTGGATTGTTGTTAAGCTGTAGAGAAGTCTAACATCTTTGGAACTACCTGGAGCACTTCCAGTTGCAAACATCAGATCTTCTCTTCATATATAAGGACCAGCTCCTTCTATTCAGAACACAATGGATACTTCCAATCAAAACTACCAAGATAAAATTTATGGTGGTTTGAAACATGGTGGGGTTCAAAATGAGCGCTTGAGGGATCCTGCTCATGAGATTTTGATTCATGGTTTGGAAAAATTCTCCATGGTGACAAAATTTTCTCGTGAGACTACTGCCCATATCTTTGGTGAAAATCGTTTATTAAGTAGCATAGAGAGTCTAGAAGAGAATTATTTACATACAGATAATGGCGAGCATGGTAGTGGTCAAGCTATAAACCAAAAAAAGAAATGGACAACTCAGTATAAAGTCAACCAGTTGTTTCTCTAGATGCTTTACAGGTCAGTACATTATTTCCTGAAATATTACTCAATGTGTAATGATTCTAATGAGCTTGTTCCACTATTTAATTAATCCAATGGGAAACCAATTATTGAAATATTTTGGATTGAGTATGTAGTTTTTTTTTTCCTTCTGAAATTTTTTGAATTTCAATAGAAAGAGGTAATGGTACATTTTGTAATAGTCATAGTTGACTTTGGACTGAAATATCTAGGATGCTTTTTTCCCCAGGAAAGACTATAAAAGAGTCTACTGATAGGCTGGGCATTTACCCATTATTATCATAGAAAATTTCCTTTTGAACATTACTTCAAGAACTATATTGATATATAAAATTTTATGGAGTTACCAACATGAAATATACAAAATAGAACATTATTAGATGTCAATTTGCCTGTGGATAAGAGAGAAGACCCCATCTCCTTTTTGTCAGTTCATCATCTCTGGAGTTGTTCTGCCTGAAAACAAGTGTGAAGGAACATATTCTGGTCATAACTATATTCAATCTCGTGTAGCATCTGTGAGGGGGAAACAACAATATCTTGGAATATAAATTTGTTCATGGCAATCCATATTGACCAAAGAACTACTGTAGGAAGGGCTGGGCGTTCACTCACCACTCTATCATCTACCCACTTGCAATGCATCCTCAACATTTTGACTTGTCCAATTCCCTTTTTCCTTTGTTATAAACTCACAACATCCCAGACTGTTTTGGAAAAATGTCATTTAAGGAACAAGTGGTTTATAGTTTCTCCCTGTTATTTGCACAACAAAAATATGCTAGATTATAATTTATCCATCATATTTATATATAGAGTTCAACCCTTTGAACCTCAACTAGTTTCATGCCACAATGACTTATAAAAAATGAAATAGCATCTCTACACCAAATCTGTCTATATCAAGAGAATTTTCCAAAACAATTTAGCTATTTGCAAGAACTGTAGGATAACAATCATCGACCAATGAATTGATACAGAGTAGAAATAATAGATGCACATTTTAAACCCTAGTGCCATTCTTAGACACATTCCTTTCTTGACAAATTCCTTTTTTTGACAAACTGAATATTATGGTTTATAATCTTGAAACTTCCTTTGTACTAGTTGGCTTGGTTGTATTATTCCATTATTAGTCCCTGGAATTTTTTCCTATTCCATTACCTCTTATCATCTGAGCAGGACTTGAATAGGATTATTGTAGATGAAATTTATAGATAGAGTACATTACTTCTCCTCCAGTGGGCCTTAGAAGTTATATGCTTTTCCAAGAAATAATATTTGCATCCAATCGTCAGTAGTATCTCTATTAGCATCAATATTTTCAATCAATGTGTTCCTGGATCGAACCAATCAGCTGCAGGTACTATGATATCAGAACTCTTCAAAAGCTTGCTATAGGATATTGCCCTACATTGGTCAACTTTTATTCTTGATCACAAGCTTCTTTGGTGTTTCTTTCAAACTTCAAGTAGTATAGTATCCATTAAGATCTAACTTCTCCTTCCTTTTTTTTTCATTTAATCGACTTATTTTTTCCTCCTTAATCTTCATGATTTTCCATGTTCTTCCAATTCTTCCAATTACTAATCAAGCTTAGATAGATCTTGTCTTGAATTGCAGGCTTTGTTAGAACTTAGAAGACTATGAAAGAAAAAAAATAGGCAAAGTATAAAGATAATAGTAACAGTTGTAATCAAGGAGATGTAAAATACTTATCTTTTGAATAAGGGTTATCTCCCTCTTAATCTTGGACCTGTTCACCAACCTAGTTCTTACATTAGCATGGTGTCATTATTAACAAGAGTTAGAACTACTTTTTACAATGGAAATTATTAGATAGGGTTTTGTTCCAAGGGTTCATCTTAGTCCAAACTAGTGAGTTAGCTGCAAAGCCCTAGAGTCTTTATTGAGAATCCTTCTATACATGAGATTTTCATTCCTTGAACATAAATAAATTAGCAAAGAAAGACTTCAAATGTTATAATAACAGTGACTTATAAAATATATCTACACAAAACCTTATTAATATATTTCAAGAGATTATTATCTTAGCATTACTACTATTGACATTGAGCATAGTTTAGATGTACCTCTTTTAACTTTCCCTGTTCTCCATTATTGCCTTCGAGTATGGTACTACTATATTGTAAGTTGTAACTTCTTGGGGCTGCTTCAAAAGATATGCTTACGCTAAATTCGAACTTCTCTGTCCATACAGTTCTGCAACTTGGTCTTCAAATTGATCTCACTAATTGGTCCTTCAAGCTAGGCTATAAGCCATAGATATATCTTTGAACTGCTTTCAATGTCCTTTATCTTTCAATATCAAATAGGTAGGATTCAAGAATTGAATTCATCTTTCTTTTATTGATCCAGGTGGATATTGGTGGCCACCCACCTATTCCACTTGGCCCCCCACCATTGTCTCTTTCAGTTTTTCAGTTTCGGCATAACTTACTATTTTTAGCAGTTTTTCGGGTCCTGAACTTCCGGAGCCGTTTTGAGGCCCTAAACGACGTTTTTTGGGTATCAAAGCGCCAACAAATTTGATAATCAAATTTGTCTCGAAACCTATAGTCCTCGGATAGAGCTTTCTAATGATGTATCATGTGCATCAAACGGAGATAGTATGCCAAAGTTACGTCCCTAGGAAGTTGAAACACCAATTTACCCAAACGGGGCCCATAGTTTTGGCGCTTCATCTCCTAGGGATAGGTTTTTGGGATGTTTAGGGTTATCCATTATTTATCAATAATAAATAGGCCCTCGAGCCTCATTGTAACACAGTTCAGAGGCCTGTAGCCGCCACATCTCTTCTCAGAGACAACTACCAGTGCCCTAGCTATTTTTATTTCCATTCTGTCTGTAAGCAAATTTCAGTTCGTTGATATTAATGAAATGAAGTGTTATTTCCAATGCATCTCTGTATTTATGGTTATGTGTTTATTCTTTTGCGTTCCTGCATAAATCTGGATCAGTGGTATCAGAGGGGTCTGCTTTTTCTCGATCCTTCTTTGCATGCCCCAACGAGGTCGGGGTATAAGGAGCTAGGGCTTGATCTGGTGGAACCTTTGCAAGATCAGCCTCGCAAACCTCGACGGACGCCCATGGGGGATGAAAAGAAAGATGAGGGAGCAGGAGATCCTATCAAAATATTGCTCGAGGAGGCCCTCAAGGCACAAAGGAACGGCGATGATGAACAGCTTTGCTCGTATCCTTCAACGGTCGCCCACCTCCAAGTATGCATCACATCCGGGTAGCCACTCCGGGAGTGCCAGTACCCTTTGGTACATAAGGGAATTTTTTACATTTCGTTATTTGAGGGTCAAATAGACGAGATGCCGTAGATAGATGGTTGAATATGCGACAGAGAACGACGATTAGTGCCATGACTTTTCTCAAACCAGGAGAAGATTATTTTTTTCACTCCCCAAAGCTACCCCCGGCGTGATAATCTGTGGAACCATCGTAGAATAAGGACTCGTAAAGAACCCTCTCTCTTCTCTACCGTACCAACCTGAATTCTTTCCGAGACGCCCACATAGGCTCAAGATTACTCCGTGGGGAGCTATGAGGACAAGCACATACAATGGACCATGTTGCGGCAACAAAGGGATCAAGATGTGCATGAGCTAACGAATTTGTTCCATACCCTACGCACAAAGTTGGTTATCAAAGATTCAGAGAAACATTTTTTGCTAAAGTATCGTGATTGTCTGCATAGATACATCAGGAGGAAATGGAGTTCCTCTACATCTCCTCACTTAGTACAGCATACCAGTATGCTATAAAGATTGAGAAGAAATTCAAATAGAAGAAGCGAGACTTTGGATCCGCGAATCAAAAGCAAGGAAGAGGTGCTTCCCAAACCATAGTACAAAGGGACGGAAAGCATACGTAAAGACAACTCCGTCAAAGCCACAAGAAAAGAACAACACCGTAAATCCAAAGAAGGACACGGGAAAGTGGTGTGAGTTCCATAAGAGCTCCACTCACAACACAAGTGAGTGTCGGGCCAAGCAGTCGCTAGTGGCCGAGATGAGGGCTTCTGAGTCAGATGCATGCTCTGACTCCGAATCAGAACCTGAAAAGGGGAATGAAAAAGGGAAACAGATTATTGATGCAGAGCCCAACGCCACCGTTGCCACTACAAAGGTCCAGAAGGAGGAACCGGAAGATCCAGAGGAGGAGGAACGTCTCTTCCACTCCCAGATGTGGGTAAAGGGCTCCCCTGTACAGTTCATTGTCGACAATGGGAGCCAAAAGAACCTCATTTCAGCAGACACCGTGAAGCGGCTGGGCTTGCCGACCACAGCTCACCCACATCCATACACCATCGGGTGGCTTCACCAAGGACGAGATCTCCGCGTCAGCCAGCAGTGTCGCCTTCCCTATAGCATCAAGCCCTTCACGGATGAGGTATTATGTGATGTTGCTCCTATTGATGTTTCCGATGTATTATTAGGACAACCATACTTGTGGAAGCGTCATGCTGTGTATGAGTCTCGACCTCGTGCTGTTATTATTACTTTGGGAAATAAGTTGTACAGGATACCAGAGGTACCACCTCCTACGACTATCTCTTTGGTTACTGCAAAACAATGTAGTAAGCTCATTTCCCAAACCAGGAAATTCGTTTTTCTGATGATCCGCCCCCAGGGCAAGAAGAAGACTGTGGCCACGACCTCCAGACAGGGCCCCTCTGCATGACAACAACAAATGGATAAGGTCGTGGAGGAGTATGGGGACATCTTCACCTCACCCACAGGGGTTCCTCTGCACTGCCAGGTCAAGCACCCGATTGATCTGACCCCAGGTGCACCGCTACCCAATGGACCGATCTATCGACGCTCTGTTCTGGAAAATGATGAAATCGAGAGGCAGATTCAGGAGCTATTGCAGAAAGGTCACATCAGACCAAGTTCATCGCCCTGTGGGAGCCCGATCGTGTTGGTAGAGAAGAAGGATGGGACGTGGAGACTCTGTATTGAATATCAGGCGCTGAACAAGATCACTGTCCAGAATAGGTACCCAATCCCACGGATTGATGACCTTCTGGACCAACTCCAAGGTGAAAAATATTTTAGTAAGATCGACCTAAAGTATGGGTATCACCAGGTACCAATTGAACCCTCTGATGTGTGGAAGACTGCCTTCAAAGCTTAGGAAGGCCTTTTTGAATGGCTGGTCATGCCTTTCGGGTTGACGAATGCTCCCGCAACCTTCATGAGGATGATGGATGACATCTTGCGGCCATTCACCAACTCATTCATAGTAGTGTACTTGGATGACATTCTGATCTTCAGCAAGACTTGGGAAGAGCACCTTCATCACATCCGACAAGTCCTCCAAACACTGCGGCAACACAAGTTGTGTGCCAATTTGGAGAAGTGCACGTTTGGCATGACCCAGGTTCAATATCTGGGATACATTATTGATGAAAGGGGGGTGCATGTGGATCCAGCCAAGATCCAAGTCATTCGGGATTGGCCAGCCCCGACTACTATAACAGAGCTTCGCAACTTTCTGGGTCTTGCTAATTTCTACCATAGATTCGTGTTGGGATTCTCTCATATCACTTGGCCCTTGAGTCAAGTCACCAAAGGAGGAGCGAGAGAAAAATTCTTTTGGTCGGAACCTCAACAGAAAGCGTTCAAAGAATTGAAAAATCGCCTCTGTTCTGCCCCAGTGCTCACCTTACCAGACTTGCAGCAGCCATTTGAGATCGAGACAGATGCCTCTGACTATGCTATTGGGGCAGTTCTTACTCAACAGGGACATCCAGTGGCATATCACAGTGAGACATTGTCTGAGACAGTTCGCAAGTATCCCACCTATGACAAAGAAATGTATTCCATTGTCCAAGCCTGTCGACAATGGAAGCATTAAATTTTGGGGAAGGAAACAATCATCCAGACAGACCACCGGCCCCTACAGTTCATACAGACACAAGGGAAGTTGCAGAATGATCGCCATCAGAAGTGGTCCACATATCTGCAACAGTTTCATTTGAACATCAAGTACAAGAAGGGTAGCACCAATAATGTTGCAGACTACCTCAGCTGACCACCGATCGTGGCGCTCACCACCGTGCTCAACTCTTATGGGCACAAGACTTCTGATTGGCCGCTTCTCTATGAGAGTGACCCAGAATTTGGCCACACTTACAAGGCACTCTTGGGGGGCATGCAAGTTCCAAATTTTCACCTCCAAGATGCACTTTTATGTCACCTGGGACACCTTTGTGTTCCTTCAAGCGAGCGTGCCAAGATGATATGGGAAGCACACTACAGTCGAGTCGCTGGGCATTTCGGGGTCGAGAAAACAGTAGCAATACTACGTAAGTATTTCTATTGGCCGAACCTTCGAAAGGATGTCGAGAAGCACATCAGATCCTGCACTGCTTGTGCCATTGCCAAACCGACCATCAAGAAGCAAGGCCTATATACTCCACTACCTACCCCTAGTCGACCGTGGGAATCCATCTCCATGGATTACATGTCGGGCCTACCCTCTACTAAGAATGGAAATGACTGTGTTTTCGTGGTCGTTGACAGATTCTCGAAGATGGCCATTATGGCGGCCTGTAAGAAGAATATCACAACAGAAGCTACTGCTAAACTCTTCTTTGAACGAGTATGGGTGCACTTTGGGATCCCACAGTCTATCATATCAGATCGAGACAGCAGGTTCCTCAGCACATTTTGGTCCAGCCTCTGGTCAACGATGGACACAAAGCTCACCAAGTCCACAACTTTCCATCCCCAAACAGATGGCCAGACAGAGGTCGTCAACAGAATGATTATACACATTCTGCGCATGTACAATTCAAAGCATCCACGCACATGGGACGAGAGCCTTCCTTATGTACAACATAGTTATAACCGGGCTCTCCACAGTTCAATTGGCCATAGCCCCTTTCAGGTGGGCTTGGGATTCCAGCCACTATGTCCCATTGACGTAGCCATGCCATTTGCAGCTGCTCAGGCCGATTCAGCGCACGTCCAGTCTGAAGTTGAAAAAGCAAGTAGCTTCATCGAGCGCATTCAACACATCCGCCAACAGGTTCATGATATATTGGACAGAGCTAATGCGAAGTACAAGCAGCGCCATGATCAACACCGGGTGCCACACAACTTCCAGGTGGGCGATAAAGTATGGCTGCATTTGTAGAAGGAGCGCCTCACTGGACCTCACCGCAAGCTTCGCCCGCTCCGATACGGGCCGTACACCATCACCAAGGCCGTAGGGAACAATGCTTTCGAGCTTAGTATTCCACCATTCCTTGGTCTGCACCCAGTCTTCAATGTGGATCGCCTTCGTCCTTACTTCCCACCTCTACTGGACACTTCGGACATTGCAGAACAACTCACACCAACAGAGTTAAACCCAGACTGCATGGAACAGGCCACCACAGATTCTATCATGGACATGCAAATTAAGAACAATCGCCAACATAGGATCCAACTGTATCGGGTTGTCAAAGCTGGCCAACTCTTGCACCAAGGAAAGTGGTTCACCAGGGACCAAGTTCAACAGAAATTTCCTCATCTCATGGAGGAACTTAACGCAATGGGGACCATTGCTTCCTAAGGGGGGAGGAATGACCCAGGTGGATATTGGTGGCCACCCACCTATTCCACTTGGCCCCCCACCATTGTCTCTTTCAGTTTTTCAGTTTCGGCATAACTTACTATTTTTAGCAGTTTTTCGGGTCCTGAACTTCCGGAGCCGTTTTGAAACGACGTTTTTTGGGTATCAAAGCGCCAACAAATTTGATCATCAAATTCATCCCGAAAGCTGTAGTCCTCGGATAGAGCTTTCTAATGGTGTATCATGTGCGTCAAACGGAGATAGTATGCCAAAGTTACGTCCCTGGGAAGTTGAAACACCAATTTACCCAAACGGGGCCCATAGTTTTGGCGCTTCATCTCCTAGGGTTAGGTTTTTGGGATGTTGAGGGTTCTCTATTGTTTCTCAATAATAAATAGGCCCTCGAGCCTCATTGTAACTCAGTTCAGAGGCCTGTAGCCGCCACATCTCTTCTCAGAGATAGCTACCAGTGCCCTAGCTAGTTTTATTTCCATTATGTCTGTAAGCAAATTTCAGTTCGTTGATATTAATGAAATGAAGTGTTATTTCCGCTGCATCTCTGTATTTATGGTTATGTGTTTATTCTGTTGCGTTCCTGCATAAATCCGGATCATTTATGTATGAGAAGGGTGCTAGTTTCACAAACTTTTTTCACGGATCCCCTATACCCTCACAGTGCTTATGAAGAGATATAATGCTGCTACATATTCTAGTGTCACAGAGATGGGCCTTATATCATCATGATAAATTATGTCATGAAGTAGCATCCCTCAGTTTTACGCATAGGATGCCACTAAACTCTGATTCTTGATGATTCAAAAAGTTTTGTATGTCTTTGTATAGTTCAGATCACAAATATACATGTTCTACTTGTCATAGAGATGCTCAGACTTTTTACAAATGTAAATTATGTCATCAAGTGTAGCTTCAGACTTGGAATTGATCACAATCTTGGCTTTTATTCACAGTGATGATTTTGGTCCCTTCTATAGACTATGTACCTTAGTCTTTTGGTCCTGTAGCACATAGTAGATCACAAACTTTTGATTCATTTTGCACAAAGGTATAGAGATGTTTAGTCCTTTATGTCACATATAAGACTTGTTTTGCATGTCGTTAAGTTCATCATTTGTACATTTAAATGCCTCAGAGACGATCCAGATGGTTTTGGTTTCTTTTAACTTCAGATCACAATACACTTCTATCCTTCGTCTCACAGTGCCAAAAATTTGCATGGATTACGAAGATGATGGTCTTTTTAGATGTCAAATATAGATAGTCTCCCAAATGAGTCGAGCTACCTTATACAGTGTTAGATAGACTTTGTATCGTTTCATGTTGGTGTCATCATTTATGCCTTGAATATTAAAATATTTGTTGCTATAGTAAGCTTCAAATACCTCATAGAAGTGTCACAGAACCTTTTTGTATTGATCGAATAACAGTACTTCAGATATTCGTGTTTTCCCAAACAGACTTTCTTCAATCATTATGGCAATTTTGGACTTGTTCATACTCTCAGACTAGCCTTTGAACTCAGCAGTAATAGATGTGAGCTACAGTATTTTGGGTACTCAAACTATACAAATATCATGAATACACTAGGTATTTTTGATTCAGAAAGGAGCACACAGTCATGCTCAGATTTCCACTACTATTATCATTGAGCATAGTTTACATGTACCTCTTTTAACCTCCCCTGTTCTCCATTATTGCCTTCGAGTATGGTACTACTATATTGTAAGTTGTAACTTCTTGGGGCTTCTTCAAAAGATATGCTTACACTAAATTCAAACTTCTCCGTCCATACAGTTCTGCAACTTGGTCTTCACATTGATCTCACTAATTGGTCCTTCAAGCTTAGCTATAAGCCATAGATATGTCTTTGAGCTGCTTTCAGTTTCCTTTATCTTTCAATATCAAATTGGTCGGCTTCAAGAATTGAATTCGTCTTTCTGTTATGTATGAGAAGGGTGGTATTTTCACAAACTTGTGTCACAGATTCCCTATACCCTCACAGTCCTTATGAAGAGGTATAATGCTGCTAAATATTCTAGTGTCACAGAGATGGGCCTTATATCATCATAATAAATTATGTCACGAAGTAGCATCCCCTTAGGTTTTCGCACAAGATGCCACTAAACTCTGATTCTCGACGATTCAAAAATTTTTGTATGTCTTTGTATAGTTCAGATAAAAAATATACGTGTTCTACTTGTCATAGATATGCTCAAAATTTTCACAAATGTAAATTATGTCCTTAAGTGTAGCTTCAGACTTGGAATTGATCAGAATCTTGGCTTTTATTCATATTGATGATTTTGGTCCCTTCTATAGAATATGTACCTTAGTATTTTGGTCCTGTAGCATAGAATAGATCACAAAATTTTGATTTATTTTTCACAAATGTATAGAGATGCTCAGTCCTTTATGTCACATATAAGACTTGTTTTTCATGTCTTTAAGTTCATCATTTGTACATTTAAATGCCTCAGAGACGATCCACATGGTTTTGATTTATTTTAACTTTAGATCACAATACACTTCTATCCTTCGTCTCATAGTGCCATAGATTTGCATTGATTACAAAGATGATGGTCTTTTTAGATGTCAAAGATGGATAGTCTCCCAAATGAGTCGATCTACCTTATCTAGTGTTAGATAGACCTTGTATCATTTCATGTTGGTGTCATCATTGATGCCTTGAATCTTCAAATATTTTTTGCTATAGTAAGCTTCAGATACCTCATAGAAGTGTCAAAAAACCTCTTTGTATTGATCAAAAAATAGTACCTCAGATATTTGTTTTTTTCCCAAACAAACTTGCTTCAATCATTATGGAAATTTTATACTTGTTCATGCTCTTAGACTAGCCTTTGAACTCAGCAATAATATATTTCAGCTATAGTATTTTGGTTACTCAAACTATACAGTTATCATGAATACACTTGGTCTTTTTGATTCAGAAAGGAGCGCACATTCATGCTCAGATTGCCACTGAAAGTATTGTCACAGTAGGTTGTCTTCTTTTAACAGATTTCATATAAGCCATTTTCTTTTTCTTTGAGTACTTTGTAGATTATAAAGATAATGACTTGTATTCTTATCATAGGAGAAGGTGCCTCTGAAATTCACATTAGTATAGGAAAATTACTTCGTAAATCAACATAGAGACTCAAATATGTGTACCTATGTGAAATATTTTGTCGACAACAGAGATATGAATTTCATCCTTGATTTACAGAGATAATGCCATAGAGTGTTTTCATGTATTATAGGTCTCTTTTTCTAGCCCTTAAGTATTTCGGTCCTTTGTTTATTGATGAGCTCGGTTCACAGGAATATTGATGTCTTTCTTCAACATGAATCACAGAGGTATTGTGCCTCTTTCAATTCGTATTTTAAGGAAATGATGTCACAGAATTTGTATGATACTTTTCTTAAGGTGCCACAAGGATAAGCAAATAAGCCAACAAAATATTATCTTCAATCTTCCTTTCCTTCAACCTAGCTCTGATACCATGTTGAGAAATCAAGATTCTTGTATATTAGGGTAGATTTCTCTTAACTTGACAATTAATTGTGAATCTTTGTTGGCTTCTTGTTACTTATGTTATCTTCTTCCGAGATCCTCGAATGTACTATTTCACTGTGTATACATATTACTGTTTTGACCTTATTTTGTGCTTCGATTGTAAATACTTCACTATACATGTCTCTGACTTCTATTGACCATTTCTGTGAGACCTTATGTGATACCATCAAACTGAAATGGCATACTTCTCATCAAGCTGTGATGGCACCGAAACAGTGAGACCTTTCTCACTGTGGTAGCATGAAACAGTGATAGTTTTTTCACTGTGGTATTTCCAAATTGTACTATCATAATTATCATGTGATTGATTATACCAAGAATATAGTTGACCTGTGATTATAACACTCAAGAACTTCACTGTAATACGGATTATACTGATATATTTTTGTCACACCAAGCCTTAACTGTAAATACACCTTTATAACTCATTCTCCTCACTGCTGTGGTATTGAAATAATCTTATAAGAGTAGTACTGAATTGAGGAAAAGGTAATTTCAACACTGTGATTTCATTGAGACTGAGATGTTACCGATATCCTTCTTTTCATAGTGACAGAGATTGACCTTTGTTGTGAACTTGCAGCTAGCTTAATTATTGGATTGTCTTACTATGATTTGAGCCCTTTTGAGATAGGTCTTTTTAGAATGTTTCGAGTCCTTTCAAACTGCCTTTGATCATAACCATAGCTCTGAAACCATGTTGAGAATTTGTAGAGCTTGTGTGTAATACAAAATTCTCTTCTTAATAACTAATTGTGAGCTTGCTTATGTGTTCTTCTTTAACTTAGTTACTCCATCATAAAGTTAGTTATCAAAGTACTTAGTCAAAATGTTGAAACAGAATTATTTACACTCGTAACTGAATATCTTATAATGTAGTTAGGAAGGTAAATCTCTGATTTACCTTCCTCACTTACAACTCCTTTAAGATCAACATGTCTTATTACAATGTTGTCTTGACGTTGGCAAATTCCTTCAATAGATATATATGCACTGTATACTTTTGCATCTATCCGCAGTCCAGCTCCTGTAGCTTCCACAGATTATATTCCCGTACCTTTCAATTTACATTAGACTTCCATTTTAGATCCACATGCCTTAGATCCGCATTTGGTTACCCTTATTTCCATGCTATTTGCTTCAGACTTTACCTTGATATATCCGCACTGACTCAGACCCAAAATCTGCAATTTTTTTCTTCTCTTTTAATGTTGTATAATTTACCGTAATACTTGCTCATTTTTCCACGGTGTATTAACCTGAGTGTAATCCTCAAACCTTGTTCCTTTTGCACGTTATATAACCTCAGTGTCATCCGCAGATATGTTCTCTTAAACACAGCATATGTAGGGTATATATAGTAGTTCTAGCTAAGTAATTAATTCGACCTTATAGCCATTAAGTAGGCCGACTTTAACACTTGTTTGTAGGCTGACTTCATAGGCATATCTTCAACTTTTGTAAGCCATTTTTCTGCAACGTCTTGGAGGGTATTCTTCACACCTTTTACATGACTCTTAATTACACTAATATACCTAATAGACATCAAGAAGAAGTCTATAGACCTACACTAAGAATCTTGCTCATGAAACCCATGAAGCAAGTAAACCAAAAATTCATTTTATTATTATTGACTTCATCTTTACATAATTACATAATTACATAGTCATAATGAAGACCTACCTAGTTACACTCTTCAACACTTATGAGTGAAAGTTGTAACTGAATATGCGCGGAGTTACAAAGGATTTTATGATGAGAGGGACATAATTTTTAGCATTTCGGGTTACCTTGAAAATGTTTACACCACGTTTAGGCCTTGTGGGTGCTTCATGAGATGTGGGGTGCATAGTGAATGGTTGGCCCATGCTCTTCCATGATGGACTTGGACATTGGAGGTGGTTTACCATTTTCTTCTAGACCTTGTTTGGATGTTTGAAAGACATTCTTCCTCGAAGTGTTGGATTAATATGGAGCTTGGTGACTTCATGTTGTTGATGCATCAAGGGATTTTGTGTGTGTGGAGTAGAATTGGGTATTTCGCCATGACAAAAACATCCCGAAATTAGCATGAGCACACAAAATCCCTTAACATGTGAACTCTTGGGTTGAGGGAGTGGATATGTAGGTGTGGGAGTCCTTAAGGTGACACATCACCTTGGATATGCATTGTCCTTAAGGAGACACATGACCTAGGAGATGTATTTTAGCTTAGGAGATGCATTTTAGATGGTTTGATGCTCTCATACAACCTTTATCAAGTTACATCCACCCTCACTAGAAAAAAAAAACAGAATTTTGCTTGCCATGACTATCTTTCTTTGTCATTGTTGACTTAAGAAAGTGTTTTAGCTAGGAAACTAGTTTCAAGGTTATTGCATAACTTGTCATATAAGTTGAACAGAAGTTATATCCAAAATGTTAACTTGTAAACTACTTAGCTGGTTTTAGGCTTTCCATTTAAAATCTACTTCAATTTTAACTTTGAACGAGTTTTTCCATAGACTTGAATATTAAGATATTTTGTTGTAAGGATTAAAAATTAACCCGTAAGGCCTCTCAGTTATTCATTTATTTTATCTGAATAGAAAATTTACTATTAAATTAGAACCACTCGGCACAAATACGTCATAGATCAAGATCATACTTTGTAGAGTGTCGTAGAATAAAAATAGGAGCAAGGACATTGAATTCTTTCAGTTTTCCTAGTTCTTATTCCTTTGGTGTCTCTTTGCACCTTTAGGGGCAATTGCTAGTTTAAATTCTAATTCTTTAAAGGGTGCTAGCTCAATGGAAGAGCACCTTCTTTACAAGCAGGAGGTTGGTTGTTTGATTCCATCATGCCCTGATATTCATATATAGGGAATGACGAAGATCATTTTTTGGTGACGGATGCTCTTTTGACCATCACTAATGAGCTTATGGTGACATTTTTCGACCCTCACCAAAATATGAAATGGTGACGGTCAACGAACGCCACTATATATATGCATCAATAGTGACGACCATTAAAGGTCCGTCACCATAAATCGTTGTTGTTGATATAAAATGGTGAGGATCACTGTTTGTCATTATAGTCATTATTCGTGATGGACCTTGATATCACCAATGAGTTTATGGTGACGGTCAAGGAACGTCGCCATATATATGCACCAGTAGTGACGGCCATGAAAGGTCCATCACAAAAAATCGTTGCTGTTCATATGAAATGGTGACTATCACTATCCGCCATTATAATAAATATTCGTGATGGACCTTGAATGTCACCACAACAGATAATTTCAGTGACGCCACCTTTGGTGACATTCAGTTTTTTGGTGACGGAGGCTATTGTCTGTCACCATTGCTCATATGAAATGGTGACAGTCACTATCCGTCACTATAAATCATTATTGGTGACGGACCTTGAATGTCACCACAAAACTTATACTTTCGGCGACGCCACCTTTGGTGACGTTCAAATTTTTGGTGACGGAGGCTATTGTCTGTCACCAATGCTCATATGAAATGGTGACGATCACTATTCATCACTATAAATCATTATTGGTGATGAACCTTGAATGTCACCACAACACCTATACTTTCGGTGACACCACCTTTGGTGATGTTCAGTTTTTGGTGACGAAGACTCTTTTGACCCTCACCAATGAGCTTATGGTGACCATTTTCGCCCCTCACCAATGTGATTTTTTCTTGTAGTGATAACTATGTATTGGCGCTATATCTTGAGCCTTTTGATGCATCATTTCCTTTCCCAACACAACCATCTTCAATTGGTAATGGAGTTCAATTTTTGAACTGACATTTGTCTTGAAGACTATTTCAGGATAAATAAATCATGCAACCAATGTTGGATTTCCTTCGAGCACACAAATACCACATCCATGCCAATTTTATTTCCTTGTTTAATATATTGCATCCTCATGTTTGATAGTTAATTCATTATTCTTATATTCACAATAAATATCTATCAAATAATAGGTAAGGATGGCCTCATTGTTTTAGAGATATATAATATAAATTTGATTAAAACTTCACAGGACTATTTTGATTCTCATCTTTGTATTTCACATATTTATAGAAAACTATGTATTCAAATAAAAACTCAGCACAAATAAAACTAAAATAGAGAAGCCTAATTATGAATATGTTTCTCTCTCCACTACCTTCCAACGATGTTATTTTTCTCAATTATACTTAAATTTCACTGATAATAACATGGATTTATATGTTTCTTTTCACACCAAATTGACACAAAGTTAAAAATACAAATACCCCATTAAATATTACTTAAATATGATTCGAATAATCTCACCTTTAGCCTAAGCACATGGGAGAGTAATTTCTAAGGTGTGAAGTTTTCTTAGAGGCAATGTTTTTTTTTTTTTTGGTTACAAAAGGCTTTTCTCTTGGTTTTATGTGACTTTAAATTTATCATATGTAGAATGTTGATAAATGGGAAAGAATAATGTGTGACATTTATATTCTAGAAATTGATTTTGAATGAAAGGATACAAAGTTTATCCAAGCTACAATTCACTTTGGTAAAGGTAGAGGAACATCTTAAAATATTGCCTAAGAATACACCATATACAGAGTTTGAACTTAATTAATGTATGGATTTTTATTTTCCATATATGTTATTTTTTCTACGCAATATATCACAAAAAGAGAAATATCGATATTGTAAAAATTGTCTCAAGACCTAATGGAGGTTGACTTCTGCTATGGGGACTACTTGACTAATACTTTCTCATGACAGGAGGGATTTAAACTTGAATTAATAAGTTCTTGAAACAAACTAGATTCAAAGTGTATAGATAAAAAATATAAAAAAAAAATTCCAACTCCTTCATTTTATTTTTACTTGACTCTTGTGTGGAAAGGTTACAAGAAATGTGACTGGAAAAAGGATGGGGAGAAAATGCAAAGCATGTCTTGGATATGATTCATTTGATGTTGGATATCCTTCAGGAACTTGAGCCGTCAACTTTAGAAATGTTTCTAGCTAAGATTCCTATGGTTTCTAACATTGTGATTCTTTCTCCTCATGGATATTTTGGGCAAGAAAATATTTTAGGAATTCCAAAAAATACATGGGTGGAAAACTAATTTTTTTATTTTATAATAGCAATGTTCATTCCATGATATCCTCTCTTTATTTTTCGATTGTATTTTGAACGTTTCTTTTGATTTTTTTTTGTTTTAACTATGAAAATGAAATAATTGGTATCATGTCCATTTAGACAATAAACAAAGCTTGAATATGAAATTAGTATTACACAATATTGATTGAAATCCTTTTAGTTGTTTTGTGTTAGAATATTTTCATGACTATTAGAAAAGCTTACTTTCATGTTGGTATTTGAGAACATGTTGTTTATATACTTGACCAAGTTCATGTGTTAGAGAATGAAGAATACATTGGGCATGGAGTCACCCTAAGATGGTTATCTCAGTGAATAAGTAGGATAATGAAGGATCCCTGAAACAAGAGTAAGAAATATTGTTTTATGTTGTTTTTTAATAAATTTCAATGTATAAGGGTTGGTAGAAGAGCAATGAATTTGATGGCAACTAAAGCACTTGACAGAGGGTGAGTTTTAGATTTATAAATGAGGAGTAACCACAAAAATGTTCAATAATCCAAGAAAAATCATTTGAAATTAATTTTTCAATTCATTTATACTCAATTGAACATGAATAATTAACATTCAAATGTATAAATTACACAAGGAAGAGAAACAATGATAAGAGATCACATCACCATAAATTTTGACACTTGAATGCCTGTAACATAGAGTCTTTTGCCTTCATTCATTCACTAAAAATTCAATTAAAATTTGTACAACACCAAAGTTTCTTCCCCTTACACACTAATCAAACCTTTTCTTATGAAATGTACTAAAATATATACAATAAAAAACTCATTTTATCAAGGGATCGAAGTCCATCAAATATTAGTTACAATATTAAATTAGATTGTTGAACTATGACTATTATCTTAAAACTATGATCTAATCATTGACTAAGATCTCGGTACAAGCATATTACACAATAGGTGGGAAGAATATTGATCTTCACATCCATGAACTAGAAGATTTGTTGGCACTCAAAATAGGTTGGAATTTTTGAGTTGGGTGATCTCAGACTCATTTATGGTTTGTGCAACAAATGTAGATTTTATCTTCATACATCATCAAAGTATTTAATTTTCACAACAATGCATAACTACATCATCTTAAGGCTCTAACACATGTGTCATAAGGATCAAAACAGTTTTGGAAGCATGCTATTTTAATTTTCAAGTAAAAAATGTTGATTGCTCAAATGCACAACAAGTATGTTTGGAAGCGCAACACTTGGTGCTACGCAACGTCTTAAATTTCAAGAAATGTAGAAATGCAACACAAAAGCACAATAATTGATTCTTTATATGCTTCCAGTCAGCTCATGAGCTTGCTGATGGCTCCAACATGCATAAAAACACCTGCATATGTATTTTTTCCTGCTTTGAAGATTCCCTTTACCGCAAAAACCCTTCAACTTTGACATTTTACTAGAAGTGGAATGACTGAACTTTTTTTAATATCTCCTAAATGGTAAATCAATTTAAGCTTATTTTTTGTGAGAATTTTAATATCATTATAGTCCTTCTCCACAAAAAATGTGCTTTAAATCTGACTTAGGAATTTTGAGAAAATCTGAAAATGGTTATAGATGACAGTGGTTTGTTTCTCAGAAACCGTGTAATGTTTTGACATGAAATTAAGTGGTTTTATTCATATCCAATCCATAAATTTATTATAGAAATTTAATGTAAAATAGGTATAGGGATGAAGATATATTGTGAAACTACAGTGATGGTGTGAAAGCACAGCACTCCAAGCTTATACTATCTCTAACCCATTATCTGACATGTTGAGGATACTGGGTTGACATAGAATGACCCACTCAACGTTTTAAACATGCGAGAATACTCCTACTCCAAATGCAATCCTTTAAACCCAAAACCTTCTTCTTGCACCAAAATCGCAACACGGTTGCATGATGCTCATCCGTCCTTATGACTTGACCAAACATTGAGCTTCTCATTGAGAAAAATTACTTGGAGATGATATTAATATTCATAATAACCTATTTATATTTTAATTCATTTAAAAAATTACAAAACCATAATTCCGTAATAAAAATTGGTTTCCTTGGTAAAAGAGTAGAACCCCAAAGTTCTTATGCTTCTGGTAATCCTCTCAACTTTTGAAAGTATTCAGTAGGTGGAAAATGACTCTCAAAACATTGTAAATATGTCAGAATGCTTCTACTCCAACCACAAACCTCCACTATTCAAAATTACTTCTCACAACAATAGTGCAACACCTCCCTTGCCTCCTTTACACAACAAACAAGAATGACCTCACATCGAGCTTCTAATGTAAGAAATGGAGAGGTGGTAGACATTACGTGAAAAAAACCATGCAATTAACCATCCCAAAATGGTTGAGGGAGAACTTGATGGGTAATGATGGGAGTTAACTACAATTTTAAATTTAAAATCAAATCACAACACTTAGAAAAATGCAACATCTTCCTCTTAACCATCTTACCATTGTTGATGTCATCACTAATCAAGATATGACATTTTAACTAACTCAAGGAACCTAAAAATTTGTGCCCATGATTACAAGGCATAGCAACATAATATTATTCAATATTTCTTGATTTAAATTTATCTATAGACCTAGATAACTTGACCTCTCAAGACATTAATGAGTATTTTAACGACCCTTGACACACGTTGACATGATTAAAATGAATAATGAAAATTGTATTATATAATAAGATAAATGGCTTCATTATTGGCGATATGTTGTAATATAATGTCCTTGATGGCACCCTACTTGATGAGTTTCCTTTTGATAGTAACATATTTGTTAAAGATGTAAAATTGATGTATCTACAAGTCAGTTTAGATGTGACAGAGAAAGGAATTCCAGTGAGTGACAATGGAACGATGACGGTGAAATTTCAAGATTTATATGCAGGTTTTATGAAGGGAACCCACTTATACTCACAGGTTTTATGAAGGGAACCGAGTATACACCCAGAATTAGTGCATACACATTTTTGGTAAAGAAAAGTCGTGTATACACATAGGTACAAAGAAGCAAAGTCATGTATGTGTTGGCGCACTAATTTTAACCATACCGGGTGTCTTTACCGTTGTATTAACCCACAATTTTGAGCGCAGTAATGGCTATTTGATCCCGTCCAAGAATACCACCAACACTTGTGTGGTATTTTGCCTCATGGTATTGAATAAGGCTCAAACTATATAAGGAGGAGAATATCATATTGCAAGGGGGGGTATAGGTATAATAATTGAATGAATACTTTAGTCTGAAGTATATCTGCATGGATTGGGCCATATTTAATAGATAGATTGTTGGGAAAAATACTGAGAGGGGGGGGGGGTGAATCAGTATTTAGGACTTACTCAACAATTTTCGCTTTTCAATTCACTAAAACCCATACGCTACTTTGCTGAAGCGAACTAGCGTATACACACGGATTTCCTTCATAAAAATCGTGTATGAACAGAGATCTAATTATGCAGATAATTCTTAACTTAGTTCTTTGCAATATTCATTCATCTGATAACAGTAAGCATGTGCAGTAATAACATAATAAACCATCACACATAAGCATCACACATGAACACCAGGATTTTAGGTGGAAACCCAAGTCAGAGAAAACCATCGTCGTTAGTCATTTCTACCTTCAATATTTTATTATAGAGAAAAAATATTACAACAAAATAAGCCAAGGCAGCCTCATACCAAGACGTAGGCACCCACCTCGCGCTCATTTACCAAATTTCTCCCGGAAGGGAGCTAACACCTCGTTTCCCTGCGACCAGCCACCGAAGGGAGCTTCGACCCCCTGATCTCATTTACCAACCTCACCTGGAAGGGAGCTCCGACCCCCTGATTTCGTTTACCAGCCTCACCTGGAAGGAAGCTACAACCCCCTGCTCTCGTTTACCAGCCTCACCTGGAAGGGAGCTCCGAACCCCTGATCTCGTTTACCAGCCTCACCTGGAAGGGAGCTCCGACCCCTTGATCTTGTTTACCAGCCTCACCTGGAAGGGAGCTACAACCCCCTGACTGAAGGCTACAACCCTCAGAACCACCATGGACCACGCTTCATCAATTTTCACACTGGATCCAAAGCTTCCTTTAGAACACAACTTGCAGGCCTCGTTTCATCATATTTTTAGACTGGACCCACTCCATACTTTTAAGCTCAAACACACATCATCAACATATACTTGTCAATTCAGATAACCTAGACAGATAGCAGTAACACAGCAGAACAGATCAGACATTTCATACTCATACTTCAGCAAACCCTAGTTTTACATACGCGCTTTCCTTTCACTGATACCGCGTATATACGCACCTTAGATCATACAAAACCGTGTATACCTCTGTGAAAATTACAGAGCTAATTTTACTTCCCATACGCGCTTTCTCTTCAGCAAACCCGCGTATATACGCGCTTACTCTGCGATGAACTACTGTATAGTTCTTCAGACATTTAGGTCATTGAAATTCTTCAGAACAGATACATCACACGGATTTTACCCTTTACTTCAGACAGATGTTCGCCTCATCTCAGATCTAATCATTCCATAAACAGATATAGCAAATACAAATACATTTCAGATCTAGATTCCCTTCTTCATCATTTTCTTCATAGGTGCTTCATGCATTCAGATCTATCATTCAACTGTAACCCTTTCCATTCAGATATACTTCAGAGAGAAGCATTCATTCAAGCTCATACATCTTGCTCCCACCTCCCTCATTTGCACAATGAATTTCTTCTCCTTATATAGGTTTACCCTTTTTCAATACCATGAGCCAAAACCACATCACTTCCGATGGTATTCCTGGACGGGGTCATATGAACGAATCATTACTCAATACAATGGGTCAATACCATGGTGGTTACCCCTGGTTTTGTACTTTATGAGCGCTTTTGCCCATACGCGACTTGTCACGTTATTTCCCGCGTGCATACGCGACTTCTCCTAGACAATTCCGCGTATGCCTTGAGACATACTCTTTTCATCATAGACCTAGCACATACTGAATTCCTTTCTTCATTACCTTCTATACTCACTGTCGATACATCAGATTTACATCATTTAACAAGATCATCAAGACATATTCCATCAAGCACAAATTCATCAAGTAGGTTGCCATCATCTTCATCAAGTGGGTTTCCATTCAAGGACAACACTCTATCAAGTGGGTTGCCATCAAGGACAACACTCTGATCATATTTCCAACAATCTCCCCCTTTGGACTTGATGGCAACCATGATGGTGTTTGATCATCACAACATATAGATACATTAAGAGTTCAATGACACCATGTCACTCTTGACACCACTCTTTCTCTTTATTCAAACACCATGTCACTCTCCCCCTTTGACATCAAGGGCAAAGGGCGGACCAAAACCAACACAAGGTTTTTCTCCTCTTGTAGAAGGAAGCGCTCTGCAGATCTGATGTTTACTGAAGTGACCAAGCTCCCCCTGAGCTCATGCTGAATCTTCAAACATATTTTTCAATGAAGTACATGACTCTATGACCTTCTTATCACCAAAGACTCATACTTACATCAAAGATCCAACCAAGTGGATTTACATATGAGACTCAAGTACCCAACCAAGTGGGTTTACACATTTTGACTCAGCTACCCAACCAAGTGGGTTTACATATTTTGACTAAA
Organism: Pinus albicaulis; assembly: GCA_034641835.2. NCBI lineage: Eukaryota > Viridiplantae > Streptophyta > Pinopsida > Pinales > Pinaceae > Pinus > Pinus albicaulis. The sequence goes on from CM076582.1 coordinate 1,454,654,372, forward strand.
CTACCCAACAAAGTGGGTTTACAGAATGAAAAAGTCCTTACATGACTAAATATTACAATTTTACATCATAGGTATCAACATGACCTTTTCATCAAATTACAAATATGACTTTTCATGACCAATACCAGAAAGACCTCAAGAGAGATCATATATCAGAACCATCATAATGCCAACAATGCATTATACTCAGCAAGGCTAGGGCTCCCCCTGAGAATGTGCATCCGAACATCCTTTCCATATGACCAAGGCTCCTCCTTAGCTTGTGTAACCTGAACAACTTCAACAGCAAGTCATCGGCAACAATCTCTGCATGATCTGTCCTTATCTTTGAATTATAAGACTTTCATCTCAACAACGAATACTCTTCATCAAAAAGCAAACAGGACTCATCCATAATCTTCAACATAAGAAACCATGTATCATTTCATTAGCATGAGTATAACCAGAATAATGCTAACAGTACAATCATTAGCAGTCAGATTGATGCTCCCCCTGAACCTCTGCTCCTGATCTTCAGATTTCATCCCAATTCTCTTATCATTAATGAATACGCTACTGTGTCTGCTGAAACTCGCGTGTATACGCGACTTTTGTTCATCTAACCCGCGTATGGAAAGTGAAGCATAGAAATTTTCACATTCCTTCATCTCCCCCTGAATTTTTCCTTCCTGTACCTGTCTTCTTCATATCAGATGCTCTGTCAGAAATACATATAACCAGAATAATCAAATCAACCATGAGAATCATCATACATCTCTCCTCTTGTGACGATACATTACAAGTCCCTATAATGTTTCTCACATTACTCCTGCAGTCATTAAGAGAAGTAAGCTTCAGAAGCGGATGACTGCAGTAGGTTCAATATTCCCTACGTTTCTTACCGGTCCTCCTTCCTATTCCAGCTTTGCTTGAAATTTCTAATTGTGTGCTGAAAATTAACCAATTTCTCAGATCTGTTCATCCTGCATTCTTTTTCCACATGTCCATACTTGTTACAAGCATAACATCTTATATGACCAGAGAAGTAAGCATAAGGATCATAGTGTGTTTCTCTGTTCTTCCTTCTATTGCAATCAGCTTCTTTATGACCATACTTGTTGCATGAAAAACAATATCCTTTGAAGAAAGCAGAGTACCTTTCTGTGTAGAATATGTTTGTATGTGCCTGAAACATTATGCTTCTGCAATTGGCTGCAACATGCCCATAATTATGACATTTAAAGCATTCAACATTATTGATACTTCTATAGTTTGGAGCAAAAGATTTCTTTTGAGAATTCATAATTGTTGGTTGCCCTTTTGTCTCTTTCACCACTTCAGGTTTTGCTTTGACATCCTTTGAATCTTTAGCACTTCCTTGTGAACTAGATTCTCCTTTAACTGTTTCATGAAAACCCAGACCAATTTTGATAGAAGGAGACCTTTGACTACTAAGAATATTATCCAGAATCTTAGTACTATCTTGAAACCTCAAAAGTTTATCCTTTTCTTCTAATTTACCTTTGAGAATGTTTACCTCAACTTCCAATCTTTGGCATTGCTTCTTCATACTTTCTTCAACCCTTCTTCCTTCTTCTACTTGATCATTCAAATTTAGGATCTCTTCTTTCAAACCATTCTCTTGTTCTTCAAATGTTTGAAGTAGATCTTCATTCTTCTTATTTGACTTTTCCAGATCTGCTTTCAAGGAGATGATTTCTGCTTCAAGACCTTCCTTTTCAAATGATAATAGAGGTTCCTCAATCTTCTTATTTGATGCTTCGAAATCTGCTTTCAGAGAGATTATTTATGCTTCAAGTTTTTCACCTTGATTGGTTGCAAGAGCGTACAACCCTTGATACTTGTCTATCTGTCCCTTCATTGTTTCTATCTGTTCATTCATTTTAGAGATCACATCTTTGTAGATAGATTCCTTCCTTTTGAATTGATCCCAATAAGTACTTTCATCATTGATCTTGAGATTTTCTTCTAGACTTATACTGTTATTTTCACTATCTTCATCATTACATGCACAAGAAAGTGGATTACAAGAACAACAATCGATACCTGTTTCATCTTCTTCATTTTCTGCTGCACATATTTTCTGAGATTTCTCCTTTCTTTGAGTAGCCTTCTTCTTTTTCTTCTTTTCCATGTGCACTTTCAGATCTTGGTCAGAATCTTCTTCATCTTCACTTGATGTATCATCTTCATTTGCATAATAACTCTTTCCCTTTGCAGATTGTTTCTCTTTATCATGATTTTCTCTATAAGGACATTTAGCAGCATAATGACCAACTCTTCCACAACCAAAACATTTGAAGGGGAGCTTACCTTTGAATCTTCCAGTTCCGAGTTGGATTTTTCTCACAAAATTTGCTTCTTCTTCTTCTGATATATAATTTGATTCCTTGACATCTTTCTTTTCTTTTCCTTTTGCACATGCCTTAAAAGCAGCTTCTTTAATTTCAGAGGGACCTTGTTGTCTCATTTCATAAGAAGTTAGGATACCATGCAATTGAACAATAGTAAGAGTTTGCAAATCTTTCCTTTCTTCAATAGCTGCTACTTTTGACTCAAATTTTGAAGTCAAAGATCTTAAGAATTTTTCAACCAGAGTAGTATCAGTTATGGTTTCACCCAAACTTCTCATACAATTCACAATATCATCCAGACGTAAAAATAAACTGGCAATACTCTCATTACTATACATCTTCAAATTTTCATATTCAATTCTGAGAGTTTGATGTTTTGCACTTTTTACCTTTGTATCTCCTTCATAGCTCAGAATGATTTTGTCCCATATTTCTTTTGCTGAATTTAGCTGCATCACTTTAGATAATTCTGATTCAGACATGCTTCCTAATAGGACATTGACTTCTTTGGCATTGATTTCATATTTCTTCCTTTCTGCTGCATCAGTAGGAATACTAGCCGGATACTGATAACCTTCTTCCACGATTGCCCATACTTCTGCACCAAGACTTTGCAGATATGATTTTGTTCGTACCTTCCAGAATATCATATTGCTTCCATTGAATAGAGGTGGCTTTATAGACATTACTCCTTCAAGACTTCCCATTGCGACGGATCTCCTTCAAGCGATCAAGCTTCTGCAAAAGAACCTACTATGATACCAATTTTTGGGAAAAATACTGAGAGGGGGGGGTGAATCAGTATTTAGGGCATACTCAGAAATTTTTAATTTTTCACTCTCTAAAACCCATACGCTACATTTTTGAACCAAACTAGCGTATACACGCGGATATCCTTCATAAAACTCGCGTATACACAAAGATCTAATTATGCCATTAATTCTTCACTTATATCATTCCATCATTCATTCATTAGATGTTCAATAAACAGTAAAAATGTGCAGTAAGAACAGAATAAACCATCACACATAAGCATCACACATGAACACCAGGATTTTAGGTGGAAACCCAAGTCGGGAGAAAACCACCTCTGTAGTTGCTCAGCGTTCAATATTTTATTATAGAGAAAACATCTTACAACAAATGTGCTGGTGCAGCCTCCTACCAGCACGCAGGCACCCACCTGCGCTCGTTTACCAGCCTCTCCTAGAAGGGAGCTATGACCCCCTGCTCTCGTTTACCAGCCTCACCTGGAAGGGAGCTCCGACCCCCTAATCTCATTTACCAGCCTCACCTGGAAGGGAGCTCCGACCCCCTGATCTCGTTTACCAGCCTCACCTGGAAGGGAGATACAAACCCCTGCTCTCGTTTACCAGCCTCACCTAGAAGGGAGCTCCGACCCCCTGATCTCGTTTACCAGCCTCACCTGGAAGGGAGCTTCGACCCCCTGATCTCGTTTACCAGCCTCACCTGGAAGGGAGCTACAACCCCCTGACTGAAGGCTACAACCCTCAGCACCACCATGGACCATGTTTCATCAATTTTCACACTGGATCCAAAGATTCCTTTAGAACACAACTTGCAGGCCTCGTTTCATCATATTTTTAGACTGGACCCACTCCATACTTTTAAGCTCAAACATACATCATAAACAGATACTTGTCAATTTAGATAACCCTGACAGATAGCAGTAACACAACAGAACATATCAAACATTTCATACTCATACTTCAGCAAACCCTAGTTTTTCATACGCGCTTTCCTTTAACTGATACCACGTATATACGCGCCTTAGATCATACAAACCCGCGTATACCTCTGTGAAAATTACAGAGCTAATTTTACTTCCCTTACGCACTTTCTCTTTAGCAAACCCGCATATATAAGCGCTTACTCTACGGCGAACTAGTGTATATTTCTTCAGACATTTAGGTCATTGAAATTCGTCAGAACAGATACATCACACAGATTTTACCCTTTACTTCAGACAGATGTTCGCCTCATTTCAGATCTAATCATTCCATAAACAGATGTAGCAAATATAAATACATTTCAGATCTAGATTCCCTTCTTCATCATTTTCTTCATAGGTGCTTCATGCATTCAGATCTATCATTCAACTGTAACCCTTTCCATTTAGATATACTTCATAGAGAAGCATTCATTCAAGCTCAGACTTCTTGCTTCCACCTCCCTCATTTGCACAATGAATTTCTTCTCCTTATATAGGTTTACCCTTTTTCAATACCATGAGCCAAAACCACATCACTTCCGATGGTATTCCTGGATGGGGTCATATAGATGAATCATTACTCAATACAATGGTTCAATACCATGGTGGTTACCCCTGGTTTTGTACTTTATGAGCGCTTTTTCTCATACGCGACTTGTCACATTATTTCCCGCGTGCATATGCAACTTCTCCTAGACAATTTCGCGTATGCCTTGAGACATACTCTTTGCATCATAGATCTAGCACATACTAAATTCATTTCTTCATTACCTTCTGTACTCACTGTAGATACATCAGATTTACATCATCTAACAAGATCATCAAGACATATTCCATCAAGCACAACTTCATCAAGTAGGTTGCCATCATCTTCATCAAGTGGGTTTCCATTCAAGGACAACACTCTATCAAGTGGGTTGCCATCAAGGACAACACTCTGATCATATTGCCAACATAGATATGATATTTTTATGTACTCATGAATACAATAATGGATTAGTATCTCTAGAGATAAAACGAATATGTATTTGCAATATCTATTTATGAGTTGTTTAGATCTGCGGTCTGGAGCATAATTTTTGAACTAAATGATATGATCTGATAAATTTTTATGCTTTAAAGTGTTAAACGGTACTATAATATTTAAAATTGTATACACTAGTTCATCACGATGAAAGCACATATAAACACGGGTTCGTTTCAGAAAAAAACGTGTATAGAAGTTGGGGTTTTTCTGAAGATTTCTGAAGAAAGTGTCTGATCATTTCTGCTATGTTTCTGTTGTCTGTCAATGATTTCTTCATATAGATCTATACTATTTGAATATTTTTTATACTGCTAATTGATTATTTATAAAGATGATCAGTGTCTAGTTGATTGAGAATGATGGATGCTACAAACTAAATAAGGGTTCTCTAAATCTGGCAGAGTGTGCTTGAATGTTCTTAATATGTCCGGAGTTGTTCCAAATCTCTAATTTCAATTTATAAATATCTATACGCATTTCTCTCCACAGAAAATCATGTATACACGCATCTTACGTTAAGTTAAGTAGCGTATACAATTTATTGTATGAATGATCACGGTTGAAGTTGATTCTATGTGTTAATACAAAAGTATGGGTTTAATGATATTGTGATCTAGTTACAGTGATCTCACTGCTCTTTTTGAAGATTGGTTTATGGCTATTAATATTTTTCTACAAATGATGTTATGTTGAAGCTATTTGATCCAGTGTGAAAATTTATGAAACATGGTCTGTACCGGTTCTGATGGCAAAATCCTTTAGTGTGGAAGTCGAGGCTTTCTTCCTATAGACACTGGAAATCAGTTCAGGGGGTTGAATCTCCCTTCTAGTAGTCGGTGGTAAAAACGATCAAGGGGTTGGAGCTCGCTTCCACTAGTAGCTGGAAAATGAGAGAAGGTTGCAGCCTTTTGCAGGAGGGTGCTTATGTACTGGTATGAGTCTGCATTAGTACAATATTGTATGAAATTTTCCATATAATAAATATTGAAGATAGAGACAACAACAGTGGTGGTTTTCTCCCAACTTGGGTTTCCACCTTAAAATATTGGCATTCATGTGTGATGTATTTTTTGTGATGATTTAATCTATTATTACTGCACATATCTTCTGCTTAAATTTCTGATGCATACTGATAATTTTGGCTAAGTAATGTTTCTAAAGATTTATTTGAACACTAAATTTATCTGGTTATATGCATGTTTCCTTTATAAAAGCTGCATGCATATGTGAGCAAGAATAGTTAGAGTCATGTATTCAAATCAGTAAAATAAAAGGAAAATATTGTGATTATTGTAAATACTGATTCACCGCCCCCCGCCCCCGCAACCCCCCCCCCCCCACCTTAGTATTTTTCCCAACAATTGGTATCAGATAAGGTCCTTCTGAAGAAGCTTAATCATTGGAAGGAATATCATCCTAGATTAGAAATCAATATGGAACTGCATCTATCAGACCACCGCCCTTCAATGGAAACTATTTAATCTTCTAGAAGACCAGAACAAGTTCGTATTGCCAGTCTCTTGGAGCAGAAGTTTGGGAAACAGTTAAAGACAATTACCAATATCCAGCTACATTTCCAACAAATCCAGCAACAAGTAAGAACTATGAGAACAATGTAAAAGTTGTCAATGCATTATTGGGAAGTTTGACTGAATCAAAATTTGTCAAAGTTATGTAGTTAAATGCAACCAAGGAGATATGGGAAAAATTCATTCTAAGCTATTGAATGTGATGCCAAGGTAAAAAGTGCTAAACTCCAATCTCTCAGAATGCATAGTGATGAAATTATTTCTAGTTTATTTTTACATATAGATGATATCACAAATCATATGAGAAATATAGGTGAAGACATTAGAGACACAACTCTGGTAGAGAAAATATTAAGATCTCTCGCTCCTAAATTCAAGTCAAAAGTATTTTCTATTGAAGAGAAGGAGGATCTACAGAACCTTACTGTTGTTTAGTTTTATGGGATCGTTACTGCTTTTGGAATGAGAAAAGGAGGTCAGTCTTAAGTCAAAGAAGTTTCTTTTAGAGCTACTGCAAAAGTAAAGGACAAGGAAGAAAAAAATAATTAGGGTATGTATCAAAAGACGGTGAGGTAAATTTTGTAAAGAAACTTCAACTTGGCACTAGAAGGTTCAGAGGTAAGCTTCCTTTCAAATATTTTTCTTGTGGAAGAGTGGGCCATTATGCTGGTAAATGTCCTGATAAAGATAATCATGATAAGGGAAAGGAATTAGCAAAAGAAAATTGGAGACATTTTGTCAATAGAAAAACTTACTATACTCATGAAGATAGTAATGTCTTGTTAAATAGTGAAGGAGAATCTCATCAAAATATTAGACTTCTCATGGAATTTGGAAAGGACACTAGTGAGGCTAAATATACTTTTATGCGTTCTTTAGAAGAAAATCATTTTCTTGAAGAAATCACTAAACTCAAAATACTCTTGGAAGAAAAAAAAATAGCCATATATACTCTAAAGAATCAACTCATAGAAAAGGAGAAGTAGAATGAGAAATTATAATGTGAATTAGTAAGTTAATAAAGGAACTTGAGAAAGTAGAAAATATAAATCTTAGATTTTCTAAAGGATCTGAAACCTTAGATGAAATTATCAAGGTTCTGTTGAAGCCTCGAAAATCGTTGCTACAACATTGGGGGATAACCACCCGGTCTTGACCTTAATACAACTCCTTTTCTGTTTATGATAGTGGCTCCAACTGGTTTAACTAGGTCCAGTTACCTTTTCCCTATTGTTATTGGTTTACGATGTATCGTTAACTACCAATAGACAGGGATATCAGATCAATTATTCTTGCTGATCAGGCAAGAGAATGACCCTTAAGCTGATTTGGGTTCAGCCAAACCACAACTAAGATTTTGCCTCTTCGAGAAGAGGACTTAAAAGAATGTAAATTTAATCTAATTGCAAACTTATTCTATAATGCAAGAAAAAAGAAACTAATCTAAATCCTATCTCAATCAGGTAGATGAAAATCTAACCCAACTAAGAGCAAGATGATTAAATAATGAGAATTAAAATATGTCTGGTTTTAAATTAATGTTAAGCTAAAGAAGAAATTCAATTAGCTCACATTTGTGAGTACCAAAACACATTCTATTGAGACCATTTGATTGAAATAATAAATCAACAACAATCCAGAAGAAATTCACAAAAATTGATATCGATTATCATATCAGTGAAACTAATAATTAAACGATAACATGTGGAAGAAATTCACAACACATTAGTATTTAATAAATCAGTGTTATAAGACAGATTTCTGAGTAATGGTTACTCAGAAATCAGAGTTTAATTCATAAGAGCAGAGATACATAACAATTTGAGACAAATTATCCATATCAACAGAAATGCCAAAACATGAATAAAATGAAACAACAATCTTATTAACATAAAAATGAAACTGGTATTTGATATAGAAATGCCAAAAATACCAGTTAATTGAATCTGCTTCTCTGATCCTGGTCTCTAACAGTACTTTACATTACTTGAATTTCTGCTTTCAAGACTAGAGCTGTAGAAATGCAAACTCTGCCCATCATGCATAATCCAAGACATAAAGAAAAACCCTCAATAATGTTCAGATCTGAAATTTTCTCTCCTCCCCATCTACAATTCTAAATTACTATTACAGAAATTCTTTTAGAAGTCTAGAATTGCAGAGGAGAGCCGCCCTTATTCCATTCTGCAATCTGCTATTTATAATATTTGCAAAGGAATTCTTGAGATGAAAGTTTGTTGAAGAAAATCTGCCTAATCACTTTTATTTTCTCAAAAATTCCAATCTTTTAATTGTTGGAGAATTCTCATTGATTGAAGTCTTTTTCTCCATATATCTTCTACTGCTTTCCTGCAAAAAGAAATCAAAATGAATTAAAATGTAACAATAAAATCAAAATACCATTTCTTGCATTAAAACAAATCCAATCAAATTTAATTTAAATAAATCATTGAAAATAAAATATAAGCTCTCTATTGATGCCTAGGATAGTTTAATTGGCCAAATATATCATTGATGAGCGAATCTACAATTAGAAGAGGCTTGGACAAATGAAAATGCAGAAAATAAATTAGAAAATTGATTTTGATTTAGAAATTCGGAGCTTAATTTTCTGCATTCTTTTTGACCCAATTAATGACCAAATCTATTAGTGGAACCTCCTTAGAAATGTTCTCCTTGATTTTATCTTTCCAATGAGCCATCTTGGGCCTCATTTGGCCGAGTAAAACTCATTCTATGAGCCTCCAAAGTTGATGAGTCAAATCTGGCATAAATCTGGAAATTCTGTTTGCTGGGCTAAAAATCAGAATTTTTAATTAGAAATTTAATTCTAAATTAGATTCTAATTATCTAATAATTAATTCTAAATTAATTATTAACTAACTGATATATACAATTAATTCTAATTAATTATCACCTAATTTAGAAATTAATTAAGTTACAAAATTAAATTAATATCCAAATGATTTGAAAAAGTTAATTTAAATATGATTAATATTATAATTCAAATTATAATAAACATTATAATTATAATATAATTATTATAATATAAAAATATAAAAATTAATTTACAAACCATTGAAATCAATCCAAACCCAAAATCCACAAAACAAACCATTGAAATCAATCCAAACTCATTAATTCATCCATGTGAGTTTGTGGAGGGATATGGTGAGTGGAGTGTGAGGTGGAGGTACGGGAGGCATAAGGGGAAAACAAAAAACTTTATATTAAAAACTTTTAACACATCGCATATCGCAAGAACCTTGGATCGGAGTTTTTTAAATATGCATGTTCTAAAAATTGCGATGGATCCGAAATTGCGAAATTACGATCTTGCGATATGCGATGGATCCGAAATTGCGATATTGCGATATGCGATGGATTCAAATTTGCGATATTTCGATATGCGATGGATTCGAATTTTCGATCTGCGACCTGCGACAGATTCGAATTTGCGATTTGCGACAGATTCGAATTTGCGATCTGCGACGGATTCGAATTTGCGATCTGCGATCTGCGACGGATTCGAATTTATGATCTGTGATTTGCGACGGATTCAAATTTGCGATCTGCGATCTGCGACGGATTCGAATTTGCGATTTGCGATCTGCAACGGATCCGATGATGTAAATTTTTTTTTTTTTTTAATTTTTAATTTTGGTTTTATTTTAATGATGTTTAGTTTAGCTATGAAATTTTCTAAACTACAGCCACTCGAAAAAAGAATAAAAATAGCATTTTTAACCCAGACTAGATAAATGATGGGACTTTAAAGGAGTACCATTTTCAAACCAGTTGACCAAATGAGGTAAAACAAGCATCAATGGGAAGCTTATTAAAAATCGATTTTAACAAAGAAATCAAAACAAGAATCCAAAGAAAATGAAAAATTAACAAAAGTGTAGGATAATCAACTAAAATAACAATCCTAAAAGGTGTTTAGTCAAAAAATTATAGAAAGGGTCCCCATTATTTGAAGTGAACAAGTCAAAAATGGGGGGGTTGTGTTTTACCACAACAGGTTCAACAATCTCCTCTTGTGAAGACAGGTATTGGATATATTGGTGAATCTTCTGAGTCACAAAAATCCTCAGCTACAAGCTATCTAAATGTAGAAAAATTTAGCTAGAAAAGTTCCATCACTGAGCAAAATAAAAAAAGATAATGTCTAGTTAAAGCATGGTTATTTAAATCCAAGGATGTCAAAAAATATCTGTCAAAAGCTAAACAACACTATAAGTTTCAATGACCGCATAAATTTCTTATTTAATGGGCAATGTTTCTCATGTCATAATTTTGGTCACAAATATGCTCAATTTGTTCCATAAAAAAATATCATTACCAGAGAAGAAATAAAACAAAGAAATGAGTCAGGAATAAAGAAGAATACTTATAAAAAAAATTCTCCTGTTCAAGATGAAATTAAATTTTGATTTTGTAATAACTTTGGACATGAAGAATATGAATGTAGGATCAAACTTCATCTAAAAGAAAAAATGTCTACAAGTTTCAAGGGATGGAGAAGGAAGGACTTATAGTTTGAAACTTGTGGCATAGATTTATTTGCTGAAGGAGAAGAAAATAAATGGTACATTGATATCGGATGTTAAAAACACATGACAGGTGATAAAGATAAACTTATGTCATAAATTCATTAGAAAAAGAAAAGAATGTTACTTTTGGAAATGACTTAGCTACTGTCATTAAGGGTAAAGGATCTGTTTTTCTAAAAGAAAAGGCTAAAGCTAAAAATATTATGTTTGTTTATGGATTAAAGCATAACTTGTTGAGTGTTAGTCAAATGTGTGATCAAGGAAATGAAGTTTACTTTCAATCAAAAGAGTGTGTGGTTTTTGAACTTGACACATGAAAGACTGTAATAAAAGGAACAAGAGAAGCAAGACATCTATATGTATTGAAAGGTGGCCAAGAGCAATGTTATCTAGGAAAATATTCAGAAAATTGGTTATAGCACAGAGGGTTGGGACATCTCATATTTTCTCAAACAAGAAAACCAATCATGCTCAAATTTGTTCATGATCCACCCAAAATTACTTTACCAGAAAGTACCATATGCAACTCATGCTAATTTGGTAAGCAAGTTAGGGTTCAATTTCATGCCGAAGAAGGATCAGCAGGTAAGCCTCTTGAACATATACACACTGATTTGTGTAGACCTGTAAGGAAAAGGTCACCTCGTGGAGAACAATATTATATCTTATTCATTCATGACTTTTCTAGATAGTGTTGGATCCGATTATTGAAATAGAAAGATGAAGCATTTGAAAAATTTAAGGTCTTCAAAGCTCTAGTTGAAAATGAATTAGATCTAAAAATAAAAAAAATTAGATCTGACGGAGGAGCAGAATACAAATCAGATGAATTCTTTTATTTTTGTGAACAATATCGCATAAAAGGAAAATTTTATGTAGCTGGAAATCCGCAAAAAATTGTGTGGTCGAAATAATGAATAGATCAGTTTAGAAAATGGCTCATGCTATGCTTGATGAATCTGAGACTTCTCACACATTTTGTGTCGAAGCTGCACATAATACAGTAAATATTCTCAACAAGGCTCATGTTTGTGTAAATAGTGATAAAAATCCTTACGAACTCGCGTATGGTAATACTCCCACTGTGAATCACTTTTAAGTCTTTGGAAGCAAATTTTATATAAAAAATAATGGCTAAGAACTTGGTAAGTTTGAACCTAGAGTAGATGAATTAATATTTCTTGGTTACTTGTCTAGAAGTAAAGCATACAAAAGATATAATAAGGGACTTTAGAAAATTGTTGAATGTATTGATTTTGTGATTGATGAATCTCTCACATATCCCAAAATGGGAATAAAAACAAATGAGGATGATGATGATGAATATTTTTCATCATCAAATGACAATAATATAAAAGGAGAATCTAATGAAGCACCATAAAAAGACACATCAAAAGGAGAAAAGGCTCCATCCACGTATGTTTAAAAGAATCATCTAGAATCTCAATTTTTTGGAGAAAACAATTTAGGGGTACAAACAAGAAGAAATATTGTAGGATATCCTAGTTATATATCATTTTTATCAACCATTGAACCACAAAACGTAAATCAAGCTAGTAAATATGAATGTTGGATTAAGTCAATGAATGACGAACTCGATCAAATTGAAAAGAATGATACATGGGAATTGGTTCCAAGACCTCATGATAAAAATTTCATTGGAGCAAAGTGCATATTAAAAAATAAATTAAATGAAAATGGAGATGTAATTAGAAACAAAGCTAGAATTGTTTGTAAAGGGTATTCTCAACAAGAAGGTATATACTTTGAAGAAAAATTTTCACCAGTAGCTAGACTAGAAGCCATAAGAATGTCTCTTGCACTTTCAATTTTTCAACAATTCAAAGTTTATCAAATGGATGTAAAATTTCCTTTCCTTAATGGTGATCCGGAGGAAATTTTTTATATATAACAACCAAAAGGATTAATTTTTGGAAATAATAAAAAAATTATTTGCAAACTTGAAGAATCCCTATATGGTCTAAAACAAGCCCCACGATCATGGTAGTATCATCTTGACAAATATCTTCAACAAAAAGGTTTCACTAAAGGATCTGCAAACACTAAATTATACAAAAAAGTTGAGGATGATAAACTCTTAATTATTCTTTTTATATTGATGACATCATTTTTGGGAGTAATGAAGAATCCATTAATCAGAAATTTTCTTCAGTTATGTAGAATGAATTTGAAATGAATTTACTTGGGGAACTAACATATTTTCTTGGCTTACAATTGCAACAAGAAAAATATGGCATCTTCCTCTCACAAGAAAATAATCTCAAGCTGATTCTGAAAAAGTATCGGATCGAAGACTGCAAACGTGTGAGCACTCCAATGGTGATCGGGTGTGAACTAAAATTTTCATGATGATTCTCCCATGGTAAACGAACTAGAGTATAGATCTATGTTTGGAAGTCTTCTTGATATGATAGAGAATAGACAGGATATCATGCATGTAGTTGGGATTGTTGGACAATTCCAAGCCAATTCAAAGAAGTCACATATTTAGGCCATAAAAATAATATCCAAATATCTACAAGGAGCTTATTTTTTTGGTCTATGGTATCCGCAGAATGTTGATCTTACACTTCATTCATACAAAGATGTGAACTGGGTTAGAAATGTTTATGTCCAGAAAAGAACTAGTCGAGATGCATTTTATATGGGGCCCTGATTAGTATCCTGGTTCAACAAGAAACAAAGTTCCATTGCATTATATATAGTAGAAGCAAAATATGTGGTTGTTGCATCATGTTGGACACAACTTCTTTGGATGATGGAAACATTACAAAATATTTAAATTGAATGTTCTGCTCTCATCTCCATCCTATGTGATAATACAAGTGCCATCAGTATCTCAAAAAATCATGTTATGCATTCCAAAACCAAGAAAATTCCTATCAAGTATCACTTTTTACGAGAACAAGTGATTGAGAAAAATGTTAAATTGGAGTATGTTCCCTACAAAGAACAAGTTGCTAACATATTTACTAAACCTCTTCCTAGAGAATAATTTGAATATCTTAGATTGAAGGTGGGATTTTTTTCTACCTCACTTATCTAATATATTTGATTTCAGAATATTATTCAGTACACATGTTTCATAACGTATAGTCGCATATATATGCAAGTTTCTCTCTATACAGTCACGTATGGATATATTTGTCATAAAATCTATGGGCTAGCCTTCAGAATAGTGTTTGTCATACATGGTTTGGCTTTGTTTCTCAGGTGTTGATGTGTATATTCTGTCATTTTGGTTTTTAACTTACATTTCCTTTCCTTCATATTTATCTACTTGATGAAGATGTGTTGATGAATTGGTTGGTGGAAATGTCTAGGATGCATAGGTTTAGGGGGAGCATTAGCCTTGCTAGATATAATGTTTTATTGGCATTATGTTGGTTACTGAAGTGTGTTCAATTATCTCTCTCCGTTGAGTTCCTTTGATCTTGGTTATAAAGCCATATGTGTAATTTGGTGTAAGGGTGATGTTGAGATCTATGATGTAAATATTATCATATTCTGTCATGTAGGGACTTTTTCAAATTTGTAAACCCACTTAGTCGTGTGCTTGAGTCAAATATGTAACCCCACTTTGTTGGGTAATTGATGTATGTATGCGTCCTTGGTGATAGGAAAGGTTATAGAGTCTTGAAAATCTATTTTGAAGCTTTAGCATGTGTTCAAGGGGAGTATGGTCAGCATAGTGAACCGCATATCTTGGCATTCTTGTATTGATTCACCCTTTTATATTGATGTCAAAGGCGGGACAATATCTTGGTGTTTCAATAATTCTATGATTGATGTGTCGATCAGGTATCTGTGGTGATTAAACAATAACATGGTTTCCATGAAGTCCAAAGAGGGATATTATTGGCATTATGATGTAATATATTGTCCTTGATTGCACCCTATTCAATGAGTTGCATTTTGATAGCAACGTATTTCTCAAAGATGAAAAATGTATGTATCTACAGGTCAGTTCAGATGTGACAGAGAAAGGAATTCCAGTTAGTGACAGAGGAATTATGAAGGTAAACTTTCAAGATGTATATGCAATTTTGATGAAGGAAACCCGAGTATACATCCAGAATTAGTGTATACACTTTTTTGGTTTAAAAAAGTCACGTATAGATGCGGGTACAAAGAAGAAAAGTCATGTATGTGTTGGTACTCTAATTTAAACCATACCAAGGGTATCTACCATTTTATTAGGCCACAATTTTAAGTGCAGTAATGGCTATTTGATCCCGTCCAAGAATACTACAAACAGTTGTGTGGTTTTTTGGCTCATGGTATTGAGTAAGTCTCAAGCTATATAAGGAGGAGAATATCATAGTGCAAGGGGGGTATGTGAGTAATAATTGAATGAATACTTTAGTCTGAAGTATATATGAATGTATTGGACCATATTGAATGGATATATATAATATTTTGATGCACTCATGAATACAAAATGCATCAAGATCTCTAGACTCTAAATGACTATGTATTTGCATGATATGCTTCTGCATTTTTTAGATCTATGATATGGTGCATAATTGTTGAAGTAAATGATATGATATGACCAAGTTGTTTTCTTTGAATTGTTATGTGGTCCTGTAATATTTGTAGATCTATACGTTGGTTCGACAGTATGAAAGTGCGTATACCCACTGGCTCTTTTAAGAAAAATCGCGTGTGGAAGTTGGGGTTTTTCTGAAGATTACAAAAGAATTTTTTTTATCATTTCCGATCTGTCTCTGTTGTCTATCAATGAAGTATTCATATAGATCTAGACTTTTTGAATATTGTTTCTACTACTAATTGATTATGTATAAATATGATCTATGTCTAGTTGATTGAGAATGATGGATGTTGCTGACTGAATAAGGGTTCTGTAAATCTAACAGAGTGTGTTCGAACGTCTTTGACCAGTTCTGAGTCTGTTTAGATCTATAATTATGGTATATAAATATTTATACAAAAGTCTCTCCACAGAAAAGCGTGTGTAAATGCAGGTTACCTTAAGTGAAGTAGCTTATACAATTTTTTGTATGAATGATCAGGTATGAAGTTGATTTTGTGTGTTAATAAAAAAGTCTAGGTTTAATGATGTGATCTGGTTACAGTGATCTCATTGTTCTGCTTGAATATTCGTTGATGGCTATTAACATTGTTCTACAAATGATGTTGTGTTGAAGCTGTTGGATCTAGTGTGAAAATTTATGAAATGTGGTCTGCAATGGTTCTTAGGGTAGAAGCCTTTAGTGTGGAGGTCAAAGCTTCCTGCCAGTAGAAGCTGGTGAACAGTTCAGGGGGTTGAATCTCCCTTCAAGTAGTGGCTGGTAAATGAGATCAGGGGGTTGGATCTCTCTTCTAGTAGCACCTGGAAAATGAGAGAAAGTTGCAGCCTTCTGTAGGAGGGTGCCTACATACTGGTATGAGTCTGCATTAGTACAAAATTGTAAGCAGTTTTCTATATAATAAATATTCAAGACAAAAACTAAATCAGCTGTGGTTTTCTCCCTACTTGGTTTTCCACCTTAAAATATTGGTTTTCATGTTTGATGTCTTTTGTGTGATGATTTACTCTATTATTACTGCACATATATTCTTCTTAAATGTCTACTTATAACTGATGATCTGGGCTAAGTAAAATTTTTGAATATTTATTTGAATATTAAAGTTATATGGGTATACTCATGTTTCCTTTACAAAATCGATGTGCATATGCTAGTTGGATTAATTAGAGTCGAGTATAGAAATCAGTAAAATAAAAGGAAAATATTGTGATTATTATAAATACTAATTCACCACCCCCCAACCCTATCAGTATTTTTCCAACATTGATCTCTACAAAATCGTATCAAACCTTTACACATTTTTCAATTAAATGTGAAATAAAAAACTTGTATTTTGACTACTATAACTATAGGAAAATAACATTTCCTTGAATGGGGATAGTATCCTCACTCTTAGGTGTCAATAACACAGTATACTAGTAGACTGACCATTGCACTACTCCTGACTTGAAAACTACAACCTGCTATGCAATGTAATATTCTCCAACTACTTACTGAAACCAATTTGGTAATGCACACAAACCTATCTGAAAATAATGACACTACAAATCTATAGTGAATTTTCAAACTTAAGACTAACTTAGACAAACTTCTTGAAAAACTGAAAATAAAACTAAGACAAGTGCTCTCCTAGTAAGCATATTTATCACATCATTTCCTACTTTAACCTACTGAAATGACTGCAATATCAAGTGATAAAACATTTCCAATGCAATCAGTCAAGAAAATGGTTGCCTCATTAAAGCTTACATTAGGCATCTAGAGGTAGAAAAATAAACTCAGAAAATTGAAGCTCAAACATCCCATTGAAAACCTATTCGTGATCCATAAATACATCCGCATTTTTTTTCTAATGAGGGAAATAACCTAACAAAAGGGTCATAGAGATGATGAAGATAATACTTATTTGTTTGCTGATAATTGAGTAAGGATTTGTTTTCATTATTTTCTTCTGATTCAACAATCTTAATACCATCCTTGAATGATAAAGGAGCCAATTGTTCGTCTCTCTTATCACACATCTCAGGGATAAAATTTGTACATTCTCGAATAACATCCATGGAATTTGTTTTAGGATCATCTAAACACAATCTTTCATGTACTTCAACAAAATTTTCACCCTGATCTTCAAAGGAATAAAAAAGAACAACTACATCCTCCTTGTCTTCCTGTATTTCATATTGAAAAGTATCATATACAACTTTAGAAATTTTCCTTTGATAAACCTCTTCTTGATGAGCTAAAATATCAAAACGTTCTTTTTATAATTGAAAAATAATCTTATTTTTGTTTTCCAAAGGACCCAGAACAACATTTTTTTTCTTGTCTTCTTTTAAGCTTTCAATCACAGTTGTTCTATGTAGGTATCAACTCTTCATTGAATTTAATTTGTCTGTTTACCTGAATAGGTGACTCAGGAAGAAATTGGATAATTCCAAAATATGATGACTTATCCAAATCATTGTTTCAATTCTTTAAATATTTTGAGGACTATAGAATTTTATCATCATTCTAAAGGACAAAAGTATGAATTTGAACATTAAAATTGTGATTTGTAATCAAAGGAGAAATTGTATTCGTCTAAAGATTGTCCTTAGTGTTATGGAAGCTAGCCTCTAATATTTATTCTTGATGTTGAAAATGATTTTCTTGAAGGGCGTCTAAAATTACCTCATCCATGAACTCATTATCTTCATATAAGTTTTCCAAATTTTCAATGAAACTCAAAAAAATTTCACAACATCTTTGTACTAGCAATAAATATGGAATAGATTCTTTAAAAAATTTAGATAATATTGTATGAAAATATTTTAAACTATATAAAATTGAAATTGGAAATTTTTCATACCATGATTATGCTTTTCCCTCCAAGGATACCATGAACGTATTAATGAGACAATATTCATGAAAATAAACCTTTATATCAAGAAAATGCATGTGAAATTTAGCCAAGTGAAGAGCAGTATCATCTCTTTCCTGAACTTTGAATATCAACAAATAAGCATGTCAATATATGAAAGGCATGCGATCTAGAAAGCCAAGTATATGAGCATGATTCATAGGCGTATATCTTGCAACTAAATTCATTTGTGGGAAGTAGAGTTGCCAATAAAACTCTAATTTCTCGATCTTTCTTCTAGTTGAGTCTTTGGATTTGGTTGAAACTTGATTGGAGCCGCCAGGTGAATGGTAGAACCCTCATATGTCTAACATCTGTCCACCATGAATAATCAGATATGAAACTTGGAGGGTCTTTTTAGACTCATGTAATTCAAAGTATGAGAAGGTGACTGATTATTTCTCAGATCTCTCATATTGAAATAATATTCCATGGATATCATTTATTTTTAGAAAAATAAGGGAAATCCTGACTGTCAAGAGCTTCAAAGGAATCAATCTTCCTTTCAGTACCGTAAAAGAGGAAAGTGTTGCTAAAAATTGTAATGGTGAGCTAGCTTTTGTCCTCATTTAATATCATTTACCCTCTCTCACCCTTCATTTCTTCCAAATTCTGAAATCCAACACTCAAAATCCCTTTCAAGACATTCAAATCTAAATATCTATGCTTTCAGGACTTTATAGAAACTCCACCCACCACATTAGGCCGCTTGATATGTTATAGATATGTTATAAACCACTTCAAACTTAAATTATCATGAACCTTTATCCCATTTACCCTTTACATTTCTTTGCAATCAGCTTATCGTAGTTAAAATCCATCTCCTAACACAATCACCAAACCCTACAAATTCCGTGAAGTGCATTATGCAATTTCCATGGGACCCAATCGAAAATAGCAAACCGCAAGATTTATAAGTTAAGTGCGCATGGTTCATGATATAATCACCAAAGTGTAATGTGTGACATCAGTGGGACCCGATCGTAAATCAAAATCTGCAACCTCTAGAAGTTAAGTGTGGAGTGTTCATGATATAATCGTGAAAGTGAAATGTATGATGTCGGTGGGAGATGATGGGAAATCGCAAGTCTTAATTTTTAAAGGATAAGTGAGGAAGGTTCATGATATAATCCCTGAAGTGCGATGTGCGACGATGGTGGGAATCGATCTTGATCTCAAGTAACAAGTTTTAGAGGATAACCATGGAAATTTCATGATATAATCACCGAAGTGTGATGTGCGACGATGGTGAGACCCGATCGCAAGTCATACGTTTTAGAGTATAAATGTGGAGGGTTCATGATATAATCTCTGAAGTGCAATGTGTGATGACGATGGGACCTAATCACATATCAAAAATTAGAAGAATTAGAGGATATGCATAGAAGTTTCATGTTTAAAATGTTGAGGTGCGATATGCGATAAAGGAACATACGCGATAATTTTTAAAGGAAGCTTTAAATTTATTAAAAGTCTGGTATTAAGTGCAGTTGCACTGTTGTATGAAGAAACTTGAATGTGGACACAAAAGCTCAGGAATGGGACTCAACATGAGTAGAAGAGGAAAAATCATGCAAGAAAAATATGGTGGGACTGTTGCGAACATGTCAGTTGGGTCGAGTGGGGAAAAGGGAATTTGTGCAGAACTATTGTGATATAATAGCAGAAACAGAAGGGGTAGAAAACACTTCGGCACGACCACTAATCCATGAAAAATGCCATCACCTCATCAATTTAATAATCCAGCAAAGGTGGTCAAAAATTTGGAGCCAAGAGCCTCTTCGGCATATGCCAAGCCAGATTCTAATCATTTCACAATTAATAACGAACAGTTGCAACCACCGTTTTGTCGGGTTTATTTTATCATAGCCTCTTCATGATCCCTAGAGGAAATTTATTCTTCACTCTATATTCAATAACATAATGTTAAAGCCACTGTTATGGCCAAAATTTTCTTATCATGGCCTGCATGGTTCCACTTGGAAATTTTTTAGCTTGAATGTAATTGATAACTATCATTAAAACAGACAGAGAAAATGACTTAAGTTTTTATATAAATATTGCATGCATTAGCAGTATCAGAGAGGCCTGGGAGGCAAAAAAAAACCATTGTAATAGAATCGCCTGGTTATAAGTTCTCTTTGTTTGGATGAATGAAAGGACATTGTTGTTTCAAGATTCATGTGTTATGATATGTGGTGAAGTGCTCCTTTTCCTGTAATTTGTCAATCTCTTTTCTCACATACTATTTTTCTTTCTTTATGTGAATAAGGAACTTTTGTGTAGGATTTACCATGGGGTACCCAGCTCAGTATTGAAGTAGTATATATGTTTTCTTCTGAGACCTGAATGCAGAATTTAGAGACGATCTGCTTTGCATTCACGTTGAACATTAATCTCCTCCTCCTTTCCATTTCATAAGCTCTTAAGATTCATTAGCATGACTAGCTTGCCTGATTGCACCTGATCTTAGTTATTCATCCATTTGAATCTGTTTACACATGTTTGACTCCATAACCCAATGGACCTCTTCTGCTGCTTCAACTAGAAATCTTCAAACAAACCCCTATGCACTAATATCTAGCCTAAAATTCCCCCATAAACAAAGCTACATCTAATAGAGATATCCCCCTATGAGTCTAGCAAGGCTAGGCCCTAGATTCCAAAGCGGTTTGATGTTACCTCTGTAGTTTTGTTTCAACCTCGAAATTATGGGGAGATAACATAATCAAGACTCCACTGGGGAACCAAATTTATCTTCCTCATAAATTAGATTAAATTTCAGATCTTATTACTGATGGTGGATAGTAACCAGACATAAGAAGGCTTAATTATTCACATGGAGACTCCATGACTCAAAGAAGCCAGCTTTTGAGCATTAACGGTGACTCCACAACATGATGACCATAGTTCTTATTGAAACAAGATAAAAAGGTTTGTGGAAGATCTTTTATCTCATGAATATCTAAATGCATTTAGTAATCGATTATTAGAGTTTCAGCTTGATGCAGACTTTCTAGAGGTTGTATTTCTCATTTTGAAATGAATAAAATTTGTTCCTCAAGCTAAAAGATGTTTTCTGGAGATATTTGTTGAACAATATGAAAATGGCATTGAAATTTTGAATTCTCAAATTCAGTCATATAATTTCCGAGATCCTAAATAATTCTTGGAAAATATTCCTTCACCAAAGCAAGAGGAAATTGTCCTACCTCTTGAATTCTGCATTCAGGATGATTATGCTTTCAAGTACAAAAATTAAGACGTGGTTTCAAGGTTTAATACGAAGAATACAACTTATCAACTAGTCATTGAAGGCCTAGAAGAAAATATTATACATCATTCTGTTATTGATCTTAATATGGAGGATATTTTTAGCTCAAATTTTCAAACATGTACTCTCTATAAGGATCAAATACATCAACATTTTCCATTTCATATTATAACTTTGGTTATGACGAAACATAATCAAGTTATAGTTCTGATTTTCCTAACAGGAAATTAAGTTGTTCATTTGTTTCTCTTGCTACTTAACTAGTTGCAGTGTCATTATTGTATCAGTTAGAAAAACAGTAATTTTAGTAGGGTAGGGTAGGTAGGTGAGCAAATAAGATCATTACTCTAAGCATATTTCCATTTTTAGTTTCATATTTCTTTCTAGTTTTTAATGCAAGTATATTCCAGACTTCTGTTAGCAGAGAGTGTTGATTTCAACTTGAAGATTTCTAGCCATAGAGTTTTTGTAGTAGATTAAGTTGCAGGTTTGGGATTAGCCCAATGCATCATGCCAGTAGTCTACGGTGTTTTTGACACCTCCTGAAGGAGATACCATACCTAGCTGGATCCACTATTAGACTCTTGTAATTCACAGTATCACAAGGTGTTTGATTATTTCTCAAATCTCTCATATTGAATATAATATTCCATGGCTGTCATTTATTTTCAGAAAAAAAAGAGGGAAATCCTGATTGTTAAGAGATTTAAAGGAGTCAATCTTCCTTTCAGTTCAGTGAAGGAGAAAAGTGTTGCTGAAAAGCATAATGGTCAGCTAATTTTTTTCCTCATTTTGTATCATTTACCGTCTCTCACCCTTAATTTTTTCCAAATTCTAAAATTCAATGACCGAAATCCCTTTAAAGCCATTCAAATCAGAATATCTATTCTTTTGGGACTTTATAGCAGCTCCGACCCCCACGATAGGATGCTTATGTTATACATATGTTATAAGCTACTTCAACCTTACCTTATCACGAACCTTTATCCCATTTACACCTTACCTTTCTCTACAATCCGCTTATCGCAGTTAATCTTCCTCTCCTAACACATCGCCAAATCATACAAATTCCCCGAAGTGTGATGTGCAACATTGGTGGGACCTCATCATAAATCGAAAGCTGCAAGCTTTAGAGGTTAAGTGAGGAGGGTTCATGATATAATTTCCGAAGTGTGATGTGCAACGTCGGTGGGACCCGATCACAAATCGCAAGCCATAAGGTTTAGAGGTTAGGTGCATAGGTTTCATGATATAATCATCAAAGTGCAATGTGCAACATCGGTGGGGACCCTATCCCAAATCACAAGTATAAATTTGTAAAGGATAAGTATGGAGGGTTCATGATATAATCACCGAAGTGCGATGTGAAATGAAGGTGGGACCCGATCTCGATTGTAAGTCACAAGTTTTAGAGGATAATGGCAGAAGGTTCATGATATAATCACCGAAGTGTGATGTGCGATGATGGTGGGGCCTGATCGCAAGTCACAATTTTAATATTATAAGCATGGAGGTTTCATGATATAATCTCCAAAATGCGATGTGTGACAATGGTGCACCCTGATCACATATCACAAATCACAAGTCTTAGAGGAAAAACACAGAAGGTTTATGTTTAAAACGTCGACGTGCGATATGCAATAAAGAAATAGACACGATAGTTTTTAAAGGAAGGTTTGAATTTATTCAAATTCCGGGGTTAAGTGCACTTGTGTTGTTGTATTGAGAAACATGAACATGGGCAGAAAAACTCGGGTATGGGACCCGACATGAGCAGAAGAGGAAGAATCAGGTAAGGAAAGGTATAGTGGAACTGTTGTGAACGTGCTAGTTGGGTCAAGTCTAGAAAAGTGAATTTTTGCAGAACTATTGTGATATAACAGCAGAAATAGAAGGGGAAGTGAACACATCAACATGACCACTAATCCACGAAAAATGTGAGCACCTCATAAATTTAATAATCCAGCAAAGGCGGTCTAAAAGGTAGAGCCAAGAGCCTCTTCTACATCTCACAAGATGGATTCTGATCATTTCATAATTAATAACGAACTGTTGCAGCCACCGTTTTGTCAGGTTTATTTTATCATAGCCTCTTCATGATCCCAAGAGGCAATTTATTCCTCACTCTGTAATAAATAATGAAATTCTAAAGCCATTTTTATGGCCGAACTTCTCTTATCACCACTTGCATGGTTCCACTTGGCGAAGTTTTAGCTTGAATGTAATTAATAACTATCATTAAAATAGATAGAGCTACTGACTTAAATCTTTATATAAATACATCATGCATTAGAAGTATCATAGAGGCCTGAAAGGGGAAAAAACATTGCAATAGACTCATCTAGTTGTAAGAACTCTCTGTTTGGATGAATTGTAGGAAATTTACGTTTCCAGATTCTTGTGTTATGATCTATGGTGAAATGATTTGTTTCCTGTAACTTGTCATTCTATGGTTTCACATAGTATTTTTATTCCTTTTCTATGGATAATAAAATTTTCTATAGGATTTACCATGGGGTACCCTGCTCACTCTTGAAGCAGTATCTATGTTTTCCTCTGAGACGTGATTGCAAAATTCAGAGATGGTCTACGCTACATTCACGTTGAACCTTAATATCCTCCTCCTTTCTATTTCATAGGTTGTTAAGATCCATTGGCATGACTAGCTCGCCTGGTTGCACTTGAGTTAAGTTATTAATCCATTTGAATATGTTTACAGTTGTTTGAATCCATAGCCCAAGGACCCTCTTCTGTTGCCTCAACCATAAATCTTCAAAAAAACCCCTATGCACTAACAGCTTGTAATATTCCAAAATTAGCATGCAGCTAATTAGAATATTATTTTTTTCTCATATCACTTAGGAGATAAATAAATGGGTAAGGGGGGCCATACATTGAAGAAAAATTAATAAAATCCCTCATAGTGTGAAAAGGGATATTCATAAGAGCTGGATTTCACACCCTCAAGTGTGAAACAGTACATTTGCATGAGGACAAGGTCAAGTATGACCAAGTCAACAACGCAGGGATAGGAGGTGGAGAACACTTGGAGAGATAACCCAGTATGAATGGGAGGGAGATTATTTGGTGAAGGAAACCCTAATGAGTGGGACCCATGGTGAGAGGGCTTTCACTTGTTTAAAATGAGGGCAAGGAAACCATTGTTATTCATGTTATGCACTATTGATTTTATGGTCTGAAAGACTATTTGGCATTCTCTTGTTATTTAGCGGAGCTGTAGTGCTGCTTAGCATAAGGCATTCCTATTTAGGAATTCCTTCTCCTTTCAAGAGAGGTATCTTGAAGGAGCTTTCACTTCTTTCTCCACATCTAGGCTTGGGGCCAAGCTACCTCCTTCAAATACAGCACAGTTTTTTTCAAGAGCTGGGTTGTGTTGCAGGGTGTTGCAGTAGAGGGTTGACAACACCACTTCCGGGGCTTGTTTTTCAAAGGAGAAAGATCTCTCTCCTTTGGGAAACTATTCAGGAGGATTCTGGAGCTTATTGCATATCTTGGCACTTGGCCAACACAGTCCGTTTCTCCTACAGTCCAGACCCTTTCCTAGACTGCGTTATTTTTAGTGTGTAATTATAGTGAGGGTCTGCAGGATTGTTAGAGGGTGAGATCTTCAGTGGTAGGATCAGCCTTTCACTTAGAGGATCCATTGGAGGAGGTATACACATTCATATTATGCATCATATTCAGCCATCTCCATCCATATTCTTTAGATGCAGCTGCTACTCAGTCTTAGGACTGCAACTCCGACATTTTGTTCATTTTGCATATTTCAAGGAATCCTTTTCGAATTGTCTTGGAGATGAGTTTGGGGGTTTAGGTATTTTCTCCCCACATTATATGAGTTGTATATTTCCATATCCATGTATTGAAATTTTCTAGCAGCAGTTTCTCCTTATAAAATTATGTTGTCACAGCCTTGGGCATTCTTGTGTAGCAATGTTGTTCATATTTTATGTACATGTTTACTGAGGTTGATTTTGGCCTATCTTGTGTAACTCTTTCCTAAATATCTTGTATACATTTTTCTTTTGTAGCTTAATATGATGGCTATGTGCTCTTCTTACATTTATGATTTGATTTTTCACTGCTACTCCATCTTGTTTCCATGTATTGTTGTATCTCCAATTTTGGAATATCTTAAGATATTCCCATTGCTGTAGATTTTCCCTATTTTGGGATATTACAGTGGTATCGGAGCATAATATTGGCTCATCCTATGAGTTTCATCCATTATGCTATTATAAGAAAAGAAGAAGATCAGAATGTTGGAGAGAATGAGCCTTCTCTCATCTCTTTTCAGAAGAGAGAAGGACCTTGGCAAGGAGGTCAAGCAAAGAAGAAGCAGTGGGACTATGCCCTTTCCTTTTGAAAGAGAGGAAAAATTGCAGAAAGATGAAGGAAACTTGGCTCACAGGATCCTAATTGAATACCTTGTTGAGTACAAATCTCAACCTACAGCCTTCAAGGAGAATCTAGCTTTCCCTCAGTTAATTCAATTGGAGGAACAGAAGAGACCATGCAGCACAAGAAGAATCAAGGGAAAGAGGTTTCTATTTTATACCTTTGATGGGTCATCTATAGCAAGGGATTGGGAAAGAAAACTTGATGCATTATTCCTACTACATCTAGTGGTAGAGAGAGAAGCTGTAGAAATTGCAGCGCTGCACCTTGAGGGTGAGGCCAATATTTGGTGTTTTAACCATTTGGGTGATGCAAGAGTGCATATTTTTGATGACTTTACTCAAAGGTTGATTATGAAGTTTGGAAAAGAGGAAAAAGAGGAGGAGAAACCCTCACCACCATTGGAGGATACTTGTACCAACGTTGTCACAAACTTGGGAGAGCAACCTTCCACATCAGTAGTTGGTGGAGCCAACACATTAGAGGAAGAAACTCTTGTAGCCATACAAGATTCTTCCAAACTTCACCAAGGTGTGCCTAAGTTTTTATCTCTGATTGTTTCAGTAAATTCTATGGAGGGTTGTATACCATTACATGCTGCTTATTTAGAGCAAAGGAATTTCATCACGCTGTGCCACCTTGACTTGTTCAAGGAAGGGAGGAACCATCATCCTCATATAACATTGATGATTTTTATACCACATTTGAAGTTGGGGTTTGAAAACTTGGAGGAGAGGATGAATATTGTTCCAAAAAAACTTACATAGAACCATATGTTCATCCTTGAGTTGGAGCATGAGACAGTAATTACATCATTAGAAAGATTAACAACACTATGATTTAGTAGCAATGATGAGTTTGGGAGCCAACCATTGTTGAAATGTTCCAATGACCTTCCCATATACATAATCAAAGGGGAACAGATAGATGATGGAGGACATATTAGGATGGATAACATATCTCATGTTTGTGTTGGATACTTCTTGATGAGCCCTAAAAATCATGATGGGAGGTTTTTACCTACCACCTATTTGGATCCTTATGGGATCAACCTGGTCATTGAGGAGATTTCATTTCAATATCCCATGAAATTCAAAGACATAAATCTGATTTGGGAGGATGGTAGTATTCATGGGAAGGGCACCAGAATTGAGCATGATGGGAGGCACCAACATTTGGGTGAATGGGTGTGTATGGAGAGCAAGAAGCTAGTAAGCTACTTGCAAATTTATGACACCGGGTAGCAGGAGGCATGGTTTTGTTGGCTACTCTTAAAATAGTTTTTCCATCTTGAGACATATACTCTTTCAAAGGGTATGAGGGAGGAAGGAGTTTGGAAGGATTCTTGCATCATTGGGAAGAAAGGAGTGTGGATGCACTATGATGATATGATCCTTATGTCTTCACCTCATGATTTGTATGATGGAGGTATAAGGAGGTAACAAAAACTTTTTTTTCTTTGGAGGACTTTAGGAGAGCAAGGGAAGATTTTCTCTAACACTTTGCATAATGTTGCAGGAGTAGGAGATGGCACTATCATGGTGCAAGGGGGCTACTCCTTAGCCTTATATGATTAGGAGGTGCTTCGACTTTTGGAGGAGCTTCCTATATATGGCAGCATTGTGGGTGTTAGCGCTCAAATCTACCTTAGGCTGAAATAAGGTAAAACTCAAGGCTACATCAAACCACGCTCAGCCTCGTAGCTAGCCCTACGAGGACAGGAGAGGGCTCTCTTCGGGTCTATCTCGGCAAATGTTTTTAGAGGGGCTGAGATGACTTATAATGAAAAATGAATACGGATTTTAGGCTAGTAAAGAGATAGGAATGTTTGATTTTTATTTTTTGGGTTTTTGTTGAAGAAATGGGAAAAACAATTTTTGGGTCCGGGGATAAGGCCAGAGCTTTGCAGAATTCGAGTTGGGGCGAGGTAGGCAATAGTCTTAATACTTTTGATTGGATATATGGATGAATCAGAACGAAAAGGAGCTGAAAAGGGAAAGGATGAACATGGATCCTTTTCAAACAGGCGAAAACATGTAAAATTAAATGAATTCAAAGGCAGAGCACTGTGAACAATGGATTCAACCTCATCTACTCATTCATTTAATTTAAGAAGCATAAGTGAGAAATGGCATACATAAAACATGAAGGAACTTACAATAAACTGAGAGAAAACACCATTAAGAACAGAAAGCCACAAGAATCCCAACAGGTGCTGCAAAACCTCTGATCTTTCCTTAGCCAAAATATGAAAAATATGTACAATGTGTGCCAAAGTTTCCCAAGAGTCCAACCTGTAGAATGTCTCAGAAATTACAATATATAGATCACTCTAACCCCTCCCCACACCTCTAGGGGTCGAAATCCTCCTTCTAGGAGTAGTTCCAACAAATTCTAATCAAGGAGCTAAAATCTAGGCATCTAACAACTTGCCTCTAAAAGAGTGGAAACTGATTCATTTACATGATTTTCACTTTTTTGAGAGTGAATCTTCTAGAATAGGTAAAAAAGAGCCAAATTTACATGTCAACCATCAATTTACATCATGAAAACCCAATAATTTCATCCACAAGCAAAACTGGTCCCAACTGGCCGAAATTCTGAGCTGGAAGTTGAAAATTCAGCCAAAAATTTAAGTGGGTAGCGCCCTTGAGCTGAGTGGGTAGCGCACCTTTCAACCTGATTTGGAGGCACTTCCTGGTATCCAAATTGAGCTCATGATAGCTCGTTGGAAATCCCTAGATGTTGGCTATCCAACCCAAGTGGAATTTCTCAATTTGGAGCTCATTTGCCCCTTCAAAACTTCATTCTCCCAGAAGTACTTCCTGGTGGTGCAAAAGGTGGCAGCAAGGTGGTTTTCATGGTGTTTTTGAGCTTTTTGACCATCCAGAATCTGATGAAATGCTTTGGAAATGCTTGAGGATGCATAAATTATCATGAAAAATCCAAAAATGCAAAGATTTCCTTCAGCAAGTGTCCTGAAAAAAAGTGAGCATATGGGCGCGCTACCCGCTTAACTGAAAAACCTGTTTTTAGACCAAAATATTTCAAAATGACAAAGAAGACCCTCCATCATGCATCATGCCCAGCTAACGAAGCCTCGGCCAAAATTCGGAGGGGATCAGGCCTTTTCTGCCGTTTTAGTGCTTCGCTCAACCTCCTCTTCAGAATATTCATTCTTGCTTTGCAGACATGCATGCGAGCCCAATAATGGCCTTTCATGTGACGAAGCATATCTTTCTCTCTGTTAGCCTTTGCCAACAACTTCTCAAGATGAATGTTAACATGCGTGAGTACAGAATCTCGATCGATTGGTGTCATGTCGCTGGGTCTCTTCCGGGCCAACTGTCGATCCTCACGGATTCGCCTCAGCTCATAAAGTGTGTGCTCATCCTCAAGCTGTTTGTTGCGCTGCTCCAGATATTTTATCACCCACTGAGCCTTCTGCAATTTATCTTTCAGCGTGTCATTCTCGGCCCTTTGCTCCTGGATGATCTCCCTCAGTTTCAAGCTAGGAGAGCTTGCATCAACATCAATGATTGTGAAATCCGTGTCCCGGCCTCCTGACGGGCCCTCATCATGCATGGGCTTCTTGCCCCTATCCTGGATCTGTACCTGTGCTGAAGAAGAAGGCGAGACCCCTTCCACATCATGTGGAGATAATACTTGCTCTGCCGATGAAGTCGGCAAGACCCCTTCCACCCTAGGTGGAGATAATACTCGCCGTGTAGCTGCAAATAAGGCCCTGTGGCCTCGCTGATATGTCACAAACAATGGAGTGCTGATATGCTCAATCTCAGGAATGCCCGGCTGGTGTGAAGGCTCTCCCGCATCATGAACTACCTCGGGAGGTGGCTGTGATGCTATGAAAAAGTCGCGGGAGATGAAATCCTCCCAAGCGATGCCCTGCTGTGCCAACTGATGTAGCACTATGATCTTGATCAAAGCGTAATGATATATACTTCTATGCTGCTGTGTTGGGCTCTTCTTCTATACAAAAATCATCATCCTCTCTATGTTGTGATACATAAAGTACGGAATGTTCATCATACGTACCCTTGTGAAGTGCATCAACAAACGAACATGGTACGCAAAGAGACGCGCGAATCTGCCCTCGCAACTGAAATACCGAATGATGAGTTTCATCAGCGGTGCAAACTCATCCCTCAGGAATCTGAAAGGAAAAACTCTTCCCAAGTGCCTCATATACCCAGGTTTGATGTATGGCTCATAGTGGAATTTCTCTAAATGCTGATGTTTGTTCCATTCCTCTCCTAGATTTGGTATGCCAGTGGCCTGAGCAATAGTCATTGGTGACAGAATGAAATCTACTCCAGCGAGATTTACACAGCCATTACGTAAATGTAGAACAAACAGACGAGCTAGTTCACGATGAAGCTGGGTTTGTGAAATCATTTCACAGAATCGAAAACATGACTGAACCCAAAAACAATCCATTGCAAGCGGACATGCCTGCAATTGAGCCAAAGAAGTAGGCTCCTCCCTGAGATTTTTACCACCTTTGCCACCTCTGTGAGGCCTCCGTGGCACATTTCCCTCTACTGTGGAATCACTATCTGAATCCTGCTCATAAACTGACTCTGTCTCTGACATGGCTTTGAACAAGATATTTTTACTATGGATGTTGATATAGGTGCAGTGAAAGCAAATTTTTAATGTATGTTCAAAACCCAATAGATATCACCCATGTACCCAAATATCACAGGAAAACAAAATCATAATGAGGATGACTCTGTTTTAATGGCATAAAAACTATCACTGTTTCAATCATAAGTGAGTTTGACAAATGAAAACCAAATGTAGATGTATGGTATAATTTTATAATGATGGCCAAAATTTGTCAACGGGGCAACAAGTATGGGACTGCGTTTTATGAACTGGAGAATAGGGACATCATGACAGTAACCATAGTGATACAAATGGCCATAACAGTGGCAATATTATGGTGATAGCAGTAGTGATAAGATTATGGTGATGGCAACAGAGATAAGATTATGGTGATGGAGGCTATAGACTAGTCAACATGAAATTGTGCAAAAACATGAAAGGGTATGACAGCAGTGATAAAATGATAACTGAGGGCGTGAGGATGATATATACAACGTGCTATGACATGAGCATATTTACCATTCAAGAGTTTTCAAAATTTTCATAAAACTGCCCATATACATTCAAAACCATTAAGGAATTAATTTGCATGTGAATGTAGGGTTTATACATTCTTCTACAAACATGGCCTCTTTCCCAACATCAATAACCTCACAACCATGATAAAAATCTACCGAGCAATGATAAAAACCTGTTTGCAATTTGTTGGAGTCGATTTGAATCAAAACTGGGCGCAAAACACAAATTTCTGGGCTCTGTTGCTAAGTGGGTAGCGCCTCTGCCCAATGGGTATCACCCCTCAAGTGGGTAGCTCCCTTGTTATTTTACACAGGCTGAGGAGGTTAAGTGGGTAGTGCACCTTAAGTGGGTAGCGCCCCTCCTGTATGGGTAGCGCGCACTTTTCTATGAGTAGCTACATAGTGAATTTTGTAGGAAGCTTTTGGAGGCCTTCCCAGTGTCGAAATTGGGCGTGTGATAGCGCGTTGGAAAGACCTTGGAGTATAATTTCCAAAAAAAGTGGAATTTTTCAATTTGGATTTCATTTACCCTGTCAGAAATCAAATCGCCCAGAACTTGTCAAAATGAGCAGAATGAGGCTGCCTCAAAG
Organism: Pinus albicaulis; assembly: GCA_034641835.2. Lineage (NCBI taxonomy): Eukaryota > Viridiplantae > Streptophyta > Pinopsida > Pinales > Pinaceae > Pinus > Pinus albicaulis. The sequence goes on from CM076582.1 coordinate 1,454,686,470, forward strand.
CAGAGTGCTGTTGCAGTCAACTTTTGAAGGTCTTAATCAACTCCAAATTGAGCTCATGATAGCTCATTGGAAATATATTTGTGTCTAGTTATCCTTCGACTCATCAAGAAAGTCATTTAGCCAACCATGCTAGGAGAAATATGGATTTTCCCAAGGTCACTAGAGAGGTGCATTCAATTCTCCTGAGGAAATGGTATGTTTGACATTTCTCTAAAACCATGATACCTGTGTAAAACGTGAGGGAGGTTTTTCTTCTTTGGCATGTTTTGTATAAAAACCTCTCTCATTTTTCCAAGATTCATATTCTACTGCTCTGAAACATCATTTGAGTGACACTTATCCCGATGTGTGAAACAAGGGATGTTGTCGAAATGAAGCGAAATGAAGGGGATAAGGGGCTTCTAAATTCTTGGGGAAATTTTTGGAAGTAGGGAGGGATGTTAGGAAGCAGGGGAAAGTGGAATATCAAAGATTGAGTGAGGGGAAGGGGTCCAAAAGGGAAAAACATAGGCCTAGCCTAGAAAATTGCGAAGTTGTGGCAAGAAACTAGGGTTTGTGCAAAAATGAGGAATTTGGGGAATCTCAATGATGGGAAGTGTTTAATAAGGTACATTAATGATAGGGGAAGTTTTATGAACATCAGGATACAATTTTTTCTAATGATTTGACCATCCAAGAGAAATTACCTTCAAAACCCTAGGAGAGGGAAATGGACCTTACCTAGGCACAACTGAAGCATGAACAAGGTGTAAAATGACTCAAATGGAACTTGACATGATGATGAAAACCCTCTGAATGATGGTACACTCAGCTGAATGGTGACATGGACCGACATTTGGACAACTTTGGAAGGAGTGAAAACAAACCCTAGACCTAATGCCTAGTGACCAAATTTTGCTTGAAGACTCATTGAAATGACAAAATTTGACCTTGACACTTTAAAATCACTTTGTAAGAGCATTTTTTATCACTGGAGGAAGGCTGCAAAGGCTGAATCTAATAGTGGGACATGTCTTTGACAATAAGCATGTCAAAGAATGGAGTTATGGGATGGCAGGAGCTTATGTTCATAGGCCAACAGTGTTGTCACTTTGGAGTTGGGATTTATTGATGGAGTGTTTCGAGGATCACTTCACATATGATGCACTTGGTAATTTTGATGGAGTGATGGATGGAGACATCTATTACCAAGGTGTGATCTTCTTAACTTGGGTTTCCAAGCATGAGAAGAAGGACCTTCATGTAACATAGGGTACATTTCTCTTCATAGCAGTATGTCCTACCACTATGGAAAACTTATTCATGGATCCATATATTAGCTTACTTCTAGCACATGGTAAGAATTTTACTTTTGCATACATGTATTACCTAACACAACATTTGTGTGTTCTTATCATTGCTATTCAATGCATTTCTCCGCAAAAGGGCAAGCTTCTCTTTGGGCTCCATCGTCATCTTTTGGCCAACTATTGTGATGGAGACAACCATCTGTTATGTAGCCTTGGGAAAATGTTTTATTATTATTTTATGTATGTTCATTTGGTTCACCAAGCCATTTACTATTCACTAGTAGAGGTGTTGACATATACAACTAGCTATTTTTCAAGAAACATCTTGCCTTGTCATTTCCTGAAGCAACAGTTAGAAAAATTGTGTTGTAACCACTCGAGTGACTATTGGTACATTCCAGAAATATATGGAACCTTCAGTAATATTCTCATTTGGATGCTATATGATGATCATTTACTATTCATCATATATGAGATGGTTTGGGCCAGCTTGATTCAGAATGTTGGAGGAGAGATATTTGAAGATCTAGTCTTCATATTGCCTCTTAAGGGAAATATTATTGCAGCCCAGGATCAGAAAACACTCTACACTTATCATAAGTGGAGAGGAAGATAGCATGTGGTAGGCTATTTTTCCTACCATGTTCAGATTTTCAGCCCACCTACATTGCCAGAGCTCAAGGTGGAGGATGATTTGCATGAGTTACCATTTTGGAGGGTGGATCATTTTGTATGGTTGATAGCTTAGGGATGGGATATTCATATAGGGATGGTAGATCCCAATGTATATCAGACCTCATGCCTCAAGAAGGCCTTTGCACAGCCTAATGTTTCATCCATGGATGCTTTACATGATAATAGCTATTTGGGATACACACCAAAAGCTAGCTTACATAATTGGGAGGGACAACATGGAGATATCTTGATGAGAAAACATCTTGATCCTTGGATGATTTTATCATATGATGATTCTACAGGGGCAGAAGAGGAGTATTCTTAGTTCTATCCTTGCATTTTCTTAAGGAAAAGCAACATTTGGCAGGGGAGGACTGTAATATTTCAAAATTAGCATGCAACTAATTGGAATATTAATTTTTTCTCATATAACTTAGGAGATAAATAAATGGGTAAGAAGGCCCATGCATTGAAGAAAAATGAATAATTTCCATCATTGTGTGAAAATTAGTATTCGTAAGAGCTAGATTTCACACCCTCAAGTGTGAAAGGGGACATTTTCATGAGGACAAGGTCAATTTTGACCAAGTCAATAGCGCTGGGATAGGAGGTGGAGAATACTTGGAGAGACAAAAAAGTATGAATGGGAGCGAGATTATTTGGTGAAGGAAACCATAATGAGTGGGACCCATGGTGAGAGGTCTTTCACTTGTTTAAAAGGATGGCAAGGCAACCATTGTTATTCATGTTATGTATTCTTAATTTCATGGTCTGAAAGACTATTTGGAATTCTCTTGTTGTTTAGCAGACTTGAAGTGCTGCTTAGCACAAGGAATTCCTATTTAGGAATTCATTCTCCTTTCAAGAAAGGCCTCTTGAAGGAGCTTGCACTTCATTTTTCCACATCGAGGCTAGGGGCCAAGCTACCTCCTTCAGCTACAATGCAGTTTCTGTTGAGATATGGGTTGTGTTGCAGGCTGTTGCAGTGGAGGGTTGACAAGACAACTTACAGGGATTTTTTTTCAAAGTATAAAGCTCTCTATCCTTTGGGATACCAGTGAAGAAGATTCTAGAGCTTATTTAAAATCTTGGCACTTCGCCAACACATTCCCTTTCTTCTACAGTGCATTCCCTTTCCTAGACTGTGTTATTGTGCAATTGTAGTGAGGGTCTATAATATTGTTAGAGGGTGAGATCTTCAGTGATAGGATCAACCCTTTACTTGGAAGATCCATTGGAGGGGGTCTACAAATTCATATTATGCATCATATTCTGCCATCTCCATCCATATTCTCAAGTTGCAGCTGCTACTCAGTCTTAGGACTACAACTACGACATTTTGTACATTTTGCATATTTGAAGGAATCCTTTCCGGATTGTCTTGGAAATGAGTTTGGGGGTTTAGATAATTTCTCCCAACATTATATGAGATATATATTTCCATATCCATGTATTGACATTTTCTAGCAGTAATTTCTCCTTATAAAATTGTGTTGTCATAGCCTTGGGCATTCTTGTGTAGCAGTGTTGTTCATATTTTATGTACATGTTTCTTGAGGCTGATTTTGGCCTATCTTGAGTAAATCTTTCCTCAAGATCTTGTATACATTTTCCTTTTGTAACTTAATATGATGGCCATGTTTTCTTCTTACATTCTATGAGTTTATTTTTCACTACTACTCCAACTTGTCTTGATGTATTGCTTTATCTCCAATTTTGGAATATCTTAAGATATTCCCATTGTTATAGATTATCCCTATTTTGGGATATCACATAGCTAGCCTCAAATACCCCCATAAAAAAAGCTACATCTAACAGAGAGAGCCCTCTCTGAGTCTAGGAAGGCTACGTCATAAGTTTCAAAGTGGTTTCATGTTACCTCTGTAGTTTTGCTTTAGCCTCGAAATTACGGGGAGATAAAAGGTCTTTCCTTAGGAATATGGATCCAAGGAATATGTGTTTTATCTTGTTGGTTTGTGAATGATTAATCATAGATATATGGAAAAAAAACAAGTGTTTATATGCCCTTATTTTATCCATTGAATTTGTGATTTTTTTCGATAGCATTTATTATTTACTAAGGAATTATTCTAGTTTGAGAGAGTTATCTATCTCCTTTTGGTCAAGTTCTTATGTTTTTCGTTTTGTGATTATAGTTTTTTGTACACTAGCCATATCAATCTCCAAAAGCGTTTTTATTTGTGTATGTTGCAAAAGGTTTTTATATTCCATTCCATAAAATTTTTGTTGAGGAATTTCAGTAACTGTTAAAAGAAAAATGTTGTTACTCCTGTAAATATATTCAAATTTCTATACCAGGTTTTAATTTTAGATAGGAAGTTTGAGTGACTAAGTGAGAAGGCTTCAAATTTGAAGTTTTTTTTACTTGGCCTATTCCTCTAGTTAATAGGTTTCTAAAAAAGCTAATGGTTGGAACCATATCTTGGTAGGATGTTGGTCTCTATGTTGGTATTAAATATCAATAAAGACTTTATAATCAGGAACCTGTCCAACTTGGAGGTTATTTGAGCATTACCTCCTCTTTTGTTGTTCCATATGTGACTATCATTATGAGTGTTAAGACTCACTAAATATAATTTTTTCTTTGAAATAATTAAGGAGATGATATTATTCATTAAATACCCCTCATTTTTCTTCCTTTAGGTTTTTTATTATGTTTAATTCACCTCCTATAATCTAGGGTTGGTCTCCAATTATTTGGTGAGACTTTTGGAGATCTTCGAGAAAGGTGTTTTTTTTCTTGGGGAGGGTTTGGGTCATAGAGATTAGAGATATAAGAGTGTGTGGATGAGTGAATAGACTATAATTTCGGAGAGATAATCCTAGGGATTGAGGGGTTTCTAATGAAGGCTAGGACTCCTGAGCTGCTTATGGAATCCTATGCTATATTATCGTTATTTCTCCAAAAGATCTTGAGATAGGTTTTAAGATTTGAAGATGAGAATTTTGTTTCTTGAATCATGAGAATGTTATTTTTTTTAGGTTGATTTTATATTATAGGAGTCTCTACCTAGATTTACCATTAAGAACCCTCATTTTCCATGTAATGACATTCATTGAGAAATATTGGAGGAGGATTGGAATATGGAATCCATGGTTAGAATGTAGTTCCAATGTAAACTAAGGTTTTATATATATGAACATGAATAGGGAGAAACTCGTAGAACTTGCAAAATTGGAGTTCAACACCTTTCACTCATTACAAAGAGGGAGTTATAGTATCTATGGAGGTAATTATCAGTCGTTGGAATTAAATGGATTTCAGTGGCAAAAAAATCAAGAGTAAATAAATGAAGTTTGTTTATGTAGATGGTGGAAACATTATGGGTTCACTTAACTAGCATTCACACGAAATAATCACATGGATTACCTCACTTTTACATCTTGCTTTGCAAGTGATCCTAAGCATTCCACATTCTCACTTGGCTTTGCCTATGATATGTATGACACCTACACAACCATGGAGGAGCTTGAACTCTTCACCGTAGCAATTAAGAGGTGACAATCGCACTTCCCCCAGGAAACCTATTAGTAAGATGATGTTTCATTTATCTTAATATTTTCATGTATGGGTTGTGAAATAGTTGTGAGTGTGACGGACGACAAAAATATTTTAAGGTAGTAAGGGTTGTGAAATAGTCGTGGAAGTGATGGACCGTGAAAATATTTAAGGGAATAGATATATTCAAACGTCAATAATAATTTAATATTCATATCGTTTGAAGTTAATGGTAAACAAGTACCACATGACATGACTAAAAGTTATGTGTATGATGATCAGATTCTCTTCGTGGATAGATGGTTTACCTGGATAATAGTAAAATCAGTTTTGGTTTTGACATAGCCACATTTCAACTGATCGTCACATTGGGTGAGCTCCTTCCTCATGAGATCCATGGAAATTGACTTTCCATCATAGTTCAATGACTTGATATTTCTTATTATTCAATTGGAAGGTGACCCTCAATGCTACAAGGTATTCTTTACAAACTTCTATACTCTTGATAAATGAGTTCTACATTTTTTTTTTTTAATACTAATTTTGAATTGGAACACAAATGATAGTGAAATTGGCATCTTGAATGCAAGCTGACAGGGTGCATGGAGAAGAGGCTTCTTCAGTATCGTCTTATATGAAAGACCATCCTATATTAACAGAGGAAGATTGTATCAATCATATCAATGCTATGGTCAATAACTTACTGAAACCAGACAATAACGTTCCCATTTCTTGCAATAAAGGTACTTAAATGACATTTGCAGAGTTCTCCATCATGGTTACAAATACAGGGATGGTTACAGTGATGCCACCATTGAATAAAAAAACGAGAACCGTCCTTGAACCTGAGCTTCTGTAACCACAAGGTAGATATACAAGAAAATCCTACTTAATTTACGTTTCTTATTTTAATAAATAAGCCTTGAGGTTGCATACAGAGCTCACCTTGGTTGGTATCCATGCCATATCTAAATGAGGAAGGAGGTGTTGTACTAGATTAGGAACATAACGGATATGTGTGGCCATGTTATTCCATTACATTGATTATAAAGTATGTGCATTCACATTATTCAAATTTATTTTTTAAATACGATATCACTTCCATAGTAATCAAACAGTGAAAACAATAATGCTAAAAGAAGTGTAAATTTTAAAGCTAATCAGAAAGGTTTAGCATTTGGGTAACACAATCTCAAAATGAATTTTAAACTTTGGAGAGCACATATTAAATGCTAACTAATTAGTGTCAATTTTAGAACAAATTACAAAGATTTAAAATTTGGGCAGGACAATTCCACTGCATTTTAAAATTTGGAGAGAAAATATTAATGGAAATTCTACATTTAAAATGATTTTTTTTTTTTAAATGATATTTATTTATTTATTTAAATGCAAATAATTATAAATAAAGTATTTATTCTTTATGGGTATTTGGCCAAGAAAAAATATTGTAATAACTTGGTTAAGGAAAATTTGGGTTCTCAAGGGATACCTCTAACTCAAATTAGGCTCCATAGTATTCTTTAGCACAACATATATGATAGAGACACAATATTTGAGGGAGGGATTTACTTATTAAACTGAATCGACCTCTTATGAACCTTGGGCTCCAAAATTTAACTCATAAAAAGAGGATTTCTCCTAAGTACCATCATGGATCCAACAGTACTCCTTACCACATGAATATTTCCACTAAGACATCTGAATGGGGATAGGAAATGTGATTGGGAAATTTTCGATGATATTAGATACCAACAAACATGGTATACATACTTCCTATGTCTGTCTTTGTGCCTATTTCTACCATTCACAACTGCTTCCAAACAACATTATGTTAACCAATGAGGATGAGTTTTGAGAGTATAAAATCCACTACAAATAGATCCCATCTTGTTTCCACAAATGTCACAAATATTCTCAAGATGTTTTGGAGAAATAAAAACCACATATCTTAGGATTCCATATGAATCTCACAAGGTCTACCCTTCATTTGGAACCGCTCAATCCCTATAATTATCTCTACTAAATTCTACTCTATTTCCTCATCCACACAACTTCATATCGCTAATATATACAGCCCAAACCCTCGCAAGGAAAAAAATTATTTCTCTAAGATATTCAATAGGATCACGAAATTATTGGAGACCAACCCTAGCCCTAGATTGTAGGAGGTGACTTCAACATAATAAAATACCTCAAGAAATAAAAAGGAGGACACTAATGTCCTAATGAACAAAGTCATCTCCTTAATGATTTCATAAACATTTCTCATTTAGTGAGTCTTGACACTTACAATGGTGGTCACATATGGAACAACAAAAAAAGAGGTAATGTTCAAATAGCATCCAATATGGACATATTCCTAATTATCGAGTCTTTATTTATCTTGAATACCAACATCGAGACCACCATCTTACCATGCTATGGTTCCCAACATTACCGTGTTTAGATAACTATTAAATATATGAATAGATGAGGAAAAAAATCCTCCAAATTCGAAGCCTTCTCACTGAGGCACTCAAATTTTTTCTCTAAAATTAAAACCTCATGTAGGGATTTTAATATATTCACAGGAATATCAATGATTTTATTTTAATAATGAGTAAAATTCCTGAAGGAAAAAATTAGGGAATGGTATTTAAAAAAAATTTGCAACATACACATAGAAAAAACTCTTTTGGAGATAGATATGGCTAGCCTACAACAAACGATAATCACAAAAGGAAACACATAAACACTTACCAAGAGGAGGTAGCTATCTATATCAAACTAGAATAGTGCCTTACGAAGGAAAATATACTATTCAAATAAAAATCCAAAATTCAACTGTTAAAAGAATGAGAGAAAAACATTCGTTTTTTCCATGGATATATGATCAATCATTTATACATAAATAATATAAAACAAATCCAAACAACCGCAAATCGTAAAGTTAAGAATTATGGAAACACTATTTAAGAGTTATCATACTACTTTCAAATTCCTCTAATTGAACCGATCCCAAATAGAAGGTCAACCATCAAGAAATTTACCAGTGAAATACTGAGAATCTTCACCAGAGAGAAAAATGATTGGCTACTCAAAGAAATAACAACGCAAGAGGTAGAGGTTATTGTTATGGACATTCCCAAAGGAAAATCCCCTCATACTCAGGGGTTTATAGTTGATTTCTATGAGTATTATTGGTCAATATTAAAGGAGGAGATATGGAAAATAGTGGAAGGATCCAGGAACTCCTCTATACTAAATTCCTCTTATGTAACATTCATCAGTATTATCCCCAAATCCTTGAGTTCCGACTCCCCTTCATATTATTACCACATAGCTCTCTATAATATCATTTATAAAATCATCTCTAAGGTCATTTCCAATAGACTCAAACCTATCCTTCCTATGATTATATGTTAAGAGTAAAGATGTTATTTGGAGTATCAAAAAATCATAGACAACATAATATTGTCTCATGAGCACATACACTCTCTCATATCGAGCAAAATTCCATGCATGCTAATCAAACTAAATTTGTCCAATTCCTTTAATAAACTTAGCTGGAAATTCATTTTCCACACTCTCATTGACTTTGGGTTTGAGGAAAGATGGTTTCATTAGATCTTAACTCTTATCACCAAATTTTCTTTCTCCATTATTTTCCAACATAAAAATTTTGGTGAATCTCCTCTCCCTTCCTCCTTTTTTACATCTCAAGTCACAAAGATAAATTATAAAAAATAACAGGTATGTAATCCAAAAAAATCAAACAAAAAAAAAGGAAAAGTAGTGATCAACTTATACAAGCCTTAGGTAATTTACTAGTCAACTCAAGGTCAGTCACAATCATGGATTCCATCTTCCAACCCTCCTCCAATCTTTCTCAATGAAATTAATTACACGGAAAACAAGGGTTATTAATGCCAAGTCTCGGTAGAGACTCCTAAAACATAAAATAAACCTCGAAAAAAATAATATTCTCATTATCCAAGAAAAAAATGCTCATCTTCAAATCTCCAAACCTATCTCGAGACATTTTGGTGAAATAACAATCATATAGCCCAGGATTCCATAGGTACCTCATGAGGTATAGCCTTAATTTTTAACCTCTCAATAGCTAGAATTATCTCTACGAACGTCTAGTCTATTGGCTCATATACACACTATTATGTCTCTAATACCTGCAGCCCAAACACTCCCAAGATCTCTAAAAGTCACACCAAATTATTCAAGACCAACGCTAAATTCTAGGAGGTGACTTCAACATGATAAAAAACCTCAATGAAGACAAAGGAGGAATGTAATGTCATAATGAGAAAAATCATCTCCTTTATTATTTCATAAACATTTCCAATTTAGTGACTCTTAAAACTCACAATGGTAGTCACATATGGAAGAAAAAAAGAGGAGGTAATGCTCAAATAGCCTGCAAGTTGAACATATTCCTAATTTCAGATTCTTTAATTATGTTGGATACTAGCATCTTACCAAGATATGTTTCCAATCACTAGCTTGTTTAGCTATCTGTTAACTAGATGAATAGACCAAGGAAAAAATCCTTCAAATTTTAAGCCTTCTCACACACGCACTAGAACTTCTTCTCTAAAATGGAAACTCGGTGTAAGGATTTGAATATATTTACAAAAGTAGCAACATTATTCTTTTAAGAATGACTAAAATTACTCAAGGAAAAAGTAATGGAATGGAATATAAACAATTTTCGAAACATACACAAATAAAAACCGTTTTAGAGCCAAGGATGGCTAGTCTATAAAAAATGATAATCACAAAACAAAAAACATAACTGCTTAGCTATAAGTTGATAGCTACCTCTCTCAAACTAGAAGAATTCCCTAGGAAAGAAGAAATTCTATCGATACAAAAAAATACCAAATTGAATCGTTAAAAGAAGGGGAGAAAAACACTTATTTTTTCCATGGATCAATGATCAATCATTTACAAATCAACAAGATGAAACACATGAAAAAAACCTAAAATCTTAAAATCGAATGTTATGAAGACATCATTTGAGATTTATTATACGAATTTCAAATTCTTCTAATTGATCCCATCTCAAATAGAAGGTCAACCATCAAGAAAATTATCGGCGACATACCCATAATCGTCATCAGAGAGAAAAATGATATATTCTTCAAATAAATAACGATGCAAGAGGTAGAGGTTGTTGTTATGGACATGAAAAAAGGAAAATACCCTCATCCTCATGGTTATATACTTTATTTCTATGAGTATTTTTGGTCGATCTTAAAGGAGGTGATATGGAAAATAGTAGAAGGCTCCAAGCACTCCTCTATACTAAATTCCTCCTATGTAACCTTCATCACTCTCATCCCCAAATCCTTGAGTGCTAGATCCCCTTAAAATTATTACCCCATATCTCTCTATAGTTTCATTTATAAAATAATTTATAAGGTCATTTCAATAGAGTGAAACCCATCCTTCCTATGCTTATACGTTAATAGTGAAAAATTTACGTGGAGCGTAGAAAAATAATCAAAGACACAGTACTAGCTGATGAGAACATACACTTTCTCAAATAGAGAAAAACCCCATGCATGATAATCAAACTAAATCTTTCCAATTCCTTTAATAAAATTAGTTGGGCATTCTCTCAACAGATGCTTTTTCCTACATTTAGGACAAAAAATTGATAATACTTGATCTTTTTTCTCTTGTTTCTTTCTTGCTTTAAGTACATCAACTTGTGTCCATAATGTGCTTATGATATAATTTTTTAAGTGTTCAAACAATTTTCCTAATTCAGCTCTTGTTATGCTTCCTATTGTTGATTTATTAGATTTAGAATTTGCATCTCTCTTCCGTGTTGTATCTCTCCCTCCTGATTATTTTTACATAACTCGACAATTTCATCAAATGCTAAATATGAAATATCTCCTTTATCCATCACATAAACGGTATCAATGTACTCTTCTCGCATTCCTTTTAAAAATATTTTTCAAATAATATTAGTGTTGAAAGAATGATGTTTAGATTTTTGTGAGTTATAGAGAACAATTTCTAATTTTTCCTCTAAACTTCCATCTTCTTTTTGATTCATTCTAAAAGTTTCATCCTTTGAATATCTAAAGCTACAATATGCTTTATATTTCATAAGAAAAACATTTATCATGTCTGCCCCACTGGTAACTGGTAATATTATGCTCACTTAATCCCATAAACCACTTTAATGCAGATGCTTTAAGAGTAGCAGGGAAACGATGAATCTTATGTACAACATAGAATATCAAATTCAAATAAGAATGAGTCGAGATCTTCAAAAGTCATACCATCAAAATTTGGTAATATGGAAGGTGGAATATTTTTCATTTTTACCTCTTTCCCCAAAATTTCTCTAGTATCTAGGATTGTAAATCCAAAAGTAGTTTCTTGGTCATTGTCTCCTCCTTCATCTTCCCTTCTCTTATTCTCAGTTTCCCTTATGGTAGATTCTTCTCTTTTCCTCTCTTCTTCTCTCTTCCTTTCCCATTATTTTCATTTTCTCTCATAGTATATCCTTTATTCAGGAGTTAGTTATGGAATATTGGATCCTTGTCCTTCATCCATAATTTCTTTCCCAGTTGTTACAAATGTTTCAGTTAAAATTTGAGATTGTATATCCTTAACTTTCTCAAGAATAGGTTGATCAATTGGTTTTCTTATTTATTTTCCCATAGAAGGTGTTTCTTCTTGTGTTTTTTTTCTGTTTACTTCATAAGCCAATAATTTTTTTCTTTCAACCAAAGTTAGTGTTTTTAATGAATCTTGTTTTTCCTCTATATCTTCCAAAAATGGTTTTCTAGAAATTGGTGTTAGTTCGAATGTGGATGGTCCTACTCCCACCAATGGCCTAGTGGTTGGGGTGTTTTGTTTTGTATATATACCCTTATCGTCTCTTTTTCTAGGCATAAATAACCATAACGAAAAATCCTAAAATACTTTTGTTTTTTTTTATTATGATTTATTTATGTTATTGTGTGTTTTTTTTATGTTTTCCAAACAAGCTTCCTAGTTAGCTATATTGAACTGTGCTTCCCAGACAATGACACCAAAAATGTTAGTCTAATTTATGGAGATGAATTAGAGCATTTTTTTTAATATCAGTCTAGGTTCGTAAACTTATAAGCACACCCGAAGTATAAGGATATTAGTTTTAACTAGTGTAGGAAGCATTTTCTTAGATGCAAATAATGGAAATGCATATTACGAATATAAACTACTAATTGTAAAGAAAGGATAGAAATTCTGGTATATAGGCATGAACATGTGAATAGTGACTTTATTTGAATCATAGTCAACAAGGAAGAGGTTGTTGCCCTAGAGATCCCAGTTATCCTTCCTTATGATTCCTATTAAAACCAATTTCACCATAAAGCATAACACACCTGATTTAATAAAGGAAGAAAGTATGAGTGGATAAATACAAATTCCGGTCCAATTCTTAGCTCTCAAGGTAGAGGCTCCAACTTGGAGACCTGGCTTGTCATTCCTTATTCAAGCTAGTCACTGAAAAGAGATCAATTCGAAAATCCGAATGGTCATGACATACTAATAAGTTTATACAGAAGGTATTCAAAAAATATTATGATAGGAATATACAAAAAACTAAGATGCTAACATATTCACAACTATGAACATAAATTAACAATATAGTGTACTTAGCTTAGAATGAGGGTCCTCCACCTTTTCCCGGTACACCTTAAGAACATCAACTACAAAAAATCACCATTCACATCCCACAACAATTATGAAAAATAAATATAAGGCAAGCAGTCAATTATATTTAAAAAAAGAGTAATCACAGTGATAGTAATATGTCCATAGTTTCTTAGTATTTGTGTTTAAATAGGCTAAGAATGTAAAAAAATCATCTATAATTGCTGTAACAACTAAAAATATTACTGTTCCACCTGATAGGGTATAAATCATTTCTTTGTTACAAAAAATATGGAAATATCCCAAAGAATCCAAAAACTGCTCCTAAATTAGGGCATTTCCTAAGTGACTGGTTAAGTTTGACCATCTTTGATCGGGCTTGTTGTGACTAATTTGGAGCAAGAATATAGGAGTCTCTCCATCCTTGGTTCATGTACTTTTGGAATATGCATTCAGTTTTTTTCTAGGTGTCCTACACATACAATTTCAATGGAGCCATAATGGGAAATTCCATTTCTGCCAAAAATAATTTTTAATGCTCAATTTTTACTAAAAATTCGAAAAAATAAAAGACAATTAATCTACCTTGGTGTGAAAAAAGAGGTAAAAATATGGAAAATATGATCAGAATATAGTGGTAAGGGATGGTAAAATGGTGGAATATGTATGGTATAAAAGGGACATAGTGGTAAGGGATGGTAAAATGGCGGAATATGTATGTTATAAAAGGGATAAAGTTGAGGCTTGACAATAAAGAATCAGTTCTATTTTATCAACAAGGAAAAAAGGAAGAAGAAGATGAAATATATATCATGATAACTATTTATTTATAAATAAATAATAAATAATAATTCACCTTATTTCAATACTTAAACTATCATATTTCATGTTAACTCTATATTTTTCAAGTGTTAAAAAATATTTCTTATGGTGCAAATCTTTACCTAAGCTTTGCACTCTAAATGAGGTTTTCTCCTCGAGAGTATTGATACCTCTTGAGCAGGATGGGTTTGGGTTTAATATGAATCATATATATTGTATATATAAAGTTCATATTGGAATATTTTATATATTCTCAATATTCTCAATATTTTATTTATTATTATTTTTTAAATTATAATTATTTATATAAAAATTTCACCTTCCATAACTTGATATGTATAGTGGAAAATGAAGCCATCAACAACTTTATTAATGTGGTTGTTCGAGTATATATTTTAACATCAATCGGATATTAAACTATTTTGTTTATGATTCACATTGAAATATTTTCCATTCATCTTTTTAAAAAGTATGTATCAATTTCATATTTATTATTAAATGAGTGACAAATTTCTTTGTTTTCATGACTTTTAATTTAAGATACACTTTCCCGCAAAAATGAAACTTTATTACAATAACCAAATATTATGCAATGTTATACTTATAGAGACTTGAAGCCTATAATACTTATATTTCATGGTTTTAATTTTGACCAATATTATTAAGTATGGCAAATTTCACCATAACAAAATATTACACAACATTATACTTATATAGACTTGAAGCCTATAATACTTAGATTGTGTTGTTTTAAGTTTGACTAATATTATTAGGTATGAAATGTTTTTTCCTTAGACTTTTAGTGAATACATTTGCAAGAAATTTTAAACAAAGAAAGGGATATATGCTCAAATACACTGACAAGTAAAGTGATATATGCCAATAAATAGAGAAATAAGAATGATAGACAAATGCAAAAACCAAAGTGATAGTGGTTAAGTTTTTAGTCGCTTCCTAGTAGAGTGAGACAATGTCTTGAGTCTAGTGGCACGAAGTGTTTGTGAAAGAGAATATGAGATGAACAGAATAAAAAATAGTAATGATTTAGAGATAACATGATCCATGTGAACAATGATAACAAAGCTTTGTTTTATATTCGTATCCTTTCCAAAAATATTGTTATAATCTATAAGTGAGAATATAGAAAGAAAGTGAGAGTTTTCATTAAGCTCCTTCAAAATAAAAGGTTACAGCAATCCATTTTTACTACATTAATTTTTTATCCATATAAATGAAAGTAATACTCTCAAACATATGGATAATTTCAAAGTGGATATTCTAGATATGGTGACAACTTATTTTCTTCAAATGGTGGTGGAAATCCTTGTAAACAAATATCAAGTTATGGTTGTTAACATGATTTTATGCTCACAATAGATGCATGGAACACAAAAAATTTGATAAATAGCATTCACATAATATACAATGGACTTTAACTATATTGTTTTGAATAAAACAATTTTTCAAAAAGTTGAACATATTTCCAATATTTATGATGTGTTGTAAATGGTTATCGATTGTTGGCCTCATAAATTTGTGTAAATAGAAAATATTTGGAAACATTTTCAAAATATACAAATTGATAATTCATATGACTACCTAAGAAAAAAAAAATGCAATTTTGAAATTGTTTCAAAATAAGACTTTTTATTAGGAATAGAGTTCACCTCACCCTTTAAATGCACAAAAGAATATTAATCACCATGATTTCCAAGCTATTATAGTGTATTTCTCACTCGTTCTAATGCAACATGATTACCTTTTCGTTTAAAAACAAAATTTATATACACTATCAAGATTTGGGTGACTATGATTCCCCATGTGAAATATAAGCTATATAAAAAATTGAAAACTCACATATTGCATTAATTCATGTATTTTACAATGTTAAAATATCAAAATAACCACATTAATTAATATTGAAATTAAATTTCCATCTATAATGAAGGTATATTGATATACATGCAAATTTTTGTTGATACACATCAGTGAAAAGATGAACATCAACAAAGATTAATTAGTCACATAAAATAGTTCAACATTAGAACTCTCCTCCAACATTAGGGTACCTAGGATATTTATTTCTTCGATTGGTATTCTTTTTTCAGGATATTATCATTTTCCTTTAGATCTTATTGAAAAAGTATCCCATTGTATTTTTTTTTTTTCATTTCACTTATTTTATTATTTTCTCTTAGCTATCCTTATTTTATTATTAGTATTCTTACTTCTAGTTTACTATTTTTTTTTAACTTCCCTTATTTTATTATTACTTTTCTAAATTCCATTATTTTGTTATTTCTTTTATCTCCCCTTATTTATTATATTCTATTTCATCCATTATTTATGATTGTTCTCTAACCTTCATATTTTTATTAGTTTCTTCTAACTTTATTTTTTAATTTAGGCTAACTTCATTTATTTATTATTTTCCAACATTCAATATTTATTATTTTCATCTAAATTCCTTTATTTTATTGATTTTTTTAAAATTATTTTGTTCTTATTGTTTTCTTATATTAATTTTTTTTAATCCTATTTATACGGAGGCCTCTCTTGAATATCATTTTCCTTAATTTATAAATTGATTTCTTTTATATCATGCTCACTCTCAGAGTAGGAATTATTATAAATTGACTTATTATTATTATTACCAATTTAGAATATTCTCCCTCTATGTTTTGGGATAACTATAATACGTTATCAATATAGAATTTTTCCATCCAATCGTTTTAAGATTTAATTTAACTATACCCCAAAAAATATACTTTTCCAAGTTTTTGAATTTTCAAATAAGAATTTATTCTTACTCACTTTCACATGTAATATTTAACTTAGTTTCTTTGGCATATTACCTTGATATTAAATTTACCTTTAGTTTTCTCAATACCAAAGTTCCAAGTCATTATGGGGCCACCACACTTTGCCTTTAGGTATTCTTCTACCTTATGATATGTTGGACGCCAAGTCAATTATTCCCTTCAATAAATGTTTGTGAAGTTCGAAATGATCCAAAATTCTTACAGTTCAATTATCCTTGTGTTTTCCCATATCAAGGGTTCCAATTTCATTGCGCCCTTCAGGAACTCTTCCAATAGTTACAAGGTTTCCACAAAACGCTTCCTTCAACTAGTTGTGACAAACTAAGGGGAACATTGGTATGAAAATTGAGGCAATTGTTAACTCCTCGGTAACCCCTTGTTTTGAGACCAATGATTACTAAGGATAGTGGTATCTTCCATTATGCCCACCCTTAAGTGAAACCTCATGAGTGAGTAATTGTGGGTTCCAACCCTCATAAAATTTTGCAACTTCAAGGTTAAGGTTCACAACCTTCTAACCCAAACCATGTGTAGAGCAGTAGCAGATGGAGTAAAGAACACTATCACCAATCCCTCCAAAGAAAATCCATTCTACTCAATACAACTCCATCACATCTATATGAGTCATTAAAAAAAAATAACATATATGTTTATTTTTCAATAGTCCTGTAAACTAATAATCATTTCTGATTATTTTCCTTAGATCTATCTTTCCTTACATTTATTATCCATCATTAAATAATTGCACAAATAAATTTTTCATTAAAAAAAATGATAGAGGATCATGAAGAGACAACCACACAAGAACAAAAGAGTTTACAAACCAAGATGGGGGAAAATCCCAACAACCTTTTCAATAGGGAAATTATTTAATTCAATAGAGAGAAATATTAGTCAAACACTAGGTCAAACATGGTCCATCCTCCATCCTAGTCAACTCACCTGCCCAAAAAATTTAATTTGATTAGGTATATGTGGAATTAGGCCTTCTGCATTTCATAGAGTTTGATACTTCCATAGAAATTAGGTCTCTTCATAGAGGTTCTTTGTAGCAAAAATATTGTTCTTATTACATCGGTTTTTTTTAGCGCTTCATCCTACTTATTTTCTTCAATCACAAATATTTATTATCATATTCATCCCTAACTTCCAAAAAGGATATCTTATTTTGTACCTCAAATCTGATTTTATCTTCTCCTTAGAAAGAGTGAGCTTGTTCTAAGGAAATAATCCATCTTTTGTTCCAATTGATGGAGGACAAGTGTCCCTATATAGTAATCTATTGTGCCAAAAGGGTGCCATCAAGACCGAGGCGAACTTGAACACTTGAATGGGCCAACTTGACTAGGAGGAACCCAAATTTGCTAATTTGGAGCCACAAAATTTAAAATTTAAATTTCCAAAATTATTCTCTTGCAAACAACATGAATAACATGTGTTTTATATGTTGATATTCAACAATATGATGAGCCTAGTGAAAAATAAGAACCTTCACTAGGTGGGGCCCACAGGATATTTTTATGTGTATGTCTATTTTTAGAATGGTGAGCATATTCTAAAATTAGCAAGATGTTGATTCTAGATGGTTGAGAAAGTTCTATCTTTGGATTAATTTCTATTTTTATAATATGGGAGAAGTCTATTTATAGATCGCTAATCTAAAAATAGAATGCATGTCTATTATTATTAGCGCTTAATAATAATCAGAAAATAAATAATAACTTATTCTCTTGGAGAACTTTATTTCAGTGAACAGATATGGCACATCAGTGGGCTGAAGGAATTACACAATTTCTAGGCTAATTGGTGACTCATGGATGGAGGAATTCATTATAACTAATAGTGGCAAGTTGTAACAGAGTTGGAAGAGTAGTTATGTGAGTTGTTATTTAGTTTAACTCAGTTAAGTGAGTTAAACTGAGTTATGCTAGTTGTAACTAAACATACACTACTGAAAGATGGGTGAATTAATTATTTAATTAATTCACAAGTAGTGTCTTAATTTCAATTGAAGAAATATAGTAGTTAACTACTTGCATGTCAGATCCAGTGGAGACCCAGTGGAGAGATATGTGAAAGGGTGAGATGGACTATCTGTTGTGACTATAGTGATGCACTCAATGCATCTACACAGAAATTAGAGAGGCTAATGAGGATTGCGTAGTGAAATTAGGGCAATATCGAATTCATTTAGGGACCCTCTTCAGCATGGATTGTGCAATGGAGGCACGATGTAAGGAGGCAGGAAATTGGTGCATTGATATGCAAATTTCTGCATAACAGTGTGTGACAATTGTTAAGTGTACTGAGAGCTCTATGATCTAATATTTGTATGATATTGTTACATGTTCCATTGATATACATAATATATCATAGTTGGGGTTTTTAGCTTTAATATTTCTTGGTAAAACATCTTGTTATATGCGATTGATTTGCTTTATATGTGTTTTGCAATTGGAAATTTAATTTTCGCAAAGAATTAAGTGGAAGGATTCTGTATTTAACATAAGTTAATTTGTTAGATCAGGAGAATATGGAAATACATTATTATGTTTATAAATTTCTACATGGTATCGGAGCATTTGTTATCAATGGAGAATGCAATATTGAAGCGATGTTGGTTTTTGTGCCGATGAACAATTCGAATTTGTTGCAAGAATTTCTTGGTGCGACAACTAAGTATACATTTAAATGGATT
This sequence comes from Pinus albicaulis, assembly GCA_034641835.2. Lineage (NCBI taxonomy): Eukaryota > Viridiplantae > Streptophyta > Pinopsida > Pinales > Pinaceae > Pinus > Pinus albicaulis. Next base: position 1,454,705,958 of record CM076582.1, read on the forward strand.
TCAATGGGTTGCGGTTGGAGTATGCACTCGAGGAAAGCTCTAACTACATAGCCTGGAAGGATAGGATGGAGGTGGTGCTTGAAGATAATGTTCTGAAGGATTTCATCGATAGTGATGTTACTAAGCCCAATTAGATGGATGCTACATTACTTGACGCCTAGCAAATTAAAGTAGTGTATACGAGAAGAATTCTTTTGAAAGGTGTGAAATATCATATTTTGTCAAGCCTTCGTGGGAAAGCCACTCCATTTTCAATGTGGAAGGCTTTGACAGGTCTTTTCCAAAGAAGCAGTGACCATAGCAAATTGGAGCTGAAAGATAAGCCGAGAAAAATCAAAATGGAGAAGGGAGACAATATTCCAAAGTATCTCACGAATTGTATCAAATGTAGGAATGATTTGGGGAGCGTGGGAATTACAATTGCTGATGATGACTTGGTGAGCTTGGCTTGGACTTCCAAAGAGTTGGCACAGTTATCAAAGACTATGTCAATGGGCAGAAGAAACTACTGGATTAGGAGCGAGTTTGGTCGGATCTACTGCAGGAGGAGATAAGGCAGAGTACAAGGTATGGATCTTCATCAAAACATGATGATGAAGAGGATTGTGCTTTGGATTGCAAAGCGATGAAAGGGAGGGGGAAGAAATCCCATCAAAAATATGAGGCTAAAGGCAAGAAGCTGGATTTCTCCAAGGTGAAGTGTTTTCACTGTCACGAACATGCACATCTGGCCACTAAATACCCACAGAAAAAGAATAAGAATAAGGTTGTTGGAGTTGTAGCTAGTGAGGCCCTTGCCTTGTAATTTAAACTTTATTTATCCTTGATCACATGCTCAAATTCAAGCATAATGGGAGCAGTGTGGTATCTTGGTAGTGGTGCTTCCTTCCACATGACGGGAGATAAGGAGTTGTTCAGTGACTTGGAGGAGAAAGATCTCAAAATGCGTATAGAGATGGGTGAAGATGGTAGATACAATGTGACCGGAATTGGTACTATTACCTTTGAGAGGGAGTAAGGTAAACCATTTCAGTTGAAATATGTTATGCATGTTCCAGGTCTGAAGAATAACTCGGTCTTAGTCACGATGTTCGAGGATCGAGGATATGATGTTGTTTTCAGTAAGGGAAAAGCTTTACTGCGACATAAAAAAGAAGGTCAAACGTGGGTCAAACCAAGAGGGCAGGGTTTTGAGTCAAGAATATCTACAAGCTAGAGGTAGATGGCTGCGCTGTAATGGTGGGCAAAGAAGAAGAAGTGGTGAGTCGTTATGAGGGAAAATTATGGCACAGGAGATTGGGCCATCTTCACCATGGTGCCCTGAAGATTTTGCAGTAGATTTATACAAGACTTCCCAAGGGTACACTAGTGCAGATAGATCAGTGGAAGGGATGTAATATGGGTAAGTTTCTGAAGACCACCTTTCATGAAAAGGAGAGACATGGCTCAGCGATCTTAGAGAGAGTACACACATACGTGTGTGGACCATTCTCAATTGCTTCAACTAGAAAAAAACAGGTATTATGTTATTTCTTTTATGACTATTCTCGTAGATGCTGGATCTTCTTCATGCAGAAGAAAGATCAAACATTCTCAAAGTTCTGTGAGTTTAAATCAATGGTGGAGGAGGAGTTGGGGAAACAAGTGAAGGCTCTGCGGAGAAATAATGGTGGTGAATATATCTCAAACAAAATCAAAGACTTCCGTATTGAAGAAGGAATTCGAAGAGGACTCATAGCACCTCATAACCCATAGCATAATGGGGTCACAAAGAGAAAGAACATAATGAACGTGGGTGTTGCATGAGCTATGCTGCATAATTAGGGCCTACCAGTGCACTTGTTGGCAGAATCATGCAACACTGTCATTTATGTGCAAAACCTTTGTCCTCATAGAGTACTTGGCATGAGTACACCTGAAGAATATTTTACTGGTAAGAAGATGGATGTTTCTCATTCAAATATTTCTGGCTCATCTATGTATGTTGATGTGACAAAGAACACCAGGAAGAATTTGGAACCGACTGGAGAAGTTGGGATTTTGTGGGGTACAAAGAAACACCCCATAATTATCATGTGTATTTACCAAACAGTCAGATCAATGTAGTGCGACGGGATATAAAATTCAATGAGGAGAAAGCCATGAATTTTTTGCTTGAGAGGGAGCTGCACTTGCATGCAGAGGAGGAACTACTTATTCCCAAAGATCAGCCTCAAGATGTGGGTTAGCCACAAGAAGAGGAACATGGAGTGGAGGAGTCTACTCACGCCGAGTCAAACATCAGAACTGGTAGAAGCTGTACCACAGAAGCTGAGAGTCTGAAGCTTGATGTGGCACAGAATGTAGAAGTCCCTAATTCATATCACAGACAAATAAAATTACCTAACCGATGTAGGTTTTAACCCTGAACAAAAATTATCTACACATCAATATTATAACAGAAAATAAACAATAGAGAGAGCATAAAACATAAAATAGATAAACACAGAAATTTTCCCTTGGATCCCAAATCGGGACGACCAGCTTGATTTTTCATTATATTCCTTTTAGTGTTACAACACATATATATACATGCTGAAGCATACATAAACCCCAATACATTAACCCTGGATTAGAACATAACCATAGTTCCTTTGACCGGATCTACAAAATACTAGGGGCCGAAAACCATCGTACCCCAAAACCATGTGCAAACTCATGCACAAGGCATGGGTGGGTCCGCCTATGAGTGGGACTGCATACTAAAAAAAAATTTGCTGGGCTGCTGCCCCGGACCCCCATAGGGGGGGGCTGCCGCCCCCCCTATGACCCCCCCTGCTGCGCCTAGTGCAACATACAATGCGTGGGACTAGTCGTGGAAAGAATATAACACATACCCAACATTCTCCCACTTGTTGTTTTCTTTCCACAGGGGGCCACAGGAGAGCTTAGTCATTGGGCCAATTCTTCAACACCAATTGTTTCTCTACACCAAGAGAAATTCTGAGTGCTTACAGACTTCGTCAATGCATCTGCAACATTCTTCAAAGTGTCCACCTTTACCAGCAACACTCTTTTAGCTTCAACCATATCACTAACAAAGTGATATTGAACATCAATGTGCTTTGTATTTGAATGATAAGAAGGGATATTAGCCAAGAAAATGGCAATTTGGCTATCACAGTCTATCCTTATAGCTTGTTGTACCAACCCCACACTTGAACACAATCTCTGCAATCAAACTGCTTCCTTTCTTGCATGAGTGGTTGCTATGTATTCTTCCTTTGTAGTTGAAAGCACCACTACATATTGTCTTTTACTCATCCAACTGACTGCACCTCCAAAAAGGCTAAACACATACCCACTTGTAGATCTTCTTTGGTCTAGATCTCCAGCCAAGTCTGCATCAACAAAACCACAAATTTCCAACATTCTTTCCAATCCTGGTCTTCCCTGGTAGCACAAGCCATAATCACTAGTGCCACGTAAATATCTGAAAACCCGCTTCACTATTGTCCAATGCTCCTTCCCTGGGTTTGACATAAACTTGCTCAATACTCCCACTGCATGTGCAATGTCTGGTCTAGTACAGACCATTGCATACATCAGGCTACCCACTGCACTTGCATATGGAACACGGGACATATCCTCCTCTTCTTCTTGTGTCTTGGGACACTGTTCAGCAGACAGCTTTGTACCTATAGGAATAGGAACACTCACCGGTTTACTATCCTGCATATTGAACCTTTGCAATATAGTCTCGACATACTTCCTCTGGTTTAACCAGAGCTTCCTCTTTGCCTGATATCTCTTAATTTCCATGTCCAAAATATAGTTTGCAGCACCAAGATCCTTCATGTCGAATTTGGAGAACAGTTGGGTCTTCAAATCTTGGATAATTTCTTTGTCATTTCCAATCAACAACATATCATCCACATACAAGACCAAATAAATAACACAGTCACCAATTAATTTAAAATAAACACAATATTCCTCCTTACTTCTGGTGAAGCCAAGTCCCCGTATATAGGTATCAAATTTCTGATACCACATCCTTGGTGACTGTTTTAACCCATACAAAGACTTCTTCAACTTGCATACTAGTTCTTTCTTACCCTTCACCATAAAGCCTTCAGGTTGCTTCATGTAGATCTCCTCTTCTAGATCCCCGTGAAGAAAAGTTATCTTCACATCCATCTGTTCTATCTCAAAATCAAATGCAGCAGAAACAGATAAAAGTAATCTAATAGAAGTAACCTTGGCAACAGGAGAAAAAATATCACCAAAATCAATTCCCGGCACCTGGGAATAACCTTTCGCTACCAACCGAGCTTTGTATTTATCCACCTTGCCTTCTACATTCATCTTCTTCTTAAACACCCATTTGCTCCCAATGGGCTTCCTTCCAGCCGGCAACTCCACCAGATCCCATGCATCGTTTTTGTGCAAGGATGCCATTTCATCAACCATGGCCTCCTTCCAGAGTTTTCCATCCTCTGAATCTACTGCCTCCCTCACAGTTCTGGGTTCATCATTAGTTATAGTTAAGGAAAAACCTGAACAGAAAGCAGATGGACTATACCTTTCTGGTTGCCTTCTTTCCCGAACTGATCTTCTCAAAGCTGGAGTTTGTGGCTCTTCATCTTCTGAGTCTTCTTCTGTTGTAGAGTCTGATTCATCCTCCTTTAGCTCAAACTCTATCTTCTCAGGTTCCTTTTGTAGGACTTCATGTTTAACAACATCTTTCACTTCTCTAAACACCACATCTTGGCTGTACACAACCTTCCTTGTTTCTGGGTTCCAAAGCTTGTAACCCTTTAAACCATCCTTATACCCAATAAAGATGCACCTTTCAGATTTATTATCCAACTTGGTTCTTTTCTCCTTTGGAACATGTACATATTCATCACATACAAATACCCTTAGATGTGAAAGAGAGGGTTTCTTACCAGTCCATACCTCATGTGGAGTCTTATCCTCCAATGCTGATGAAGGTGATCTGTTAACTAAGGAACATGCAGTCTTCACTGCCGCTGCCTAGAATTCTTGTCCTAACCCAGTACCACTGAGCATGCTTCTTTCCTTTTCCATCAGTGTTATGTTCATTCTTTCTGAAACTCCATTTTGCTGAGGTGTGTATGAAGTAGTCTTCTGCTGTGCTATACCACACTTCTTACAGAACTCTTCAAATTCCTTCTTGTAGAAATACCCACCATTATCTGTCTTCAACGCCTTTATCTTCTTCTCTATTTGGTTTTCACCAGAGCCTTAAATTATTTAAATTTGTCAAAGACTTTAGATTTCTTCCTCAAGAAATATATCCATGTATTCCTTGAGAAGTCATCTATGAATGAAACATAGTACACAAACTTTCTCAGTGATGGAACTGACACAGGTTCAAACACATCACTGTGCACAAGATCTAATATCTTGTTTGGCATCTTAGCACCAGAAGGAAAACTCACCTGATTCTGCTTCCCATATACACAATGTTCACAGAAATCGAAATCCAGAGAGCAATTAGACATACCTTCTACCATACCATTTCTATGCAGTATCTGAATGCCTTTCTCTCCAATATGTCTAAGCCTTTGATGCCATAGCATGGTCTTTTCTCTAGATATAGCTAGGCTTTCTTCTCTTTCAGGAACCACAGAACTGTTACACCCATCAATAGAAGTTCTACCTTGTAGCTTGTACATATTTCCAATCCGAACTCCCCGCATTAATACCAGTGCTCCCCGAACCATCTTGCAGGCATCTTTCTCGAACATTTCTTTTACACTTGCATCATCCATCTTGGTTACAGAAATCAGATTTCTGGCCAATGCAGGAATATGCAGAATAGCAGGAAGTGTTCTAATCCTTCCACCTTGCAGCTTCAACTTGACCTTTCCACGTCTGACGATTCTGGCCTTCCTATCATCCCCTAGGAAGACATCACCACCATCATATTTCTCATACTCGCAGAACCACTCCCTATGGGGAGTGAAGTGAAAAGATGCACCTGAGTCAATCAACCAAGACTCATGATCTACATGTGTATTTGAGGAAGAAGCCAAATATAGATCCCCACCTTCATCCGAGGTAGTTTTTTCCTCTACAGAAGCAGCATCATCAGATCCCTTTCCTTTCTCAGGAGCTTTAGATCTACATTCCTTTTTGTAGTTTCCTTCCTTTCCGCATTTACAGCATACCTTTACAAACTTTCAAGGAGATTTAGATCTCCTTCTAGATTTGGATCTCCCACTCGAAACCTTATTCTTGTTTCTATTTTGGGACCTTCCTCATACAGATAAGGCATCTCCATTTTTACCCTCCATATTTCTTTGTCTCATTTCCTCTGACAGCAAGGCTGAGACAATGTCATCAAAATTCAAGGTAGTTGTATTGCTACCTATTGCAATAACTAGACTATCCCACGAGTTTGGTAGAGAACACAAAAAACCGATGTACCCTTTTCTTCATCCGAGATTTTAATATCACCGTATGACAACCGAATTACCACAATGTATTGAAGGCGTTCGTATGCTCATCGAGTCTCCATCCTTCATCCTCAGGTTATACAGCTTTTTCCGCAGGAACAACTTATTCACCAGAGACTTAGATTGGTACAAAGTCCCAAGTTTTTCCCGCAAATTCTTCGTCGTAGCTTCCCCAAATACATTCAACAATACTGAATCTGAGACACACAACTGTATAGTGCTCTTAGCCTTCCGATCTAGTTTCTTCTAGTCTTCATCTGACATTGCCTTTGGTTTAGTACCTGGATCTACCGCGATCCACTGATCTTTATCCACCAGCAGATCCTCCATCTTGAGCTTCCACAACTCAAAAATCTGACCATTAAATTTCTCGATCTCTCTCTTTCCGCCGCTCGCCATCTTCTTTCACCACAAGAATCGATCCCACAGATCTCCCACTAAACAGGGTCTACCTCAGGCCCAAGAAAAAACCCTCAGCAGCAAAGGCGTCCCCTTGAAGCCAAAACAGCTCTGATACCAAATGTAGGTTTTAACCCTGAACATAAATTATCTACACACGAATCTTATAATAGAAAATAAACAATAGCGAGAGCATAAAACATAAAATAGATAAACACAGAAATTTTCCCCTAGATCCCAAATCGGGACGACCAACTTGATTTTTTCATTATATTCCTTTTAGTGTTACAACACATATATATACATGTCAAAGCATACATAAACCCAAATCCATTAACCCTGGATTAGAACATAATCGTAGTTCCCTTGACTAGATCTACAAAATAGCAGGGGCCGAAAACCATTGTACCCCAAAACCATGTGCAAACTCATGCACAAAACATGGGTGGGTCTTCCTATGAGTGGGACCATATACCAAATTTTTTTTTTCCGAGGTGCTGCCCCGAACCCCAACAGGGGGGGCTGTCGCCCCCCCTGCTACACCTAGCGCAACGTACAACACGTGGGGCTAGTCATGGAAAGAATATAACACATACCCAACAACCGATATATTGGATACATGGCTCTCATGAGAAATTCTATCATGAAAAAGGCATATTCCTTTGAGGAAGCAGTGTAGGAGCCCACATGGGTAGATGCCGTGGTGGAGGAGTATGACTCCATTGTCAGGAACAGTGCTTGGGAGATTGTTCCAAGGCTAGTTGGTAAATCAGTGGTAGGTTCAAGATGGATCTACAAGGTAAAGAAAGCTGCTGATGGGAGTGTTGAGAAATACAAGGCCAAATTTGTGGCCCAGGGCTTCTCACAGATCGAGGGGATTGATTATGAATAAGCCTTTTCACTTGTCGCACTGTATTCTTCCATAAGGACCATCCTTGCTCTCTTAGCGCAGATGGGTTGGCACATTCATAAGATGGATGTGAAGACTACGTTTATCAATGGGATCATTGAGGAATAAGTGTACATTGAGCAGCCTGAAGGATTTTAGATCTTCAGCAGTGAGTCGCATGTGTGTAGACTCAAAAGAGCATTGTATGGGATGAAGCAAGCACCTCGTGCTCGGTACATTCAGATAGACAACTATTTCACCGGACTTGGCTTCACCAAGAGTGAGGAAGATGAAAACCTATACTAGATTGTGGTGGAGGGTAAGCTTTTAATCATTTTTCTTCATGTTGATGATTTGATACTGACTAGTGATGAGGAGTTGAGACACTCATGCAACGAGGATGTTAAGATCCTATATTAATTGTGTAGTCACTTATTATGTTAGTGTAGCCCCCCTTATTGTTATTGATGTACCCCTGTAACCCCCATATTTTTATTATTCCACCCTTACATTATTATTGTTAGGTCAGCTAGGATTATATTGCGGCCCCACTAGGATTATATTGTGGCCCCATGGACGCCTATATATAGAAGGAGGTTTTGTTCATTTGTATCATCCAAGAATTGTTCATTTATGTAATGTATTGGAGGTTTCCCCCTCGAAGTGGCTTATTTCTAAGGCATTGATATCTCTTTTCTTCTATTTTTGGAGCTAGTTTGACAACATTTCGTATCAAAGCTTTGAATTTTAGGGTTTCGTCGCTCCAAACAAAGCCATCGCGGAATTTTCGCTATAAAGTTTTTTCTACGAAGGTTCAGAAGCTTTAATATTTAGAGAGTGAAGCTGAAATCCTGAGGAACATCGTCACACAATTTTACAGCTTGGTTCACAATATTTGTGGAGATATGATCTGGGGACATTAGGTATTTTTTTAGGCTCCTGAATTTCATCTCAAAGAGGTGAAAGTGGGAGCATCTTCATAACTCTCTCTCTGAGCATCAGATTGGAATTCTATAAAAATTGGCTAGAATTACATGAATTTTAGTTTCTTGTCTATCAATTTCAGAGTTGAAGGAGAAAATAGTGACATGTGGCAAGTCGTACAAGTTCGCTCCACTGAGCCAGTCCATAATTAGGTCATTGTGGGAGATTGGACATAACTTTTCCTTGAAGAATCCAAATCAGGTCATACCTGTGGCATTTAAAAGAGGATTCAGAGGGATACATAAGGGAAAATGTTCAGATATTGAAGATCCACAATCACATATATAATTCAATTTCAATATCGATCTCGTCAAAATCAAGAAAAAGGTGTGTATTTGGTTTTTAAAATTGCATAATGTTTGTTTGAAAAAGTAGTTTGATGTGATTCGAAGGGCATATTTTATAATTTTTATCGTTATTGGGTTCTATAATGCTTCAAAAAAATAATTCCATACCCATTAAGACCTCAAAAAGCTATACTACGATGCATGAAGAGGAATAATTACAATATGAGATATCAAAATTATGGTACCAAGTGCAAAAAATTTCGATCTTACGAAGAGAAACTGAAGATGATGTAGATGGTTCAAAAGTAGAAAAGGATGTTAAGTTGGATGGTTTGAAGGATCAAATAATAGCTAATATGGATGATAAATTAGTGGAATATCACATCGAGCATCAACAACAAGTTCTCCAACTCTCAAAGGATAACCTAACTTTGGTGTAGAATCTAATGAAACAACAGGAAGATCAACATCACATCAAAAGAAGTTCTGAAGCAGTCACAGAAACAAGAACTCGACAGGTATGATCAATTTTAGAGTATCTCAACGAGCAGAAGAACTTTCTTGTAGAAGATTCTACATGGGAGGATGAGAATTTTATACAGAAACATCAAGAAATAATCAAGCGTTGAGGACAACACTTGTTTGAAGGAGAGGGGCATGTTAAGTCCCTATATTAATAGTGTAGTCCCTTATTATGTTAGTGTAGCCCCCCTTATTTTTATTGTTTTACCTCTGTAACCCCATATTGTTATTATTGTGCCCTTAAATTATTATTGTTAGGTCGGCTAGGATTACATTATGGCCCCATGGACTCCTATATATATAAAGGAGGTTTTGTCATTTGTATCATCCAAGAATTTTTCATTCATGTAATGTATTGGAGGTTCCCCCTCGAAGTGGCTTATTTCTAAGGCATTGATATCTTTTTTCTTCTATTTTTGGAGCTGGTTTCACAACAGAGGACCTTCCAAAGGAGTTCGAGATGAATGATATGGGTCTCCTTCATTATTTTCTTGGATTGGAAATATGGTAGAAAGAAGGTGAACTGTTTGCGTCTCAAGGCAAGTATGTTGGGGAGATACGTGGTAAGTTTCACATGAAGGACTGCAAACCCATGGATACTCCCCTTCTAGGAAACTAGAGGAAAGAAGATGCTACATCGGTAGAGGTAGTGGATGCTACTGTCTATCAAAAATTGGCCGGTTCGCTGATGTATTAAGTTAATACAAGACTGGACATATGCTATGCGATTAACCAACTTATTCAAGCGATGGTTAAGCCTACCAAGCTCTTTTGGAAGGTGGGCAACCATGTCCTGAGATATCTCAAGGGCACATCTGAGTATGGCTTATGGTACAGACAGATAGATGAGGTGAATTTGCATGGATTCAAGGATGCAAATTGGGTAGGCAGCCCAACGAATAGAAAGAGCACATTAAGAGGGGTTTTCAATATATAATCTATAGTTGTTTCTTAGTACAACATAAAAGAAAGATTCATGCAGAAAAAATTTACCGTAAGCGGAATAAACGACAAAGAAGTTAAGCTGCATGTGAGGCTATATGGATGAGGAAGATCCTGGTTGGTTTTTTCAGTTCTCATTTAGATCCTACAGTGATTCATTGTGATAATCAGAGTTGCATTAAACTCTCGATTAATCCCGTGTTTCATGATATATATAAGAATATAGATATCCGATATCATCATATCAGAGATTATGTGCAGTGGAAGATCATGTTGCTTCAGTACATTCCTACGGAAGATTAGGATGTAGAGATTCTAACAAAGGCGCTCACCAGGATCAAATTAAAATACCATAGAGACAGGATCAGGGTGAAGGATAATCCCTATCTTATTGAGAGGGAGTTTTGAGATTCAACAAGATGATGAGCCTAGTGAAAATTAAGCACCAAACTAGGTGGGGCCCACACAAGCTATTTTTAGGTGTATGTCTATTTTTAGAATGGTGAGCATATTCTAAAATTAGTAGGATGCTGATTCTATATGGTTGAGAAAATTATATCTTTGGATGAATTTATATTTTTAAAAGATGGGGGAAGTATTTTTATAGATCGCAAATCTAAAAATAGAATGCATGTTGATTATTATTAGCCCTTAATAATAATCAGACAATAAATAGTAACTTATTCTCTTGGAGCACTTTATTTCAGTGAAAATATGTGGCACATCAGTGGGCTGAAGGAATTACACAATTCCTAGGGTGGTTGGTGACTCATGCATGGAGGACTTCGTTATAACTGATAGTGGCAAGTTGTAACAGAGTTGGAAGAGTAGTTATGGGAGTTGTTATTTAGTTTAACTCAGTTAAGTGAGTTAAACTCAATTGTACTAGTTGTAACAAAAGATACACTAGTGAAAGATGAGTGAATTAATTATTTAATTAATTCACAAGTAGTGTCTTACTTGCAATTGAACAAATACAAAAGTTAACTACTTGCATGTCAAATCCAGTGGAGACCTAGTGGAGAGATAGGTGAAAGGGTGAGATGGACTATCAGTTGTGACTATATTGATGCATTCAATGCATCTACACTGACATTGGAGATGCCAATGAGGATTGTGCACTACAAGAAATGAAAGATCAAATTCATTCACAGTGGGATTCTCTAGTAGGATTAAGTGCAAAAATAGGCAGCACTATCGTGGAGGCAAGAAATTGGCCATAGATATGCAAATTTCTGCATGACATTCTGTAACGATTGTTGATTGTAGTGAGAGCTCTATGAGCTATGTTTTGTATGAGATTGTTACATGTTCCATTTTTATACATAATATATGATAGTTGGGGTTTTTAGCTTTAAGATTTCCCAGTAAAACATCTTGTTATGTGAGATTGATTTGCTTCATATGTGTTTTGCAATTGGTGATTTAATTTATGCAAAGAATTAAGTGGAGGGATTATGTATTTAACATAAGTTAATTTGTTAGATCAGGAGAATATGGAAATATATTATTGTGTTTATAAATTTCTACATTATATATTTTATGTCTAAATGTAACATGAATAACATGCTTACATATACATCAAGGTCCAAAAACATTAATTATGAAGACTCACCATAATTACAAAATTCAACACTCCCTCTTAACTAGAGAGATATCAATAATGACTATCTAGATGTTTTCATGTTGAAAATATTATCCAAAAGAAAACTATAATAATTTACCATTAGCATCATGAATGAGCAACTATAACCTAAGGTAAATTATCAGCCTCGACTATTTTCGACAAGTTGTGTTCATGTTACTATATCATATAGATCATAAAATATGTAAGTTCGTGTTATTCTAGTTTGTTGATTAATTTCCACATCACTTCCATAAGAATGAATAAACAGAAAAGGATAGCGCTAAAAGCAGTGTAAATTTCAAAAGAAATCTCGATGATCTAAAATTTGGGCAGCACGCTTCCACTGTGAAATTTAATATGGAGTTGTCTAACGAGACGGAGGAATTGCCCGCACGGTCAAAATTGGCCGGAATCCGAGCCAAATTTTTTTATAGAATTTTTATAGTAACAGTGTTTCAATCATGATTTTGATGGTGTAAATGGATTTAGCACCATCAAAAACCTCTAGGGTACCCAAAATATTAAATTTTTATAGTTGTAACGTTGATTTACAAAAATCCCTTCCAGATTTTCTTAAAATTTTACTGAAATTTCTATAATTTTCAAAGCTAAAAAGAAGTCTAGTTAGACTATGGCATTTAATATTCCAACATAACACGTTAAAGGTGCGTCATTGATTTTCTATTTTATTTTTTATCACAATGGAGGTGGAAGTTTTCTTTTGACTTCCACTTAAATTGGTCAAGTTTGACTCTCGGATAGCGTACAAATATTTCCATCGGATTTCATGCGCATGATTACGGGCCAACTTTAATGTGATTATGGATCAAAGTTTATTGAAGGAGTGTCCTTTATAATATATCATTTTATAATTGGTTGTGACATGATTCGAAAATATAATTAAGTCATAGTAGTCGACCGCAAGTTGTGACACGATTTTTAACGCCAAGAAAGTTGTTAGACGAGGCTTATATATAAGCTTACTTTTTAGTGGTTACATGGTCTATTTTTATTCGTATTTTTTTGAAAATCAATATTAAGATATTTTTTATTTAATCGGTTAGAAAATATATATTAATTTGTACAAAAATCATTAATGTTGATAGTTATTATTGGTTATTATTTGCAAATGTAAGTTGAAGTATCATTTTTATTCAGCAAAAACCATGATCTTCAAAATTAAGGGAGCTAAATTTTATTTGGGACAAGTGCTTCTTTGTCTTGGGCCATTAACTTGTCTCTTTAAATTAAAGGTTTATATTAAAGGAAGAGGAGCTCTTAAAAACTAAGGGCAATTATAGTGCATACTCAACGCCAAAATTTAAAATAATGGAAGAAAAACATCTCTTTTAAACTTAGAGTTATTAAGTATCTTGAAATAATTTTTATAATCACGAATTACATGTTTGTTCTAATTAATTTATATTAAATGATAAAATATTTAGATTTTAAGAAATTTGAACCGAAATGTAGATTACAGACGAATTAGAGATAGTTATATATATATATATATATATATATATATATATATGATTATGAATAAAGCTTAATTTTTTAACTAAAAAAAATAATTTTTTTGTTAATGTTATGTTATTAACAAGATTAACAACTGAAATTGGTCCCTACATTTAGGCCATGATATTGCAAAAAAAAAACATAGCATATGGTTGAAAAGCATATATTATTAAACATAATTTATAAAGTCCAAAAAAGGATTAGATAATGATAAGTCAATATCATTATAGTTATGTAATATGAGCATATACAATGTTGATAAAGAATGCCACCACACCATATAGCCATAATCAACTTAGTACTTGCAAATATTACATAACCAACTTTAATATGAAACAAAGGGTTAAATATTCATATTACCTTAGTAAAGTATGTTTTTCTTTTCTTACATTGTATTTTCTTAAACCTGCTTTCATACTACCTATAAGGAAAAACATGTTGAGATTTCCATATATAGTATGTATACAAATCAAGGATATATATAAAAACATGAAATGTATAACTTTCTTTTGTAATTGTAGCAAATCATTCTTATTTTCTATTAATAAAAAAGAACAGTAGGGTACATATAAAAAAACTCGATGGCCTCAACGTGCCTGCAGGAAACCAGGTCTGTTGGCCACCTTAATGAGTTGTAGGCCAACCAGTACTAAAAAAGTTTAAACCTTTGACTCTCTTCTATGTCCATTTTACTATCTCTTACATACAATAACATTAAAAATTAAATGATATACGCAGTATGCATGGGAAAAAAACAGGGAAAATAAAATCTCAATCATCCGATGATTCAATTGTTGTCGAGTCCTTAACACTAGAACTGAGCATTTCCACCTATTGCATGGTTTGTAGTTGTCGATCTATACAGCCTAGATGAACATTTCCATGATGTTGTGCAAGGAGGATTTCTTGAATATCTCTCGTTATCTCATTTAAAATGGAGGTAGATTTTGGGTCCCTTCTAATTTCCTGCATGCTCATAATTTCTTTCTATGGATATACTGGTAGAATAGGGACAATTTTCCTCTTGTGTTACTAGGGTCCTTTAAAAATTCCGTTTCCTCCTCATGTGTTTCCCTTTCCTCCTTAATATTGCAGTCTCACTCCCATCCACAGATGAGTGCTCTAACTTGTGGAGGAATACCAATAGAATAGGCATCAAAGAGGTTTTCCATTACCTCTTTTCCTGACTTCCTCTTGTTCTTTCTAGGGCACACTATAGCCTTGATTTTATTTTTTCCATTTGTCTTTAGCCTTTTTTTGTATCCTTTAACCATACTTGCATGTAGTATTACAGACCGCTAGATTAACTGACATTATTGTTGCAGGACCATGACCAGTGATAGAGTAGCACCTTTATAGAAATTAGAGATACCTGCATATTATAACATAATGTAAATGATTGTTTTATAGAATGGCGGAAAGGTGAAGCTGGGTTACGCTTTTGTGAGAATCGAGGGCCGAAAATTTTTTTCAACAATAGTTCGGCCGAACTTTGTAATAGTTCGGCCGAACTTTTTTATAAAGTTCAGCCGAACTCGTGATTCTGTTTAGATTGACGGCACACTGACGGCACGGGAAAACAAAATTTTCTCCGGGAATTGGAAAACCGGCATCAAAAGTTCGGCCGAACTATTTTTTAGAAATAAGTCACCCGCGAAGGTTGATGGTTTACATTTTTCATTGTACGCGCGTTTTTTTTCACTCTGGCTGCATTGGTGCTGCTCCCGGTCGCCGTGGTGCTCCTGTCGTCCCCGCTCGTCGAGTTACTCTGCATCCAGTAGAACTTCTCGGGTATGTCACCAAAATTCTCGCCTCTTTCGAAAAATGCCGAATGCCGAATTTAGAATGCCGAATGTCGAATTACATTGATAAATGAAGAAATTTCAGTAATTGGAAATTGTATATATTTAAATATCATAAGGTTCCAGCTTTATTGTGAGAAATATATAGGATACGAGATTTTCTAACTTGAGAATGCTAAGGTAATATCTTTATCTTTATTGTCATTAAGATCTTAAGATATGGGATATATGAGGTTTCCTACTTATTGTATGAATCTGAATCTCAATCTGAATCTCATATATGAGGTTTCCTACTTAATCTCAATCTGAATCTCATTTATGAGGTTTCCTTTTTTTTCACAAGAGAAAAAACACTGTTTCCGGTATATTAAAAGGGAAATACAGTCTATGAAACAATTACATATACTCGTCAATGGAGAGAAACACCTAGTTTATCCATCCAGAATAAATAGATGCCTCAACGCAGACCTAATGATAAAAATCCCCATATCTAACGGTGCAGATACTGCATTAGTTACAATATGGACCTCATGTATGAGCATATGAGGGATCCAAATATGTCAAAAGCAGAAAACGGATACAGGATGCATATACATCGTGTGAAGGGAGGTAATAGAAATAGACATCAGGTGCCCAGATGATCCATTCCTTCCAAAAAAACTAATAAAGTCCAATGACCAGCCACCGATGTGTAGAAGCCCACTGGTCATGTTGGGAAAACAAAAAGGATCCTGTAGGAGCTTAGGCAGGTTAGTTGAGCGAAAATACTAGCATGGTACAGTAGCAAGCCCCGAAATAATAACAACATTTTTATGAGGAGTGAAATAGATTCACAGGATCGTAAGAAATCATATCAGGCTTGCTTGATACCAATATCCATCTACCACATCCAATATAGAGCATCATGGATGCCATCCAATCTGAGACTGGTCAAGTCCATCGTGTGAGATTGCAGCAAAATTTATCCATCCAAAAGGATATGTAAAGTGCAGCAGGCTTGCTTGCAGACAGAAACGGATCACATGAAAACAAAAAGAAAATACAAACAGCACCTGGTCAGTATAGAACCATAGTATCTGGAAAGGAGAAAGAGGTAAGTGCGATATGTCACATAAACAGGATACTATTGCTGAGGAGCCTATAAATTGTGTCTGAAAGAATCCAGCTCTTGATTGTTCCTGTAGAATCTGACAGTTATGAAACCAAAAGATTGATCCAGCCCCTTCTTAGAAAGTCCATCAGCTCTCCCATTTAATTCTTTGTATATGTGACTTATTGTATGAATCCCATTCGTGTAAATTGTCGTACCTTTTGCAGTAATATGCAGTGATGACATTCATATTGTTTAAATCTGTTTTAAATAATTTTATTTATTCTACTTTTCATCTACCTTTTGTTTTATGTGAAGTTTAAATCAATTCAAAACTCTTATATTCAAATATTTTTTATTTACCATATATTAAAATGATTTTTTTATTTACCTTATGGTGAAGGAGAAACTGATGGACTCCTTTAACCAAAATTACACTCGTGAATTTACGTATCATCTTACAATTCTTCCATATTAATTTATTCTAAATAGATTAAATAATACTTTAGTTGCTGAAGATGAATGAATGAATCACAATATATATATATATATGTATATATATATATATATATATATATATATATATATATATATATATATATATATATATATATATATATATATATATATGGAGCTACCTAATGATGCGAGTCAATTTCTGTATAGACTATGTACATTAGTAAACAACATTTTTTTGTTTCTAAAAATGTTAAGATATATAAAAAAATATATTTGTTAAAATTATGACCTTCATCCTTCTTGAGGTTGTGGCTGTAGACCCTTATCCAAAATAAAAACCCATAGAAATTAACAACCCTCATATTGTAACAGTTAACAACCTTGCTACTGCAATACCAACCATTCAATAGTTGTTTTGTTTTTTCTTATAAACGCTGAATGTTAAGAGCCTCATGCCCAAGTTATTGACGATCTAGAAAGGGTTATCCACAATCCAAAAATGGTTCAACATTACAGTCTACAATTTTATAAGACTGGCAGATTTCTTTGGGCAATAGGCATCCAGAAATGGCCCAATATTACAGTGTAGAATTTTAAAATAATTTTAAAAGACTGACAGAGACAATAGGAATAAATAGCACATCGTTTAAGGTTACAATGTAGAATTTTATCTTTATCTCTAACCAATCAAACTACATCAAAAAAAAATATGGTCTTAAATGAGGTTTTGGACTCTTTAGATATAAATGTACACCGTGGAAATGTATCTTATATAAAACTTTAATCCATGTGCTTAACCTTAACATTGACACAAATGGAATACAATTTTACTCGCTGCTTTATGATAGAAAAATATTCGGATGAGTATTGCCCACATATTCTAAGTCAAAAGGGATAGATTAAAAAGGGATGCTCCGATCATTATAAAAGATAAATTAAAGAAGCATGACATATTAGTAATGAAAATTAGATATGGGTACCAATTATGTTCATATAACACAACAAATAGATGATTCAATACAAATGTCACATAGAAGTCATATTTATCTCATGGGCCTTCAACTTAAATTATATATCTAGCGTTACATTAAACTATAGGAGATAAATCAAAGAAGCATTTGAATGTAAATTAAACATGTGTAATAATTATGTCTTTTAGTTCAATAAATAGATAATAATTTGCAAATGCCATATCTAAGCTATATTTCATCTAAGTAGCTTTCAATTTAAACTTATATCTAATGTTAAATTATATAAAAGAATAACAGTAATCCAAACTTTAAAATAATATTTAGAGTTAGTATAAAATGTGACATAATTTTCCTGCGTGGAAAAACATAGTTACCGAGAGTTCAAAACTCATGCATTTGAATAGAAAGTGGGTATACGAATGAGCAAGTATATTTTTTCTATAAATGAGGAAGTGAAGGTTGATAGAGAGCCACACAAAATTGCAAATTCATACCTTAACAAAATTGTTAGGTCCTTTTAAAGAAAACATATTTAATCAACTTTCATTGAAATATATGATAATCTCAACCCAATTTTATGAAAATTAATATACCATTTTTTACATAATTTCACATAATACAAATAGATAAATTTTACTTAAGTATTGTTATAAAGATTTAACTACCCTTTGAGAGATGGCCAAGTGATTGAGACAGGGCATCATCACAATAAAAAACCAAGTACAAATTGTAGTAATCCTAGAATCATGCTTTACATGAGGTAAACTTGGGGAACTCATGACTTGTACTATAGATAAAAGAAACATTTACCCTTACCAAAAAATATATGATAAAAATTGACAAAATACATAAGCTTAAGCTTAAGGGGATATAATCCTTCTTGCCTTCCATATAGATAATGAAAATGATTGTTCCAAGTCTCATGTTTCATCTCATGCTATTTTATAAGCCTTGATTGGAAAGAAAAATAGGCTCGGGAAGAAATGTAAGAAATATAAAACATAATGAAACACAACGTAAGAAATAGAGAACATAATGAAACACACACATACATATCTCTAGACAATCAACACAATTATTTTCCTAGGAAATCCTTATATGGGAGACAAGCAACCCTGAAAAGTAATGATGCTCTAGACTCCTTTTACGGTATGGAAAATATGTGAGTACAAAGAAAGAGGTAATCTCTCTAGAGTTAGCTAAGACTTTTAGCGTGTAAGGTTGCTATAAAAACTTAACTATGCATTTTTCTCTCTAACTTCACACTCCTAGTTGTATTTTAAACTATGGAAGTCTTATTCCTCCTAGTGGCTGGAACTCTTATTCCTCCTAGTGGCCAACTATTTAACCTAGCGTGATAGCCAACTAGGTGTAAGATTTGACTCTGTCAACCATTAATGAGGTTTGTGATTTTAGACATTTTAGAGTATTGTTAAAATTCCACATGTAGCTAGCTTGCCATGCATGAGTAATGGGGCTAAAATGTCATTATCTCGTACCATGGTGGTCAACATGATAGGTCAACTTACTAAAGGCATAAATTTTGAATGAACTTTGTTTGATGTTTTTCTTGCACCATTGGATATGTCTTTAAGTGTAGAATAATGGTCAAGATTTCATGCCACTAAGCCAAGAATTTTAAATTCAACTGACTTTTAATATAACCAACTAAATCCTGAAAAAAAAAAGAATAAAACAATTTATGTTAGGATTGTGGATTCAGGGATTGAAACAACACACCATGATATTTCAAATTTGAAAATAATGGTTCGAGTCCTAGGTAGCTCAAAATCCTATTTGTTTTCAAAATAAGGATGCACTCCCATTTGATTCTCATGATTAGGTTGTAATCATGAGGCTCTCGCTCAAGAGTGGACCTTCCCAAAATCTTGTGACGTCTTGTCACAAACAAAACCATCAAACTGAAAACACATCATGCAAGAAACACAGCTCGCTGACATATCATTTTTCTCCTTCAAAGAAAAAAAATTCACATCATGTGAATATCTCCATGTACTCTTACATATTGGTGTACAAAACCATCAACCAAACACAAGTCGACAAAACATGCCTCTTCAAACAACTGGCTCTCAAGTCAAATAATAGAGCTCATGTACAAATTTCCATATTTGTTGCATTTAAGTGTGTCAACATAACTCTACTTTCAACATCTTGCTTCATGAAACATGCACCATACTTTGAATTTGCAAAGAAATTCATGAAACATAAAAATACATGCAAGGCCTTAATTGGATAAGAAATCTAACCATCTGTTAGCAAACCATTTCAATGGTGCTTCTTTTAGCTGCACTTCATCATGTGAATCATCTTGACCCTCATCGATTATGGAATCCTCTTTTCCATTCTTGTCGTTATCTCTTTCCACCTTCTTCAAATGTTGTGGATGAATTGTTGGATACAAAGTCCAACACTTGTCCACAAGGTGACCTTTCTTATGGCAATGAGTAATAAACAATTGCATGTTATTTTCAGCATCATTTTCCTTGTCCAATGGGCCTTTGACTTTTTTCCTCATTTATTTAGAAAGTTTCAATGTGCATGGATATCTTCTTCCAACATTTATAAACATTATGATTATTCAAACCACAAAAGGAACATGTGCAAGTTCAATTATGTATCTTATGTGAAATGTAAGAAATGTAAGAAATATAAGACATAATGAAACACAACGTAAGAAATAGAGAACATAATGAAACACACACATAAATATCTCTAGACAATCAACACAATTATTTTCCTAGGAAATCCTTATATGGGAGACAAGCAACCCTAAAAAGTAATGATGCTCTAGACTCTTTTTTCCCTAGGAAATCCTTATGGGAGAAAAACAACACTAAAATGTAAACATGCTCTACTCTCTCTTTTCTGGTATGGAAAATATGTGAGTACAAAGAAAGAGGTAATCTCTCTAGAGTTAGCTAAGACTTTTAGCGTGTAAGGTTGCTATAAAAACTTAACTTCATACATTTTTATCTATAACTTCACACTCCTAGTTGTATTTTCAACTATGGAACAAAATACAATAACACAAAATGGAACTCTTATTCCTCCTAGTGGCCAAGTATTTAACCTAGTGTGACAGCCAACTAGGTGTGAGATTTGACTCTGTCAACCATTAAGGAGGTTTGTGATTTTAGACCTTTTAGAGTCTTGTTAAAATTACACATGTAGCGAGCTTGCCATGCATGAGTAATGGGGCTAATATGTCATTCTCTCATACCATGGTGGTCAACATGATAGGTCAACTTACTAAAGGCATAAATTTTGAATGAACTTCGTTTTATGTTTTTCTTGCACCATTGGATATGTATTTAAGTGTAGAATAATTGTCAAGATTTTGGCACAAGGGATAATCGTTTGACCCCCAGAAATGTCATTTAATGCCTCAAAATGACTCCAAAAGGTTTTAGACCCCAATTCTCCACCCACCATTAAAATGACCCTGCAGGTTGATTCTTTAATTTTTTTCACTCTATAAGCATCAAAATATATGACAAATAATATAATTATCCAATCTAGATCATTATTTAATAATTTGTTAAAATTATGAGTAAGATATACATCATGGAATTTAAATAAATAGCATTAATTCATTGAACACCCTTGTACATGTTCCTTGTTGATACTTTGAAAGTAATACTTTTTGAAAAATAATTTGTTTATGGATTCTATTTTCCACATTCTCTCAAACATATCAAAAACCTTCTTATAATATTTGAAATCGAAGGTCTTTCCCATACCAAAGTATGTTCTTTTAAAACATGTTTTCTTGGTGATATGGGTGATTTAGAAATGATTGGGAGAGCGAAATTCCTTGAATTTAATATGTACAATATGTTTGGTTCATGCCACTAAGCCAAGAATTTTAAATTCAACTGAATTTTAATATAACCAACTAAATCATGCAAAAAAAGAATAAAACAATTTATGTTAGGATTGTGGATTCAGGGATTGAAACAACACACCATGATATTTCAAATTTAAAAATAATGGTTCGAGTCCTAGGTAGCTCAGAATCCTATTTGTTTTCAAAATAAGGATGCACTCCCATTTGATTCTCATGATTAGGTTGTAATCATGAGGCTCTCTCTCAAGAGTGGACCTTCCCAAAATCTTGTGACTTCTTGTCACAAACAAAACCATCAAACTGAAAACACATCATGCAAGAAACATATCTCGCTGACATATCATTTTTCTCCTTCAAAGAAAAAAAAATCACATCATGTGAATATCTCCATGTACTCTTACATATTGGTGTACAAAACCATCAACCAAAGACAAATCGACAAAACATGCCTCTTCAAACAACCGACTCTCAATTCAAATAATAGAGCTCAAGTACAAATTTCCATATTTGTTGCATTTAAGTGTGTCAACGTAACTCTACTTTCAACATCTTGCTTCATGCAACATGCACCATACTTTGAATTTGCAAATAAATTCATGAAACATCAAAATACATGCAAGGCCTTAATTAGATAAGAAATCTAACCATATGTTAGCAAACCATTTCAATGGCGCATCTTTTAGCTGCACTTCATCATGTGAATCATCTTGACCCTCATCGATTATGGAATCCTCTTTTCCATTCTTGTCATTATCTCTTTCCACCACCTTCAAATGTTGTGGATGACTTGTTGGATACAAAGTCCAACACTTGTCCACAAGGTGACCTTTCTTATGGCAATGAGTAATAAACAATTGCATCTTATTTTCAACATCATTTTCCTTGTCCAACAGGCCTTTGACTTTTTGCCTCATTTATTTAGAAAGTTTCAATGTGTATGGATATCTTCTTCCAACATCTATAAACATTATTATTATTCAAACCACAAAAGGAACATGTGCAAGTTCTTTTATATATCTTATGTGAATATTTACCATGTTTATCATAATCAAAAGCAATTTGATTAAAGGCAAATTTATACCTTGAACATTCACCATTGTCGCCTTCTTGAGGAGGTGAATTTGATGAGGTATTGGCTCTCCTTTGAATACTAGCAATGAATTCAATGACTAGATAGAGCTTTCAACATCCTCTTCTTTTACATTCTCATTAGCTGCATGTTTATTAACATCTTCTTCCAAAGTGGGTGTCAAACTTTTCCATTCATCATGAACACAAACTTCACAAGCTTGAGGTAATGAACACGAAATAAAATTCCTTCTTGGAACAACTTCATGTGCCTCCTTGGCTTTGGAGCATTCTCCATGTTTTCCATAACCAAGACCCAAATAATTAGGCCCTTCCTCAACAACATTTGGCTCAACTATGCCTTGTACATGGTTGCCTCTAGTGTGTCTTTCAAAAGCACGTACACATTCATTTTGAGAGGAAATTGAAGACAAAACCAATAGATAATTCTAACTAACCTTGACTAAAATGAGCTAAATTGTACTTTGATACCAACTTGATTTGAATATGGACAAACTAGTTTTATTGGGCTATCTCCATCATTAGTTAAATAAAAATGTGCTTAGGATCGTCTAAAGTTAGCCAATTGGGAAGGGGTTTGTGTCAAGCTTTAAGTGTATTTTGTGAGAAATTTATGAGTTAATTTTAAAAACTCATGTGTACAAATAAAATGCAAAATTTTTATTTAGGAAATTTGTTTCCCTCAATCCAGATTCTGATCATTGGACATGTAAGAGGAAGAAAGAGAGAATTCACTTTTCAAATTCTTGACCTTGTCTAAACCAAAATAAACTAGAGGTTTGGTTTTCAAATAAATTCACTTATTTGGAAAAGTTATAGCTACCAAAAGTCCATATGCCAATATACCTCCCAAGAAATACATTTAGTACACTACTGGTTAGTTTTTTGTCTTCCTATATTCTTTATCAACCTCTTCTAGTGATTCTTGAAAGGTGGATACTTAAATCCTTCCTAAAAATTTGAGCTCTAAAATGAGATTCCAAGCCTAATTTCATAAAAAATAAGTTGGGGATGATCACATTGACTTGCTTGATGACATGTCTATGAATATTTACTACCTTGAACTATTTTTTTGTGTAGGGAAAGAGACACATTCCCATGTCTGAGCATGAAAACATTCCTTGATATTGTTAATGCCTCTAGTGTTTACTTCTACAAGTTCTATAGGTAGAGTCTGTAAAGGGCCAGGTAGCCTCTGGATCTCATATTTTATGAAAGGTAACATATCTAGTAAATGCCCCTACAGTCAATCTTTGGAATGGATCTAAATAGAAGTTCTTCATTTTAATATCTGTAAAACACAACAACTTTTTAGTAAACTATGTACATGTGTCATTTCTCCCACAAACTAAAGTGTATAAGTAGTAAATTTTATACCAAGTGTGCTCCCACCATGTAAAGCGCAATTTGGTGAACTTATCATTTTTATAATATCTTTTTCGATTAAATTTAGTTTCACACATGATCAATTATTGCTTTGAAAGTTGTGTTCTACATAATTTTTGTACACTAAATTACAAATTGATTTTTTGAAATCTATTTTGTGTAAATGTTGACCAATAGATATATATCATGGAGGATGAACAACGAAGATCAGCTGAATCCCATATGGAGGTTCAGGGATCAGGGAATGTTCACGGTATTTAAATATAATCTTAAATCTCCATACATGTGTGTACATATGGAACTGATTTTTTTATTAACTTTGTGAGTTAAATTAGTTGTTAATAAGTTTCATATTTTAATTTTTAGAAGGTAAGAGGAGAAGGGTTTCAACTCCATCCATGGAGCGTGGCCAAGGTTCAACCGGCTGAGGTATGAGTGGTAGCAGGTTGCGGGAAGGGGGTGATATTTATTCCCCCGAAGGCCAATCAACCGCTACTGGTTCTCAACAGGGTCATTGTGGGTCTGGTTCTCATCAGCGTCATTCTAGGGCTGGTTCTTAACAGGGTCATGTTGGAGAAGATGTTAACCAACAACATCAAGGTTGCCATCAATTTCAATATTTTTTCATTAAATTTGTACAACTTTTTTTACAGGTGTTTTTTCTAATATATGAAATTTTATATATATTGATGCAGAGGCTGAAAATGTTCGAGCTAGTGGTCAAAATAGATGCATGGCAGCTCGCTACATTCAAGAATAAGGCTATCAACCCAGCACAACTTATCCGGCTGAGATTATTGATATACCATGGGAAACAAACATTGCGGAATGCACCTTACAAAGGTGTGAAAGCCTTCATGAAAAATTGCAAAGAGATCTCATGGCTTTGTCTCTACCTGCTGAGAGTAGACAAAGCCTTGAAATAGTTACACATTCATTGGGTGAAATGGTAAATGTGTACAGAAATTTGGGGCCAATGACTGATTCATTTGTAGAACTGATGAGAAAGAGAAAAGAAACAGTGATAGGTCCCGATAAATGGCAGGACATAAAACAAAAAGTTACAAGAGCAGAGGCCAATTCAATGTTTAATTATAGGGAAGGGCCAAAAAGAAAATTTTTTAAGATGCAGTATTTGAAGCACCCAGAAAAAGCTGGTTATTTGTATGATCAACATCTTGCAGCCTTTGGAAGGCTTCCATGGAACGATGAGGTTCGTATTTATTTTGCACAAATGTTTTATGCAGAATTTTTTTTGGGTATGAAACCCGACTACAATGGCCTTCCTTTAGAATTTTTTGGCCCGGGGAGAGGTCGATTATATCAACGTAAGGGCGCTAAGCGAGATGTAGAGTTGCCTCGCCCTGAGCCGCCATTGGTGAGTCTACCGTTTCGAGTCAAACTTCTACGATCAGAGATAGATGCGACTTCTCAAATAATTCGAGAAGAAAGGGATGTTATGATCGACAATTCTCATAGCGGATTGAGTGGAGTCGATCTTTGTTTAAATCGACAAAGAGCACTTGAAAATGCACGTGCCAATTTTGTTTATCGTACAGATGAGGAGATTTACAACATGAATGTTGAAGATCTCTGAACATATGCAATAAATTGTCTCAATGGTCTGCAAGACCTAATTTTTCATGAGGAAGAGGGCACCGGAACGGTATGTGTTAGTGACCTTAGGGTTTGAAATTACTTTTACATATACATGTGTACAATTTGTAATAAATACATGTGTATGTGCATGTATACATTTATTTCTATGTGTACATTAATCTAACAAAAAATTATGATTATATGTTAAAACACCATTTGCAGTTCACAGGGATGATGCATGATGAAAATGTTAATACTACGTTCGGGACCTCCGGTTCAAATGATGTATATGGGTCTGACCATCATGATATGTTGGCACATGTTAGTTTTTTTTAAGTGACTCTAAAATAAATAATTGTTGCCACACATGTACATGTATGTATATATATAATTTGATAAAATGTTTTAACAGGTACCGATTCTGTCTGATGTTTTTGGGATGGCGGTACCTTCTTCTTCCTTAGGAGATGTACCTTCTACTTCATTGGGAGATGAGCCACAAGTATGGACAATTTTTCACAAGTTTAAAATTTATGTTTAAAAGTTATATATATATATATATATATTCTACCTCAAAAAGTTCCATTAAAAATTGAGATATATATATATATATAGAGAGAGAGATCTATATTTTGAGTTATTTAAAATTTTTTTGAATTTAGGTTCCTATAGAAGATTTCTTTAATCCACGGACTCTAGCGACGGAGATAGGAACATCCACAACATTTGAACAAGTTGTCTTTAGTTCCTTTTTTTAATATTATTGAAAATAAGTTTATATATGTACACGTGCATTTTCATTTGAAAGTTATATATATATATATATATAGCTGTACATGTATATTTTATAGTTTACCACTGTAGATGTTCCTATGGGAGAATATGTTCATCAAATGGAGAGGGAACCTTACGAGGTATTGCATGATTTTTTTGTTATATTTTGTTTTTTACATGAAATTCTAGATATATATATTTTCATTCATTTTTAAAACTTCAAATTTTAATGTTCAAGTACATGTGCATTGTGTATGTAGGTTTCCTATTCACAGGATAGGGCGCAGACTGAGACCCTAGTAGGGAAGACGCTAGATCCTCCATTTGATGGACATGATTTACAGTAGATTTGATTTCAAAATTTAGATGGTTTTAAAATTTGTTAAACTTGATACAGTTTGATACTCGTGAGATTTACAATTTTTGGACATATTTTATTACATTGTTATTATATAATTTGTTTTATTTAATTTTTGGATGGTTTTAGTACTTTTGGCATGTGAATGTGAAGTAATGTTGTCATCTGAACTACATTTGGCATGTGATATTTAATGTTAAATGTTTTTGTTGGATAGTTGAATTATAATTGGCATGGCATGTGAAGTTTTTAAAACTCTAGTTTTGGATGGTTTCAATCTACATTTTTCATGTGATATTTAATGAAATTTAAATGTTTAATGTTTTAATGTTTCACAATATATAATCAAAAGGGTTTTGAAAACTTAAATTTTTGGATGGTTTCAACCTACATTTGCACATGTGGTAAATTGAAATTATGTTACTTGTAACAAGACAATCCCCATTGATTTCATTGTATATGTTGATTTCTGATTTGATATAATTGCATGTATGATGGTACATTACTTGTAAAGTCATTGGATTAATAGTGTTCATTGATTTCAGTGTAAGCGCAAAAAATTATTGACAATGTAGAAAGATTTTTGTGTTATAATAATTAAACCTAATAATATTGGAGAGAAAGAGAGACTTGAGGTATGGTGTTTACTACAAGAGTTCGAGCTAAATATTTAAATGGTTTATGATTTATGATTTTTACTTTCTTTTTAATATAATCGATACGGAAAGATGACAAAAATAATAAGGGTGACAATAAGAATAGAAGAAGAAAATAGTTTAAGATTGATCACAATAAATGCTATTTGTAATTGATTACATTCTAATTATTCACATTCTATCATTCAATATTATTACATTGTCACTTTGCATTCAAAAATTTTATTTGATAATTTTCCATTATTAAAGTTATTCTACAATATTTATCATCTCAACAAATTGAGGTAACTAAGAAAATTTAAAATTAAAATGACTTGATAAATCTCAAACATATTTAGCATATTTAAAATGGTTATATTAATATTAGATGTATTTACATATTATTGATAAAATTAATCATATGCTCCTCATATTAACGATAGTTTTTCCTTGGTTTCACAGGACTGAAACCAACCTAGATCCATATTAACTACGGATCTATCAAGCGCCGAGAGGGATCAAATCTCTCGAGGTGCAAACCTTTCCTCAAGTTTTGCACTCAAAAAAGAGGTTTGCACCTCTAGATATTTGATCCCTCTTGGCGCTTGATAGATCCATAGTTATGATGGATCTAGGAAAATAACTTTCTAAAAATAAGTAAGGGAAAAGCAACATAGGGAACAATTAGGAGTAGATTTAGGGCATAGGGAACAATTAGGAGTAAATTTAGGAACATGTGATAGTTGGGTGAGATAAAATCATATTTTAATAAAATAATGGGAATTTTTAGGAGAGACAAATAGTGGATATGACATGTATTTTGGTGAATAATCAAATTTATGGAATTAAACAATTAATTATTTTTGTATGTGAAAACAAGATTCACACCTAATCCTCACCTAAAAGACTAAATTAAACACATTATTATTAAGGGGACAAGGAGCTTTCTAGCTTTTGAGCTCCCCATTGTTAGATGAGTGTCGTAATGGCATTCCATGTATTTTTGTGAGAACTTATGATATTGTGATATTCTAATTACGAAATAGTGATCTTGAGTACATGCTGGATAATGTAGTAGATAGGAAATTTTTGATAAGGGGAGATTAGGGATGTGACCAAATTCCTATCAGTGAAAAAAAATTTCTTCACCTTCCTATAACTCCATTGTAGCTTTGGGGGCCAAAGGTAAGAAGAGTACCTTGGAATTTCTTGGGTGAAAAACCAAGTAGGTCACCAACTTTGGTCTAGTGCATTGGAATTCATTAAAGAATTGGTCATTGGAGTTGCTTCAAGCTAGGAGTGAGCATCGTCACCAACCTACATTGAATATTTTACACTCCCTAGGGTGAATGATACTTTAAATTGATTGACAGTCTAAGACTTTCAAATTTTTCCGAATGCCAAATGATCTCACAAAGCTAGTATTTAGAATATCCTAGTAGCTCATTCGGTGACAACTTTTACCGGAAACTTGAAACAAAGAGAATCTATCCTTGGCTAGGACATCATGTAACATGCCTGCCATAAACAATAAAATTGTAATTAAAAGTTGAGATTTAGGCAAGTGGGGACCATCACTTGTTATCTCGTCCCTTGGAGGCTAGGTCATATGGGGACCAAATCTGACCTTACAAAATAAAGTGAAATAATTTGTACCATACGGTCGATAAACATATACAAGAACAATTAATTTCATTCTAGAATATATATATATATATATATATATATATATCCAATACATATAACATTTTTCATCAATGCACATGTATAGAAAAACTACTTTCAGTTGATACTAAAGCACGTGTTTGTACCCAAACAATTTGTAACATGTGCAAACCACAAATAACATAAGCAGCTCAATTTTTAGTTGAGTACTGGAAGTTCTAAAACATATTTAATCAAAAGATAATAAATTGTTGGACACTTCACTCAAAAAAATTCTAATGGAATTCCATCCTCAATAATCCGTTCATGATCGGATTTTGACATTTTCCATTTCTTAATTTTTGATTTTTTCTTTGATTGAACTTCTATCAACTTTATGCGTGCTGCACACACCAAGTGACTATATTGACAACTTATGGAATCAGTTTCATAGTCTTCAAAGTAAACAAAGTCTCCACTTTGATGAGTTTGTTTGAAAAAATAACCTTTCAGTATAATAGACCCTCTGTCATACTGAAATCCGTGATCATTAAAGTCTTGTAATAATTTCATTTTTCGTTCGGTGCAACGCATCAAATAATATTTCACATTTTCATCGTTGTCAATAGGTGCAATTACAACAAAAACATCTCCTGCACAATAAAATAAATTTAACATTTAATTATGCATATTTAAATTTATTTCTAGATCTTTAAATCATTAGAAAGTAATTCAAATGTTACCTTCTCTAACAAGATCAAAAAGTCGATCACCATCGGATGATATTGTAGTTTCCTCTGATTGCATTTCTTCAAACATTGCAACAGACATTTTTCCCTTTGTATTTAGCTCTGTATGTTTCCAATCCTTCACATACATTTTGTTTTCACAAACGTCATTGGATTTTGTGTTGTCTATGCAAACATCACAAAAACAAGAATATTTTCTTTTATCCAATGCAAACACATTTGTGGACAACTTTGTTTGAATTGAATGCAATTTTCGAGTCCCTTTTATTGTTTCAATGTCATTTCCAATTGATCTATCTACATCTTCGATTCTAATATGCCAGAAAAACTTTTATATGGAAAATTAGAAAAAGAATTTGTAAATATGATATCAAAATACAATTAAAAATAATCATTGCATGATAAATGTACAATGTTTAAAATTAGATTTCCAATATAAATTAAATTGAATGTACCTTCGCACTTCTCTTGATGGGGTTTTCTCATGGCTTAGAGCAGTGATGCACCATTGAACAACTTCTTCAGCGTTCACAAGTCGGCGTGCAGAGTGGTTCATTTGATATCTTTGAAGTACTCGTTTTATGCATGCTCCTGCACCGTCATGTTCTCCTTTTCCATTGCCAGTCTCAAAGAAATTCCAACAATGTTTAATGCATGTTTTCTTATGAAGACAACACAACCAAAAGAATGATCGTCAAGGTTTTAATTGACCTGCACATCCGTCTGACCGTATCCAATGTTCATTGAATTTTATTCCACGATCTTTCAATGAATCATAAATTCTTCCAAAACAATGTTGTACAAAACATGTATCATGTGTACGATCGTCACTGATATAAAAGGGATATTATTTAATTATATGTCGATTTTCACTCGTGCTTTCTATATGATCAAAATTTTGTTCAGCATGTCTATATAGAATATGGGTGAGCATGGAGACTTGGTCAGAATGATAGTATTCACTCTGAATTTCTTTTTATGGAACAAATGTGTGGTTTTCTGCAAAATCAATCACTGACAAAATGGTCCCTGGTGGAAAAAATTCACGAGATTTTTTGAATTGCAAGTCTTGCCATCGAGCTCTATGGAAATGCTTGGTGTATTTGTAAATTTCTGCCTCAAACTTTCTCAAAAAGTCTATCAGAAAAATTTCGTCTTCTAGTAATTCAATTCTTTTAACACTATTTGCACCTTGAATCGATGTATCGATATATTCATATCTCTTCCATTTCACTTTCATGTTGGACAATGATTGATCATTTATATAAATACGATATTTGTTTTGAAATTTAGTCAAATTTCCACAATCATCGCATTTTTTACCACCAACACATTTTTTTTTGTAAAATAGTTCATCGCTTTCTCTTTCACATAGAATTTGAGATATGAATTCACGGATAGTGGAAGGAGGAGGTGAATCCTTCCATAATGTTCTACCAAAATCAAGGAATGTGTCATAATATAACTCAAATTCCACATGATAACGGCAAAAACAAGTGTCGCGTACGGTGATAGGTTTTACATACCATGGTTTTTGTTGAACAAAAGCACTGAGTGAAACTTGAATTTGACGATTCTCTTCTTGGAACTTGTTGAATAACTCTATTTGAGTGGTTTCCAAGAGATGTTTTTCATGTTCTTCGTATTGATTTCGTGCTATTCTTCTTCGCATCACATGTCTTGCAGTTGGTGAAACACGCGAATTGTTCTTCCAATATTCATATATTATTTTTTTAACATTTTCTCCAAGTCTATCTTTGTATGGTTGCCTACAAATAGCTCTCCAAGAAGCGAGTTCATCATTTACATCTATTTGTAGTCGAAATTTTCGATGTTTGTGCAGATTTTTTCACGAGGTTCCCAGTGCTCGTGCCATAGATGTTATCAAATGATTCTCTTGAGTATTTGGTGAAACTATTGCCATCTGTATTCCTCTACGTATATTTGAAACATCTTTATCTCTAGATCTCTTAATTGAATTTATAGCACTACTCATATTTTTTATCACCTCTTCATTCATTTTTTTATCTTTGGTTGATTTTCGAATACCCAATAGTGTCGTCGCTTCTTTTAATTTTCTTAATGATAGGAGACCTTTCAACATTTGAGCATGAACTGTCACTTGCTCATTTAAGAAATACTCTTCAAAAATGCGGTTGACACGATATCGTATAACATGGTCAGGTTTTTTATCTCCATATGTGTGAGTGTCAACATTTTCTAACATCTCGTTATCGATAGTGATTTCATCTGTACATATTCGAAAAAATAGTACATATTCAATAAATCACTAAATTAATAAATATGTCAGTAAATATTAGGAAAATTTTAAATATATCAATAGATCATAATATTTACATTTACATACCCGCTTCAATTTCTGCTTGAGGTTGATTTTCTTCTTCAATATTTTGAGGAGTATCTCTGTCTGTTTACATAAAACAAAATATTTCTCAAACTAGTTCATCAAATAAAAATTAAGCTTCACATTTTACATTGGGAAAATTTTAAAAATATATCAATAGATCATAATATTTACATTTACATACCTGCTTCAATTTCTGCTTGAGGTTGATTTTCTTCTTCAATATTTTGAGGAATATCTCTATCTGTTTACATTAAACAAAATAATTTTCAAACTAGTTCATCAAATAAAAATTAAGCTTCACATTTTACATTGGGAAAATTTAAAAATTATATCAATAGATCATAATATTTACATTTACATACCTGCTTCAATTTCTTCTTGAGGTTGATTTTCCTCTTCAATATTTGAGAGGGCTTCTAACTTTCTTTTGTGAGATTGTCTCGTTTCTTCTCTACGTGCCTCAGGGTCTCTTTTTCGATCATATTTTCTCACACAAGTTCTTCGATTTCCCATGATAATAGGGTATGAAGTTCAAAAAATTTCCTTCAAAAAATTAGACAATAACTCAATTACAAAAAAAATCACAAAAGATTTAATTTAAAAAAAATCAGTGTAAATTTTTTGTAAAAAATACATACTCCAATCCAAAACACACACTTTAAAAAATTCGAGAGAAAAATGAAACGAAGCTCAAAATATTTACTTCAACTCAAAACACATACATACCTCCAAGAAATGTCTTCCAAAAAATTTCTTTAAACCCAAAATTGTAAAATCAATTTGCTTCCAAGAAATGCTCTTAAACCCAAACTTTGAAGAAAAGTTTTTGAACCCAAACAAAGATATTTGTAAAATGAGATGAAGTTTGCGAAATGTGCAAAAATTGTGAATCATTTCGCGGAAATTTATATTGACGCGAAATGGGTTTTAGTAGGGGGCTCCGCAAAACTTTCCGGCCGACGGAGAGTTATACAATAGTTTGGCCGAACTTTTGATCAAAAGTTAGGCCGAGATATTAAGACGTTAGATTTAATGAGCCTTTGGTGGAAAACATAGTTCGGCCGAACTTTGACTAAAATCTCGGCCGAACTAACGCATCACCAATTATGCAAAAACCAGGCTCTGAATACGGTTCTGCAACTTTGGACTGATTAAACTCCATGAAAGGTTGTTAATTAACTGTCGGAACCAAGACAAGCATTTTCAGAATTGAATCTACTTTCAGGAAATATAACTTTTATGGAATTTCATAAACGTTTATTAATTTTAATTATTTTTCTAACAAAATGGGTGCAAACAATTTATGGGGGTCATTGTGATTTAGTGAAATCAAAATTTTGTATCTCCCAAAATACATTGTAAAAAAAATTGAAAAAATTATGGGGCATTACATTGGTCCGTCATCTCTAATGGGTAGATTTTATATTTTTATTTGATAAATTATATTTTATTTTATAAACATATCCAAAATACGCAGTTTTTCATATTGGACAAGTTCAAAAAATTCTAGTAATTATGATATGCATCCATTGGCTTTGTAAATATGACGAAAACAAAGTAGACTCTGTCTAGATTGTTGTAACACATTTTGTTTTTTCAAAACACAAATTTTCAATGAATACAACATTGCGTCATAACATGACTTCTTATGAATCCTTTGATTGTTAAGAAACACGCACTCAAAGAAACGCTAAGTTGACATATCAAATCTGCATAAAAAAATTTCAAAAAATAAGTAATAGAAAGCTAACAAAATTTCTCACAACTTTTATTTTTATCGCAAAATGAAATTCTACACGGAAAAATTGTTATAGTTTGCAGAAAGTTGAAGAACCGAAAAAAATGAAATTTTTTTCTCAAAAAAGGGCAAAAAGTGTAACCCAGCTTCACATTTTCACCCTCTAAACAACGGTGAAAAAGACCTAGACTGTTGTGGGTGACATCCTCGTAAGTAGAAGAGAAATATATGTTAACATTCCTCCTTCTCTGTAGCGAACTATTTAGAAGGGTGGTACTATTAAAAGTCTTATTCTGGCAGGGTTGGGAATTCATGGCAAGATGTATTCCCTCTGCCTTTTGTATTTTAACCATCCGAGTCTACAGACTTTCAGTATCGATATTAAAATTCCTCAACACCCAAAGGTAAGAGACCCGTCAATAGTGAAACCCCCAACGTACCAGAACTTTGACAAGGTATAAATAGAAATTCAACACAGTAAAGTAGACAGTCGTTATAAAGGAAATGAAACCCTTAAAAACATAAATGAGCCCTCTAATATCTGGCCTAAACCTTTTTAGGAAAAAATGTTATCCCTGGAGACAGAATTGTCAGCCCACAACCCCAGCAGGATACTGACATGAAACCCCTCATAACCCCAAAGAGAATAAATTTTATCAGAGTCAGAGCCCCCCACATTACAAAAGGACTCAGTGAGAGAAATTCCAGAAAGACAATTGAGCTGAACACTATTGGCAGGATGGTCATTTAAGGCCATGCAGTATAATTCATATGCTTGGGAAGATGAAATATTGGCATTGCATACAGGTTTGGGTATATAATTCATGGCGCAAAGGGTCTCAAAAGTAGAATGCATGGTGTGAAGGGGCTCGAAATCAGAAAAAATAGAGTCCAACTGTGACGAAACCATGTAGAAAACGAAACATGTGAAATTTGAATAGAGCCTATATCTTCTAGATTATAACAACAGATAGGCCGAAAAAACATGCAAAACCACAATGTTCATACAACCATCAACCCAACCCCAAACTAGACAATTATAATTGTAATCCCAATTACAGAACCTAGATGAAAGATGAAACCTCTCCTTGAAGATACATGAGTTGTAACACAAAGGATATGTTACCAAGTTGAAAACCATGGAAATTTCATCATTCATAGTAGCATACATAGTGAAGAGAGGAAGTACATACTAGGTGACAGGGTGCAAATGAAAGGTTTTTATGGGCTCCTGCGTGACATCTATGTCTCCTCTTCCTTCCTCTGTAATCTGCTGGAATACGATACCACCTTTCCCCTCACTAGCCTTCGTAACCCCCTTGACATGCTAGTGTTGTTTCCCATACAACGATGACATGGTTATTTGGCCTCCACCACCATTCTCGCCCATCATTATATTGTTCGAGCGATATTAATTTCCCCCTGAGACCGTGTGCTAATTATTTTTATTTAATTAACTAAATAATTTGGGCACCATATTTTTTAGTTGACATCTTTCCTATTGTTTTTCCTATTTTTAAATTTATTTTAACTAAATAGAATATATATATATATATATATATATATATATATATATATGGAAGAATATATATAATATGTAGAAATTAGTATACACTAAGCATGCATATATCCAGATTTCCCTAATCTCACAATATTTAACTTCTTGCAAAATATAGAATCATTCCACTGTTAATCTTTTGCGGAAAATAAATTACACGCATGTGTGAAGCATAAATAAAAACAATTGCGCATAACACAGTTCTTTAATGGGAAAGCTTGAAGCTGAAAACCACAACTATCATATATTATGTATCATGGAGGTCATGTAACAATCCTCATACAAAGCTTAGTACATCAAGTTCTCAGTACAATAAAATCGTCACACACTAATCAGGAAAAATCTGCAAGTCCATGCACCGATCTTTGCCCCCTTCTAGTCTGCATCCACTGCGCAATCCCTGGTGAAGAATAGCTTTGAATGAATTCGAATTACGCTTTTCTTGACTGCGCAATCCTCATTGGCAACTCCAATGTGTGTTTGATGCAATCGATGCATCACTATAGTCACAACAGATAGTCCATCTTGCCCTTTCACCTATCTTTCCACTGGGTCTCCACTGGAAATACCATGCACTGTAGTTAACTATTGTATTGTTCAGTTGATTAATGAGTTATTATTTTTGAAATAATTAACTAATTAATTCACTCCACTCTCACTAGTGTATCATTTAGTTAGACTAGATACAACTAGCTCAACTGAGTCTAACTGAGTTAAACTGAATACAACTCCATAAACTACTCTTCCAACTCTATCATAACTTTGCCACTTGAGTTCTAACTGAGTCCTCCATGCATGAACCACCAGTTTCCCTTGGGCATTGCGTAATTTCCTCAGCCCAATGATTTTTCCAAATATGTGCAGTGAAACTAAGTGCTCCAAGAGAATAAGTTGTTGTTTATTGTCAGATTATTATTAAGAGCTAATAATAATCAACACTTATATTTTTAGAACGATGATCTATAAATAGACTTCGCCCAATATTATAAAAATAGAATTTCATCTATTTTTCCAGTTTGATCAACCATCCACAAATAACATCCTGAAACTTCTAAAATATGATCACCATCTCTAAAAATAGACATAGTCTAAAAATAGACTTGCGCCAAAAATAGCCTGCAAGCCCACTTAGTGAAGATGACTCTTTTCACTATGCTCATCATCTTGTTGAATATCAACACTCCCTCTCAACAAGATAAGGATTATCCTTCACCCCGATCCTACTTCTATGGTATTCGAATTTACTCCTGGTGAGCACCTTTGCCATAATATCTGCATCCTGATCTTCCATAAGAATGTACTGAAGCAACATGATCTTCCGCTGCACACAATCTCTGATATGATCATACCATATTTCGATATGTTTAGATCTACCATGAAACATAGGATTAACTGAGCATTTAATGCAACTCTGATTATCACAATGTATCACTGTAGGATCTAAATGTGAACCAAAAAACTGACCAGGATCTTCCTCATCTAGATATCCTCACATGCAGCTTGACTTGCTACCATGTATTTTTCTTCCACTGAACTGAGTGCCACGGATCTATGTTTCCTGTTGTACCAAGAAACTCTGGTAGATTCGATACTCAAAATCCCTCCTGGTGTGCTCTTTCTCTCTGTTGGGCTTCTTGCCCAATCTGCATCCATGAAGCCATGCAAATTCACCTCATCTGTCTGTCTATAGCATAAACCATACTCATATGTGCCCTTGAGATATCTCAGGACATGCTTGCCTACCTTCCAAAAGAGCTTGGTAGGCTTCACCATCGCTTGTGAAAGATGGTTCACTGCATAGCATATGTCTGGTCTTGTACTGACTTAATACATGAGTGAACCCACCAACTGTCGTTAAACAGTGGCATCCACTACCTTTGCCGATGTAGCATCCTCTTTCCTCCAATTTCCTGGAAGAGGAGTGTCGATAGGATTGCATCCTTGCATGTGAAAATTCTACAATATCTCCCAGGCATACTTTCCTTGAAACACAAACATTTCACTCTCCCGCTGTCATATTTCCAATCCAAGAAAATAATGAAGGATGCCCAAATCCTTCATCTCAAACTCCTTTACAAGATCTTCCTTGCATGAGTATATCAACTTCCCATCACCCATTAGTATTAGATCATCAACATAAATAAAAGTGATTAAAAGCTTACCCTCCACCACAATTTGGTATAGGTTTGCCTCCACCTCACTCTTGGTGAAGCCAAGTCCAGTGAAATAGTTGTCGATCCGAGTGTACCAAGCACATGGTGCTTGTTTCATCCCATACAAGGCTCTTTGCACACATGCGACTCATTGTTGAAGATATCAAATCCTTTAAGCTGATTAATTTACACCTCTTCCTTAATGATCCTATTAAGGCACGCAGTCTTCACATCCATCTAATGAATGTGTCAACCCATCTGTGCTAAGAGAGCAAGGATGGTCCATATGGTAGAATACGTGTGACAGGTGCAAATGTTTCTTCATAGTCAATCCCCTTGATCTATAAGAAGCCTCGGGAAACAAATATTTCCTTATACTTCTCAACACTCCCAGCAGCAACTTGCTTTACCTTGTAGATCCATCTTGATCCTACAACCAATTTTCCCACCAGCCTTGGAAAAATCTTCCAAAAACTGTTTTTGACAATTGAGTCATACTCCTCCACCATGGCATCTACCCATGTGGGATCCTACACTGCTTTTTCGAAAGAATATGGCTCTTTCATGATACACTTTCTCATAAGAGCCATGTGTCCAGTAAATCGGTCAGGTGACTGTCTCTTTCTGTACTATGATGTAGTTACTCCTACATTCTGTGCCGCATCAAGCTTCAGTCTCTCAGCTTCTGTGGTACGCTTTCTCCCTTGTCTGATGTTTGGTTATGCATGAGTGGACTCCTCCACTCCATGAATCTCCTCCTATGGCTGATCCAAATCTAGAGGCTCAACATTGGTAACAATAAGTTCCTCCTCTACATGCAAGTGTAGCTCCCTCTCAAGCGATAACTTCATGGCTTTCACCTCATTGAATTTTATATCCCATCACACCACAGTCATTCGACTGTCTGGAAAATACAAACAATAATTATGGGGTGTTTCTGTGTACCCCAAAAATATCCAAACTTCTGCAGTCGGCTGCAGCATATTCCTAGCATCCTTTGTCACATGAATGTAAACAGATGAGCTAAAAATTTTCAAATGATAAATATCAGGGTTTTTACTAGTAAAAAATTCTTCGTTTGTACTCATGCCAAGTACTCTATGAGGACAATGGTTTTGCACATAAACCGCAGTGTTTCATGCTTCCGCCCACAAGTGCATCAGTAGGCCCTGGTCATGCAGCATCGCTCATGCAGCACCCATGATCATTTTGTTCTTCCTCTTAGCGACCCCATTCTGCTGTGGGTTATGAGGCGTTATGATTTCTCTTCGAATTCCTTATTTTCTACAAAATTCTTTGAATTCTCCCGAGATGTATTCACCACCATTATCGCTCCATAGAGCTTTCACTTTATTTCTCAACTCCTTCTCCACCAATGATTTGAACTCACAGAACTTTGAAAACATTTCACTCTTCTTCTACATGAAGAAGATCTAGCATGTATGAGAATAGTCATCAACAAATATAACATAATACCTTTGTTTTTCCATTGAAGCAACTGTGAAAGGCCCACACACATTTGTGTGAATTCTCTCCAGGATCACTGAAGCACAATTATCCTTCTCATGAAAGGTGGTATTCACAAAATTACCCATAGTACATCCCCTGGACTGATCTGACTGTGCAAGAGTACCCTTGGGAAGTCCAGTAGAAATCTGTTGCAAAAACTTCAAAGCGCCATGGTGGAGATGGCCCAATCTGCTGTGTCGTAATTTTCCCTCATCTTGGCTCACCACTTCTTCTGATTTTCCCACCATTGCAGCGTAGCCATCTACCTCTAGCTTGTAGATATTTTTAATTCGAACCCCTATCTTCTTGGTTTGACCCATTGTTTTATGTCGAAGGAACGCTTTTCCCTCACTGAAAACAACATCATAACCTTTATCTTTCAGCATTGCCATAGAGACCAAGTTCTTCTTCAGACCTGGAACATGCATAACATCCTTTAACAAGAATGGATTACCAGAATCCCTCTCAAAGGTAATGGTCCCAATTCCAGTCACACTGTACCAACCATCATCGCCCATTTCTATATGCATCTTGACGTCCTTCTCCTCCAAGTCACTAAACAACTCTTTGTCTCCCGTCATATGGAAAGATGCATCACTATCAAGATACCACACCGATCCCATTGTGCTTGAAACCAAGCATCCGATCAAAGAGAAATCAAGTTCAAATTTCAAGGCTAAGGCCTCTCTAGCTATAGCTACAACAACCTTATTTTTCTTCTTCTTTTGTGGGCAGTTAGTGGCGAAATGCCCATGTTCGTGACAGTGAAAACACTTCAACTTGGACAAATCTTGCTTCTTGCCTTTAGCATTAGATTTTGAAGGAAATTTCTTCCCCTTCCCTTTCCTTGATTTGGTAGCCAAATCGTAATTTTCTTCATCTTCATTCTTAGATGAAGAACCATCCCCGGTACCTCCCCTTATCTCCTCCTGGACAAGATTCAACCAAATTCGCTCCCATCCCGGCAGTTTCTCTCGTCCATTGACAGAGTCTTCGTAGCTATGTCAACTCTTAGGAATCCCAAGGAGAGCCAAGCTCACCAAGTCTTCATCATCAACAGTAAACCCCACACTTCCCAGTTCATCCTTGTAGTGGACAAACTTCCTGAGGTATTTTGGAATATTGTCACCCTTCTCCATTTTTATTTTTCTGAGCTTGTCTTTAAGCACCAACTTCCTTTGGTCACTTCTACTTTGGAAAACATTTGTCAAATCCTTCCACATTAATAATGGAGTGGATTTAATCTGAAGGCTGGACACAATATGGTCCTTCACACCTTCCAACATAATTCTTCTTGTCTTTGCTATCTTCTTTTGCCATGCTTCAAGTAATGCATCATCACTAGATCCTCGCATAGGAACATCGCTATCGATGAACTCCTTCAGTCCATTATCCTCCAGCACCACCTCCATCCTATCCTTCCAGGCTATGTAATTCAATCTCCCATCAAGGGAATACTCCAATCACAACCCATTGAAATACATTTCAATGTATACTTAACTTCTGCACCAAGAATATTCTGTAGCAAATTTGAATTGTCCAGTAGCACAAACTCACCAATTATTCACAATTGCAATCTTCAAGAATTAACACTACTCTAATACCATGTAGAAATTAGTGTACACTAAGCAGCCATACATCCATATTCCCTTGATCTCACAATATTTAACTTCTTTCAAAATACAGAATCATTACATTGTTAATATTTTGCGGAAAATTAATTGAACACACATGTGAAGCATAAATAAAAATAATCACACATAACATAGTTGTTTAACAAGAAAGCCCGAAGCTGAAAACCCCAACTATCATATATTATGTATCATGCGGATCATGTAACAATCCTCATACAAAGCTTAGTACATCAAGCTCTTAGTACAATACAATCGTCACACACTAATCAGGAAAAATTTGCAAGTACATGCACTGATCTTTGTCCCCTACTAGCCTGCCTCCACTACGCAATCCCTATTGAAGAATAGCTCTGAATGAATTTGAATTACCCTTTCCTTGACTACGCAATCCTCATTATAAACTCCAATGTGTGTTTGATGCAATCAATGCATCACTATAGTCACAACAGATAGTCCATCTTGCCCTTTCACGTATCTATCCACTGGGTCTCCACTGGAACTTCCATGCACTGTAGTCAACTGTTGTATTGTTCAATTGATTAATGAGTTATTATTTGTGAATTAATTCACTCCACTGTCACTAGTGTATCATTTATTTAGACTAGATACAACTAGCTCAACTGAGTCTAACTGAGTTAAACTAAATACAACTCCATAAACTACCCATCCAACTTAGTGATAACTTGGCCACTTGAGTTCTAACTGAGTCCTCCATCCATAAACCACCAGTTGCCCTTGGGGATTGTGTAATTCCCTTAGCCCACTCATTTTCCAAATCTGTGCACTAAAATTAAGTGCTCCAAGAGAATAAGTTGTTGTTTATTGTCTGATTATTATTAGGAGCTAATAATAATCGGCACTTCTATTTTTAGATCGATAATCTATAAATAGACTTTGCCCAATATTATAAATATAGAATTTCATCTATTTTTCCAACTTGATCAACCATCCACAAATAAAATCCTGCAACTTTTGAAATATGATCACCATGTCTAAAAATAGACGTAGTCTAAAAATAGACTTGCGCCAAAAATAGCCTTCGGGCCCATTTAGTGAACGCGACTCTTTTCACTACGCTCATCATCTTGTTGAATCTCAACATAATAATATAAAAAGTAAAAAAAAACAACAAAGTAATAGATATACATTTCTTAATGAATCTCCAATTCACACACTCTTTCTTTTTAATACTCTTAGTAAAATATTGGCACATTCTTGTTAGTGTAACAATGGTATTCTTTCACAAATATTCTCTAGATTACATAGACCTATTTATTACTTTTATAAAAATTCTTATTATTCTATCTTGTTAGTATTACCTTGATATAATTCTAGAGACTTTAATATTACCTCAAGCATTATCTCGAGACTTATTGTTAAATAAATCCACACACTAAAAAATGTTATATAACATGGTCACAAATATTCTCTTATTAACTTTATAAAAATACTTAATTTTTCTGTCATAATGTTAAACAAATCCATGTATTGAAAAATGTTATATAATGTGCTTCTGTATAATTTTTTTTGACCACATTACTATAAAATTGATTTGTCATCATGGCCCTTTCCCAAATCCCATTAAAGATTAATTTTGTATATATAAAGGAGGCAGTAAAAAGGTATGGGTTTTGAACCTTGGGCTCCATAATAACTAATATACGCTTATTTGGAAACAATGTCACATTTATGTTTTTCATTTGAACCTGAACATTAGGGTTCATAATAACTACAATATGCTTGTCACACCACAATACCACACACACTGTTGTTATTTTGAATATTTATTTTGTCATTTTTGCCCTATCTCTCCCTTACAACATTTAGCTACACATGGAGTTCATAGGGTGGGGTCCCTTATCAATGTTTTTAACATGCAACCCTCCCATGTACCTAGTTCATGTGATGATATTAGGGATCAGTGACCCTGGTGTTTTTTTATATTTCCATGGTTGCAAAGGCTTGTAGGGTGATATAGTTGGAATTTTACCCTAACTATATTTCCAATTCACTTAGTGTTTAGCCATGGGACTAAGATTTCCACTAGGTTTTTGTCTCTGCAAGCTTCTCATTTCTCTCATAATTGTGAGTGTTATATAAAAATGGAGGGTGCAATCTCTCAAGAACTATGACTATGGCTCTGGTTTTGGTGACATTTCACTTTTTACTCTTAGTCTTTCCATTGTTCTGTTGCATATTTTTATCAGTGTTAAGAAAATTTGTAAACTAACCATTACTAGAGGATTTTCAAGGTATATTACTTTTGTATTGTTCTAACAATCCATTTGTATCATTATCATAATAGGTTTTGTATTTGAACAATATATATAGGGTTTTCAGAGAATCACAAATATTTTAATGAGAAATATTTCTTAAAATATATTTTCCCCTTTCTACATGTATTCATTGAAAAAATCTATTGAAAAATCATGTAAAACCAATGACTAGTTTAGGTTTATTGTTTAATTCAGTGAATTCACAAGTGCTACACTTACTCAAGTTCAAAGTGTGGTTGTTATAAAAAAAAAATCATATCCCTTTTTAGGATGTTGACAATAGATTTTGTCTTATTTTTAAACATCTTGGTAAGAAGTAAGTTATCTGATGATTGTATGTCTTCAAGGAGGTTATGTAAAACACTTTTCTTTTCTTAATGCACTATGTTAATAGTTCTATCAATTCGTTGTATCAAGCTTATGGTTTCGAAGGTTAGAATATTAAAAGTGTACGAATCCCCCAAGGTTTTGAACCAAACCCCTATGGTAT
The DNA here is from genome assembly GCA_034641835.2 of Pinus albicaulis. NCBI lineage: Eukaryota > Viridiplantae > Streptophyta > Pinopsida > Pinales > Pinaceae > Pinus > Pinus albicaulis. The sequence continues at coordinate 1,454,749,737 of CM076582.1, forward strand.
GTATATTATTTTGATATTATTGGAAGTTAATCTTTAGGGATTAGGAAAACATTACAAATATTGTAAATATTGTTAATATTACAAATATCAAAATCAGAAGGTGAAGAGACACTGGAATATGAGTTCCAAGAGTCTCCCTCTCCAATGTATATATTAATGACTCTTCCTAATGGAAAATTATTATTTTTGGAGTTACTAATGCTTAGCTTGACATAGTATCAAAGGTGAGGACCTATTTTAACACTTTCCTACTTAATAGCTCTTGTAATTTTCATTTTCGTACTTAAAGTTGTCTCTGTTATGTTCTTTGTCCCTCTATTAATATTAGTGCATTACACTATTATTGGGTATCCAATTTATGTGTCAAACAATATCCATCATCATTGTGCATGTTGATCACCTCTCTGTGTTGAGCATTGAATATGTGCATTAAAGGGCTAGTTAATGTTGTCTCTACCCACTGAATGCATACAGTTCTAGTGCATTGTATTGAATGGCTCTATATTAAAGTTGTTGAATCTATTTGTTGGTTTTTTTTTGAAAATTTTGATTCTTTGGTTTGAAGGTTGAGAGAATATGTAGGTTCGAGCAACGGATGCTAGATAACACTAGTTGTGAAAGCTGAATTATGATGTCAAATCCTTAGAAATGTACACAATCTCCAAAGTTCTCTTGATGTGATTATTTGTGCTTATTGAACTCATATGAGCATTTAGTTCTTTGAAGCATATGTAATGGTTAATCTCCTGGTAGGAGATCACATTGGTTTATTGATGCCATTGTGAATGTATTTCTTTATGTTGAAGTTTGTGCATATTTATTCTATTTGAAGCTCGTCGATCCATTATATTTTATATGAAATCTGTATATGGACTGGTATAAGAGGAATTTCATTGTGATGGTATAATAATATGTGTTTCTCTTTCCATTTATCAAGAGCATTGACTATCTACTGTGTGCATTGAGCTACGTATGTCATATGCATAACACCAACATATAAATATGAAAATTTAGATGCACTAAGTCATTAAACAATGGTATATTATTGATTCAAATTTAGATTTCATTGAGCTACGTATGTCATATGATAACACCAACATATAAATATGAAAAAATAATAACTCAGTGCATCTAAATTTTCCACTAATTGGCTCAAATTTCATGGTCACCTTGATTCTCTTATACATGGTGTTACCTACCTCCTAGATTTGTGGAGAAACTTATTTTCGTTCACATCTTCCAGTAAGGGAATTCCATTCAGATGTTAGATGGAAAGGTTGAGGTGAGAAAATCATCATACAACTCACTTGTCATGACTAGGGAAGAAGAAGAAAGACTATTGAAGTTGCAAGGAACCTTTTCTTATGCACAAAACTTTGCATACATTTCTTAGTATGAGGAAGGTGAAATGCCATCCATTCTCTTATTGCCTAATAAATTTGAACATATTAACTATGAAAGTATTCATTTATTGAATAGAAATAGTGTTAATTGTTTTTTAACCATCCCTAAGAAACTGAAGCAATGTGATGCTTATATCTCCGAAAAAAATAACAAATAGTCATTTAATGATTCTCATTCCAAAGAATGTAGAAATATTGAACGGATTCATCTTGACTTTTGTGGTCCTACACAGGCTCCTTATGCAAATGGAAATAAATACATGATAAATTTTATTCATGACTATACCATAATGTATTGGGTATATCCATTGAAGAACAAATTTGGAGATTTTGAAACTTTAATGCATCAATTGTAAAATAATACACAATTTCATATTGGATCTATTTATGTTGATAATGGAAAAGAGTATATTTTAAATGAATTTGAAAACTATATTTTCCAACATAGGATCCAACATCAAACAGCTATACCATTATAATCCTAAAGATAAAGGCATAGCCAAAAGAATGAACAAGAAAATCTTAAATATGATATGTTCAATGATGTTTTTCAAAAATATTAAGTTAATGTTGTGGGCTGATGTAGTTTTATGTGTAGTGTATATTACAAATCAACGTCCATGTTATGCTCTAAAAAATAAGAATCCCTATGAAATATGGTTTTCCACATTCCTTCGATGTGACATCTCAAGGTTTCTTGTTCCATGTAATATGCCTTGATTCTTAAGGAACAAAGAAACAAACTTTTTGCAAGGAGTCGAAAAGTATCTTCTTAGGGTACTCAGGTAACTCTAAAGTATATCATCTCTATGATGAAGTAAATAAGAAGTTTATATTGTCTAGAGATTTAATTTTTCTTGAATATTCCAATGCTAATAATTTTTTTGAGTGATCACTTGATCGCTTTGATAGATTTGGAAATATAAAATATTTTCAAGAACTTGATAATGAGATTGCACATCTTGAAGGGTGGATCCCTATATTGGATAAATTTTTGGAATCTCCTTCTAAAAAAATCCCTCTCCCTCATGAAGCACCAAACATTGATCTAGAATGTGCTTTGAGTGATGTGATTGAGATAATTGGAAGGATAAATGTTGAATCAACCCAACCTTAGTGAACTAAAAAAGTTCGACCATCTTAAAAAGGTCCTCCAAAATGGCTCACTAAGACACTTGAAATTTTTCATCCTTATGGTGTTGGAAATATAGAAACAATAAGTTATACTAGACATAATGAAGGTGATGTAGATAATGATTCAGCTATTTATATGGATGTTTCTTATGATTATGAATTAATTTTTTCTACAAATTGAACCAACATCCTTTAAAGAAGTTTCTTCTCATGATTAACAAATAGAAGCAATGTAAAAAGAGTATGACACTATGATAAAGAATGGAAGCTATAATATGGTCGACCCTCCATTGGGAACCAAATCGATTGGCTGCAGGTGGCTCTTCAAGAACAAGTATAAAACATATGTCTTAGTTGAAAATCATGAAGCTAGGCTTGCGACAAAAGTTTTTGCACTAAAATAAGGGGTTGATTAGGAGCCATTTTCCCCCACAATAAAATTGGATACCAGCGAGACTCTCTTTTCCTTCGCAAGTTTGAATGGTTGGAAATTCCATCAAATGGATGTAAAACCCACTTTCTTGAGTGGATATCTAAAATAAAATGTTTTTATGTCTCCACCAAAATGTTTTTTTGTGAAGGGGTACAAAACAAAAAGTATGCAATATTATCGAATAGTTTTATGGCCTCAAAAAAATACCATGAACCCATTATGAGGAATTGACTAAGCATATTTTGAAATTATATTTCAAACACTGTGATATTGATGATACAACTCTTTTTTTTTTAAAGACTCGAAAAATTATTGTATATGTTCTCGTGTATCTAGATGATATACTAATGACAGTGAACAATGAAAATTACATTGCATCCATAAAGTGCTAATGGATGAAAGGTTTTGAGATGAAATATTAAGGATATGTTCACTATTATCTAGGTATTGAAGTAACCCAACATCCAAAGTTTATATTCCTCTCCCAAAAGAAGTGCATTGGATATTTGGTAAACTGTAACAGCCCTCGTAAAAAATCCATGTAAAAATAATAAATGTAAAATAAGACCTTGTTCATGGGACATGTATTCCAATATGAATGTTGGGAAAAAAATCCTAGTGTTAGTGTTCACTTGGTTTATTAACGGCTATGGAAATTGAGAACGGAAATGGCTAAGGATTTTGAAATGCAAAGTGGAATTTACTGGAATTTATTTATGAAAATAATAGAAAATAGGAGACAAGGAAGGTGAAAGGTCATGGGTTGCATGTGAGGAGGAAAATTAAGGAAAATAATGGAAAATGAAGAAAATAGAGGCCTAAAATATAAAAAGGCTTCTTAGGATCAATTGGTACCTTTTGTTAGTTTCATTTTGGAGATATCTCATGATTCTCTCTCTCTCATACTCTTGGACACTTATAGTTTTCTTGGAGCACCCTTGGAGAAGTGTGTCATGCATGGGATTTGGAGCAATAAGTAAGAGGAAAATCATGAAGGTGCAAGATGGCATCGGGATCAACAACTACAACAATTTTTTCTTGCAGTTACCGAGTTGCATCTATGATAACGTTACTAGTTTTGGCCTACATGGGATATGCATGTGGTTATTTGATCATGTTCTATTATTGACATGGAGAATTTTATAGATTGATAGTGGTTTTTTCCTAGCCTCGCCACTTCCTGTATAGCCATGGTGTTGTGGGTTATACTTTTGTTTTATGGTTTGTTTTCTTTTTCCTTTGGCTATGGGTTGAATTATTAGTCCATGAAAGAAATTTTTAGAAAAACACTCTGCAAGCCATGTAAAAAATTAGGTTGAGTTACTAGTCCTCGAGGCCCTAACTAGAGAAATGTTGTGGAAGTCGGAAAATAACATGCAGTTGAGTTACTAGTGCTAGAAGCACTGGTTGGAAAAAGAGCTTTAGAGCCTTCAACAACTTGGGTAGAGACCAATCTGGTGATGGTTATTGATTTATAACCGTGAGGTGGAATTAATGGTTGAGATTTGAGGTGGTTATACCTTTGGAAGCCATCATTTGGTTTTGTTGATGTGTTTCATGAGATCCCACTTTCATGCTTGGAATATTACACAGGAATGAATAGCTAAAATAAAGATTTGGTTTAGCCTAGTTTGTGTTCGGGTGGTTCTTGGAAGTCCCATAGCTAGTCGAACTATGAAATCATCAATAAGAAGTCCCTTTACCCTTTGTATTTGATCGATAAATATAATTTCTTATATGCGGATTATATCATTCTTATATCCTCGATATATCTCTTGGTTATATGTTGATTATGAGTGAGTTTTATGAGATTGAAAATGTATGCATCTCATCCTGTTTTGGTTAATCACTCAATGTACATTGAATATATGGCTTAATAGATGGTAATGAAATTATTGAGATGAGGAAAAAATATTTCTTAGTCATTCTCATATAAGTGTGAGCCCTCCATTCTTAGATATGTTGCTTAAACTCGTAGAATGCATATTTGTGACATGTTTGATGAAATTTTGGTCATGGCTAGTATTGATTCATTCAAGTCCTTGTTCAATTAATTGCATTTGTATCATTTTTTGTTCTAAATATCATTTCTGGAAGTTTCATGGAGTTATAGGAAGTGGCCTAAGTCCTATCCCTAAAAAAGTGGCACAAAATATAGAGTAGCTAGCACAGAACTACTTAGAAAAGTCTCCAGTCGCAAGCATGCCTTGTTCTTGGAGTGAATGGAGGGTCTAGTCACATGCATGCCCATGGGTTTTTTTTTCATGTGTAGAAGGTAAGGTTGGTTGTGCATCATCAGTTCCACTGACCTAACTCATACATATGGATTTGAATCATATCATAGTATCTTTGCATCAAATATTTACCCCGATTGGTCAGTTACATGGGTAAATGTGGGAGGAGGGTGTTACAGAGTGGTATCAGGGCATGTTTTCTTCATCCTTGGGAAATGTTTGGTTTATTTTTTCCTTGGATGAAGGTGTTTTCGTATGTACATGTCGTTTTCATATAGGTCCTTGTGCTTGTGGTCAATCTACTTGTTGTGCATGCATGGCACTAGTCATGATTGTAGTGGTGTAGCCATGTGAAATTTTGAAGTGTCATTGTTGAATGTATTTGTTACAAGTGTATTCTTGTCCTGCATAATTTATGTGTGTTAGTATTTATGTTTTCTTATGGATACATTGATTGGATGATGGTCATTTTGAATGAATTCTTGATGTGTGGTCATCATGGTCATGCATTAATATCTAGATAATGGTCTATGCTTATATGTTGTTCTGATTATGTTTATATATGTATTCTCCTAAGCTGGTCAATCATGTAGAGGAGACATCCTCCCCAAACTAAAATAAGGTACATTGGTTTGTTTATAATTTTGTTTAGCTGACATAATATGCCTTGCAGGAAAGAAAAGATCAAATATGAATATCAATATGGTAGAATACAAATATTATCCCTATGAATCAGATGAGTAACTTGGTGTTGGGAACTCTTCTAACTTAGCAGACACATTGAGGATTTTGAAGGAAGAAATAAGGAGTCAAAAGCAAGAAATGGTAGAATCATGCAGGCAGAGGAGAAACAAGAAGAAGTCAATCTAGTAATTATTCAGATTTTGTGAGAATATCATATGCAGGTACAACTTAGCATCAACTATGCACAATAGGATAGGAATAATGGTTCTTACGGAAGTAGACCCCATAGTGGGCACATTTCAGACATGGATGACATGATAAGGCATGGTAGGTTCTTGGATACTCTGGATATAAGGACATAATTACTATTTCAGTTCTGCTTCTGACATGTATCATGGTCATAATCATTATGATTGTTATAGGAGGAGTGATAGGGGGTATTTTCCAGATGAGTTCAATAAATAAAAGCTACCTACACGCGATGGGGAGTTGAAGAAAACAAAGGATGAAAAAGCATGGTGTCCTGGAATGAATAAGATATTTAGAGTGCATGATTACTCAGATAACATGAATTCAAGAATAGCTGCATTTAGTCTTAAAGGTAAAGGAAATATCTGGTGGGAAGATGTAAAGAAATTTAGAGATATTTATGAGTAGGAGTTTACATGGAGTGAATTTCAGAGGCTATTCAGGAAAAATTATCTATTAGAGAGTTACTATGACGATAGGAAAAAATATTTTTATGAGCTAAAGATGGAAGCTATGATCGATGAGGAGTACACTAGAATATTTTTGGAGTTGTTGAGATATGTGCCTTATCCCAAGGATGATAAGGGAAATATTCAGAGATTCATCACTTCTTTTCTGATAACATTCAAACAAAAAAATTGAGTTTTATGAGCCTAAATCATTGGAAGATTCCATCTGGAAGCTAAAGAATTATTATGAAAAATAAAAGTGCAAATATGAGACTAAACTAGATTGGAAAGGTAATGCAAATGATAAAGGAAAATTGGATAAGAAATGATCAAGGCCTCAAGGCACAAGTAACAAAGAGAATGCAACACTGCATAAGAAGTTCAATTTATCTAACCAAGGGCGGGGATTTCATTTTGAGGATTAGAATAAGACTGTAGGATGGAAGCCTTTACAATGTTGGACTTGTGGAAAATATCATTGCAGGAGATATTTTCCACAACATCATGGTAGTATACCATATATATATAGTGCTCTGGAAGCACAAATAATGGGGGATGTTGGAAAATGTGTTCCTTGTTTCTATATAGCATGGTATTACATGCAGGCAGATCAAAAGGTATTTATTATTGAGATGGATGGTGATATTTGTGATCATTTTTTTTCTATTTTGATTGACCCTAGAACTAATTATATTTAAGTTAATATTGACGTGGTGGATAAGTGTGGTTTGAATAAAGAAGTATATGCATGTATTGGCTAGTAAAATTGGATATATGTACAAATAAGTGAGTTCATCAATGGGTAAGATCTTGTGAAATTGAGTTGAATATTATCTCTACATCATCACATTTTAATGTATTTTTATTGGGTTCGTAGAGCATGATATTGGGTATGGACTGGTTGTATCTCCATAGGACCAAGGTGGATGGTTATGAAAAAGTTATTGACTGTTTGGATGACAATGGAGAATAGAAAGCCTTGCAGGGTAAGAAGAAGGAAACATCAATTAGAATGGTGACAACTATATAGGAAAAGTGTAGTCATGTGAAAGGGTGGGTGGTATTCGCAATACATATATCTAGTGAAAAAGGTAAGGAGATTGAGGATGAAAATGTATTGAGCAAGTACCTGGTTAATAACATTATCAAGATGTATTTCCAACAGATACTTGAGATTTTATTCCTCACAGGGAAGTATAATTGTCTATTGAGTTGGTACCAAGGGAAACACTATCATCAAAGGCACCGTACAGGATGGGCACTCCATAGTTAGTAAATATGAAGTTACAATTGAAGGGAATGCTTGAAAAGGGATACATTAGGACAAACGTATCACCATGGGGAACGCCAATAATTTTTATGAAGACTAAGGATGGTAATCTCATGTTTTGTATTGATTACATGTAGTTGAAAAATGTGACCCTTAAGAATAGGCATATGTTGCCGAGGATTGATGATTTTTTCGATCAACTGGATGGAGCAACAATGTTTTCGAAGATTGGTTTGAGGTCAGGAGATCATAAAGTACACATTAAACAAGATGACATAAACAATACATCTTTCCAAACTAGGTACAAATAATATGATTTTTTTGTAGTTCTATTTGCTTTAAATATTGCTCCAACTAATTTTATGCACTTGATGAATAATATGTTGTGTCCTTATCTAGACAAATTGTTATTGTATTCATTGATGATATATTGATATATTCTATGAATGAGGAGGGGAATGAAAAAAATTTAGCAGCAGTGTTGAAATCGCTAAGAAATAATCAATTGCATGCTAATATTATAAAATGCATCTTCTTTCAGACAAAGGTACAGTACTTAGTGCATGTTGTTTCCAAGGAAGGCATAGTAGCAGATCCAAAGAAGATAAGGGCTACCATGGAATGGCCGGATCCTAGGAATGTGAATGGGGTACGATAAGTTATGGGTCTAGCAGGCTACTACATGAGGTTGTTAAAGAACTTATATAACATTGCATATCATATCACGTCATTGAAATGAAATGGTAAAAAGTTTGAATGGACAGAAGAATGTGCAACCATTTTTCAGAAATTGAAGTAGTTGTTGACAACTTCTCTAGTATTAAAGATTGAATATTCATAGAAATATTTTATAGTTTATATAGATGCTTGAAAGAGAGAACTTGGTGGAGTTCATATGCAGGAAGGATAGGTAGTATTTCATGAAGCAAAAGAAGAATTATCAAACACACAATATTGAGTTGGAAACGAACACCCATGCATTGAATATGTGGGGCCAATATCTTATTCACTATATATTTTTATTAATGGATCATAAAAATTGATTGAAATATCTATTTTTCCAATAAAATTTGAATTTTGCGCAAGTTATATGGTTTTCCATGATCAACGAGTTCAACTTTGAGATGAAATACATTAAAGCTAAAGAGAACAGTGTTGAAAATAGTCTTATCAGGTGGATACATGTACATCATATAGCAGCTATGAGTTCTTAGGGGACATATTTATAGGCTTAGATATTACACACAAGTCAATATCATAACATGTACATGGAACTCAGGCACAGGTACATGTGCACAAGATGTGGAATATCATCTCATGAAAAATCAATTGATCATATTTATGGACAGGATATATGTGGCAGATGATAGCGAGATCAAGAAGCTTATACTAAGAGAGTTTCATGGGAAACCATATTCAGGTCACCTGAGATATAAAAATACACTGACAATGATGAATAAGTTCTACTACTGGCTAAAGTTGAAGAAATAAATGGCAGATTTTCTGGCGAGATGCTTTCATTTTCAACATGTTAAGGCAAAGTGTAAGCACCCAAGTGGGTTACTATAGTTGATCTCAATTCTAGAGTGTAAATGGGCAGTCACTTTCATGGAATTTATGATAGTTTTTCCAACAAAATATAGACAACATGACTTGATTATGACTGTGGTTGACATGTTGACAAAGGTAGAGCACATAATTCTAGTGAAGTCTGCATATTCAGCCAATGATGTAGCACATGTTTTTATTATAGATGTTGTGAGGTTGCATTATGTACCAAAGAATATTGTGTTAGATAAAGATGCTAAGTTCACATTGAGGTTTTGAAAAGAGTTATTTGCAGGCTTGGGTACAATGTTGTCCTTTAGCATAGTTTATCATCCACAAACATATGGATAGATGAAAAGGTTAAACAATATATTGAAGGAGATGTTGAGGATGTACCTGATGAATCAACAATGAAAGTGGGAAGATTATCTTCCACTGGTGCACTTCTCTTACAAAAATGGTTTCCAGGAGTCACTGAGGATGAGTCCATTCAAGGCATTTTATGGGCGGAGTTGTAATACTTTTATCAGTTGGAGTGATCCAGTTAATAGGGTACTGATTGGACTGAACATGTTAGCCGAATTGAATAGAAATTTCAGGTAATCAAGAAGAATCTAAAGGTAGCACAAGATAGGTAGAAAATATACGTAGATCGAAATAGGTTCTTTAGGAGTTTCAGGTTCAAGAACAAGTGTACTTGCGCATCAGGCTTAAGAAGAGCTCCTTGCAAATTGGATCATGTGAAAAGCTGGCACCTCGATTTTGTGGACCTTTGAAGATTCTTCAAAGGATTAGAAAAAAATCCTATCAACTTGCAATGTCTACAAAAATGAAATTTCATTATCTTTTCCATGTATCATTGCTTTAAAATCATGTTAAATATGTTCATCATGTGATTGAGTTGTCTATATTGGAGGTGGTTCCAAAAGGATAATTCCAGCTGAAACCTCAATGTATATTGCAGAGAAAGACATGTATGCTTCAGAACCGAGTAATCGAGTAGGTTAAACTATAGTGGAATCACTTTGGGCTCGATGAAGCTACATGGGAGATGGAAGATCAAATGTGGGCTATCTATCCTTTTATATTTGCTAGTACAAGAAAATTTCCTTTATATACTTCTTCGATATATGTTAGGTATGATTTTATGGTATGTGTAAATATGTATATGGATCTAAATATTGCTATCAACTATGTTATAAATATCCAATAAGTGGTATGGTGTTGTGTCCTTATGGTTTTCATGTTATTTTGATTCCTAGTAGGTTGATAATTGTAAATAATGAAATGAGATAAGTTATCAAGCTCCATAGGAAATATGTTTTTCTTTCAGTAGTCTTATTGGTTGTAGGTGTCATTGAACACCAAGGATGGTGTTCCCCCAGGAGGAGGGTTCTGTAACATCCCTGGTCAAATATACATGTAAAATTAATAAAGGTAAAATAATACCTTGGTCATGGGTCACATATTCCAAGTTGAAAGTCGAATAAAACATCCTAGTGTGGGTTTTCACTTGGTTTATTAATGGATATGTAAATTGTAAAAGCAAATGGCTAAGGCTTTCGAAAGCCAAAGGGGAATTTCTTGGCATTTATCTATGAAAAAAATGAAAGGAAGGTGAAAGGTATCATGTTGCATGTGAGGAGGAAAATGAAGGAAAATCATGGAAAATAAAGAAATTAGAGGCCTCATTGACAAAAAGGCTTCGGAAGATCAATTCATGGTTTTTTCCAGTTGAGGATTTTTTTTAGTTCATTTTTGGAGCTCTTATTTTATTCCCTCTCTCTCATACTATTGGACACTTAGAGTTTTCTTGGAGCACTCTTGGAGAAGTGTTGCATACTTGGGATTTGGAGCAAGAAGGAAAGGAAAAATCATCAACAACTACAATAGATTTTGCTTGCAAGTACCGAGGTGCATGTATGATCTCCTTGATATTTTTTGCATGCATGGAATATGCATGTGGTTATTTGGTCATGACCTTTCATTGGCATGGAGTATTTCATGGATTGAAAATGGTTTTTCTTAGCCATATTGTTTCATAGATAGTCATGGTGTTGTGGGTTTTACATTTTCTTTCTAGTTGGTTTTCTTGTGCCTTTGGCTGTGAGTTAAGTTATTAGTTCCTGGAAGGATTGGTTTGAAAAATTATATAGAATCCATATAAAAACTCGGGTTGAGTTACTAGTCATGGAATATCTTGTTGTAAAAATTCTCTAGAAGCCTGGCAAAAAATGTTAGTTGAGTTACTAGTCCTAAAAGAATTGGTTGGAACAAATGCTCTGGAGCACCGGAAAAATTTGATAGAGACCAATATGGTGATCGTTACTTCTATTGGACTATGAGGTGGAATCACTAGCTGAGGATCAAGGTGGTTTGGCCCATAGAATCCCTATTTTAGCTGTGCTTGATGTGTTTCGTGAGATCCCACATCATGCTTGAAATATGACATGAGGGTGACTAGTTGAAATAAATATGTGATTCATCCTAATCAATGGTCGGGTGTGTTAGATTCGGTATAGTCATACCTCCCTCAGAGATCAAAAACTCTTTGTTGCATTTCATTTTAGGTGTCACATTCATCCAATCAGTTACATTCCATTAGAAGCATATATTATCTGACGGAAGGGTCTTGTCTCTCATTTTCCCGCATGTCATGTATCTGCTGGTTTGTGTTTGATCATTAAAGTTCATCAAAATTCATCAAAGTCAATTTTACAGTCATTCATAGTCATGGATGGTATTTCGGCCAGCAAAGATTCATTTCAGTCATTAGGTCAAGGGTTTCATCTTCAAAAGTGTCAAATAATGCCAGTAGGCACATGAGGATGTTTCTAACAAGTTTTCATTCCAAAATTTTCATCATCAATAATGCTGAGAATGTTTCTTCTTCAAAACTCTATTTTGAAGAAGAAATCGTCAAATTTATTTTTTGTAATAAATATCTAATTTTTAAGGTTTTTTTAAGTTCTACAAATCTTCAGGCGCAGCCATGGTCTCCTTTTCCAAAACATGCCAGTCATCCCTGCAAAAAATTGACAAAAGATTCATTATTCAAGTCAAAAAATCAAAATAGGAACAAAAACAAAGTTTGTATTAAAAGTGAAAAGTGTCGAAGTCAAAACATTACAAAAGTAGGTTTTTGCAAAACAAAAAATCAAATCCAGGACTATACAAGATATTTCCATGTTCATCAAATCATTTGCACTCAAGATATATTAAAGAAGTCGATTGCAATTGTGGAAGGGCGAAACTGTGAATTTAAAGCTGAGACTCTGTGTTTGGAGTGCACGCGGCACATGGGGAGAAGGCACGACGCATTGGTATGTCACGGTGCACATAGCCATTTTCCGCAGTGTTTATTTTCTCTAGTGCAGTGCATATACACGGCGCGGCGCACTGGGTGTGGGCGCAGCACATAGAGCCTCCAAGCAGAGTTTTATCACTTCATCAAAAACCAAAACAACTCCACTCCTTTTGCTCCAAGTAAGTTTGTAAGCTCTGGCTATTGATTTTAGCTTGTGTTGGGTGTTGTTGGAGGGAGAAATTTGAAAGTTTAAATGGTGAAAATATAAACCCTATATTCATATCCAAATCTTCTCCTTAGGGTTTTAAAATTGGTGGTTTAAAAAACAATTTTGTGTCAAACATTACATTATCCATTGGTTTACTTCCTTTCACTGTTTTGCAATTATCACAGTCCCTCCCCTATTCCCCTCTGTCCCAAAACCATTTATATCCCTTGTTCCCATTTATCCATATCCCTCAATCCTTCTATTCCTTATCATTATTCCTTTCCCCACTACTGTCATATAATCATACAGTTCCTCCCCTTTTTTCCTTACTCCCCTATAAAGTCACTCATATCACTTGTTCCTAAATCCTATTTTCCCTATCCTTAAACCCCACCATCTCCCATATCATTTGAAAAATTCCTAATTCCCAAACACAGTCAAATGGCTTTTCCCACATTGTAAAATCCACTTGACTGAAACACATTCCTACCACTGTATTACTTCCCACAGTTCTATACCCACTATTCCATATTCCTCACAGTCCCTCATGTCCCTTTAGCACACATTTGGTACTTGGAGACAAAAACATCAAGTTTTATTTTCTCATTTCCAATAAACCAAACATACACTTGGCATAGACTTGCAAACACCATGACAGACACAGATTCATCATATGAGCAAGACAGTGATTCTACCACAGAGCTTCATGTACCGAGAAGGCCTTGTAAAGGCGACAGACATGTGAGGGAGGATCCCACCTCATTGGCTCAGTTGGAGGCCTGCCCACTTGCTATGGCTTGTTTCCGAGAGCAGTCATGTTATCAGTACTGTGAGAGATTTTCTTAGATTCAACATCATCACGAGTTAGTCTGGTTGTTTGTTTTACATTTGCGAGATGGTCAGGTTACCCTCGCTGGTGTAAATTTCACCTTGACACCAGAAACAATTTCTCAGGCAACAAGAATACCTAATGTGGGAGAGGAGTGGAACAAAAGACAGCAGGTGGATAGAGTACATTATGAGCCATACATCAGGCCTGGCTATCTGAGGCAGCTCAGTAGGGTATTTCAATTCTGATTTCTTAATGAATCTTATGCACCATTGATGAGACCCATTATCAGGTACTTCAGTTGTGAGGGCCAGTTCTCACGCCTTTAGGCATACCACATCATACTTTTGATGCATTTCACGAGAGTTAGGATGATGAACATCCCATATTTCATGTGCTGAAACATAGAGAGGATGACTACTCTTGCGCAGAAGAAGACTCCACAACAGCATCATAACAACATTTATCATTATGCGCTCATCAAAATGATTGTGGTACATCAGCTTTGATTGCAGGGAATTGCATGGGAAGAGTTCATTTCCCGTGACTTCTTTTCAGCCCCTCAGCCTCCTCCAGCGATTGTTCATGATGCAGGTGAGCCTTCACATCAATTTAAGGGTCCCTGGGTCGAGGCCTATGGGTGTTACAGTATGTATTCACAGGTAAAATGCAACAGACAGTGGAACTCAATAAAGTAATTCCTTCACTAAAGATGGGCCACGTAGGCTATTTCCCCAGTACAAAGATCTTTTAGACATATAGTCATGGTCTATGAGTTTAGTGCTATTTATGGATGATTGGGTAGTTGTTAAAAAAATGGACTATATTTTAGACATTGGTAAGTGTTACTGACATTTAAAATAAATCAGTCGAATATTATTAGCCCTTAATAATATTTGGACTATAAACATTATCTTATCCTCTTGGAGCACTTTGGTTCCAGCTATGGATGTGGCACATGCAGCTGACAGAAGGAATTATGCTATTCCTAGGGGTTAGTTGAGCTATTGCATGGTTGACTTCAGTTAGAACTCATGTGGCAGAGTTTGGTGGAGTTGATGAGACAGTTGATGGAGTTGTGTTCGGTTTAACTTAGTTGAACTAGTTGTATTTAGTCTAACTGATAAATAAACTAGTGATGAGTGGTGTGAATTAATTATTAATTAATTCACTAATTATTAACTCATAAATCAACTAAAGAACACATCAGTTAACTTCAATGCATGGATAGTTCAGTGGAGACCAGTGTTAGAGGTGGGTGAAAGGGTGAGTGTGACTATCAGTTGTGACTACAACTGTGCATGAGATTTGCACACACATTGATGGAGATTGCCAATGAGGATTGCGCAGTTGGAGCTAGTGGGATTTGAACTTGGATCTCATCATTAATCAACTTGGATTGCGCAGTAGAGGCAGGCAGACTTGTGGAGGAGATTTGAACCTGTGACTTGTTCACTTTCTATACTAGTTTGTGTGTAGCATGTGAGATAGTGCTGAGAGCTGTGAGAGCTTTGTGCTATGTATTGTTACATGTTCTCTATCATTATAATATACAGATAGTTGGGGGTTTTCAGCTGTAAGCTTTCCCCATTACATACTGTGTTATATGTGTGCTTGATTATGTTTTAATGTGTGCATGCGACTGCTTCTAATTCCGCAAATTGATGATCAATGGTAGAAGAGGTTATGTATTATGCATGAAGCTCAAATAGTGTGTAATCAGGATAATCTCGGTGAATAACTCATCTATTATTCAAATTTCTACATGGTATCAGAGCGAAAGATTGATCATCGGATCTATTACAGTGATTACATTTTATTTCGGTAGACAGAGTCTGTAAGAGGGCCAGGTAGCCTCTGGATTCATCCTTTCTTTGAAAGGTGAAAAATCCAGTAAATGCCCCTACAGTCGATCTCTGTGCTAGAAATACTTTGTTCTCACAGATCAGAAGCGGTTGAGTTTTGAGCTGGTGGAATTCGAATTTGCAGCAGTGTTTTCTTGGTGTCGAAGTAAAAATGTCTTTCAACGGATTGCGATTGGAGTATGCCCTTGAGGGCAGCTCTAATTATATTGCATGGAAGGACAGGATGGAGGCGGTGTTAGATGAAAATGGGTTGAAGGAGTTCATAGATGCTGAAGTCCCAAAGCCTACTGATGCTGCTCAAGTTGAGGCTTGGCAAAAGAAGACAGCAAAATGTCGAAGGATTATGTTGGAGGGCGTGAAGGATCACATTGTATCCAGCCTGCATGGAAAAGCTTCTCCATACTTGATGTGGAAAGCGTTGACAGATTTATTCCAAAGCAAGAGCGACCAGAGGAAGTTGGCGCTCAAGGATAAACTCAGAAACATAAAGATGGAGAAAGGCGACAATATACCCAAGTACCTCACGAAGTTCACCCAATCTGAGGATGGCCCAGGAAGTGTAAATTGGCCCCGTAGATGAGGACTGGTGTACTTGGCTCTCCTTGGGCCCTTCGGGAGAGAGTTGGCATTCCTATCAGGATTCTGTCAATGGTCGGGAGAAATTGCCAGGATGGGAGCGACTTTGGTCGGATCTTGTGCAAGAGGAGATAAGGCGGAGTACCAGGGACGGATCTTCATCAAAAGCATCTAATGAAGAAAATTGCGCTTTGGCTACCAAAGCAAAGAAGGGGAAGAGCAAGAAAGCTTCTCATTCCGGTGCGAAAGGCAAGAAGCAGGACATGTCCAAGGTGAAGTGCTTTCACTGTCACCAGCATGGACATTATGCCACAAATTGTTCGCAGAAGAAGAAAAATAAGCATGCTGCTGGATCTGCAGCGGGAGAGGCCTTAGCCTCACAGTTTGAGCTAGATTTTTCACTGATCGCATGCTTGGTCTCAAGTGTGATGGGATCAGTATGGTTCTTGGATAGTGGTGCGTCATTTCACATGACTGGAGATCGGGATTTGTTTTCAGATCTGGAGGAGAAAGATCTTGGAGTGCACATCGAGATGGGCGATGATGGTAGATACAGTGCGACCGGTATCGGTACCATTTCCTTTGAGAGGGAGTCTGGTAAACCCTTCGTATTGAAGGAAGTGATGCATGTTCCGGGATTGAAGAAGAATCTTATCTCTGTGGCGATGTTAGAAGACAAGGGATATGATGTTGTCTTTAGCAAGGGAAAGGCCTTCCTGCGCAGTAAGGAAACTGGTGAGACCCGGAGGATAGGGGTTCGAGTTAAGAACCTTTATCAATTACAGGTAGATGGTTGCGCAACAATGGCAGGCAAGGCATAAGGAGTGGTGAGCCGGGATGATGGCGAGTTGTGGCACCGTAGATTGGGCCACCTTCACCATGGAGCTTTGAAGATACTGCAGCAGATTTCTACTGGGCTTCCTAAAGGCACTCTTGCGCAGTCAGATCAGTGCAAGGGGTGTACCTTGGGAAAATTTGTGAAAGCCACCTTTCACGAGAAGGATAGTTGCACCACGATGATCCTTGAGAGAATTCACACAGACGTGTGTGGACCTTTCTCAGTAGCTTCGACAGCAAAGCACAAGTACTATGTGATCTTTGTTGATGATTTTTCTCGGAAGTGATGGATCTTCTTCATGCAGAAGAAGAGCGAGACATACTCAAAGTTCTGTGAGTTCAAGGCGCCGGTTGAGAAGGAATCGGGGAAGCATGTGAAGGCTCTTAGGAGCGAAAATGGTGGTGAATTCATCTCTGTTGAATTCAAGGACTTTTGCAAATACAGAAGGAATTTGAGAGAGTGTCATAAGACCTCATAACTCATGCAGAACGGGGTTGGGTTTAGCGAAGAATAAAATGATCGGGGTGCTGCACGGGCGATGTTGCATGATCAGGGCCTACCCATTCACTTGTGGGTGGAGGCATGCAATACTGCAGTATATGTGCAGAACCGTTGTCCTCACAAGATACTTGGCATGAGTACACCCGAGGAGGAATTTTCTGGTAAAAAGCCTGATATTTCCCATTTGAGGATTTTTGGTTCACCTATTTACATTCATGTGATGAAGGATGCTAGGAAGAAGCTGGAGCCGACCGCAAAGGTTGGGATATTTGTGGGGTACACTGATACGCCCCACAACTATCGTGTGTATTTGCCAGAGAGTCGCAAGACTTTTGTGCGACGGTATATCAAATTTCATGAGGAGAAAACCATGAAGTGTTTGCTTGAGAGGGAGCCACACTCGCATGCAGATGAGGAGTTATTAGTTCCTAAGGATGAGCTTCAGGATGTGGATCAGCCACAAGAGGAAGTTAATGGAGTGGAAGAGACCACTCATGCAGCGCCAACCATCAGAGAGCGGAAGCGCACTATAGAAGCTGAGCGACTGGCTCAAGATGCAGAGAAGGTTGTAGGACCACCTACAGCACAGCGCAGACAGAGACAGTCACCAGATCGGTACACTGGATACATGGATCTTGTGAGAAAATGTGTCATGACAGAGCCATCCTCTTTCGAGGAAGCTGTGGAGGACCCTGCATGGGTAGATGACATGGTGGAAGAGTATGATTCGATTGTCAGAAACAGTGCATGGGAGATTGTCCCAAGACCGGAGGGTAAATCAGTGGTGGGTTCGAGATGGATCTACAAAGTGAATCAGGTGGCTGACGGGAGTGTGGAGAAGTACAAGGCAATATTTTTTTCCCCAGGCTTCTCACAGATAGAGGGGATCGATTATGAGGAGACCTTTGCACCTGTCGCAAGGTATTCTTCCATATGGACGATCCTAGATCTCTCAGCGCAGATGGGGTGGCACATTCATTAGATGGATGTGAATACTGCATTCCTCAACGGAGTCATTGAGGAGGAGGTGTACATAGATCAGCCCGAAGGTTTCGAGATCTTCAGCAGCGAGTCACATGTGTGCAGGCTCAAGAGAGCGTTGTATGGGTTGAAACAAGCACCTCGTGCTTGGTACACACGGATAGACAGTTATTTCACTGGAATTGGATTCTCCAAGTGTGAGCGGATCCTAACCTATACCAAATTGTGGTGGAGGGTAAGTTTCTGATCATTGTACTTTATGTAGATGATTTGATTTTGATGGGTGATGAACTGTTGATACTTTCATGCAAGGAGGATCTTGCTAGAGACTTTGAGATGAAGGACTTGGGCCTCCTTCATTATTTCCTGGGATTGGAAATTT
This sequence comes from Pinus albicaulis, assembly GCA_034641835.2. Classification (NCBI taxonomy): domain Eukaryota; kingdom Viridiplantae; phylum Streptophyta; class Pinopsida; order Pinales; family Pinaceae; genus Pinus; species Pinus albicaulis. The sequence continues at coordinate 1,454,768,628 of CM076582.1, forward strand.
GACAGCGCAGTGATGGATTGTTTGTTTCTCAGGGTAAGTATGCACGTGAGATACTAGAGAAGTTCAACATGCATGGCTGCAAGCCTGTTGATACTCCTCTTCTTGGAGGTTGGAGGAAGGAGGATGTTACTTTGACGGAGGTAGTGGATGCCACTGTTTATCGACAGTTGGTGGGGTCACTTATGTATCTAGTCAATACACGACCCGATATATTCTATGATGTTAACCAGCTTTCACAAGCTATGGTTAAGCCAACCAAGGTCTTCTGGAAGGCAGGCAAGCATGTATTGTGTTATCTTAGAGGCACATCGGGATATGGATTGTGTTACAGACAGGAGGATGAGGTGAAGCTATGTGGCTTCACGGATGCAGATTGGGCAGGGAGCCCAACGGATAGAAAGAGAACATTTGGAGGGATCTTTAGTATCGGGTCGATAGTAGTTTCTTGGTACAGCAAGAAGCAGAGATCCGTGGCACTCAGTTCAGCAGAGGCCAAGTATATGGTAGCGAGTTTGGCTGCATGCGAGGCTATATGAATGAAGAAGATCCTGGTTGGGTTGTTCGGTTCACATTTGGAGCCTACTGTGATTTATTGTGATAACCAGAGTTGCATTAAACTCTTGGCTAATCTAGTATTTCATGATAGATCCAAACACATCGACATCAGGTACCATCATATCAGAGATTGTGTGCAGCAGAGAAGCATGTTACTTTCATACATTTCCACGGAGGATCAGGATGCTGATATCTTGACGAAGGTGCTCACTAGGAGAAAATTTGAATACCACAGAGGCAGGAAAGGGGTTGAAGATAATCCATATCTTGTTGAGAGGGAGTGTTTAAAATGCAACAAGATGATGGAGCTTAGTGAAAAGAAGTCGCCTTCACTAAGTGGGCCTGCAGGCTATTTTTGGCGCAAAGTCTATTTTTAGACTATGTCTATTTTTAGACATATGGATCATGGTCTATGAGTTGCAGGATGCTATTTATGGATGATTGGTAAATTTGGTAAAAATATATGGACCTATATTTTTATACATTGGGGCGAAGTCTATTTTTAGACTGCCAGTATAAAAATAGATCAGTCGAATATTATTAGCTCTTAATAATATTTGGACTATAAACATTATCTTATCCTCTTGGAGCACTTCAATTCGAGCTACGAATGTGGCACATGAAACTAACAGAAGGAATTATGCTATTCCTAGGGGTTATTTGAGCTATTTCATGGTTGACTTCAGTTAGAACTCATGTGGAAGAGTTTGGTGGAGTTGATGAGACAGTTGGTGGAGTTGTGTTCGGTTTAACTTAGTTGAACTAGTTGTATTTAGTCTAACTGATAAATACACTAGTGATGAATGGTGTGAATTAATTATTAATTAATTCACTAATTATTAACTTATAAATCAACTAAATAATACATCAGTTAACTGCAATGCATGGACAGTTCAGTGGACACCAGTGTTAGAGGTGGGTGAAAGGGTGAGTCTACTATCAGTTGTGACTATAGCTGTGCATGATATTTGCACACACATTGATTAAGATTTCCAATGAGAATTGCATAGTACAAGAAAGTGGGATTCGAACTTGGTTCTCATCATTATTCATCTTGGATTGCGCAGTAGAGTCAGGTAGACAGGTGGAGGAGATTTGAACTTGTGACTTGTTCATATCTGAGCTAGTTTGTGTGTAGCATGTGACATAGTGCTGAGAGCTTGTGAGGAGCTTTTTGCTATGTATTGTTACATGTTCTCTATCATTATGATATATAGATAGTTGGGGGTTTTCAGCTGTAAGCTTTTCCCATTACATATTGTGTTATATGTGTGCTTGATTATGTTTTAATGTGCGCATGCGACTGCTTTTATTTCCGCAAATTGATGATCAATTGTAGAAGAGGTTATGTATTATGCATGAAGCTCAAATAGTGTGTAATAAGGATAATCTCAGTGAATAATTCATCTATTATTCAAATTTCTACATTACCTATCAGAGAGGCACCAGAGCCTTATTTCCAGCAGCATGACGAGTACTATCTCCACCCGGGGTGGAAGGGGTCTCGTTACCTTCATCAGCAGCGCGAGTACTATCTCCACTTGGGGTGGAAGGGGTCTCGCCTTCGAAATTAGCACAGGTATAGGGAAAGGATAGAGGAAAGAGGCCTATGCAGGATGAGGGCCCTTCAGGAGGCCAAGACACTAATTTTACACTTATTGATGTTGATTTGAGCTCTCCTAGCTCAAAACTGAGGGAGATCATTCAGGAGCAGAAAAATGAGATCGACACATTGAATGAAAAGTTGCAGAGACCTCAGTGGATCATTAAATATTTGGAGCAGTGGAATAAGCAGCTGGAGGATCAGCAGAAGATCATGGAATTGCAGAACATTCGTGAAAACCGACAAGCTGCCCGAAGAAGCCCATCCGAGATGACACCTATCGAGTGGGCAATTGAGGCCGATAGAGACACTTGGCTTGAGAGGGTCAACATTCATCTTGAGAAACTATTGGAAAATAAAAAAAGGACAAGGACATGCTCATACATATGAAGAACCACTATTGGGCCCGCACACATGTTGCAAAGAGGATCAAGATCTTGAAGGCGAGGCTAAGGAGGGCACTAAAACATCGGAAAAGGCCTGATCCACTTCAAATCTTAGCCAAAGATTATTTGGTTGAGAATTATACTTGATGAGGGACCTTCAGTCCAAATTTCAAGGAATTTGGAGAAAATTGTGTCATTTTTCAATTTTTTGGTCACAAAACAGGTTTTTCTACCCGACGCGTAGCGCCACCTTGCACGCGCTTATGATTGGGAGATATTCTGGAGGAAAACTTGATATTTCTAGATTTTTTATGAAAAATTATTCATGATCAGGAATGGCCTAAGGATTTCATCAAGTTCTGGTTGGCCTAAAGGGTCAAAAACACCTTGAAAATGGCCTTTCTGCCACTTTTTGCACACACAGGAACCAGTCTTGGGAGATTGAACTTTTGGAGGGACAAATGGACACCAAATCCATAAATTCCACTTGGGTTGGAATGTATCCAGGTAGGGATTTCCAATGAGCTATCATGTGCTCAATTTGGACTTTGGGAAGCGCCTCAAAATCAACTCCAAAGTTGTGCTACGCATAGAGATTTTGGGCGTGGCGCATAGAGAATTTTAGCCTATTTTTCACTCTTCAGCTCAGAATTTCGGCCAGTTTTGACTAGTTTCACTTTTTGATGTAACTCTTGATATGATTTGATGTAATTTCATTACCATGATGTAACTTTGGCACATTTTTACTTGTTTTACTGGATTCATTCACCAAAAGGTGAAATGTAAGTGAATGAATCAGTTTCCTTTCATATAGAGGCAAGTTGTTTGGTTGCCTATTTTCTAGTTCCTAGTTTACATATGGTTGAAAAAACTCCTAGAATGATGAGCTCGACCCCTAGAGGCATGGTAATGGGTTAGGATGGTCTATATGATGTATTTTCTTAGTCACTTTTAGGGTTGGACTCTTGGGAATAGTTTGGCACCTCATTGTATATTCATTTCAGCATTTTTGGCAAAGGAAAGACCAAAGTTTTGCAGCACTTGTTGGGATCCTTGTGGCTCTGGGTTTTGATGGTTTTTTACTCCATGTAATTGTAAGTTCATTAATGTTTTATGTATGTCATTTCCCTTCTCTTTGCTTCTGAAATTAAACAAATGAGCAACTAAGGTAGAATTCATTAGTTTGCTAGTGCTATGCCTTAAAATTTGTTTAGTTTTATATTTTTTCATCTGTTTGAAGAGGATCCTTGCAGCCTCAAGCCCTCTTCAGCTCCTCAGCAATATTTTCTATCCATTCATTCAATCTAATACATCAAAGCCATTGCGTTCCTTGCCCCAACCTGAACTCTGCAAGAATTTGGCCTCATCGCCAAGCCCAAAATTGCCTTTCCCTTTTTTCCAACAAAACCCCCAAAAAAATCAAAACAAACCCTCCTATTTAAATACCTAGCCTAAAATCAGTATTCATTTCAAGTCATCTCGGATCCTATTGATTATTTTTACTGAGTTTGACCCGGAGAGAGCCCTCTCCTGATCTGGTAGGGCTAGCTACCAAACTGAGCTTGGTTTGGTGTTATCCTAAACTCTGCCTTTCCTTCAGCCTGAGGTGGATTTAGGCAATAACATAGTGGCAACCATACTGGGGAGAAAATGGTTTGCTTGTTGGTGTTATTTGTTTTATAAGCTATAGATGGAGCCTGAAGTTATGGCAGGTAGCCTTTGAAACTCTTTTTCTTTACATTAGCGGAAGTAGATAAATGCTGCTTCAGTCAATATCTGGTTTAGCTTGTGAATGTGACACTTGACTTATGAATTACCCCAGTATATCTGATCATTCTAGACTTTTGGGTGATTGAGTCTAGAATTTGATAAGCTAAAACAAGTTGGTTTTGTCCTTTGATTTTTGAATAGATCAACACACTGGCTTCCAAAAGACATACTAGAGCAAATCCGGATCCTGATCCACCTCCAGTGTATGAGAATACCAATATAATTTCAAGAATCCTCCGTCGAGAAATTCCCATGATCCCTTTGTTTAAATCTCATTCATGCCCTACTGTATTTGAATTCCTTGAAGATATTGAGTTTGACGATCAATTCGAGTTGTCGTTGTTTGAAACTAAGTCTGAAAGTGCTACTAGCTCTACTGTCATAAATCCCGAGTTTATAAAGTATATTGAGATTGAACAAGCTAATATATCCATTGATAGTTACATCTTGAACATTCAAAACTCTATTGTGGCAACGAATATTCCTGACTTTATCGAATCTGCTTCTGAAACTCTTGGTCCATCAACAGTTACTTCTGGTTCAGAAGTTCACACCGAGCCTTCTTTCATTCCTACCATTCCCGTGCAACCATCCATATCTAATAAACAATCTACAGTAGTTCCTCCTCCATCCTCACCACAGACACCTCGTACATCTACTGCTCCTACTCCACCCGTTTCTCCAAGACAGATTATAAATCCACCAAGAGCAATGGCCGCTAGATTCGCACCCCTTGTCTTGCCTCCAAACTTGGATGCCATGCCTGCTGATTATCAGAGTAAAATCCCATTGTTTGATAGCACTCCTCAAAGTGTGCCTACTCAGCAGCATATTGATAGAATGATAGACTTCTTTGATCTCCATGAAATTGATGAAGAACCATGAGATTGTTTGTCACCATGAGATTGTTTGTGAAAACTTTTGGTTGTGAAGTACGTAAGTGGTTCAGAGCCTTGCAACCCAGAAGTATTGCTACATTGGCCAAGATTCAGAGACAGTTTCTAGATCGGTGGGAAATAAAGAAAGATCCACTTCAAATCACTTCTGAATATACCAAGATCAAGCGCAATTTTGGTGAGTCCGTCCAAGACTATTGTATTAGATTTAATGCGGTTTATAATGCAATTCCTGATGATTTAAGGCCATCTAAGAAGTCATATTTGTTAAAATTCCTGGATGGTTTTGATTCGGACATGGCCTACTCATTACGAGAAAGAGATCCACCCACCTTAGAGGATATGTAGAAGATTGCGGTGAGTGTTGAGGCAAATTTGAATGACAAGAGAGCTAGATTGAGAGTTGAGAAGAAAGTCGTAATAAAGGAAGAAGCTTCTACATCAGATCAGCTACATCGCAAGGTGGAAAAATGATCGAAAGGTTCACGCTTGATAAGCCCGAACTGCAGATCTGAAATCCCAATTTACGTGGTCAGCAACAGCCACAATTCAAGATCAAACAACGAGAGCAACGAGCACAAGAACCACAAGTCTAGCAGCAAGTAAAGACACCTCGTCAGCAGAATTTTGTTGGTCAAGATTCAGATGATGAAGATGACATAGTAGGGGAGGAAAATCACTTCTTTACTCCTGATGATTTTCCCATTTATATCATTGAAGATGAGGAGTATGCAGAAATTTAAGCTATACAAAGAGATGAGGATTTTATCTTGGCCAATGATGCATCCCTTGAGGAAGAGTCGGATGAGTATCAGAGATGTTATAGGAATGCCTTGTCAGCCTAGCAGAAGCAATATTCTCTTAGAAATAGAGATGTGCCTGTCAACCCAATCCAAAAGAGAAAGGAAGTTTCAGCACCTAAAAATGATTCACCTGTTGCACAAAAGAAAGCAAAAGAGATAGTTGATCCCGCTGCCACCAAGTCATCATCAGCAGAAAAATCAAATCAGCCAATTACATCGAGGGAGAAGGCTGAAAATAAATATGTTTCAGCTAAAGAGATCGAAAATACTTCAGCCTTTAGTTTGGAGAATGAGATTTCTAAATTAAAGGTATCCATCCCCTTGACCGAAATAATGAAGAACAAAAGTTATAGAGGTCAAGTTTCTAAAATTTTGAATTTTGATCCTATGTTTGATATGGTGAATATTGAATATGATCAACCTGAACTGATATTTCGACCAGCTTTAGATGGTGAGTCTCTAGATAGCGAAGTGCCTCCTTTTTATATCAGTCTTCGATTGCATGATTTTGTGTTGCATAATGCCATGTTTGATTCTGGTGCTTCCCATAATCTTATGCTGAAGGAGATCATGGAGAAGTTGGGTTTGGACATCACTAAGAAGTACCATGATATTTATTCATTTGATTCTAGCAGAATGAGATGTATTGGGTTCATTAAAGACTTGGTTGTTAGTTTGGATCATATTCCAACAAAGAATGTTTTGATGGATGTAGTTGTGGCAGACATTCCTCCCAGATTTGGTATGCTACTTTCTAGATCTTGCAGAGAAAAATTGAAAGGGAAATTACAATTAGATTTATCCTATGCAATGATTCCCATGTTTGGCCAAATGAGAAAGTTGTACCGGGAACAAAAAATGAAGTACATGATTACAAGCAACGAGAAACCGGTTAATCATCCAATTAATTATGTACATACAGATTTAGAGTCTTTTGTTTTGTATGCCGATAGTTTCAATGATGTAGATAGTCAGTTAGTTCAAGTAGAATATATTCCAGAGATTACCGAGAATTTCAGAGAATTTTTGAAGAATGAAAGGCAAAAACCGAAAATCACAGTTAAGCAATCAGCTAAAGATAGTGGTCATCAAGCAGAAAAAACAGAGCTAGCACAATTTCAGCACTTAGCAGATGATCAAGAGGGTCTATGGACCATGGATTTCGATGGTTCAGTGGGAAATGATGGTGTTGGAATTGGTATTTTGGTACGCAGTCCTTTTTTCCGCTCCAAACAAGGTACCGAGCAATGTACGGGTCTGTTCTTACAAGTTAGCATTCGATTGTTCAAACAATGAGGCTAAGTACAAAGCTCTGATTGCTGGCCTAAAAATTCTTAGAAAGCTGAATGATAAGAGAATTGCAGTCTATGGCGACTCCAAATTAGTGATTAAGCAAGTGAAGGGTGAATACCAAATGAAGCATCCCCGAATGCAAGCTTACAGAAATGTTGTTCTTGATATTTTGAAGTTGTTTTCAGATTATACCTTGACTTGTATTCCTCGCATTCAAAATGGAATTGCAGATGCACTTGATAAGGCAGTAAGTAATTTGAAGATCCCAATGAATTCAAGTAATAAGTTCAAAATTCATGTGAAGCACCGTCCTACCGTCCCGGATAATCAAAGATGTTGGCAAGTTTTCCAAGATGGTGATGAGTTTAATGAATTTTTGCAAAACAAAGGTAAGTTCAAAGATACCTCAATTGATGTAGAATATGATGATGGTGAAGCTGATGTCCAAGTCAATCAAATGGAAGTGTTGCAGCTGAAAGATAATGTTATTCCTAAAGGCTTGATACCTTTAGAAGAGCTCTTCGATCAGGATGATGCAGCTAAAAAACCAACCTTGTGGCCAACTAAAAAGGGAGTTGAAGATGTAAACATTGGATCAGTTGAGAATCCAAAGATGGTGAAATTGTCCAAAGGATTGCCACTAGAGGTAAAGGATAAATATATCATTTTGTTGTCCTCTTTTGCTGATGCTTTCGCTTGGGACTATTCAGACTTGAAGACGTATGATACGAATATAATTTAGCACACTATTCCAATCAAGCCTAATCAGAAGCCTTTCAGACAGAAGCTAAGAAGAATCAACCCGAAGTTACTGCCATCAATTGAGAAGGAGGTAAACAGGTTGTACAAAGCAGGAATAATTGTTCTGATCAGATTTTTTGATTGGATTTCTAATTTGGTGCCAGTGCGGAAAAAGACAGGTGAGATTTGGTTGTGCATTTATTTCCGAAATATGAACAAGGTGTCATTGAAGGAAAATTATCCATTGCCCAAAATGGATCATATACTTCAGCGAGTAGTTGGAGCATCTCGTATGTCACTACTCGATGGTTACTCTGGGTATAACCAAATTCTGGTCCATGAGGATGACAAAGACACAACAACGTTCACCAGTCCGTGGGGAACTTTCGACTATGCCAAGATGCCTTTCGGTTTAAAGAATGTTGGTGTGACATTTCAGCGGGCGATGGACATGGCTTTTGTGAATGAGAAGGATGTTTTTCTTGTTATATACCTTGATGATTTGACGATCTTTTCCAATTCGGATGAAGAGCATATGTATCACTTGAAAATTGTCTTTCAAAAGTGCAGAAAATATGGTGTGTCACTTAATCCGAAGAAGATTTTGTTTGCCATGGATGAGGGAAAAATACTTGGTCACATTATTTCAAAATATGGCATTAGTATTGATCCAGCATGTGTAGAAGCAATTCAGCAAATTGACCCTCCCTGGAACAAGAAGGAGATTCAGTCTTTTAATGGTAAGATGAACTTTTTACGCCGCTTTGTGCCTAATCTTGCTGAACATATAAGAGATATTACAAACATGATTAAAAATATATAGCCAAGTGAAGTGGACTGAAGAGGCTGTAAATTCCTTTAATTTGGTGAAGTTGGCACTGTCTTCAGCTCCAGTTTTAATCAGCCCGGATTACACCCAAGATTTTATTCTGTTTTCATTTGCTTTGGAGCATACCATGGTAGCCGTGTTAATGCAGAAAAGAGATGAGCATGAGAAGCCAATAGCTTTTTTCAGTCGAACTATAAGATATGCAGCCTTGAAATATAACATCATTGAGAAGCAAGCTCTAGCACTGGTAAAAGCATTAAAGGATTTCCGGGTATACATTCTGCATTCTCATATTTTGGCTTATGTTCCTAACGCTGTCGTAAAATATGTTTTAGTACAAACTAATCCGGAAGGAAGATGAGGCAAGTGGATTGCAGCTTTGCTAGAGTATGATGTGGAGATAAGGCCCATGAATCTTATCAAAGGACAGGGGTTGGTGAAGCTTATGGCTGAATCGAATTTGCATGCACTAGACATAAATCTGATTGCTACTATGTCTGATGAGGATGAGGAGAATTCGGCACTTCAGGTATCAGAATTTTTTGTTGCTTCTCCGTGGTATTCATATATTGTGTATGTTCTTCAAAATTTGTCACCACCACCCGGCATGACTAAAAAAAAAGGTAGAAATCTGAAATTGAAGGCTGAAAAATTTTGTATTTTTAATTCTGCACTTTATTGGAAAGATCCTGGTGGTGTTTTGTTGAATTTTTTGGTGGAAGAAGAAGCAAAGAAGGTAATGGAGGATTTCCATAAAGGATATTATGGCAGTCACCTGTTTTGGAAAGCAACAACCAATAATATTTTGAGAGCGGGATACTATTGGCCGACATTGTTTGCTGATGTGTATAAGACTGTCAAAAGCTGCCATGAGTGTCAGATTTTTGAAGGAAGATAGAAATTACAGCCTTTGCCGCTTAAGCCTATTGAGGTAAGCAATCCTTTTCAGCAGTGGGGTTTGGATTTCATTGGGGAGATCCATGCTCCTTCTTCATCTCAGCATAGATGGATCCTAACAGCGACAGATTATTTCACAAAATGGATTGAAGCAGTTCCCACCAGGCAAGCTACGGATTCGGTAATAATTTATTTCCTTGAGAATAACATTTTGTCTCGCTTTGTTGCTCGAATAAGTTGATCACCGATAACGCAGCAGCTTTCAAATCAAAAAATATGATTGAGTTTTGTGACAAGTATAAAATCATTTTGGGACATTCAACCACCTATCATCTACAAGGCAATGGATTGGAGGAGTCTTCCAACAAATCCTTGGTCAATATCATTAAAAAGTTGTTGGAAATAAACAAGAAGAGTTGGCATAAGAAGCTGGTCAATGCACTATGGGCTGATCGGGCGAATCAAAAGAAATCCATTGGTATGTCCCCCTTTGAGTTGGTTTATGAAGTTGATACAATGTTTCCTACCTCTCTCGTGGTTCCGGTGGTCAAGATTCTTCAGGAAGCTGGCAGTGAAGAAAACCATATGCAAATAATAATAAATCAAATGATTCATTTGCAGCAAATGAGGGAAGAATTTTTTCAAAAGAAATTCAAGCTGCAGGAGAGAATTAAGAAGATCTATGACAGGAAAGAAAAGGCGGACAAATTTCAACTGGAAGAGGTAGTTCTGAAATGGGATGCCGGAAATGAGGATAAAGGTAAGCACGGTAAGTTTTAAAATCTCTAGAAATGTCCCTTTAGGATTGCTACATATCGAGGTCAAAACACTTTTCTTCTGAAGGAGATGAACGGGGAAGATTGTCTAGGAGGGCCGGTCAATGGTTGGCTGCTCAAGCAGTACCATTTCTAAGATGTTTTCTGCTGATCACATTGTCATTGTACATACCATTTCTTTCAGTTTCATTGCAAGTGTGTATTATGATCTTTTCTTCAATTTGGGGCCCGAAGTGAAGGCTATAATTCTGAAGAAGGATTTCAGTTTTGGTTTTCATCCGTCGAGTCGGTTTGTTCAGTCATTTCAGTTTTAGAGTTCAGTCAGTTTGAGTCAGTTTCTCAGTCAATAAATTAGTCAACAGTCTTGTGTTGCTTTGTCGAAATAATGGACTCCATAGCCCAATGGACGAAGGCACTGTCTATCTCTCCCAGAGATTTGCCGTCCTTGGCACCTCCCAGGAGCTACCATCCCCATTGGAGCCAATGTTAGAGTCGGTATAGTCATACCTCTGTTAGAGATCAAAAACTCTTTGTTGCATTTCATTTTAGGTGTCGCATTCATCCAATAAGTTTCATTCCATTATAAGCATAGATTATCTGATGGAAGGGTCTTGTCTCTCATTTTCCCTGATGTCATGTATCTATTGGTTTGTGTCTGATCATTAAATTTCATCAAAATTCATCAAAGTCAATCTTACAGTCATTCATAGTCATGGATTGTCTTTCAGTCAGCAAAGAGTATTTTCAATCATTAGGTCTATGGTTTCATCTTCAAAAGTGTCTAATAATGCCAGCAGGCACATGAGGATGTTTCTAACAAGTTTTCATTCCAAAATTTTCATCATCAATAATGTTGAGAATGTTTCTTCTTCAAAACTCTGTTTTGAAGAAGAAATCGTCAAACTTATTTTTTGTAATAAATATGTAATTTTTTAAGGTTTTTTTAAGTTCTACAAATATTCAGGCGCAGCTCTGGTCGCCTTTTCCAAAACATACTAGTCATCCCTGCAAAAAATCGACAAAAGATTCATCACTCAAGTCAAAAAATCAAAATAGGAACAAAAACAAAGTTTGTATTAAAAGTGAAAAGTGCCGAAGTCAAAACATTACAAAAGTGGGTTTTTGCAAAACAAAAAATCAAATCCATGAATATACAAGATATTTCCATGTTCATCAAATCATTTTCACTCAAGACATATCAAAGAAGTCGATTGCAATTGTGGAAGGGCGAAACTGTGAATTTAAAGCTGAGACTGTGTGTTTGGAGTGCACGCAGTGCATGGGGAGAAGGTGCAACGCATTGGTATGTCGCGGCGTAGATATCCATTTTCCGCAGTGTTGATTTGCTCTGGTGTGGTGCATATACACAGAGCCTCCAAGCAGAGCTTCATCACTCCTTCATCAAAAACCAAAACAACTCCACTCCTTCTGCTCCAAGTAAGTTTGTAAGCTCTGGCTATTGATTTTAGCTTGTGTTGGGTGTTGTTGGAGGGAGAATTTTGAAAGTTTAAATGGTGAAAATATAAACCCTATATTCATATCCAAATCTTCTCCTTAGGGTTTTAAAATTGGTGGTTTAAAAAAAACAATTGTGCCAAACATTACATTCTCCATTGGTTTACTTCCTTTCACTTTTTTGCAATTATCACAGTCCCTCCCCTATTCCCCTCTATCCCAAAACCATTTATATCCCTTGTTCCCATTTACCCATATCCCTTAAGCCTTCTATTCCTTATCATTATTCCTTTCCCCACTACTGTCATATAATCATACAGTTCCTCCCCTTTTTTCCCTACTCCCCTATAAATTCACTCATATCACTTGTTCCTAAATCCTATTTTCCCTATCCTTAAACCCCACCATCTCCCATATCATTTGCAAAATTCCTAATTCCCAAACATAGTCAAGTGGCTTTTCCCACATTGTAAAATCCACTTGACTGAAACACATTCCTACCACTGTACTATTTCCCACAGTTCTATACCCACTATTCCATATTCCTCAGAGTCCCTCATGTCCCTTTGCCACACATTTGGTACTTGGAGACAAAAACATCAAGTTTTATTTTCTCATTTCCAACAAACCAAACATACACTTGGCATAGACTTGCAAACACCATGACAGACACAAATTCATCATATGAGCAAGACAGTGATTCTACTACAGAGCTGCATGTACCGAGAAGGCCCCGTAAAGGAGGCAGACATGTGAGGGAGGAGCCCACCTCATTGGCTCAGTTGGAGGCCTGCCCACTTGCTATGGCCTGTTTCCAAGAACAGTCATGTTATCAGTACTGTGAGAGAGTTGCTCAGATTCAACATCATCACGAGTTAGCCCGGTTGTTTGTTTTACATTTGTGAGATGGTCATGTTACCCTCGCTGGTGTAAATTTCACCTTGACACCAGAAACCATTTCTCAGGAAACAGGAATACCTAATGTGGGAGAGGAGTGGAACAAAAGACAATAGGTGGATAGAGTACATTACGAGCCATACATCAGGCCTGGCTATCTGAGGCAGCTCAGTAGGGTATTTCCGTTCTGATTTTGGAACGAATCTTATGCACCATTGATGAGACTCATTATCAGGTACTTCAGTTGTGAGGGCCGGTCGTCACGCCTTTACACATACCACATCAGACTTTTGATGCATTTCACGAGAGTGAGGATGATGAACATCCCATATTTCATGTGCCGAAACATAGAGAGGATGACTAGTCTTGTGTAGAAGAAGACTCCAGAGCAGAAACATAACAGCATTTATCATTATGTGCTCATCAAAATGATTGTGGTATATCAACTTGGATTGCAGGGCATTGCATGGGAAGAGTTCATTTCCCGTGACTTCTTTTCAGCCCCTCAGCCTCCTCCAGAGATTTTTCATGATGCGGGTGAGCCTTCAAATCAGTTTGAGGGTCCTAAGATAGAGCCTATCAGTGTTCCAGTATGTGTTACCTATCAGAGAGGCACCAGAGCCTTATTTGCAGCAACACGACGAGTACTATCTCCACTCGGGGTGGAAGGGGTCTCGTTACCTTCATCAGTAGCGTGAGTACTATCTCCACTTGGGGTGGATGGGGTCTCGCCTTCGACATCAGCATAGGTACAGGGACAGGACAGAGGCAAGAGGCCTATGCAGGATGAGGGCCCTTCAGGAGGCCGAGACACTGATTTTACACTTATTGATGTTGATTTGAGCTCTCCTAGCTCAAAACTGAGGGAGATCATTCAGTAGCAGAAAAATGAGATCGACACATTGAATGAAAAGTTGAAGAGAGCTCAGTGGATCATTAACTATTTGGGGAAGCGGAATAAGCAGCTGGAGGATCAGCAGACGGTCATGGAATTGCAGAACATTCGTGAAAACCAGCAAGCTACTCGAAGAAGCCCATCCGAGATTATACCCATCGAGCAGGAGATTGAGACCGATAGAGAGACTTGGCTCGAGAGGGTCAACATTCATCTTGAGAAACTATTGGCAAAGTAAAACAAGGATAAGTACATGCTTAGACATATGAAGAACCACTATTTGGCCCGTACACATTTTTGCAAAGCGAGGATCAAGATCCTGAAGGCGAGGCTAAGGAGGGCACTGAAACGTCGGAAAAGGCCTAATCCACTTCAAATCTTGGCCAAAGATTCTTTGGCTAAGTGTGATACTTGATGAGGGAACTTCATTCCAAATTTCAAGGAATTTGGAGAAAAATTTTTCATTTTTGAATTTTTTGGTCACAAAACAGGTTTTTCTGCCCGACGCGTAGCGCCACCTTGTGCGTGCTTATGATTGGGAGATCTTCTGGAGTAAAACTTGATATTTATGGATTTTTTATGAAAAATTATGCATGCTCAGGAATGGCCTAAGCATTTCATCTAGTTCTGGTTGGCCTAAAGGGTCAAAAACACCTTGAAAATGGCCTTTCTGCCACTTTTTTCACACACAGGAACCAGTCTTGGGAGATTGAACTTTTGGACGGAACAATGGACACCAAATCCATAAATTCCACTTGGGTTGGAAATTAGACAGCCTAGGATTTCCAACGTGCTATCATGAGATCAATTTGGACTTCGGGAAGTGCCTCAAAATCAGTTCCAAAGTTGTGCTACGCATAGAGATTTTGGGCGTAGCGCATAGAGAATTTTAGCCTATTTTTCACTCTTCAGCTCAGAATTTCGGCTAGTTTTGACTAGTTTCACTTTTTGATGTAACTCTTGATCTGATTTGATGTAATTTCATGACCATGATGCAAATTTGGCACATTTTTACTTGTTTTAGTGGATTCATTCACAAAAAGGTGAAATTTAAGTGAATGAATCAGTTTCCTTTCATATAGAGGCAAATTGTTTGGTTGCCTATCTTTTAGTTCCTAGTTTATATATGGTTGAAACAACTCCTAGAATGATGAGCTCGATCCCTATAGGCATGGGAATGGGTTATGATGGTCTATATGATGTAGTTTCTCAGTCACTTTCAGGGCACCTCATTGTATATTCATTTCAGCATTTTTGGCAAAGGAAAGACCATTGTTTTGCAGCACTTGTTGGGATCCTTGTGGCTTTGAGTTTTGATGGTGTTTTTCTCCATGTAATTGTAAGTTCATTAATGTTTTATGTATGCCATTTCCCTTCTCTTTGCTTCTGAAATTAAACAAATGAGTAACTAAGGTAGAATTCATTAGTTTGCTGGTGCTCTACCTTAAAATTTGTTTAGTTTTATATGTTTTCATCTGTTTGAAGAGGATCATTGCAGCCTCTTTCCTTCTTCAGCTCCTCAGTAGTATTTTCTATCCATTCATTCAATCTAAGACATCAAAGTCATTTCCTTCCTTGCCCCAACCTGAACTCTGCAAGAATTTGGCCTCATCCCCAAGCCCAAAATTGCCTTTCTCTTTTTTCCAACAACACCCCACAAAATATCAAAACAAACCCTCCTATTTAAATACCTAGCCTAAAATCAGTATTCATTTCAAGTCATCTCAGACCCTATTGATTATTTTTACTGAGTTTGACCCAGAGAGAGCCCTCTCCTGATCTGGTAGGGCTAGCTACCAGACTGAGCGTGGTTTGGTGTTATCCTGAACTCTACCTTTCCTTCAGCCTAAGGTGGATTTAGGAAATAACACAGTGGTTCTTGGAAGTTTCATACCTGATCGAATTATGCAGCCATCAATAAGAGATCTCTTTCTCCTTGGTATTTTATGGCTAAATATACTTGTTTATATGTGGATTATATGGTTGTTATATCCTTGATATTTCTACTAGTTATATGTTGATTATGAGTGATTTTTATCATAATGAAAATGTATGGCTCTCATCATGTTTTGGTTAGTCATTGAACATACAATGAATATATGACCTAATAGATGGTAATGTAGTTATTGTGATGATACAATAATTATTCTTAGTGAATCTCATATAAGTGTGAGGTCCCTATGCTCAAGTATGTTGTTTAAACTACTATAATAAATATTTGTGACATGTTTGAATAAATGTCTGTCATGGCTAGTAGGGGTCTAGTCAAGTCCTTGTTCAAGTAATTGCATTTGTGTCATTTTTTTTTATGTTACTTTTAATTTTTGGAGTTTCCCAAAGTTACGGGTAGTGGCGTGAGTCCTAGAGCACATGCACTCAAATAAAGTGGGCCAAATGAATCAAACTCTTCATTCAAAAATAGGAGAACATCACCACCACTAGCAATAATCCTCTCTTCACCAAGCTCAAGAAGCAAGAATCAAGAAGCCTACATCAAGAAACAAGAATCCTTTCATTGCCAAACTCAAAATTTTGTGAATCTACTCTCCCTTCATCCTTTTTTACATCTTGAGGAACAAAGATAAATTTTCCGAAATAACAAGTATATAATCCTAAAAATTCAAAGAAAAAGGGAAGGAAAAGTAGTAGTCAACTTCTACAACCTTAGATGACTTACCCATCAATTGAAGCTGAGTCACAACCATGGATGCCATCTTCCAACCCTCCTCCAATATTTCTCAATGAAAGTAATTACATGGAAAAAAAGGGATCTTAATGGTAAATCCAAGTAGATAGTCCTAAAATATAAAATAAACCTCAGAAAAAAAAAAACATTATCACGATTCAAGAAACAAAATGCTCATCTTCAAATCTCCAAACCTATCACAAGATATTTTGGAGAAATAACAATCGTATAGCCTAGGATTTAATAGGCACCTCAAAAGGCCTACCCTTCATTTGGAACCCTTCAATCCTTATAATTATCCCTACAAAATTCTACTCTATTGGCTCATCCACACAATGTTATATGTCTAATATCTACGATCCAAACCCTCTCGAGGAAAAATAAATATTCCTCCAATATCTCCATAAGGCTCACCAAATTGCTGGAGACCAAACCAAGATTCTAGGAGGTGACTTAAACATCATAAAAAACATCAAGGAAGAAAAAGGAGGACTCTAACGTGTTAATGAAGAAAGTCATATCGTTAATTATCTCAGAAGTATTTCTCATTTAGTAAGTCTTCACAATTAATGATAGTCACATTCGGAACAAAAAAGAGGAGGTAATGTTAAAATATCCTCCAAGATAGACATATTCCTAGTCATATAGTGTTTATTGATATTTTAATACCAACATCGAGACCATCATCTTGCCAAGCTATGGTTCAAACCATTAGCATGTTTAGCTATCTATTAACTAGATGAATTTATCGAGGAAAAAATCCTTCAAATTTGAAGCCTTCTCACTGAGGCAATTGTGCTTCTCTAAAATGAAAACCAAGTGTAGGGATTTGAATATATTTATAGGAGTAGAAACATTTTTCTTTTAAGAATTACTAAAAATCCTCAAGGAAAAAAATAGGGAATGGAATATAATAAAATTTTGTAACATACACAAAGAAAAATCCCATTTGGAGAGAGAGATGGCTAGTCTACAACAAACGATAATCACAAAAGGAAATAGATAAACACTTCACCAAAAGGACATAGCTACCTATATCAAACTAGAATAATGCCTTAGGAAAGAAAAAAATACTATCAAAACCAAAATCCAAAATTCAATCGTTAAAAGAAGGGGAGAAAACCACTTCTTTTTTCGAAGGATACATGATCATTCATTTACAAACAAAGAAGATAAAAAAAATAAAAATAAAAACTCAAAGACTAAAGTTCAAAGTTATGAAGACAAATTCAAGAGTTATCATACCACCTTGAAATCCTTCTAATTGAGCCATCCCAAATATAAGGTAAACCATCAAGGAAATTACCAGTGACATACCAAGAATCGTCACTAGAGGGAAAAATGATCTATTACTCAAAGAAATAATGATGCAAGAAGTAAAGGTTGTCGTTATGGACATTCCCAAAGGAAACTACCCTCATACTAATGGTTTTATAGTTGATTTCTATCAATATTGTTAGTCGATCTTAAAGGAGGTGATATGGAAAATAGTACAAGGCTTGAGTAACTCGTCTTTATTAAATTCCTCTAACATAACCTTCATCAACTTCATCTCAAAATCCTTGAGTTCTAGCTCCCCTTCATCTTATTACCCAATATCTCTTTACAATGTCATTTATAAAATAATATCTAACTTCATTTCCAATTAACTCAGACCCATCCTTCCTATCTTTATATGTTAAGAGTAAACAGGTTATGTGGAGTGTCTAAAAATCATGGACAACATAATACTAGCTCATAAGAACACACACCCTCCCAAATCCTGCAAAACCCCATGCATGATAATCAAACTATTGTTTTTCCAATTCCTTTAATACACTTAGCTGGAAACTCATTTTCCACACTCTCACTGACTTTGGGTTTGATGAAAGATGGGTTCATTAAATCTTAGCTCTTATCACCAATTTTTGTTTCTCCATTCTTTGCCAAGCTCAAAATTTGGGTGAATCTCCTCTCCCTTCCTCCTTTTTTACATATCAAGTCACAAAGATAAATTCTCCAAAATAAGAAGTGTATAGTCCAAAAAAACCAAAAAAAAAGGGAAGGAAAAGCAGTATTCAACTTCTATAAGCCTTAGGTAACTTACTAGTCATCTCAAGGTGAGTCACAACCATGGATGTCATCTTCCAACCCTCCTCCAATATTTCTAAATGAAAGTCATTACATGTAAAATAAGGGGACTTAATGCTAAATTCAATTAGATACTCCTAAAAAATAATATAAACCTCAGAAAAAAATAATATTCTCATGATTCAACAAACAAAATGCTTATCTTCAAATATCGAAACCTCTCTCGAAACATTTTGGAGAAATAACAGTTATACATTATAGGATTACATAGGAACATCATGAGGCCTAGCCTTCATTTGGAACCCCTCAATACCTAGAATTATCTCTACGAACTTACAGTCTATTGGCTCATATACACAATATTATATTAACTCTAATATCTATGGCCAAAAAATCACCTAGGAAAACAACCATCTTTCTCCAAGATCTCCAAAACTCACACCAAACTATTGGAGACCAACCCTAGATTCTAGGATGTGACTTCGACATGATAAAAAAAATCAAGGAGTAAAAAGGAGGAGTCTAATGTCATAATGAACAAAGTCACATCCTTAATGATTTCAAAAAAAAATTCCATTTAGTGAGTCTTAACACTCACAATGGTAGTAAGATATGGAATAACAAAGGAGGATGCAATGCTCAAATAACATCCAAGTTGGATAGATTCATAATTCTAGATTCTTTATTGATATTGGATACCAACATTGGTACCACCATATTACCAAGCTATGGTTCCAACCATTAGCATGTTTAGCTATCTATTGAATATATGAATATACCAAGGAAAAAACCCTTCCAATTTGAAGCCTTGTCACTCAGGCACTCAAACCTCTTGTGTAAAAGAAAAACCTGGTGTAGGTATTTGAATATATTTACAGGAGTAACAACATTTTTCTTTTAAGAATGACTGATATTCCTTAAGGAAAAAATTAGGAAATGGAATATAAACAACTTTGTCAATGTACACAAAGAAAACCCCTTTTGGAGATAGAGATGGCTAGTCTACAAAAAATGACAATCATAAAATGAAAAACATAACCACTAAACCATAAGGAGATAGATACCTCTCTAAAACAAGAAGAATTACCTAGGCAAGAAGAAATGTTATCAAAAAAAATATCCAAATTCAATGGTTAAAGAAGGGGAGAAAAACACTTTTTTCCCCACAAATCTATGATCAATCATTATCAAACCAACAACCTAAAACACATAAAAAAAAACCTAAAATATTAAAGTTGAACGTTATGAAGACATCATTCAAGAGTTATAATACCACTTTCAGTTTCTTCCAATTTTCCCCACCTTAGATATAAGGTCAATCATCAAGAAAATTACGAGAGACATACCTAGATCGTCAGCACAGAGCAAAATAATTTATTACTCAAAAAAATAATGATGCAAGTGGTAGAGGTTGTTGTTATGGACACTCCCAAAGGAAAATACCCTTATCCTCATGTTTTTATTTTTTATTTCTATCATTATTTTTGGTCGATCTTAAATGAGGAGATATGGAAAATAGTAGAAGGCTTCAGGCACTCCTCTGTATTAAATTCTTCTGATGTAACCTTCATCACTCTCATCCACAAATCCTAAACTGCCAACTGCCATTCATATTATTACCCCATATCTCTCTACAATTCCATTTATAAAATCATCTCTAAGGTAATTTCCAATAGATTCAAATTCGTCCTTTGTATGCCTATATGTTTAGAGTAAACAAGTTACGTGGAGGGTATAAAAATCATGGAAAACATAATACTAGCTCATGATAACATACACTGTCTCAAATATAGGAAAACCTCATGCATAATAATCAAACTAAATATTACCAATTCATTTAATAAAATTAGTTGGAAATTCACTTCCACACTCTCACTCACTTTGGGTTTGAAGAAATATGGTTTCATTAGATCTTGACTCTTATCACCTATTTTTGTTTCTCCATTCTTTGTGAAGCTCAAATTTTGGGTGAATCTCCTCTCCCTTGCTCCTTTCTTACATCTCAAGGCACAAGTATAAATTCTCCAAAATAACAATTATATTATCCAAAAAAACCAAATATAAAAGGGAAGGAAAAGTAGTAATCAACTTCTACCAGCCTTAGGTGACTTACTAGTGAAATCAAGGTGAGTTACAACCATGGATGTAATATTCCAACCCTCCTACAATATTTCTCAATGAAATTAATTCCATGGAAAATAAGGGTTATTAATGGTAAATCCAATTAGAGAATCCTAAAACATAAAATCAACCTCGAAAAAAATAAAATTCTCATGATTCGAGAAACAAAATTCTCATATTTGAATCTCTAAACATATCTCAAGACCTTTTGCAGAAATAACAATAATATAGCATAGGATTCCATAGGCACCTCAGGAATACTAACCTTCATTTTGAACCCTTCAATCCCTAGAATTCTCTCTGCAAACTTCTAGTCTATTGGCTCATCTTGATCTAAATGGATTATTAGGAAATGATCTGCTAAGTTTCTCTTCAAAATATAAACATGCTTGCTTCTTAGATGCATAATATTCGTACTAAGCAACATGTTATTCCAAGAGTTTCTTTTTAAGTGTCTTTCTTACAGTAATTCCATGAACAAATTTTGGAACATGAAATAATAAAAAATTGAATGGAAATATGAGTCAAACAACAACACACAATCCATTGCTGAATGAGTTCACCCCTCCTATGCTATATCTCCTTTAATCAACTTTGAAGGCATGATTCATTGTCATTATGCTGAAGGTTTCAACATGAACAATAAATCAAAGTGTTGAACCAAAATGTTATGTTTCTCCTACAAAGAAAAAAAATCCTACAAAGTTTCTTTTACCTTACACTTGATGACCTATAGTCAAGTATCAAACTATCAACAAAACATGGACATCTTTCATCAAGATCCCTAATTCTAATTTGAAAGAGCATAAACATGTACTAAATAACTACAAGTACATCAACAATATTTTTCTCTAAAACACATAAAGAGAAAACATGAGATATAGCTATCGCACGGTACAAAGGTTGTTGCTGCAGACATATGGCAGTAGGAAGACCCCTGCAAGATCATCTCCATATCAATATCCTCCAAGAACTAGTTCAACACGTTGGTTATCCATAACACCCATAGGCTTCACTTAGCTAGAGACCCATCCAAAAGTGCTCAAATGGTTCTAAAACCTATTCCAATGAACTCATAATGGCCAAGAATTTCTATCTAACCTCTTATTTCTCTTCAATTGGTTTCCATGTGAAGTAGATATGGCCTAACGCTCTGGTGGCCCTATGCATCCTTAAACTTCCAGGTGGAAAAATCCCATCTAAGAGTTCTCCATTGTGTCTAAAACCTATACCGTTGTGTCCATAATAGCCAAGAATGGTCATATAGCCTCTTTTTTCACCTGAAGTGGTCAAAAAATCCAAACGTTGTGGCCATTTATATAATATCGACTATTTCAGGCCCTAAATTAGCTAACTTGTGCTAAACTGGAAGTCTCTACCAAATTTTAAGGCTCCACCAAATTAAACATTATTAATTTAAGTAAATGTCTTTGCTCTAATTAACTGTTGCTTAGTGCAATTTTTTCACATAAGATAAGTTCAAATTAAATGAGGTTTAAGCGCTGGTTAGTGGAGGTTAGTGTTTTAACTAAACATGGTTTAATGTTTAAACTTGCTTGCTTATTCTATGGCTCGACTGGTGGTTATGCGATGAGTCACATGGATCGGGGGTTGGCCCCCAATCTCCCCTGCCATACCATAAGGTAAAGTTCAAATACATGTGACATCCCTTAGTAGTTAAGAAATATTGTGTGGTATGTTGGTAATGCATGGCACTGGCAAGAGGGAGGTCGTGAGGTGGAACCTCAACACCTACACCCAGAGTTAACCAAAAAAATTTACTCCACTCTGTAACCATGGGGGAGAATGGTGGGGGGGAGGGGAACATGGAGGCCCGAGCCTGCACCACGTGTCCTCGCCTAATTGGCCCAACCTTGAACCAATAAAAATTCACCACTTAACCTAGAAATTCAGCCAATACCATGCTTCCACTTGGTACTTCAACATTCGCCGGAGGAAAATGAAAAATCGACCCTGCATGGTCAACATGCCATGTTAGCAGTATGGACTGTTGACTGGGCACCTGTCTGTCATTTACAATATATATATATATATATATATATCTGTGTGTGTATATATATATATATATGTGTGTGTATATATATATGTGTATATATATATATGTATATATATATATATATATATATATATATATATATATATATACATATATGTATATATATATGTATATATATATACATATATGTATACATATATGTATATATATATACATATATGTATACATATATGTATATATGTATACATATATGTATATATATATACATATATGTATATTGTTTAGGAAAGCGAACAGAACTCGTTTCTGGGAGGGTACATGTGAAATGAATTTCATCGAAATGAGGGCAAGAAGAACTATGTGGTTGTTCAGGTTCTGAGCCATTCTGATAAATTTTATTTTTATATCTCTCTCTCTCTCTCTCTATATATATATATATATATATATATTGTTTAGGAAAGCGAACAGAACTCGTTTCTATGAGGGTACATGTGAAATGAATTTCATCGGAATGAGGGCAAGAAGAAATACGTCGTTGTTCAGGTTCTGAGCCATTCTGATAAATATTATTTTTGAGCTAAAATTTGATCTCTTGATCATACCTCCCCAATGAAATCTTTTTGTGTCCAAAATAACATTTTTAGTTATGAAATTAAAGAAGTTAGAACTTAGAAATATCCCAAAAATCAATTGCAATGAAAAATTTTCAATTGGTTGCCTTCATGCCTCGATCATGACACTTTACTTATCTTCATCATGAACACTTGTTGTCTTGTTAAGAACTGATCCATAATTCTTATCGTTGTTGCAGAACAAACACTAATGAGTGGAATCTAAATATTCTATTAAAAATCATCTTTACACGGCTCCAGAAAACACTTCATCTTGAAGCTTCTCCGTCGAAGACAAACTTGATCCCATCCTAGAGATTTGAAGCAAATCAACTTGCATTTGCATGTTCAAAATGAGCTTGTACATATAAGTAGTTCGCTGTAAAAAATTTCATGATATTTTTCTTTTCCTACAAAACAAATTTATCCTTAAGAAATCCTAAGAATAATATTCATTCGCACAAGTTTCTACACAAATACCTATATTGGTGAATATGAGACAACTAGTAGACAATTTTTGAACAATAATTTTTACATTCACAAAATCCATAAACATGTGGACTTTCAAGCCAAAAAATTACACCAAAGAAAAAAACGTCTACTTTCTGAACACAATGACAATAATGTTAAACTCATGAATGTAGCTTCCAAAGGTAATGGCAAAAAGTAATTATAAAACTTTCAAAACAGCTCTAAAATAAGTCTACCCAATCTTGCCTCTCCTAGGCTTGTGGGTTCTCTTTTTGCACCATATTTTCTTGAGGAGGTCACATAGGATTGTGAATAACCCTTTTTTATACATTTTTTCTCCCTTGAATCATGTGACATAACCCTTTTACCTTTCCTGAAACGAAGTTCTAGATGCAGCTTCCAACAACATTCAATATCATGTCCATCCACTTGCTAATGAACACAAACAATATTATTCTTGTTCATAAACATAGAAGTTCTCTCTTGTAAAAGGGAGTCAATATTCTTATTGCTAGAAATTTGATCCATCCTCTTATCCATTACCATGCATTTCTCAGAAATAGCCACACAAAGGTCCTAATATTCACAAAAATTACAAGGAATTGTCTCCAACAAATAATAAAAATCAACATGCTTTGCATAAGCCTCTTGAGAGTTATATCTATCTTTAGCACTATTAATACGACGGTCTTCTCCTAGTGATGAAGTCTCCTTCTTGGAGGCTTGATGTGGTTCAATATTTTTAGAGCACTCTACATACTTATGGTGACCATAACCCAACCCCATGTATTTTGGCCTTTCTCCATGTTAGGTCCCTATATTACTAGCGTAGTCCATTATTTTTGTTAGTGTAAACCCCTTATTTTTATTTTTGTACCCCTGTAGTCCCCATATTGTTATTATTGTGCCCCATAAAATCCCACTATTTTTATTGTTGTGCCCTTATATTATTATTGTTAGCTCGACAAGGATTATATTGTGACACCATTGACTCCTATATATGGAAAGGAGGTTTTTTTCTTTTGAATCATCCAAATTTTTTTAATTTATTTAATGTAAAGGAGGTTACCTCCTCGAAGTGGCCTATTTCTAAGGAATTGATCTCTCTTTTCTTCTATTTTTGAGTTGGTTTCATAACATTTGGTATCAGAGCCTTGGATTCTAGGGTTTCGCTACTTCAAAACACATCATAATGGTATTTTCACTATAAATTTTTTCTATGAAGGCTCAGAAGCTAAAAAAAACCCCCATTTGCGAATAAATCCTATGGAACCTCATGCAAAAATTTCATATCTTTTTCCACAATATTTTCAGAGATATGATTAGTGGAATTTAGGATTTTGCAGGCTCCCGAATTTCAGCTCAAAGAGGTGACCTTGGGAAAATAGTCATAACTCTCTCTCTAAGCATCATATTGGAATTATGTAAAATTTGGCCAAAATTAAAAGGAATTTAGTTTCTTATGTATCAATTTCAGAGTCGAAGGAGGAAGCAGTGACACGTGGCACATCGTACAAGTTCACTTTACTGAGCCAGTCCATAATTAGGTCATTGCGGGAGATTAGGCAAAAAATTTCCTTGAATAATACAAATCATATCAGACCTTTGGATTTGAGAAGAATTATTATAAGGCGAATAAAGGACCAAAGATAAAGTTTTGGTGATTTGAAATTATAGAGATACATCAGTTTGAATATTGAGCTCCTCAAAAGCAAGAAAAGGTGTGTATTTTTTTTTCAAATTGCATAATTCTTGTTTGAAAAATCAGTTTGAAGTGATTCCAAGGGTATATTGAGGCATATATATCCATGGCCCATAAATATAAGTTAGCACCCATTAATCCCTCATAAGGCTCTACTATGACACATGAAGAGGAAGACTTGAAACATGATATATCAAAATTACAAGAGCAAGTGCACCAAATTTAGCTAAAAATGAAATGGAATTTTTGAAGAAAATATTGGAAGCTAAGATGGATGGTTTGAAGAAAGGTGTGGAAGCTAAGATGGATGGTTTTAATAATGGCATGGAAGCTAGGATGGATGGCATGGAAACTAAGATGGATGACATGGAAGCTAAGATAGATGAAAAATGAAAGAAAACATGGAAGAAATGAAGAATGTTATAAAAGTAGACATGGAAGGTTTGAAGTAAGGTTTGACAAAGTTGATACAAGAAATTATTTCTAATGGAAAAAAGGTAGCACAAGAAAATAATTATGAGAACAAAATAAATGTTAATCATGATTTCATAAACTCTAATGTTGGATTGAAGACCCAACATATTACAAATATCGACATGAGGAATTTTGATGGCAAGGATCGTGTAACATGCATACTATAGATGAGAAATATTTTGATCTCCATAATGTGCAAAACAAACAAAATGTACACATTTCAACTTTATATTTAGAAAAAAATACATTTGTATGGTATTGATGGCTTTTCTCTGGTAAACAAATTGTCACTCGGTCAACTTTTACTGAGGAAATGATAGCACATTATGAGGATACAAAGAGAAACACCTTATTTAGTAAATTGATAAATCTCAAACAAAAGGGTTCAAGGGTGGAGCACATTGAGGACTTCCAAAAATTGAATATGAGGGTAAAATTGATATTCCAGAGGAACGTGAGATTGATGTCTTCTTAGGGAATTTAGAGGATAATATGAAACATGAGGCTCGCCTTTGGGAACCTGATTCATTGGAGAAGGCATGCGGGTTGGCAATAAAAAATGAAAGTAAAATTATGGCAACAAGGAAACATACAACTCACATCTATAAATATGGAAGTGTTGCTACTCCTAGATTTCCACAAACTACAAGGTTGACACCACAAAAATTGGAAGAAGAAAGAGTAAAAGGACTTTGCTATAGTTGTTATAGAAAATACACTAAATGTCATAAGTGTGCTGAGAAGAAATTATTTTACATAGATTGTGAAGAGGAGGAATAAAATGAACAAGAAACTACAAAAGAAGAGGATATACACCACGAAACAACCCTAGAGAAAGAATAAATGAGTCTGACCATATCCTGTGATGCATTGGTAGGAATTACCACTCCTCAAACTCTCAAGATAGAAGGGAATATCAAAAGGGAAAATGTAATATTTTTTATTGATTCCAGTAGTACCCATAATTTTCTTCATTGTAAGGTAGCCAAGGAATTGAATTACTTCCTATACCCAGCACCAGAGTGTCATGTGATCGTTGAAAATGGAGGAGATGAGAATTTCTCTAGAAAATCCCATAATATCAAGCTAACCATTGGGGAATATGTATAGAATAGGCCAATGATTTCCATCCCAGTGGGAGGTGATGATGTTGTACTAGAAGTATAATGGTTACAATATTTGGGGTTGGTATCTTTTAATATTCAAGAAATTTTCATGAATTTTTTTTTAGAAGGAAGTTTAATTAAGAAAAGTTTAATTACGAGGTATCGTAGGGAATCCGAGAAATATAATAAGCTCTAATGTCATGACAAATATTTTGAGGAAAGAAAAATGAGGACTAATTTCACAATTATGCTCACTAGAATTTCCGACATCAAAATTATCTATTTCTCCAGATCTCCAAAAAGTCTTGGACAATCATTCCAAGGTGTTTGAAACCCTCAAAGGACTCCCGCCTATTCACGAGCATGATCATGTTATTCATTTGATTTGAGGAAGTGTTCTTCCAAACATCAGGCGTTACAAATATCCTTATGTCCAAAAAAGTGAAAATGAACGTATGATTGCAGAAATGTTAGAGGATGGTATAATTGAAACTAGTCAAAGTTATTTCTCTGCTCTAGTAGTATTAGTGTACAAGAAGGATAGATCATGGTGCATGTCTTCAGGCTATAGTGAGCTCAATAAGCTCACTATTATAGATAATTTTCTCATTACTTTTATTGATGAATTATTGGATGAATTACATGGAGAAATTTATTTTACCAAGTTTGATCTTCATTCAGGATATCATCAAATTAGAATGAAGGTTGAATATATTTTGAAAAAAACATTTCGAACTCATGAGGGTCATTATGAATTTTTGGTCATTCCTTTTGGGATTACCAATGCACCTTATACATTTCAACGATTGATGAATTCCATTTTCAAACACTTCCTTAGAAAATTTGTGATTTTATCTTTTTTATGATAGACTAATCTACATTAGGTCTTGGAAGGATCATGTTCAACATGTTGACAAAGTGCTCAAACTATTGGAGGAGAAACAATTATATGCAAAAAACTCCAAATGTTTCCTTGGAGTATAAGAGATGGAATATCCGGGTCATATTGTATCTCAAGAAGGTGTTAAGGTAGACCCTAAGAAAATTAAAGCCATTGCTAAATGGAAAGTTCCCAAAACCCTAAAGTAGTTGCGAGTATTTCTCGAGTTAACAGTGTATTATCACATGTTTTATAATAATTATGGAAAAATAGTAGCACCTCTAACAACATTATTTCAAAATGATGCATTTTCATGTACTCTTGAAGAAACTAAGGCCTTTGAACATCTTAAAGAGACAATGTACCTATCATCGATCCTATCTATGCTAGACTTCACAAAATCCTTTATTGTCGAATGTGATTCCTTAGGAAATGGAATTTTTGTTGTTTTAGTGCGAGAAGGAAGGCACATTGATTTTGAAATCCATCCAATCAAAAATTATTTACAAAAAGATATTTACGAGAAGGAAATGTTGTAAATACTGCATGCGCTAAATAAATGGCAACTTTACCTATTGGGAAGACACTTGAAGGCAAAAATTGAGCATGATAGTCTTAAATACTTTTGGAACAAGGATTGTCTTCAGAAGAGCAGCAAAAATGGGTCATAAAGATGTTGGGTTATGACTTTGAAATCATCTACATAAAATGGAAGCTAAATGTTGTTGGAGATGCACTCTTAAGAAAGGATGAGGAGGTGGAAGCATTGATGTGTGCCATTTCTATTATAAACCCAGATCTGATAATCGAAGCAAGGGAGGATGGAAGAATGACAAAGAAGTTTGGACACTCATTCAAAATTTGTAGTAATATCCTAGTAAATGTGATATATTTAGTTACAAAAATGATTCCTTACAGTACAAATATCGCTTATATATTTTAAGAATTCCCCAAAAAAACAAAATATTCTTTTGGAATTGCACACCTCTCCCTTAGGAGGACACTCACAATTTTTAAAAACTTACCACAGGGTGAAGAAATAATTTTTTTGGAATGGTCTTAAATATGATATTAAAATTTTTTTGGCAGAATGTTTGTTTTTCCAGCAAAATAAAGTTGAGATAATTAATACCCCAAGTCCGCTACAACCTTTAACCATTCCAAGTCAACATCGGGAGGCGGTTTCAATGGATTCTATCATAGGTTTATAAAAATCTTAAGGAAAGAGTGTCATCATGGTGGCAGTTGATAGACTTATCAAGTTTTCACACTTTTGTGCATTATCTCATCCATTTAAAGAAAGTACAGTTGCTACTGCATTTATGGAAAGAAATCAAAATATACATGGAAACCAAAAGATTATTGTAAGAGACAAAGATCCCATTTTCGCTGGAAATATTTGGATGGAATTATTTTATTTTTTCGGTACTCAACTAGCTCATAGCTCATCTTATGATATTCAATCTGATGGGAAAACTAAGATAGTGAATAAATGTTTGGAAGGATATCTTCGTTGTTTTGTATGTGATAAAAAAACATAATGGGTCAAGTGGTTACCTCTGGTTGAAAGATGGTATAACACTTTCTTCCATACTGCAAAAAAAATGATCCCATTTATGGCACTTTATTGATATCATCCACCGTACATCACATCATCTTTAAGAGAAAATTCTAAGGTTCAAGTAGTGGAAGATCACATCAAGCATCAACGACAAGTTCTACAACTCTTAAAGGATAACCTAAATTTGGCACAGAATTGAATGAAACAACAGACATATCAACCTCACAGCGAGAGAAGTTTTGATGTAGGAGACTGTTATGGCTACAACCATACAAAAAAAATTCCCTCAAGCAAGCTAAGAAGGATAAAATATTATCACCGAAGTACTATGGTACTTACAAGGTGTTGCAAAATATTGGTACTATGGCATACAAATTGGAGCTTCCTGCTTCTTCTAGAGTGCACCTATTTTTCCATGTTTCATGCTTGGAGAAGGTTATAGGTGACAAAATTCCAGTTTAAGCAATATTTCTAGAACTTCATTATGAAGGAAAAAATCATATTGGAAGCTCAAGCATTCACGGAAGAAAGAGCTTGACAGCTATGAAATCGATCAATTTCAGAGTATCTCATCAAGTGGAAGAACTTACCCACTGAATATTCCACATGGGAGGATGAGAATTTTATACAAAATCATCCAAAGCTACTCAATAATTGAGGACAACACTTTTTTTAAGGAGAGGGTCATGTTAGGTCCCTATATTACTAGTGTAGTCCCTTATTATTGTTAGTGTAGCCTCCTTATTGTTATTGTTGTACCCCTATAGTCCCCTTATTTCTATTATTATGCCCCGTAAAATCCAACTATTGTTAATTTTGTGTCCTTACATTATTATTGTTAGGTAAAATAGGATTATATTGTGACCCCATGAACTCCTATATATATAAAGGATGTTTTTTCATTAGAATCATCCAAGGATTTTTCATTTATGTAATGTAAAGGAGGTTTCCCCCTCGAAGTGGCGAATTTCTAAGGCATTGATATCTATTTTATTCTATTTTGGGATTTGGTTTTATAACACCTCAACCCAAATAGGATTGGTAATTCGTTGACCTTTTATGCCAAGGCCTCCACCTTCGTAGCCCATATTCAAGAGAAACCTCATATCTATGCCCTTTGTATGTTTCTCAAATCTTGCAAAGGTATTATTATGTACATGGGTAGAATACGTAGTACTGGAAATATGAATAACCTATTTAAGCTTACCATTCACATTCTCACCCTCTAATGATGATAATGAAGGCCAACTTGTAGATGACTCAAGCCATCCACTTTTAGTCACTAGCATGCAGTGTGTGTTTCGAAGAAGTTTGAAAAAATCACATGCAACATCTCCATTTGCACCATGACCACATACTTGCTTACCTTTAGAGGTTTCCTTCGCAGGTATGGGAGTGTATCTTTCTGAAATTTTCTCATTAAGCACTTGTTGCATTAAAAAAACACATGTGCCTCTTCTCCTCTTCAGCCTTTTCCAACAATCTTCTCAACTCCATGTTCTCCATTTGAAGAGCCAAAATTTTCTCCTATAGCTCTTGGAGTCACTTTTTGCTACCCATTATTTCCAAGAGCTTGGGACCACTACCTCTGCTATGTCTTTCATAGGCTACTTCCTTTTTTGGATTACCTTCTCCTCTTGAAGGTATAGAGCCTTAACCTTGCAGTTGTGAGTTCCTCTCTTCATAGGGAACATTCACCATCCTTGACATGTCCTAGAAAGCCTTTCTAAAGCTTTCATATTTTGTTAGTCTTGTAGACTCTCCTCGTAGAGAAAGTCTTATCGACTCCTTGGGAGCCTCTAGAGGTGAAAGTTGACATGGAAATTGTGGGAAATTTGGCCTCCTTCTCCTTTTTCCAACATGGGAATCTGCACCAACAATTTTTCCTTCTCCTCTCTGGAGTTTCAACCTTGTAAGGATTTCCACCTTGTAAATATTCAAACCCTCTTTGGACAAAGAAACACAAGCTAACAATAAACCTATAGCTCTAATACCAACTGATATGAATGGAGGAGTATTAGTAAATGATCTGCAAATTTCATCTTCATAATATAAACATTATTTCTTCTTATGTGCATAAGGTTTTCATTGAACAACATGTTATTCCAAGGGTTTCTTTTAAGTGTCTTTCTTACGGTAACTCCATGATAAAATTTTAAAACATGAAATCATAAAACGCTGAATGGAAAGATCCATCAAACATTAATACACAATCCATTTTTGAAGGAGTTCACCCCTATCGGGTTGTATCACCTTGAATCAACTCTGAAGGCATGATTCATTCTCATTATGCTCAGAGTTTCAACATGAAGAGTACACCAAAGTATTGAACTGAAACGCTAAATTTCCCATAAAAATAAACAACTCCTTCAATGTTTATTTTACCTTTCACTTTCGACCCACATTCAAGTATGAAACTATCAGCAATACATGGGCATCTTGCATCAATATCCCTTATTCCAATTTCAAAGAGCATCATCATGTACTAAAACTCTGCAAGTACATTGACAACATTTTTTTCTGAAACACATAAAGAGAAAATATGAGATATAGCTACATCACTTCTACAAAGGCTTCTACTAAAAACATATGCAGGATGGAAGACCCCTGCATGATCATCTCCATATCAAAATCCATCAAGAATTGGTTCAACATGTTGGTTTTCCATAGCACCCATAGGCTTCAATTTTCTAGAAACCCATCCAGAATTTCTCAAATGGTTTTGAAACATGTTCCAATGAACTTGGAATAGCCAATAATTGCTATCTAGCCTCTTCTTTCTCTTCAATTGGTCTCTAGGTGAAGCAGATATGGCCTAACCCTTTGGTGGCCCTAGGAATCCTTAAACTTAAAGCTGAAACAATCTAGTCTAAAAGAGCTCCATTTCTTCTAAAACCTACACCATTGAGTCCATAATGGCCAAGAATGGTCATCTAGCCTCTTTTTGCACCTTAACTGGTTGAAAAATCCAAACTTTATGACCATTTACATATTCTCCACTATTTAATGGTATAAATTAGCTAACTAGAGCTAAACTTGTAGCCTCTGCGGAATTTTGGGGTTCCGCAAAATTAACATCATTACGTTAAGTAAATTTCTTAGTGCTAATTAAGCATTGTTTCACACTAACTCCACACTTAATATAAGCTCAGATTAAATTAGGTTTAAGCGCTAGTTAATTAAGTCTAGTGTTTTCTCGAGGATTTTGCTGAGCTAGGGTTCTGCATTTCCCTGCCTCCGCCGACATGGCTGCTTCCTTCGCCTCTACCACCATGGACATTGCTCTCGCTCAGAATGCCTTCACAGCTAACTTTTCTCCCATGGCGAACAATGCTACAAAAGTTGTAGTGGCTAACCCTTTTATCTCAGACCTCAAAACTCAAGACCGCAACCCTCACTGTGCCGCCGATAGCTCTGTTAGAAATAGTTGGGGACAGAATTTGGCTCCCAATGCAGCTTTTATGATCGTCTCTGCTGGAAATCTTGAGGCGACCGCCCTAGGCAGCAAGGCCAGCCAAGAAATAGGGGCATCTTCAGCAACGGAGGCCACAACACAACACGGCCTCATGGATTTACACGAATGGGAAAATGAGGTTTCATTGCCCTCTGAAAAAACCCCAGGCTTTCAGATTCAGATTCTACTTCTTTCCAGAAAAACATTTTTGCTCTGGGTATGTTCTTCTGATCTGGTGCATGACCTCCTGCAAGATCTTGAACTCATATTGGGCATCCCCTCAGCTCTTCAGAGATTGATCTATGAAATTAAACAGCTAGAGGAACCTATTCCTTTGTCTTATTATAGTATTGAAAGAGATGCTCTGATAATGCTTACCCTACATCTGTGAGGAGGAGCACCCGGCAGACCTCCTCGGTCCCTGATTCTCCAATAAAGATGCGGTTCATGCACAACCTTCCAAGCAGCCTTCCCAGCAAGATGAAGCCCCCAAGCCTTTCTTTGTGGAAAAAATGGAAGAAACCCCCTCCATTGAGATCAACCATCCCTCTTTGGATGAACAATACCAGATGTTTGCAGAAAGAGCCATCATCTGCAGATTTAATGGCCAATGGCGCCGTACTGCTGAACTATATCAGTGGATCCACTCCAACTGGACGAACAACAACAAGGTATTCTTATGCTCGAAAGGCTTCTTGATTGTAGCCTTTGATTTCAGCGAAGATTACCAGAAAGCCTTAATGGGAGGCCCTTGGTTCTGGGGATCATCGGGATTATTCCTCACCCCTTGGTTTCCAGATTTCGACCCCTCCTCGGCCGTTATCCCCAAGCTTCCTATCTGGGTTCGGCTTCTAAACCTCCCTGCGCATCTATGGAATTTTGCAGTCTTTCAAGGGATTGGGGACATCGTAGGCCGCTTCCTGGCAACAGATACCTCAAGGGCGGAACAAGGCATATATAATTTTGGTAGAATATGCGCAGAAATAGAAATTAGTAAAGGGCTACCTGATCAGATCAACCTAAAGGTTGGGGAATTTCATTGGACGCAAACCTTGGACTATGAGAACACTGCCTTCAGGTGTCGCCGTTTCCATCAGACTGGGCATCTCCAGAACACATGTGCAGCATTCCTCGACAAAAATAAGAATAACTATCGCAAATCCAAGTCTAAGAGTTGGAAACCATGCGATAGACCCCCTATGGATGAATTATACTCCTCCAGCTCTGATGAGGAAGATATTGAAGTAGAAGGGGAGAATCTGGAACTTTCGAAGGATTTTCCCCCAGCACGCCCCGAGGATCTTACAGCGCCTCCGACTTCGCAAAAACGCTCTCATGAGTCTTCTTCCTCCGATTCAGATAAGGACGCTCCTCCTTTAGTGCAGAGTAGTTTGCAAGTGGTTCCCATCCAACCAGGTCAAAATGGCTAGGTCAAAGTCAGTAAGAAGAAAGGGAAAAAATGTTGAATAGGAGATTCCACCCATTCTGGATCGACTCCTTAGTCCAGTTATCTATTCTTAGTTCTTCTTGTTATCTTTTTCTATTTTTGTAGTCACTCTTTGGGACCGAGGTTGATAGTCTATCATTTCCGGCTCCCTTGCTATATAGCTTCACTTTCATGCAAGCTCTGATTGTACCATATGTTTTTTCTCAATAGAATTAGTCTTATTTAGAAAAAAAAAAATTAAGTCTAGTGTTTTAATTAAACAGTATTTAATGGTTAAACTCTCACGCTTATCTGTTGGCTTCATCGGTGGTTATGTGATGAGTCACATGGATCGGGAGTTGGGCCCATGGGGGTAGCCCTGACTTTCCCCCGCCATACCATATCATAAATTTCAAATACATGTGCCAACCCTTAGTAGTTAAGAACTATTGTGTGGTATGTTGGTAATGTGTGGCACTAGCTAGTGGGAGGATGGAAGGTTGAACCCCGACGCCTCTGCCTAGACTTAACCAAAAAAATTTACTCCACTCTAAAACCATGGGGGGGGGGGCCATGGTGGCCATAGGCTCCACCATGTGTCCTCACACAATTGCCCAACTTTGAACCAATAAAAATTCACCACTTAACCAAGAAATTTGAACAATACCATGCTACCACTTGGTAGTTCACCATTTGCCACAGGAAAATGCTAAAATCGACCCTACATAGTCATCATGCCACATCAATAGTATGGAATACTCACTGGGCCTGTCTATCATTTTTTTTTAAATTTTCCTTGTTTAGAAAAGTGAATAGAACTCATTTTTGAGAGCACACAAAGTGCATTTTGCGCGAAACAAAATGCGCCAGAATCAGGAGGACAAGCACTACATGCTCATTTGAGTTCTGAACCATTCTGATAAATTTGATCTTTGAGCTAAAATTTGAGCTCCTGATCACATCCGCATACTATTAGTCTCTAACATCTATGGTCCAAACCCTCCCCATGAAAAAAAAACATATTTCTCCAATATATCCAAAAGGCTCACCAAATTATTGGAGACCAACGCTAGATTCTAGGAGCTGACCTTAAGATAATAAAAAACCTCAAGGAAGAAAAAAATCGAATCTAATGTCTTAATGAATAATGTCATCACCTTAATGATTTCATAAAAATTTCTCATTTAGTGACTCTTAACACTCACAATGGTAGTCACATGTGGAACAACAAAAGAGGAGGTAATGTGTAAATATCCTCCAAGTCCGATAGATTTATAATTACACGGTCTTTATTTATATTGAATACCAACATTGAGACCACCATCTTACCAAGCTATTTTTCCAACCATTGGCTTGTTTAGTTATCTATTAACTAGATGAATAGACGAAACAAAAAAATCTTCAAATTTGTATCCTTCTCACTCAGGCACTCAAACTTCTTTTGTAAAATGAAAACCTAGTGTAGGGATTTGAATATATATACAGGAGTAGCAATATTTTTATTAGGTCCCTACGTTACTAGTATTGTCCCTTATTTTTGTTAGTGTAACCCCCTTATTGTTATTTTTGTACCCCTGTAACCTGAATATTGTTATTATTGTTCCCTTACATTATTATTGTTAAGTCGGCTAGGATTACATTGTGGCCCCACGGACTCCTATATATAGAAAGGAGATTTTTTCATTTGTATCATCCAAGTATTGTTCATATTTGTAATGTATTGGAGATGCCCCCCTAAAAGTAGCTTATTTCTAAGGTGTTGATCTCTCTTTTCTTCTATTTTTGGAGCTAGATTCATAACATTTGGTATCATAACTTTGGATTCTAGGGTTTCGCTGCTCCAAAAAGGTCATCATGGAATTTTCACTATAATTTTTTTTCTACAAAGGTTCAAAAGCTGAAATGTTTGTAGAGAAAAGCCAAAATCCAGAGGAAAGTCATGTAAAAATTTTAGATCTTGGTTCGCAATAGTTTCAGAGATATGATATATGTAAGTTACGGATTTTTCAGGCTCTCGAATCTCATCTCAAAGAGGTGATCATAGGAAAATATTCATAACTCTCTCTTTGAGCATCATATTGGAATTATGTAAATAGTGGTCACAAGCACAAAAAATTTAGTTTCCTTTATATAAATTTCAAATTCGAAGGAGGAAAGAGTGACACGTGGCATGTTGTATAACTTTTCTCTACTAAACTAGTCCATAAGTAGGTCATTGTGGGAGATTGGGCATAACGTTTCCTTGAAGAATCCAAATCAAGTTATACCTGTGGCATTCGAAAGAAGATTTAGAGTGCTAATATAGGGCTGCATTCTAGATATTGAATATTTTAAATCACAAAGATAATTCAATGTCAATATCGAGCTCATCAAAAGAAAGAAGAAGGTGTGTATTTTTTTTTTATTGTGTAAGCCTTGTTTGAAGAATCAATTTGAATTAATTCCCATGGCATATTGTAGAATAGAGATTAGTATCGGGTTCTATAATTGTTCATAAATAGAGTTAAACACCAATTAAGACTTGAAAAGGCTCTACTATGGCTCATGAAGATGAAGAAACGCAACATGACATATCAAAATTACGAGACCAGATGCACCAAATTTCACTCTCACAAAGAGCAACAAAAAATAAAATGGATGTTTTGAAGAAAAACGTGGAAGCTAATATGGATGGTTTGAAGAAATTCATGGAAGATATGATGGATGGTTTAAAGATTCTATGGAAGAAAAAATGGATGGTATGGAAGAAAAAATGGAAGGTTTGAAGGAAGACATGGAAGGTTTGAAGGAAGGTTTGTCAAAGTTGATACAAGAAATGATTCCTAATGGCAAAAAGATAGTAGAGGAAACTCATGATGAGAACAAAATAAATGTTAATCATGATTTCATAAACTCTAATGTTGGATTTAAGAACCACAAAATTCCAAATATGGATATGAGGAATTTTGATGGAAAGGATCCCGTAACATGGATACTACAGATGGATCAATATTTTGATCTCAATAATATGAAAAACACACAAAATTAAGCCATTGAAACTTTACATTTAGAGAAAAATACATTTGTATGGTATCGATGGCTTTGCTCCCGTAAAAATATTGTCACTTGGTCAATTTTTATGGAGGAAATGATAGCACATTATGAGGATACAAAGAGCAACACATTCTTTAGACAATTGATAAATCTCAAACAAAAGGGTTCAGTGGTAGAGCACATTGAGGACTTCCGAAAATTGAATATAAGGGTAACTGATATTCCAAAGGAACGCAGGATTGATGACTTCATAGGGACTTTAAAGTATAACATCCAACCTGAAGTTCGCGTGTGCAAACATGATTCATTGGAGAAGGCATTTAGGTTCGCAAGACAAATTGAATGTAAATTTATGGCGATGAGGAAGCATACCACTCACATCTATAAAGATGGAAGTGTTGCTACTCCTACACTTCCACAACCTACAAGGTTGACACCACAACAATTGGAAGAAAAAAGAGCAAAAGGTTTTTTCTACAACTGTGATAGAAAATACACTAAAGGTCATAAGTTTGCTGAGAAGAAATTATTTTTCATATATTGTGAAGAGCAGGAAGAAAATGAACAAGAAACTTCAAAGGCAGAGGATATACACCAAGAAGAAACCCTAAAAGAAGAATAAATGAGTCCAACCATATCATGTAATGTATTGGTAGGAACAACCACTCCTCAAAATCTCAAGATACAAGGACATATCAAGAAGAAAAAGGTAATAGTGTTGATTGATTCAGGTAGTACTGATAATTTTATTCATTGTAATCTAGCCAACCAATTGAATTATTTCCTATACCCAACACCAGAATATCAAGTGATGGTTGCAAATGGAGGAACTATAAATTGCTTAGGAAAATGCCATAATATCAAGCTATCCATGGGAAAATATGCACTGAATATTCTAATGCTTTCCATCCCAATGGGAGGTGCTGATGTTGTACGAGGAGTACAATGGTTACAATCTTTAGGGGCAATAGCTTTTAATTTTCAAGAAATTTTATTGAAATTTTTTTCAGAAGGAAAGGAAATCTAATTACAGGGTATCGCAGGGAAGCCAAGAAAGATAATAAGCTCTAATTTCATGACAAATATTCTGAATAAATAAAAAGAAGGTATAATTGCACAATTATGCTCACTAGAAGTTGCAACATCAAAATCATATATTTCTCTAGATCTCAAAAAATTCTTGGACAATCATTCGAAGGTTTTTGATACTCCCAAAGGACTCCCACCTATTCGTGATTATGATCATGCTATTCATTTTATTCTAGGAATTTGTCCTCAAAAAATTAGGCCTTATAGATATCCTTATGTCCAAAAGAGTGAAACTGAACATATGATTGCAAAAATGTTAGAGGCTGGTACAATTCAACCTAGTCAAAGTTCTTTCTCTGCTCTAGTAGTATTGGTGCACAAGAAGGATGGATCATTGCACATTTTTCCAGAGTCTAGGGAGCTGAATAAGCTCATTATTAAAGATAAATTTCCCATTCTTGTGATTGATGAGTTACTAGATGAATTACATGGAGAAATTTATTTCGGCAAGTTGGATCTTTATTTAGGGTATCATCAAATTAGAATGAAGACTGAAGATATTTTGAAAATGACATTTTGAACTTATGACGGTCATTATGATATTTTAGATATGCCTTTTGGTCTTACCAATTTAGCTTCTACATTTCAAGGGTTGATGAATTCAATTTTAAAACCCTTCCTTAGAAAATTTTTGCTAGTATTTTTTCATGATATACTAGTCTACAACATGTCTTTGAAGGATCATGTTCAACATGTTGACAGGGTTCTCAAACTATTGGAGGAGAAACAATTATATGAAAAAACATCCAAATGTTTCTTTGGAGTACAAGATGTGTAATATCTGGGTCATATTATATCTCATGAGGGTGTTAAGGTAGACCCTGAAAAATTAAATCCATTAAGGAATGGAAATTCCCCACAACCATAAAGAAATTGCACGGATTTATCAAGTTAATAGTGTATTATCGCAAGTTTGTCAAGGATTAAGGGAGAATAGTAGCACCTCTAACAACATTATTGAAGAAAGATGCACTTTGAGAAAGATGCAACTAAGGCCTTTGAACATCATAAAGAGGCAATGTTCCTGGCACGAGTCTTAGCTATGCTATACTTCAGAAAAACCTTTATTGTGGAATGTTATGCCTCAGGAAATGGAATTGGTGTTGTTTTAATGCAAGAAAGAATACGAATTTATTTTTAAATTCGTTAAATCAAAAGAAAGTATTTACAAAAGGCTATTTATGAGAAGGAAATGTTGGCAATACTACATGCACTAAAGAAATGGAAACCTTAACTAATGGGAAGACACTTGAAGGTAAAAAAATGATCATGATAGTCTTAAACAATTTTTGGAACAAATACTATCTTCATAAGAGTAGCAAAAATGGGTCACAAAGATGTTGGTTTATGACTTTCAAATCATCTACAAAAAAGGGAAGCTAAATTTTGTTGTAGATGCACTTTCAAGAAAGAATGAAGAGGTGGAAGCATTGCTTTGCTCCATTTCTATTATCCAACCAGATTGGCTAACCAAAGAAGGGAACGAATGGAGGAAGGACAAAGAAGTGTGGACACTCATTCAAAAATTACAGCAAGATCATAGTACATCTTATACATTTAGTTGGAAAATGATTCCTTATGGTACAAAGATCACTTATATATTTGCAATAATCCCCAACTAAAAAAAATATTCTTTTGGAATTGCACACTTCTCCCTTAGGAGGACAGTCGAGATTTTTAAAAACCTACGACAAGCTGAAGAAACAATTTTTTTGGGATGGCATTAAATCTGATATTCAAAATTTTGTGGCTGAATGTTTGGTTTGCCAGCAAAATAATGTTGAGACAATTAAGACCCCAGGTATTCTACAACCTTTATCAATTCCAAGTCAACATTAGGAGGATATTTCAATGGATTTTATCATGGGTTTGTACCTAAGGCTGAAGGAAGGAGTGTCGTCATGGTGGTAGTTGATAGGGTTACCAAGTATGCACACTTTTGTGCATTATCTCATCCATTTAAGGAAATTACAATTTCTATTGCATTTATGGAAGCAATCGAAAAGCTACATGGAAACGCGAAGATTATTGTAAGTTATAGAGATGCCATTTTTATAGGAAATTTTTGGATGGAATTATTTTCTTGTTTGGGTACCCAACTAGCTCATAGCTCATCTTATCATCCTTAATCTGATGGTCAAACATATATAGTAAATAAATGTTTGGAAGGATATCTTCGTTGTGTTGTATCTAATAAGCAAGCACAATGGGTCAAGTAGTTACCTCTCGCTGAATGGTGGTATAACACTTCCTTCCATACTGTAGAAAAAATGACCCCATTTATCGCACCTTATGGATATCTTCCACCATCCATCACATCTTCTTTAAGGGAAAATTCTAGGGTTCAAGCAGTGGAAGATCACATCAAGCATGAACATCATGTTCTCCAACTCTTAAAGGATAACTTAAATTTGGCACAAAATCCAATGAAACAACAGGCAGATGCACATTGTAGTGAGAGAAGTTTTGATGTAGGAAACTGGGTATTTTTATGGCTACAACAATAAAAACAAACGTCCCTTGATGAAGCTATGAAGGATAATAAATCATTGATAAAGTTTTATGGTCCTTACAAGGTTTTGCAAAAGATTGGTAGTATGGCATACAAATTGGAGCTTCCTATTTCTTCGCGAGTGCATCCTGTTTTCCATGTTTCATGCTTAAAAAAGGTTATCAGGGACAAAATTCTAGTTTAAAAAATATTTCCAGAACTTTATGAGGAAGAAAAAACCATATTGGAACCTAAAGAAGTCATAGAAACAGAACTCAACAACTACGACATCGATCAATTTCAGAGTATCTCATCAAATAGAAGAGCTTACCCACTGAATATTCTACATGGGAGGATGATAATTTTATACAAAAGTACCCAGAGCTACTCAAGCATTGAGGATAACACTTTTTTTAATGAAAGGAGCATGTTAGGTCCCTATATTACTAGTATAGTCCCTTGTTGTTGTTAGTGTAACTCCCTTATTATTATTTTTGTACCGTTGTAACCCCCATATTGTTATTATTGTGCCCTTAAATTATTGTTGTTAGGTCGGCTAGGATTACATTGTGGCCCCATGGACTCCTATATATATAAAAGAGGTTTTTTTATTTGTATCATCCAAGAATTGTTCATTTATGTAATGTATTGGAGGTTTCCCCCTCGAAGTGGCTTATTTCTAAGGTGTTGATCTCTCTTTTCCTATATTTTTGGATCTAGTTTCATAGCAATTTTTCATTTAATAATGACTGAAATTCATCAAAAAAAAAATTATGGAATGGAATATGAACAACTTTTGCAACATACACAAAGAAAAAAACCGTTTTGGAGACAAAGATGGATAGTCTACAACAAAAAATAATCACAAAAGTAAAAGCATAATCATTTAAATCAAAGGAGATAGATACCTCTATCAATGTATAATAATTCCTTAGGAAATAATATATCCTATCAAAACGAAGATCTCAATTTCAATGGTTAAAAGAAGGGGAGAAAAACACTTATTTTTTCCACAATTCTATGATCAATCATTGGCAAACCAACAAGATAAAACACATCAAAAAAACCTCAAATATTCAATTTGAGCATTCTAAAGACATCATTCAAGTGTTATCATACCACTTCCAAATTATCCTAATTGAGCCCATCCAAGATATAAGGTCTAACATCAAGAGAATATCTAGTCATATACCCAAAATCATAACCAAAGAGAAAAGTGATCTATTACTCAAACAAATAATGATGCAACAAGTAAAGGTTCTTGTTATAGAAATTCCCAAAGGGATATCCCCTCATAGTCATGGGTTTATAATTTATTTCTATTAGTATCGTTGGCTGATCTTAAAGGAGGAGATATGGAAAATAGTGGAAGTGTCCAGGCACTCATCTTCACTAAATTCCTTTGATATAACCTTCATCACTCTCGTCCCAAAATCATTGAGTTCTAACTCCCCTTCATATTATTTTCCCATAGCTCTATAAAATTTCATTTATAAACTCACCTCTAAGGTCATTTTTAATAGACTCAAACCCATCCTACCTATGCTTATATGTTAAGAAGAAATAGGTTACATGGAGGGTAGAAAAATCAGAGAAAACATAATACTAGATCACGAGAACATACGCTTTCTCAAATACAATGAAACTCCATGCATGATAATCAAACTAAATCTATCCAATTTCTTTAATAAACTTATCTGGAAATTAATTTTCCACACACTCACTAACTTTGGGTTTGAAGAAATATAGGTTTATTAGATCTTGGCTCTTATCACCAATTTTTTTTTCTCCATTCTTCTCCTAGCTAAAAATTTGCGTGAATCTCCTCTCCCTTCCGCATTTTTTACATTTCAAGGCACAAAGATAAATGCACCAAAATAACAAGTATATAGTCTAAAAAAACCAAAGAAAAAGGGAAGGAAAATTAGTATTCAACTTCTACAAGACTTAGGTGACTTATTAGTGAATTGAAGGTCAGTCACAACCATGGTTGTCATCTTCCAACCCTCCTCCAACTTTTCTTGATGAAAGTCATATCATGGAAAATAAGGGATCTTAATGGTAAATATAAGTAGACAATCCTAAAAAATAAAATAAACGTTGGAAAAAAAAATACTCTCATGATTCATGAAATAAAATGATCAACTTCAAATCTCCAAACCAATCTCAGGAGCTTTTGGAGAAAGAACAATCATATCGCCTAGCATTCCATAAGCACGCACGATGCCTACCCTTCATTTGGAACCGTTAAATCCCTAGAATTATCTCTATGAAATTCTACTATATTGGATCATCCAAAAACTATTATATCTCTAATATCTACGGTCGAAACCCTCCCAAAGAAAAAAACATCTTTCTCCAAGACCTCCAAACGGCTCACGGAAGTATTGGACACCAACCCTATATTATAGGAGGTAACTTCAACATAAAAAAAATCCTCAAGGCAGAAAAATGATGACTCTAATGTCTTAATGAACAAATTCATCTTGTTAATGATTTCATAAAAAAATCTCACTTAGTGTGTCTTAACACTCACAATGGCAGTCACGTATGGAGCAACAAAATAGGAGGTGATGCTCAAATAGTCTCCAAGTTGGAAAAATTCCTAATTATAGAGTATTTATTGATATTTAATACCAACATTAAGACCACCATATTACCAAGGTATGGTTCATACCATTAGCCTCTTAAACTATCTATTAATAGATGAATAGACCAAGGAAAAAAATCCTTCAAATTTGAAGCCTTCTCACCCAGGAACTCAAACTTATTCTCTAAAATGAAAAATTGGTGTATGTATTTAAATATATTGATAAGAGAAGCAAAACTTTTATTTTAATAATTACTGAAATTCATCAAGGAAAAAAACTTAGGAATGGAATATATACAACTTTTGCAACATACACAAAGAAAAAACTATTTTGGAGACAGAGATGGCTAGGCTACAACAAATGATAATAATAAAAGGAAAACCATAAGTACTTAACCAGAAGGAGATAACTACCTCTCTGAAAATAGAATAATGACTTAGTCAAGAATAAATCCTATCGAATCAAAAATTCCAAGTTCAGTGGTTAAAATAAGGGGAGAAAAACATTTATTTTTTCCACGGATGTATGATCAATCATTGGAAAACCAACAAGGTAAAACACATCAAAATAACATTAAAATATTAAATTTTTAAGATTATGAAGACACCATTCAAGATTTATGATACCACTTTTAAATTCTTTTAATTCAACCCATCCCATATAGAAGGTCAAGCATTAAGAAAATTATCAACGATATACCCAGAATCGTCACCAAAGAGAAAAATGATCTATTACTCAAAGAAATAACAATGCAAGAGGTACATGTTATTATTATGGACATGCCAAGAGGAAAATTCCTTCATCCTCATGG
Source organism: Pinus albicaulis (assembly GCA_034641835.2). Lineage (NCBI taxonomy): Eukaryota > Viridiplantae > Streptophyta > Pinopsida > Pinales > Pinaceae > Pinus > Pinus albicaulis. The sequence continues at coordinate 1,454,813,018 of CM076582.1, forward strand.
GTTTATAGTTGATTTATATCAATATTGTTTTCCTATATTAAAGGAGGAGATATGGAAAAGAGTACAAGGCTCGAGGCACTCCTCTATACTCAATTCCTCTAATGTAACCTTCATCACTCTCATCCCCAAATGCTTGAATACCAACACCCCTTCATATTATTAACTCATAGCTCTCTACAATCGTATTTACAAAATTACCTTTAAGGTCATTTCCAATAGACTCAAACCCATCATTCCTATGCTTATATGATAAGATTAAACATGTTACGTGGAGGGTATAAAAATCATTGAAAATGTAATACTAGATCATGAGAACATACACTCTCTCAAATCTAGCAAAACCCCATGCATGATAATAAAAATAAATATTTCCAATTACTTTAATAAACTTAGCTGGAAATTCATTTTCCGCACTCCCACTCACTTTGGGTTTGAAGAAATATGGGTTCATTAAATCTTGGCTCTTATCACCAATTTTTGTTTCTCCATTATTCGCCAAGCTCAAAATTTGGGTCAATCTCCTGTCCCTTCCTTGTTTTTTTCATCTCAAGTAACAAATATCAATGATCCGAAATAACAAGTATATAATCCAAAAATAAAAATAAAAAAAATGGAAGGAAAAGTAGTAGTTAAATTCTAATGACCTTAGGTGGCTTACTAGTCACCTCAAGGTGAGTCACAACCATGGATGACATCTTCCAACCCTCCTCCAATATTTCTCAATAAAAGTAAGTACATGGAAAATAATGGGTATTAATGGTAAATCCAAGTAGAGAATCCTAAAATATAAAATAAACTTTGAAAAAAATGGCATTCTCACGGTTAAATAAACAATCTCATCTTCAAATATCAAAACCTACCTCAAGAACTTTTAAAGAATTTAAATTTGTTAGCCTAGGATTCCATAGGCACCTTCGGAGGCCTACCCTTAATTTGGAACCCCTCAATACCTAGAATTATATCTACCAACTTCTAGTCTATTTCCTCATCCACGCACTATTATATTCTAATATCTATGGCCAAAACCCTCCCCAGGAAAAAAAAAATATTTCTCCAAGATATCCAAAAGGATGACCAAATTATTAGACACCAACCCTGGATTCTAGGAGGCGACTTCAACATAATAAAAAACCACAAGGAAGAAAAAGGAGGACTCTAACATCTTAATAAATAAAATCATCTCCTTAATTATTTCATAAAAAATTCTCATTTAGTGAGTCTTAAGACTCACAATGGTAGTCACATATGGAATAACAAAAGAGGAGGTAATGATCAAATAGTTTGCAAGTTTGACATATTCCTAATTGTTGGAACAGGGTCTTCTACGAGTTGCGGAAATGGTCCGATTTTGTATATTTTTTATTATATTTATTCTAGCGTGGGGGTTTTGGGGTGGATCAAAGCCCCAAAAGCATTGTAATGGGTCAAAGGGTAGACCTAGAATCCGCAAACCATGGTTTGCAAACCATACGAAAGATTACTCTAAATTGTTATAAATAGAGGAACATTTTGAAGTGTCAGGAAGATACATAAGGAGATATTGATGTGAATTGTGGTTTAGTAGATCTATTTTGGCTTTTGGGGATGGAATCCTACTGGCTGTGTGTGCGGAGATCCAGAGTCCCGCTGTGTGCAGACCTTGCTGCTGTGTGCATAGGTCGAGATGGGTATTGTAAGAAGGAATTGATGAATAAGAAAGGTTGTTTGAGAACTGAATCTATGTGTACTATTTATGTGAATCATTGGTAATTTTTGTATTGTGTGTAGTATGTGTTTAGCTATGAAATTTCTATGTAAGTGTGTTTACTGCATCTGGATCTGTTCTATTATATTTTATGCAATATTGTGCTATTGTCATAGAAGTATATAATTATCAAACACTGTAGTATAGTTGACCTTCCACACGTGGATGCAAAAATATACCTATAGATCCTGCTCAGAAAGAGGCGATCTGGGTATCACAGGGCCGAACGTAGCTCTACCTGCCTTACCTATCCTTTCTCAGGGTGTGGAAACCAGGTTCCAGTGCCCACCCATACTACTTCAGGTGATACTTTGACTTGCACAAGTAGGTCACTCCCAAAAGGGCCAGTAGTATAGGGGTTTGTTAGCAAACCTTGAACTATGAACCTGGGTCAAGACCCCTTGAGCCAACAAATGGTTCTGTTTCCAGGACTCAAAGCATTTTGAAGAAGGGATTGGGTCATGACAAGAGAGTATTAGAAGCCATAAATTAAGGAAATTAAGGAGTGCTTCAAAAAGCAGATTCAGGAATTTGCAATAAAATAAAATTGTAGCACAAATTTAACGACGGAAAAGTGGAAAAATAGGTACTTTCTTACAGAAAGCTACAAAATTTTCTTTGTGACTTTTGTAATCGAGCTCCAGGAGTGGCTGGCTAGGCTTGTAGAATTCCAGAAGTGTTGGAAGCATGAACAAGTCACTTAGTGGACTCCAGAGCTAATCCAGCAGCTGGAAAGGAATGATAATACCATCACTCACATGGTGGATCACTGGGTGGAGAGTGTGCTAGGCGGATTTCTGACAAAATTTTCCATTGATAAGTTTTTCTCCTACTTTGAGGCTGAGCGGAGATTCTTTAAAGGGTTTCGAGGAAAGTTTCTGAAGACATTACCTTTGCTGATTAAGATATTACTATGCGAGAAGAGTATTATGTGTAGTCATACCGATTGAATGACCTCGGCTCTAGAAAAGAGTGCGAGGCATGGTGGTAAATATTATCAGACTAGCCTTGATGGGGAGAGATCTGCCTATAACACTCTATGAGAGACGGCTGTGCAAAGCCCCCAGACTACACCACCGTCCAAGCTGCACAAATGTATGAACTCGCCCATACCACCACCTTCACTGGACAGTGATATGGTTGCGCACCTGAAACTACCTACCTTCAAGGGGGTAGGGGATGAGGATATGGATCGATTTCGGTTTGTAGTAGATTCTGTGTGGACTGTGCAAAATGTGAAAAATGATATGGTGAAGAGGGCACAGCTATGCCTGGCATTTGAACAAAGAGCGTTGGACTGGTATATGCGATACATCTCTCAAAACGAGAGTGCATCTATTCAATATATTAAGGATGCTCTGAAGAAAAAATTTCGGAAACCAAAATCTTACTCTAAGAAGGTAGCAGAAGTGAAGGACTTCAAGAAAGGTGTGTCTGATTTGGTATGGGAGGCTGATCAGCGATTGAAGAAAGAAATTAGGGAAGGAGGATTTGAGTATGAAAATAGACAACATACAGAATGGTTCATTGCTATTTTTCTGCCCCACCTACGTATGCCAATGAGTCACCAAGCCTTTGAGTTGCAGGAAAAAGTTGTGGAAGTTGCTATAAAACTAGAAGCTGCACCCAGAGAAGATAATTCATTAGGAGTACAACAAATTCAGGAGCAGCTCGGAGCTATGCACATGGAAATCCAAAACCGGGAAAGGAATGAGGAAAACGAGCCAGCATATATCTATGGTGCACACAGTGTCAGGTATCTAGCTATACGAAGGATCAGTGCCCTCTATTTTTTAGATTACATGCAGGCAGGAGGACCTAGTTCGGTCCACCCAGGAGCGAATGAGGAACCCATCCTATCACAACCAGGCTCGAGTGGACCTATGCTGTGGTGTGATTAATACCATGTATCAGGGCTACATGATATGAATCATTGCCCTCAGCTAAGTGTGTATGTCCCAGAGCTGAAGAAACAGTGGTGCAGGTTCTGCCGGTCGGTAGGACATGATGAGCAGAACTGTCACACTTATGACCTGATGATATATTGCGGGAACTTGAATAGGGTACAGTCAGACCCTGAATTGCGTATATCTCCCGCAAGATTTGGTGGCTCTCTAGCAAGGGGCAGGGGAGGTCTAGGAGGAAGCGTAGGACGAAGTCGTGCGCAGCTAATATATTATAACTGCGGGGAAGTAGGACACTTTGCAAGGGAATGGCCAAATCCTACAAGGAAATCTTTCAAATATTGTAGACAGATGGACCATGTGTTTTAATATTTCCCAATTTGAATAGCCAAAATACAAGAAAAGCATCCCATCCCCAAGCAGAATGTCCAAAGAGTTAAAGTCAAGCTAAGGAACATAGACCCAAGTGTGAAAGTCATAACATGGAGTGGTATGGACACCTAGGGATCAAAGGAAGAGACAGCTAGGGATCCTCTGACCTATCAAGAAGGATCAAATATAAATAAGGGACAAGAGACAATGGACATAGCTGACCAATACCTCGCTCAGAAAGTAGCGGGTACTGCGCGAGTACCAACACACCCCAAGAAAGATGAGGGTGTTGAGCCCTTTCTGCAGGAATTTCTGAAGCTGCTACGTAACCCAAGGGCTTTAGAGAACCTTCATGCATTAATGAATAGCTACACAGCATGGCCTGATCTAACCTCTGGGACCAAGGATGTACACAAACTATACAAGTATAAAAAATGCACCGGAAGAGAGATGCGGCTGACTGCACAAATTGGTGACTACGAGATGGATCAAGTTATTTTGGACCTCAGATCAGATGCGAATGTGTTACTGAAGTAAACATGGAAATGAATGAGAGAAACTAAATTGGAATCACCCACCATCTAGCTGTGCATGGAAAATCAACAAAAGATCATCCCTCTGGGAAGGCTACCAAAAATTATGGTAGATATCCCAGGAGTAAAGGTCCAAGCTGACTTTGAGGTAATATAAATCGTGGAATATGTGGATCCCTACCCTGCATTCCTAGGACTGGACTGGGCTATAGATATGGGGGGTGTTATCAATCTCAAAAAGCACAACATGATGTTTTAAAATAACGACACACAAGTAATAGTACCATTGGATCCCGCAGAAGGCACACGGTATACAGAGCCAGTGTAAGATGCAGAGAAAGTGGATCACATCTACAAGCTAAATACGCATGACGAAGATTGGATTAACCCCATAGAAGAAGGAGTAATCTGCTGGGAAAAGGATATTGAATGATTTTCCAACTCTGATGGGGAACTAGAGAATTGGCAGGGCCGGTTCATGAGGTTTCGGCCCTACGATGTCTTCATGTCACAAGGAACTTCCACTACATCTTCGATCAGGTAAGAGACCTACCCTACTTTGGGGACTTAGGTAACATTAAGGAATTTTTATTTTCATTCGAAGCAGAAGTTCCCAAGGGACGCAGGCTAGGGGCCCTTAAGCTAGCCCTGTGCAGAACGCCTGCGCACTGGTGTGATACGCATGGGAAGGTATTTCACGATTTGGAGGAATTTTGGGATAAAATGATCCTGTGATTTGAAGCTCTAGCTGGGAGACAGATCCAAAAGTTCCTTGGATCAGAAGACCCACACCAATATTTGGTTACATGGGAAACACAATTGTGCGACAGAACCCCAAGCGAACTGGTTGAACTATTTATCCATGCCCTAGGATTGAGTCCAGCTACATGGTATTTAGATGTGGAGCTACATCAACGCACATGCCATTGGGAGAATTTGTGGGATGATTTTTTGTGAATATTTAGGGTGGAAGATGACACAGGGGTGCTTGGCGTAGCTCTGCAAAACACGGATGCCTTGATTGAGGGAATATCACGGCTATACATTGCACCCGGATCAAGGGGAATGTCGGTACCACACATGTTTGAATACTGGAGCCTTAGCCCAACGGAAGGAATGAGTGATCCCCGAACTGTCCCAACCATGGCGTTGGATGGGATGCGTACGGTTTCCAAGTTGCTTGATTTGTACCTGAATCGCATTACAACACACCCGATGTTGGCTTTAATGTGGGATGCGCGAGTAGCAGGGATGCTTTATCCAAGGTCATTAGATCTGTGGGAAAGCCATTAGGTGCGAACGTTGACTGTTAGAAAACTACACTCTGGTGAAAATGGAATCTTACTGTTATAGAAAACAGGCAGCTGGCAATCAATGCGGTAATTTATGGTGAGTTTTTACCGGTTGATTGATGGTAAGTTTCAAGTTAGATTTAATCTACCATTGGATATCCTTGAAAATTATAAGGAAGAAAGGATAACTCCGATCAAGGGTCCACATTGTCTCTATAATCTACATATGTTATTCTACTGCTTGATTTTCTATACCTTTAGCATTTGTGTCATATCCCATCAACCTACTTCTGTTGTTTGCATGTTTCCAAATTTGGAAGCCTATCCTTTTGCTGTTATCGCATCCCCTAACCTTCCGAATGCTTTGAAACCTGCCAGTCTAGCACCTACAGACATTGTGTTGAGAGGGTCTGGGGATGCTGAGATTGATAAGTTGATTGCCTTCTGGCTCCTTGCAGAGAAAATTGACTTTGAACCCTATGTAGAATGGCACTAAAGATACATGACAAAATTTCACACCCTTACCAAACCTGGGATGATCGCAGGCCCCAGCCAGATGGGCTCAAAAGAGGCCATGAAGGATGATGCGCAACTACCACAACGCGGTGTGAGAACTGACGTAGTCGAGTCGGAGAAAGTCCTGCGCACAAAAGGGCTGACTAGCAAGGATACTCCATCCCCTCGCGTTATGAAGCAGTATCAAGATACACTGTGAGTTCGTCACAGTTCTAGGCTACCTTCTAATGAAAGCCATACTTGTTCACTACCTAGCACTATCTTGGTCGGCGACCACCTCCCAACAGTTACAGAACTACAAGTGGACTTGGCACAGCTGCCCCGCTAGGCATTACAGGTACACACTACCGTGTTGCAAGATATCCATCATCACAACTAGACCACACAGCAACAGCTCGATGTAGCCACACCGCTCCTCACACGCCAGACTGAAGATATATCCCTTATGGCACAGCTCAAAACGGTGGTTCACCAGCTCGACATAGAGATCCCTGATGAACTCTCAGCGTTGGCTCCACTCCAGGCTACCATGGAAGGCTTGGTTGCATCACTCAGGGCATTTTGAACGGAAGTACAGACCCTCAAGACCCAAATGGCCCTCGAATTTACCGTGTGTTAGGTCCAAGCACAACCTACCATACCCTCGGAGGTATGGGCACAACGTGCTGCATTGATAATAGAAGCTACAGACATTATTAAAGGATAGCTTACTCTGGGTACTTAGTTGCTCGAGGAAACAATGCAGCTCTGGATGGCGGTCCAGTTCAACTTGATTCTTCAGCGTGTCAAAAAGGACTTATGCCAAAAGGAAGCTGCTTTCGATCAAATCAAAGCTACCTTGCCCTCCCTTGCCCCTGCACAACATCTGGAACCCTTGAAAAATAGCAACGCCTTCCAAGAGACGATTGTGGATCTCCGACATGCCAAGCATGCCATCAAAATTTGCTTGAAGCCATGGGGCCATGCTGCCTTCCAGATATATCAGGATGCTCACGATGGAATCGTGCGACTCAACTAGATTTTGGAACAGGTTACGACGGCTACTGAAGGACCGACCTCCCTAAAGCTTGTTGATATCACATAGAGTGTTGCTACCTAGAGTCAAGAAGTGTTACCTCCACTGATCACAACCCTCAATACCTTACATGGGTAGATAGAGACCACACCACCATAGTGACTCGGGATGAGTCACAAGATTGTGTTAGGGGACTGTTGGAATAAGGTCTCCTACGAGTTGTGGAACTGGTATGATTTTGTATATTTTTTATTATATTTAGTCTATCGCAGGGGTTTTGGGGTGGGTCAAAGCCCCAAAATCATTGTAATGGGTCAAAGGGTAGACCTAGAATCCGAAAACCATGGTTTACAGACCATAGGAAAGATTAGGCTAGATTTTTATAAATAGAGGAATGTTTTGAAGTGTAAGGCAAAGAAATAAGGAGATATTAATGTGAATTGTGGTTTAGTAGATCTGTTTGGGTTTTTGGGGAAGGACAGCTATTGGCTGTGTGTGCGGAGATCCAGAGTCATTCTGTGTGAGGACCCTACTGCTGTGTGCATAGGTCGGGATGGGTATTATAAGAAGGAATTTATGAATTGATGAATAAGAAAGGTTGTTTGAGAACTGAATCTATGTGTACCGTTTATGCGAATCAGTGGTAATTTTTGTATTGCATGTAGTCTGTATTTAGCTGCGAAAGTTCTGTGTAAGTGTGTTTACTATATCTGGATCTGTTATGTTCTATTTTATGCAATAGTGTGCTATTGTCATAGAAGTATATAATTATCAAACAATGTAGTATATTTGACCTTGCGCACGTGGATGTGAAAAGACACTTATAGATCCTACTCGGAAAGAGGAGATCTGGGTATCATAGGGCCGGACATAGCTCTTCTTGCCTTACATATCCTTTCTCAGCGTGTGGAAACCTGGTTCCAGCACCCACCCATACTACTTCGGGTGAGACTTTGACCCGTGCAAGTAGGTCACTGCCGAAAGGGCCAGTAGTATAGGGGTTTGTTTGAAAAACTTGAACTCCAAACCTGGGTCAGGACCCCTTGATCCAACACTAATTATAGAGTATTTAATGATCTTGAATACCAACATTGAGACCATCATCCTACCATGCTATGGTTCCAACCATTATCTTGTTTAGCTATCTATTAACTAGAGGAATGAACCAAGTAAAAAAACCTTCAAATTTGAAGCCTTCTCACTAAGGCACTAAATCTTATTATCTAAAACGAAAACTTGGTGTAGGGATTTGAATATATTTATAGGAGTAAAAGCATTTTTATTTTAATAATTACTAAAATTCCTAAAGGAAAAAATTAGGGAATCGAATATACACAACTTTTGCAACATACACAGAGGAAAACCCTTTTGGAGATAGAGATGGCTAGTCTACAAAAAACGATAATCACAAAACAAAAAACATAATAAATTAACCAAAATGAGATATCTACCTCTCTCAAGCAAGAAGAATTCCTTATGCAAGAAGAAATGCCATCGAAAACAAAAATAAAAAATTCAATGGTTAAAAGAAGGGGAGGAAAACACTTATTTTTTCCACGGATTTATGATGAATCATTGGAAAACCAACAAGATAAAACACATCAAAAAGACATAAAATCATAAATTTGAAGTTTATTAAGACATAATTAAAGTGTTATCATACCAATTTCAAATTCTTCTAATTGAGCCCATCCAAGATAGAAGGTCATCCATCAAGAAATTTACCAACAACATACCCAAAATCGTCACCAAAGAGAAAAATGATGTATTACTAAAAGAAACAATGATGCCATAGGTAGAGGTCATTTTTATGGACATGTACAAAGGAAAATTTCACTATCCTGATGGGTTTATAGTTGATTTATATCAGTATTGTTAGCTGATCTTAAAGGAGGAGAAATGGAAAATAATATAAGGCTCCACATACTCCTCTATACTAGATTCTTGTGATGTAACATTTATCACTCTCATCCCAAAATCCTTGAGTTCCAACTCCCCTTGAAATTATCACCCCATAGCTCTCTAAAATGGAATTTTTAAAATCATCTCTAAGGTCATTTCCAATTGACTCAAACCTATCCTTCCTATATTTATATATTAGGAGTAAACAAGTTATGTGGAGGGTAAAAAAATCATGGACAATGTAGTACTAGCTCACAACAAAATACACTCTCTCAAATCAATAAAAAACCCATGCATGATAATCAAAATTAATCTGTCCAATCCGTTTAATTAAATTAGCTGGAAATTCACTTTCCACACTCTCATTGACTTTGGGTTTGAAGAAAGGTGGGTTTATTACATCTTGGCTCTTATAACGAATTTTTGTTTCTCCATTTTTTTCCAAGATAAATATTTGGATGAATCTCCTCTCCCTCCCTCCTTTTTAACATCTCAAGGCACAAAGCGAAATTTTTCAAAATAACAAGTATATAATCCAAAAAATCCAAAGAAAAATGGAAGGAAAAGTAGTATTCAACTTCTACAAGCCTTAGGTGACTTACTAGTCAGCTCAAGTTGAGTCACAACCATGGATTCCATATTACAACCCTCCTCCAAACTTTCTTAATGAATGTCACTACATGGAAAATAAGGGGTCTTAATGGTAAATCAAACTAGAGTCTCCTAAAGCATAAAATCAACCTCGAAAAAAAATAGCATTCCCATGATTCAAGAGACAAAATTCTCAACTTCAACTCTGAAAACCTATCTCAATAACTTTTGGAGAAATAAAAATAATATAGCCTAGGATTCCATAGGAAGCTCAGGAGTTGTAGCCTTTATTAAGAACCCATAAATCCCTAGAATTTTGTCTACTAACTTCTACTCTATTGTCTCTCCACACACTATTATATCTCTAATATCTATGACCCAAACTCTTACGTCACTATATTACTAGTATAGTCCATTATTGTTGTTAGTGTAACCTCCTTATTATTATTGTTGTACCCCTATAACCCCCATATTATTATTATTGTGCCCTTACATTATTATTGTTAGGTTGGCTAGCATTACATTGTGGCCCCATTGACTCCTATATATAGAAAGGAGGTTTTTTCATTTGTATGATCCAATAATTTTTCATTTATGTAATGTATTGGAGCTTTCCCCCTTGAATTGGTTTATTTCTAAGGCATTGATATCTCTTTTCTTCTATTTTTGGAGATGGTTTCATAACATTTGGTATCAGAGCTTTGGATTCTAGGATTTTGCTGCTCCAAACAGGTCATCGTGGAATTTTTTCTATAACGTGTTTTCTATGAAGGTTCGGAAGCTGAAATGTTTACAAAGCGAAGAAAACATTCTAAGGAACATCATGTAAGAATTTCAGATATTGGTTCATAATATTTTGAGAGATATGATCTGTGGAAGTTAGGACATTTTTAGGCTCCCAAATTTCACCTAAAACAGGTCATCGTGGAATTCGAGCTATACTTTGTTTTCTACAATGTATCAAAAGCCGAATGTTTTAAAAATAAAAGCTGATGTCCTATGGAACCTCCTGTACAAATATTAGATCTTGGTTCACAATATTTTCAGAGATATGATCTGCAAAAGTTATGGCTTTTTCAGGCTCTCGAATTTCATTTGAAAGAGGTGACTGTGGGAAAATCATGATAACTCTCTCTGAGCGTCGGATTATAATTATGTAAGAAGTGGCCGCAAGTACATGGAATATAGTTTTCAGTGTATCAATTTCGGAGTCGAAGGAGGAAATAGTGACATGTAGCAGGTCGTACAACTTAGCTCTACTGAACCAGTCCATAATTAGGTCATTGTGGGAGATTGGGCATAACGTTTCCTTGAAGAATCCAAATAAGGTTAGACCTATGGCATTCAAAATAAGATTTAGAGTGCTACTACAAGGTCGAATTTTAGATATTGAATGTCTGAAGTAACAGAGATTTTTCAATTTCAATATCTAGCTCCTCAAAAGCAAGAAAAATGTGTGTATTTTTTTTCCGAATTTCACAAGTCTTGTTTGAAGAATCAATTTGAATTTATTCCAATGACATATTGTAGAATAGATATCATTATTGGGTTCTAAAATGCCTCCTAAAAAGAATTCAACACCCATTAAGCCCTCAAAAGGCTCTACTATGGCTCATTAAGATCAAGAAATGCAACATGGCATATCAAAATTACAAAAGAAATTGCACCAAATCTCCCTCTCCCAAAGAGCAAAAAAAATGAAATAGATGTTTTGAAGAAAAGTGTGGAAGCTAAGATGGATTCTTTGAAGAAAGGTGTGGAATCTATGATAGATGATTTCAAGAATGGTGTGGAAGAAAAAATAGATGGTTTGAAGAATCGTATGGAAGAATAAATGGAAGGTTTCAAGGAATACATGGAAGGTTTGAAGGAAGGTTTGTCAAAGTTGATACAGGAAATGATTCGTAATGGAAAAACGATAGTAGAGGAAAATCATGATGATAAAAAAATAAATGTTAATGACGATTTCATAAACTCTAATTTTGGATTGAGAAACCACCATATTCCAAATATGGATATGAGGAAGTTTGATGGCAAGGATCATGACATGGATACTACTGATGGAGCAATATTTTGATCTCAATAATGTGCAAAACACACCAAAGTTATGCATTGCAACTTTACATTTAGAACAAAATACATTTGTATGGTATCGATGGATTTTCTCCCGAAAAAAAATTGTCACTTGGTAATTTTTTACAGAGGAAATGATAGCACATTATGAGGATAAAAAGAGCAACACCTTCTTTAGCCAATTGATAAATCTCAAACAAAAGGGTTCAATGGTGGATCACATTGAGGACTTCCAAAATTTGAATATAAGGATAACTGATATTGCAAAGGAACACAAGATTGATGTCTTCATAATTACTTTAAACATTGTGAAACCAGCTCCAAAAATAGAAGAAAAGAGATATCAGCACCTTATGAATAAGCCACTTCGAGGGGGAAACCTCCAATACATTACATGAATGAATAATTCTTGGATGATACAAATGACAAAACCTCCTTTCTATATATAGGAGTCCATGAGGCCACAATGTAATCCTAGTGGGGCCACAATGTAATCCTAGCCAACCTAACAATAATAATGTAAGGGCACAATAATAAAAATATGGGGGTTGGAGGGGTACAACAATAAAAATAATGGGGGCTACACTATCCTAATAAGGGACTACACTATTAATATAGGGACTTAACATGCCCCTCTCCTTTAAATAAGTGTTGTCCTCAATGCTTGATTATTTCTTGATGCTTCTGTATAAGATTCTCATCCTCCCATGTGGAATCTTCTATAGGAAAGTTATTCCACTTGCTGAGATACTCTAAAATTGATTGTAATTTTTGAGTTCTTGTCTTTGTGACTGCTTCAGAACTTCTTTTGATGTGATGTTGATCTTCACGTTGTTTCATTATATTCTGCACCAAAGTTAGGTTATCCTTTGAGAGTTGGTGAACTTGTTGTTGATGCTAGATGTGATATTCCACTAATTTATCATCCATATTAGCTATTATTGGATCCTTAAAACCATCCAAACTAACCTCTATTTCTTCTTTTAAACCATCTATGTCTTCTTCGGTTTCTCTTCGTAAGATCGAAATTTGTTGCACTTGGTACCGTAATTTTGATATCTCATACTGCAATTCTTCCTCTTCATGCGTCACAGTATAGATTTTTGAGGGCTTAATGGGTATGAAATTTTTTTTGGAGGCATTATAGAACACAATACTGATAAAAAATCTAAAATATTCCCTTGTAATGACATCAAACTGCTTTTTCAAACAAATTTTATGCAATTTTAAAAACCAAATACACACATTTTTCTTGCTTATGAGAAGCTCAATATTGAAACTGAATTATCTATTTGATATTGGATCTTCAATATTTGAAATTTGGCATAAAGGTAGGCCTCTGAATTCTCTTTCGAATGCCAGAGGTTTGACCGAATTTTGATTCTTGATGACAAAGTTGTGTTCAATATCCTACGATGACCTAATTATGGACTGTTTTAGTAGAGAGAAATTGTACGACTTGACACGTGTCACTATTTCCTCCTTTGGCTCTAAAATTGATAGAATGGAAAATAAAGTCTGTGTACTTGCAGACACCTTTTACAAAATCTCAATTTGACACTCAGAGAGAGAGTTATGACGTTCTTCCCACGGTCACCTATTCAAGATGAAATTCAGGAGCCTAATAAACGCCAAAGTTCCATAGACAATATCTCCTCAAATATTACGAACCAAGCTCTAAATTTTTTTTAAGATCTTCCTCAGCATTTCGGCTTCACTCCCTAAAAATTTCAGCTTCTAAACCTTCATATAAAAAAATTTATAGCGAAACTTCTATGATGACCAGTTTAGGTTAAATTTAGGAGCCTACAAAAAGACCTAAATTCCACAAACCATAGCTCTATAGATATTCCAAACCAAGCTTTAAAATTATGCGACGATATTTCCTAGTATTTCAAATTTGCACTCTAAACGTTTCATCTTCTGAGCCTTCGTATAAAAGACTTTCTATCAAAAATTCCACGATGACCTGTTTGGGGTAGAGAAAACCTGAAATCCAAAGCTCTGATACCAAATGTTGTGAAACCAACTCCAAAAATAGAAGAAAAGAGATATCAACACCTTATAAATAATCCAATTCGAGGGGGAAACCTCTAATACATTACATTAATGAAAAATTATTGGATGATACAAATGACAAAACCTCCTTTCTATATATAGGAGTCCATGGGGCCACAATGTAATCCTAGTGGGACCACAATGTAATCCTCGCCAACCTAAAAATAATAATTTAAGGGGAAAATAATAACAATTTGGGGGTTACAAGGGTACAAAATTAACAATAAGGGGGGCTACACTAACATAATAAGGGACTACACTATTAATATAGGGATTTAACATTAAATTATAACATCCAACATGAATTTCATGGTTGGGAACCTGATTCATTGGAGAACGCATTCAAGTTGGAAAGAAAAATTGAATGTAAAATTATGGCGACAAGGAAACCTACCACTCACTTCTATAAAGATGAAGTGTTTCTACTCCTATAATTCCAAAACCTACAAGGTTGACACCACAACAATTGGAAGAAAAAATAGCAAAAGTACATTTCTACAGTTGTGATAGCAAATAAACTAAAGGTCATAAGTGTGCTGAGAATAAATTATTTTACATAGATAGTGAAGAGGAGGAATAAATTGAAGGAATCTTCAAAAGAAGAGGATATACGCCAGGAACCAACCCTAGAAGAAGAAGAAATGATTCTGACCATATCATGTAATGCATTGGTAGGAATTACCACTCCTCAACCTCTCAAGATAGAAGGACATATCAAGAAGAAAAAGGTAATAGTGTTGATGGATTCTTGTAGTACACATAATTTTATTTATTGTAAAGTAGCCAAGGAATTGAATTTTTTCCTATACTCAACACCAAAATATCAAGTCATGGCTACAAATGGAGGAACTATAAATTTCTATGGAAAATGCCATAATATCAAGCTAGCCATGTGGGAATATGTATTGAATAGTCCAATTCTTTCCATCCCAATGGGAGGTGTTGATGTTGTACTAGGAGTACAATGGTTAAAATATTTGGGGATGGTAGCCTTTAATTTTCAAGAAATTTACTTTCAGGAGGAAAGGAAATTGAATTACGGGGTATCGCAGGGAAGCTAGGAAAGATAATAAGCTCTAATATCATGACAAAGATTCTGAAGAAGGAACAATGAGGCGTAATTTCATAATTATGCTCACTAGAAGTTCCAACATCAAAATCATCTATTTCTCCATATCTCAAAAAAGTCTTGGACAATCATTCCAAGGTGTTTGAAACTCCCAAAGGACTCCCACCTATTCATGATCATAATCATGTTATTCATTTGATTCCAGGAAGTGTTCCTAAAAACATTAGGCATTACAGATATCATTATGTCCAAAAGAGAGAAATTGAACATATGATTGCAAAAATGTTAGAGGATGGTATAATTCAACCTAGTCAAAGTTATTTCTCTACTCCAATAGTATTGGTGCACAAGAAGGATGGATCATGGTGCATGTGTCCAAATTATAGGGAGCTCAATAAGCTCACTATTAAAGATAAATTTCCCATTCCTTTGATTGATGAATTACACGGAGCAATTTGTTTTACCAATTTTTTATCTTCGTTTCGGATATCATCAAATTAGAATGATGACTGAAGATATTCCAAAATCAACATTTCAAACTCATGAGGGTCATTATGAATTTTTGGTCATGCCTTTTGGAATTACCAATGCACCTTCTACATTTCAAGGGTTTATGAATTATATTTTCAAACCCATCCTTAGAAAATGTGTGCTAGTATTTTTTGATGATATACTAATCTACAACAGTTCTTGGAAGGTTCATGTTCAACATGTTGATAGGGTGCTTAGACTATTAGAGAAGAAACAATTATATGAAAAAACATCCAAATGTTTCTTTTGAGTACAAGAGGTGGAACATCAGGGTCATATTGTATCTCACAAGGGTATTAAGTTAGACCCTAACAAAATTAAAGCCATTAAGGAATGGAAAGTCCCCACAACCATAAAGCAGTTGTGCAGATTTCTCTGGTTAATAGGGTATTATCACAAGTTTGTTAAGAATTATGGGAGAATAGCAACACGTCTAATAAGATTATTCAATAAAGATGCATTTTCCTGGAATCTCGAAGCAACTAAGGCCTTTGAACATCTTAAAGAGGCAATGTGCCTCAAACCAATCTTAGCTATTCCAAACTTCACAAAAAACATTATTGTGGAATGTGATGCTTCATGAAATGGAATTCATGTTTTTTTAATGCAAGAAGGAAGACCCATTGCATGTGAAAGTCATACAATCAAAGGAAATTATTTACAAAAGTCTATTTATGAGAAGGAAATGTTGGCAATATTACATGCACTAAAGAAATGGAGACCTTACCTAATGGGAAGACACTTCAAATTAAAACTGATCATGATAGCCTTAAACAGTTTTTGGAACAAAGACTATATTCAGAAGAGAAAAGAAAATCGGTCACAAAGATTTTTGGTTATGACTTTTTTATCATCTACAAAAAATGGAAGCTAAATGTTTTTGCAGATGCACTCTCAATAAAGGATGAAGAAGTGGAAGCATTTCTTTGTGCCACTTCTATTATCCAGCCAGATTGGATAACCGAAGCAAGGGATGAGTGGAAGAAGGACGAAAAAGTGTAGACACTCATTCAAAATTTTGAGCAAGATCCTGGTACATCAGATACATTTAGTTGGAAAAATGATCCCTTGTGGTACAAATATCACTTATATATTTGCAAGAATTCCCAACTAAAACAAAAGACTCTTTTGGAATTGTACACTTCTCCTTTAGAAGGACACTTAGGATTTTTAAAATCTTACCACAGGGTGAGGAAATATTTTTTTTGGGAAGGCCTTAAATATAATATTCAAAATTTTGTGGCATATTGTTTGGTTTTCCAGCAAAACAAAGTTCAGATAATTAAGAGCTCGTTTCTTCTATAACCTTTATCCATTCCAAGTCAATGTGGGGAGGATATTTCAATGGATTTTATCACAAGTTTACCTAATTCAGAATGAACGAGTGTCATCATGGTGGTACTTGATAGACTTACCAAGTATACACACCTTTGTGCACTATCTCATCCATTTAAACCAAGTACAATTGCTACTGCATTTATGGAAACAATTCAAAAGCTACATGGAAACCTGAAGATTATTGTAAGTGATAGAGATCCCATTTTTACACGAAATTTTTGGACGGATTTTTTTTTTTTTTTTTGGGTAATCAACTAGCTTATAACTCATCTTCTCATCCTCAATCCGATGGTCAAACAGAGATAACGAATAAAGGTTTGGCGGGATATCTTTTTTTTTTGTACCTAATAAGAAAGCACAATGGGTCAAGTGGTTACCTCTCGTTGAATGGTGGTATAACACTTCCTTCCATATTGCAACAAAAGTGACCCCATTTATGGCACTTTACGGATATCATCCACTGTCCATCGCATATTCTTTAAGGGAAAATTCTAGGATTCAAGCACTGGAAGATCACATCGAGCATCAATAAGAAGTTCTCCAACTCTTAAAGTATAACCTAAATTTGGCATAAAATAAAATGAAACAATAGGCATATCAACATCGCTGGAGCGAAGTTTTGATGTAGGAGACTGGGTATTTTTATGGCTACAACCATACAAATAAATGTCCCGCAAGAAAGCTAAGAAGGATAATAAATTATCACCAAAATAATATGGTCCTTACAAGGTGTTTCAAAATATTGGTATTATGGAATACAAATTGGAGCTTCCTGCTTCTTCGCGAGTGCATCTAGTTTTCCATGTTTCATGCTCAAAGAAGGTTATAGGGGAAAAAATTCTAGTTCAAACAATATTTCCAGAACTTGATGAGGAAGGAAAAACCATATTGGAACCTGAAGTAGTCACAGAAACAAGAAATTGAAAGCTATGAAATCAATCAACTTTAGAGTATCTCATCAAATGGAATAACTTACCCACTGAAGATTCTACATGGGAGGATGAGAATTTTATACAGAAACACCCAGAGCACAACACCTTTTTTAAGGAGAGGAGCATGTTAGGTACCTATATTACTAGTATAGTCCCTTATTGTTGTTATTGTAACCCCCTCATTGTTATTTTTGTACCCTGTAACCCCCATATTGCTATTATTATGCCCTTACATTATTATTGTTAGGTCAGATAGGATTACATTGTGGCCCTATGGAATCCTATATATTGAAAGGAGGTTTTGTGATTTGTATCATCCAATAATTGTTCATTTATGTAATGTATTGTAGGTTTCCCCCTCGAATTGGCTTATTTCTAAGCCATTGATCTCTCTTTTCTTCTATTTTTGTAGTTGGTTTCATAACACAAACCCTCCCCAAAAAAAAATATCTTTCTCCAATATCTCCAAAAGGCTAACCAAATTATTGGAGACCAACTCTAGATTCTAGGAGGTGAATTCAACACAATAGAAAAAATCAAGGAATATAAATAAGGACTCTAACATCTTAATGAATAATGTCATCTCATTAATTATTTCATAAAAAATTCTATTTAGTGAGTCGTAACACTCACAATGGTAGTCACATATTGAACAAAAAAAGAGGACATAATGCTCAAATAGCCTCCAAGTTGGAGATATTCCTAAATATAAAGTATTTATTGATATTTAATACCAACATCAAGACCACCATCATACGAAGACATGGTTCCAACCATTATCTTTTTTAGCTATCTATTAACTAGAATAATATACCAAGTGGGAAATCCTTCAAATTTGAAGCCTTCTCACTGAGTCACTCAAACTTCCTATCTAAAATGGAAACCTAGTGTAGAAATTTGAATATATGTACAGGAGTAACAACATTTTTATTTTAAAAATTACTGAAATTCCTCAAGGAAAAATTTAGGGAATGGAATATGAAAATCTTTTGCAACATACACAAATAAAAACACTTTGGGAGACAGAGATGGCTAGTCTACAAAAAATGATAATCACAAAACGAAAAACATAAGCACTTAACCAAAAGGAGATAGCTACCTCTCTTTAACCAAAATAATTCCTTAGGAAATAATAAACTATATAGAAATAAAATTCCCACATTCAATCGATAAAGAAGGGCAGAAAAACACTTGTTTTCTCCACAGATCTATGTTCAATCATTGGTAAACCAACAAGATAAAACACATCTTCCTCAGTGTTGGACCCTTGCTTAAATTGGGGGGGGGGGGGGGTGAATTATTTTAACGCAATCATGTTCTTATTTCAACTTTTCTTTTATGCTCATGCACATCAAAATTTTTGTGTTCTACTTAACATACAATGGAACAACATTCTTAATTAATGAGCACCAGGTATTAAGCAGAATAAAGTTGAGTATCAACACATTATCATCATACATATAGACAACAGGTATAAGTGGAAACCCAAAAGGGAGAAAACCACATATTATTATTATTGTGATGCAAAGGCAAGCTCGAAATCTCTCTCACCGCTGATTTTCTATAGGCACCAACATACAGGAGGCTCCTACCTCATTTCTGCAAGCTACAAATTGTAAGGAAGCTCCAACTCCCTCACTCTTTTTATAAGAAAAACACTTGGTGATTTACCTTGGATATCAGCTCTATTATGTACCTTCTTCATTGTTGTCCTCCAGTTTTCTTACCTGTCTTATATCATATATGACTCTTCACTACTTCTCTTTCAGCTCCTCCTTCTTCTTATCTTCTCTGCCTCAATTATGCATTCTCTAACCTCACTATGCATATATATTAGATATTATTTATAGAAATTTCCTTATGATTGTTAGCATTCCTCAGGGAATTTGAAATGTACAGCACTAACTCTTTGCTTTCTTCCTTCTCATTTCTTTGTCCAGGTCATTCAGAAAAAATGATAACAATCTGTACAAATTTCAATATTATAGTGGGATATTTCTTTTCCTCCGGAGACTTGCCAATGCATCACAAACAATATAAAAACAATTAAAAAATTTAAATTTTAGTTACAATAAAGTTTCCAATTCAATCCATTTAGCTTTCGGCTCTCTGTGAGTTTGTCTTTTCTGTTGTTGTAGTGTAACTGTTCGGCATATTCTCCTGCATTTTCATGGCTGTAAAATGCCCTGTGGCTTTATTAGTTTCTGCATACTTTCCACTTCAATTTTGTTTTTGCTGTATATATACCTGTTTCACAAATTTATCCACAATAACTCTCAAATTATCATTGTATACAAAAATGCAGCTTCTTCTTATCATCAGCTGGCAAATTAAATAAATGTGGAGGCTTCTTATAGTCAAGGTTACAGAACCATAAAGAATATAATACGCTTTTCTAATAAACCCAGAAAGCATTTTATTTCACTTCAGAATAATAGTGCAACCCACAGATACATATACAGCTCAACATACAAACAGCTGGACCCCATAACATATCATTTTTCCTTTTGTAACGGTCATTTGACCCACATCAAACATAATGTATAAATCGCCATATATATATATATATATATATATATATATATATATATATATATTCCCCAATCAACAGTTAAGAAGTACACCTTGGACTTTGTATTAAGCTCAAATTGTAATGTGGCCTGGAAACATGTATTATATCCAATTTAATCTTCACCCTCAATTATAATATAATACAATGTACATGTCTTACCTCCTTAGTCCGTGGTCAATACAAACCTATAATCTGCAACATAATCGGGGTCCCACATTTTATATATATATATATATATATATATATCGACCATTCAACATTTATTTCAATGGTTAATAACCAACCGATAACATATATAACCTTTGATTTTATCACAGATTATTAACTTTCGGCTTCCAAACAAACCATCGCATCATGTTATAAAGCATCTGGGCCCACAACAACTTATTACGTACCTTGCTTAATGTGTACGCAACTCTGCTTGGATCCAATGATCCACCTGCTCTCGTGCTCCATACAATCAATCCGGCGATACTCACATTACACACCTGCACGAGATGTAATTCTTAAACCCACGCAATGATACTGGGTCCCAGTGTTAACCTACCCATCTCATCCGATGGTTAATAAACTATCGTGATCCTTCTGAAAATCCAACGGTGGTTGTGTAATATCGCGCAAATCATATGCACGAATGTTATTTCTCCAAATTTGCATGATAAATCCAGTTTTGTAATACCGCGTTTGGACACGTGGCAAGTGAAGACTCATATCTCTACATTTAGTTATTGTGCATGACAGTGCACAGGTAGTGCATGTCAATGCAGGACAAATGTGAGAGATCTCTGCTACCTTTTCTCTATACGCTCTATTCTGCAGCCTCAGCTACTTCTTTTTTCTACCCTACTCCTTCAAATGGCCCTCTCTCTACTGAGCTTCTTGACCCTCTGCATCCTCTTCAAATCTCTGTTGCCTCTCTGCTACTTCTCTACATATTTTCTTCCTCTTTTGATTTCTTTTCCTTTATTCATGTCTAATGTTCTCCTTGTCAACATTTCCAACAGTCTTCTTTTGCTATCTCTCTTCTTCTATGTTGTCTCCTTTGCCATCTCCTTTTCCATCAATGACAACATTTCCAACAGTCTCCCCCTTTGGAATTGATGGAAATACACTTCCTCTCCTTGCTTGCTTTTCCTCTCCCTTTGACATCAATGGCAAAGGGTTGCACATTTCCTAGTGTGCTTTCCAAATCTTGTCCATAATTTTCTGATCTTGAGGACATGTTCCATGTTATGCTCACTTGCTCTAGTTCTTTTGTGATAGTATCTGGTGACTGATCTCCCCCTGGAAGGATGTTTTATTTTTTGTTCTCCCCTTGTAATGATGCTTTCTTTTCATGTCATAGAGTAACATCTGTAGATACTACTCCTAGTTTGTCTCTTAGGTATTCAAATGATTCTTTAGCAAGGGGTTTTGTGAATATGTCTACTGTTTGTTCTTTTGTTGGTACATATTCCAACTTTACTACTTTCTGTGCTACTTGTTCTCTGAGAAAGTGGTACTTTATTGGGTTGTGCTTTGTTTTTTAATGAAGTAAAAGATTTTTTGATATACTTATTGCACTTGTATTGCCACATTTGATAGAAATAGGCTCATCAATGCTTACCTTCATGTCTTGGAGAGTTTGTTTCATCTACATAACTTGTGTGCAACAAACTACTGCTGCTATGTATTCTTCTTCTGTTGTAGATAGAGAGATGGAATTTTTTTTCTTGCTTAGCCATGCCACCAGACTTTTTCCTAAATAGAATTCTCCTCCACTTGTGCTTTTCCTGTCATCCACATAGCAGGCCCAATCTGCATCTGTATATGCTGTCAAAGTGATGCTTTTTCCTTTTGGATACCATAGCCCATGATGTACAATTCCTTTTAGATATTTGAATATTCTCTTCATTTCTAGTAAGTGATTTTGTTTTGGTGCTGCTTGATATCTTCCCACAAGTCCTACAGCCAGCACAATGTCTGGTCTAGAATCTGTTAGGTATAGCAGACTTCCAACCATGGATATGTAAAGTTTTTGATCTACATCAGTTGATCCATCATCTGCACAAAGTTTATATCCAGTGATCATGGGAGTTGACACAGGTTTTCAGTCTTCCATATTGAACCTTTTCAACATCTCTCTTAAGTATTTATCTTGTGAGATGAAAGTGCATGTGTTCTTTTGTTGAATTTGAAGTCCTAAGTAGAAGGTGAGCTCTCCAATCACAAACATCTCAAATTCTGATTTCATTTCTTCAGCAAATCCTTTTGCTAACTCATCTTTGTTGCTTCCAAACATGATGTCACCTACATACACAACTACAATAAGGAGATCATTTTCATTAGCTTATATGTAGAGATTGTTGTCTACTCCACCTTTCTTAAAGCCTTGTTTTTGCAAGTATTTTTCCAACCTTGAATACCATGCACGAGGAGCTTGTTTCATACCATATAAGGCTTTCTTTAGTCTGCACACATAGTCATGTTTATTTTTTAAAGAGAATCCTTCAGGTTGTTCCATGTAGGATTCTTCCTCTAGATCTTGATTTAGGAAGGTAGACTTCACATCCATTTTATATACCTTGAAATCACGATAACATGCAAAGGCTAGAAACATTCTGATTGCTTCCATTCTGGCTATAGGGGAAAAGGTTTCATCATAATCAAGACCTTAAATTTGTGAATATCCCTTGCATACAAGTCTGTCTTTATTTCTGATTACCTGCCCTTGTTCATTCATCTTGTTCTTGAATATCCATTTTGTGTCAATGACATTTTTCTCACTGGGTCTTGGAACTAATTCCCAGGTATTGTTCTTCTCAATTTGGTCCAATTATTCATTCATAGAATTCACCCAATATTTGTCTTTGTAGGCTTATTCAAACTTCTTTGCCTCTATTTGAGATAACATGGCTAGGTATACTTCTTTTGTTTGTTCAGCTAGTTGTCTCCTTGTCTGGACTCCTGCGGTCTTGTTCCCAATGATTTGATCTTTTGGATGGTTCTTTTGAGTGTATCTTGAGGGACCTTTTGAGTCTAACTTAGAATCTTCTATTGTCTTACTTATTTCATCATCATCTTGGTTCTCTTATTCATGATCTTCTGGAGGATTGCTACAACCTGTATTGATCGTCTTGTTTGGTAGTTCTTCAACAAATATTACATCAATGCTTTCCACAATTTTATGAAGTGTTTTGTTGTAGCACCTATAACCCTTACTCTTGGATGCATATCATAAAAATATTCCTTCATCTTCTCTTGCATCAAACTTTCCTATATTTTCATCATTATTTTTTATGAAACACTTGCTTCCAAAGACTCTAAAATGCTTGATTGATGTTCTTTTAGCATACCATAGTTCATGAGTCTTTTCACTGTTTGATCTTAAATGAGCTTTGTTAAGAATATGCATAGGTGTGTGTACTGCTTCTACCCAGAAGGTTTGGGGAATGTTACTTTCTTGCATCATGGCTCTGGAAATCTGTTGTACAGACCTGTTTTGTCTCTTTGCCACTCCATTCTATTGAGGTGTACCTGCAATTGTAAACTATTTTTTTATCTCATGCTCATTGCATAGGTCTGCAAAATCATAGTCTATGAATCACCTCCTCTTTCTGATCTGATGCACTTTAGCTTGCACCTGTTCGATTTTCTGCCAATGCCTTCAATAGCTTGAATTTCTCAAGTGCTTCTAATTTATATTTGAGAAATGCAACCCATGTCATTCTGGAAAAATCATCTATTATTAGCATGAAATAGGATTCTCCACTTGGTGTTTTAGTTCTTGAAGGTCCACACAGGTCCATGTGTACAAGATAAAGTGGCCTACTTGTTGATAGCTCATCTTTGGTCTTAAAGCATGTGTGGGTCTTTTTGCCCAATTGGCAAGATTTACATATGGTATTTGAAGGCTTCTTTATTGTTGGTATATCTCTGACTTCTTTCTTCTTTCTCAGACTGATTATATGGTCTAAGTTAAGGTGTCCCAATCTTCTATGCCATAACCATGACTCCTCAATTTTGCTAAGGTGGCATGCTTCATTCTCATCTTTCAATACGTAGACATTACTTTCTATTTGAATGCCTTTGATCAGGGTCTTTCCTGTGCTTCTTGATCTTAATTTACAGTCTTGTTCAATAAAAAGAGCTTCACAACCTTTATCACACATTTGGCTGACACTCAGCAGATTTTCTTTCAGCCCATCCACAAATAGTACATCTTGGGCCTTTCCTCTGCCATTATCCAGACTGACTGAGCCTTTTCCTTTGTTTTTCCCTTCTTTATCATTGCCAAAAGTAACATTTCCAGATTTCTTTTCATCAAAGGTTATAAACTTGCTTCTATCTCCAGTCATATGCTTTGAGCAACCACTATCCAAATACCATTCTCTTTTCAGGTCTTGAGCTATTAGATCCAAGTCACATTTATTCACCTTCTTTTTCCACTGCATACATCCTTTTGTTTGGTATCTTTTCTGAGATGATAGACCACATTCTCTGAGAGGAAATTTGGAAGACATATGTCCAATTTTATGTCATACATAGCATACGATCATATTTTTAGCAGAATTATGAGTACGAGTGAACTCTCCATGATTCATAAACCTCCTTGATATTTTGAACATCAGTCTTTGTCCATATTTTCTTCATTCTATGATTTTATGTCGAAATTCGTTACATTAAAAACAGTATCCATAAAAACCATTTGCATACCTCATGAAGGGTTGTATTCTCCATTTGTTTGCTTGAGGTAGTCTTTTCACTGTTTTCATCCTTTGTTGGTTTGAATTGATTCTTCTTGTATGACAATATGCAGCAATATGTTCCAGTTTGTGGCAAGCATAACAGGTGGCATTTTTCATAGGGGAGAAGAATATCCTTTGATGGCTTCTAAATTTGACATATTCATGAGTATATGAGCCTTTTCAGTTGACTATTTATTTATTCCATTCTTTGTCATTTGAGGTTCCTTCTGGTTTATGTCTACTTCATTGCAGGTTTCTTCCTCTGTAGGAACCTTCTGAGTTGCTTTATTATCCTTATCTAATTTTACAAAAATGATATTTTTGTTTTCCTTTTCTTTTCCTTTGATTGATTCTCCTTCATAGCTGTTGAAGCCCCGAAAAGTGGGTCTACAACAATGGGGATACCCACTCGGTCCAGACCTTGGTTAGAAGCTCCTTTTCCCTTTGGTATAGTGGGTCCGACTGGGGATAATGGGACCAGTTTCCCAATATGTGTGTGTGTGTTGAGAATTGATATTTCCTTTCTAAAAGTTCCTAAGTGAAATGCTTTTATTATAATTCTAATTTAATAACATGTAATTGTATTCTAATAATCAGAAATGTCTAATTCTACACTAACCCGGGATGTAATATTTTCGTTATGAGATCTAAAATTATTTCAAATAACAATTGGTAATAAATATCATTCAATTGTTATAAGAAATGAATTCAATAGAGATAAACCACTTCGTATAAAAAGTTAGACGAAACAATTGTGAAAAACATATCGCATAATAAGCTGCTCATATATTAAGCATAAATAAATAGCTATCACCGTATAGAAATGCCAAATGATAACTCAAGCATTCCAGCATTAATATATAAACAAATGAATATGAACATAACTTTAACACAAAGGCAGAAATAGTTAAGAGATAAAAGTACCATTTATGACTAGTTCTACTCATGAGCTTCAAGTAATAATCACTTATCTCTTCTTAATCCAACATCCACTAAGAGTACAAAAGTGCAACATCAATAGTAGATATTAAATGCAGATATCAATAAATATTGTTCCATTCATTTATCAAAACCTCCTCGGAGGGTGCAAAAGTGCATGTTCTGAGGACAAGTTTTTGACAAATTTCAGGACCCTTCTCTAAATGCACGAGAAGGGTTTAAATACTACTAACGAAGTCTAGAAATAATTTACTAAAAAAATGTAGGAGACAGTTTAAATGATCGTCCTTATTTCAGGTGAAAATAAAGCAAAATAAATACTAAATCTAAAAATAAAACTAACAACTAACTATTTGTGAATCTGCTCTTTGAAATTGCAAATGTTCAACATTTGTTTGAGAAGAGTAGGCTAGCCGACTTCAGACTTTAACTATCCTATGAAAATGGAATCCACAAGAGTTGGTGCCATCTTTTTGGCAGAATTGATCATGCATTTGAGATTCATGCACTGGCTGTGTGATTTTACCAAACATGCCCAATAAGAATCCCAATTTAACTGACTTAATCTTTTAATTGATTCTTCCTTTTCTTGAGCCTTTTGTCTCCAGCCTGTCTGCAGTTGCTATGCTTTCGGTAGATATCCTGGAGTGATTTATGATATTATATTTGCCCTGTGCAAATATTCATTTAAGCAATCAATAACATTGTTTGCTGCTGTGGCTGATTCTTCTGCCTCTTGCTCTGCTTTCCTGATTTGTGCATCCCAATTATTATAGATAATTTCTTTGTGATTGTTGTTGATTATTGGTGCACCTACTCTTTTCCCCTCCTCTATTTCTTGCCAAGCCAAATATTCGGTAACTTTTTTATCAATTAAATCATAATCATGTCGTAAGTCTATGACTTGATTAGTGATTTTATCACTTTCTTCACAATAAGAGTTCCACTGTGATATTCTTTGGCACAATATTTATTGTTGTTGCAGTAGTTTATCATTTAAGGAAATGGATTCTGTGATGAATTCTGTAAGCTTGGGATCATCCTTTTTCATCTCTTCCATAACCTGTAACTGTTATTCTTTTTCAGCCAAACTGTTCGGGTACCCTATCTGCATTTGTTGGAAGTCCTGTTGTAATTTTTCAAACTGTTTCTGTGCTTCATTTTTGGCGTTGGCTTGTTGTAGCTTTTTCTATGCTTCATTTCTCATTCAGTAATTTCCATACCTCAGATGCTTTATCAATGGCTGCAGAGGCATATGCTCCTATGATATGAGATAATTTGGTGAGATTTTCAGTGGGATCAGCGATAGGATCTTGCCATAGGATGTCTAATTGCTCTGCATCATGAGAGAGCATGTTTTCCAAATTCCTTTTCTTCCTTTGTCTTATCACTACTGCTTTGTGTTTTGGACTATAAAATACATCAAGATGAGGAATTTCCTCTATTTTGAGCATAATTTCAGAGGATGGGGTAATGGGAATATGTTCCATTTCTGAGACATTGCTAATTTTTCCTGCGATTATATCTTTTGTTGCCTCTACATTACTCACATGTGTCTGTGTGTTATGTCCTTCAATATTGATTAAATCATTGAATGTCTCCCATTATTTATCTAGCTTAGTTCTAACTGATGGTTTTTGTATGATGAGAGGGGGAAGATTTAGCTGTGGAGAGGTCAAAACCTATTGTTGTGGGAGCTCCTTTGACTGGGAAGTATCCCTTACTGACCCTTCACTTTTATCATGGTAGTTTTCAGACCTCTTAGAGTGTTCTGACATTTCTCTCCCAGAATTAGATTTAGATCTGCCTGTGCCTGAACTTCCACTCAGACTAATACTAGGAGTTGGTTCCCTTAAGGGTTCCAAGCGTAATTTATCCAAAGGGATACTCGATAATCTCCTTTCCCTGTACATCTTAAAATCTTGAAATTCTGCTGGAGGAAATCATATTTGGGTCGAATGTAGAAACTCTTTAAGTGTACCTTTCTCTTGGAACATGTCATCAAAAATATCATCTTCTTTAGAAAACACCTTTATTTTGACTGCAGTAGTGAAATTTTTAGCAATATCATAAGGGTCGAATGGTCTTCTTGGAAATTTGAACAAACATAAACATGTTATATTGTTTACTTCTTTGAATGCATGGCCTACATCAAATAATGAAAAGGCTCCACAGTCCACAGGAAATTGTGGCCAAATAGCCTTCTTTTTATCCTTCAAATATTTAGTCAAACCTCCTTCTCCACAGGTTTTGATAAGAAATTTCTCGTGCCATGAGTTTATCAGGAACATACAAAGGTAAGACATGAGGGGAAGCGAGACTTCCAAATACCTTGACATATGTAAATAGTTCCTCTCCAAACCATCTCGCGACAGGAAGTATATCTATTTATGCTTCGGGATAAAACCTTGGAGCGTCTTTATCATATAACATTTTGTACAGGGGCAACATGATTCCATGAAAAATCTTTTAAAAATACGGAGTGAACTTTGAATCCCATAATTCTTTATGATAAATATGAATGGGTAGGGGGTCTTGAGTAGTCCATTTCCAACCCATCAAAGGAAATTTGAAAATATAACAAATTGAATCCATCACATATGCAGATAAGTAAAAAGGGGGATAAATTCTCTGAGAAGCAGTTCTTTTAGACCGGTAATTCAAAATGGTTGTGGTGAAGTTATCGGATAATATCTTTTCCCAATCTACAACAGTAGCATTAACAGCAGCATTCAATAATAGTAGCCATTCAGATGAAAATTTATTAATTTATGGCTTCCCAAAAAGCCTACAGAGCATAGCAGTAGCAAAGCAATACGGGGAGGTGAGAGAACCAGTACTATACATACCGTGTTTATCCTTTTTTAGTGGTTCGTCCCTCCTTGACCATTCCTTGGTACATATTTCCAGGTCTTCATTTTCTTTAGCAAACTTCTCCATCAACTTTTTGTTATAAGTCGCCTGTGGCTCTGGTAAATGATACATGAGTCTCAAATTTTGTGGAGTGAATGAGCCAATGAGTTCTTGACTCTGAGTCTTAAACTGTCTGTTATTGATATCAGTGTTGTCCAATACCCATTTAATCATGTTCGTGTATGGAATAATTTTAGGCCTCGTTGCTATCCAGTGCAAGAATGAGCAAGCTAGCTCTGTAATAGATTCCTTAGAAGACCCATTTGAGCCTGCAGTAGCTGTAACATCCATTACTATGGGGTTTTCTTCCTCAAGTAGATTATACATGCCCTCCCAAGTAGTAATACCAGCATCTTTGTTACAGGCGGTGTCTGTATACAAGGGCATCATTTCTTTATCTTTAGAACTCAGAGTCTTGTCTTTCTTTCCCATAATACCCTGAATACTGCTTTGTATAGTTCTTTGTTCTTCGTTCCTGCAGTTTTACAAATGAGGTGAGAATAATGATAGGAAAAAGGTGATGGGAAAGCTTTTAAATGCTGAAGACGTATAAAAGATACCACCTTACGTAAAATGGCTCTTCGATCATAACAAAAGCATATTTCATTAATGATTGACAACCAATTCACTGACTAAAATTAAAGCGCATAACAAGGCCTCGATTTATGGAAAATATTTTTCATACAATGAGCCTTAAAGTTCTGCGATAAGGTGATCTGCGATTTTCTTTGCAATATCACAGATCGCAGTATCGCAGATCGCAATCTCATGGAATTGCAATATCACAATACCGTGATATCGCAGAATCGCAAAATCACTATATCGCAATATCGCAAAATCGCTGGATCGTAGCATATGAAAAACATCCGTTAATGTGTTTTTCTGCAAAATGTGACTTGCGATATGTGCCATCGCATATTGGCGGTTTAAGGTTTTTAAGGCATGCGATGCGATGAATGTTTTTTTTTTTTAGTGCATAGTTTCGCATTGCGATCTCGCAATCTTAGAATTCCGCTTGTAAGGAGATATTCATTACCTTTTTTGCAATGCGATATTTCTTAAAGTATGATTTTATTCTATCCTATCACAAAACTTAAGTTTTTTCATATTTTTCAAGGGATATTCTCCTAATTCTATGATAGTAAGTTTTATTGTAAAAGGAAATACAAGCACTAATCGATTTTTAAATTTTTTGACTAAGGGCCCACCCTTATTTAGTATTAGTGATAATACTAAATAAGAAGGGGGGTTTTTTCTGGCCACAACAATTGGCGATTCACTTGGAAGAGCCAGTTATCTCTGTTTTTCTTTTGAATTTTCTAAACTTTCAAAACAGAAAATTTTTCAGAAAATCAAACTTTATTATAGAAAGACAAAGTACATTATGCTTTTATCTATCGATGATATTTCGTTCCTTCTATATTCAACTTTGATTGTTTACTTCCTCAAGCTAGTCCTTGTATCTACATCAGTCATTACTTGGTTTATAAAGATAAAAAAAAGGCTTCTCTATAAAGGCTTCTCTGTATGGAGTATTGGCAAAGTCAGCATACTATAATATCTATGATCATGATAAGTCGGCTCGTGATGAGACCTCTTACTCTTTAAGTTAAAGTGTATCATTGGATTATTCCCTGAACATTGTAATTTCCTATGTGGGAAGGAAGTCATTGTTTCCTTAAAATATCTCTGGATGACAATAGTAGAGTTTTTGGAAAGAACTTTTCTACAGAGAATCTTCGTTTTGTTATTGATACCTTTCATTGGATTGATATAAAACAATTTCCCACTAAAGGTTGCTTTTTATCAAAATTTACAAGGTTGAAACTAGTATCATTTCTAGGCCTAAAGCCTTTAACTGTATCTTTCAACAATAATGATCAATTTTCTAGAAGAATTCTATTTATACAAGTGAGAAAACAAAATCTAAAAGAGAATTTGTATCTTTTTCATGAATTCCAAATGCAACCATTTACAACTAGTTTTATTATGAAAATAAAGAAAAATAATTTACAAAATAGAAGAATGATCTCCTATGGAAAATATTTTTTGAGGATCTGTCCGTTAACAGGTAAAGAATCTCTTTTTCCTGTTAAATTCTATAACATAAAAGTAGATGGACCTATGATTTCTGCCATTTGGAGAGGACCAAGCCACATTCGTTGAAATTTTGTATGTTTCCTTTTTTCCTCATGAGCCTTGTCCCATTTTAAAACTAGATCTCCCATCTGAAATTCCTTTCTGGAAGTCATGTTTGAATCAAAATAAGCTTTTAATAATGCTTGGTGATGAGCATGAGTTATTTTGGCCTGTTCTCGTTGTTGTTCTAGCTTAATTATTTCCAGTTGTCTTAGTTGTAGAGAAGAAGTTGTTGCTTCATCAATATATTTAACTAAGGCTAAAGAGGGAATTGCTATATGATTTGGAAGAACCACTTCTTTCCCATAAACTAAATTAAAGGGAGAAGTGCCAATGGAGGCTTTCTGTGTTATTCGATCTGCCCATAAAGCATATATTAAAGACTTATGCCAATTTTTTTGATTTTGATCAATCGTTCGCTTAATGATTCTAATTAAGTTTTTATTTGTAGATTCAGCTAATCCATTCCCCTATGGGTGATAATTGGAAGAATATTTAAGTTTAAAACCTCTTTTGAGTGAAAATTCAGTAATAGCATCACCAGAAAAATACGATGCATTATCAAACATTAAAGCAGAAGGTAAACCAAAGCTGTTGATTATGAACTGATCTATGAACTCGATGATGTGCTCGACATTAGCCATCTTGAGAGGAACTTCTTCTACCCATTTATTAAAATAATCAGTTGCTATAAGAATATACCTATGTTTTTTAGAAGAGTGAGGAACAATCTCACCTATTATGTCCAATCCCCATTGATCAAAAGGTTGCTCAATGTGGGCTGGTTGCAGCGGAAATGATGGTTTCTTTTGTCTCCCAGCAGCGGTTTGACAAACTTGACATTTCCTTACGTAGCTATGTGAGTATTTGAGCCTGCGCTGAGGATTTTATGTGCAGTAGCGTCTCCAACATAATGTCCACCTGCTGGCCCATCGTGGAGTTCCTGTAGGACTTTTTCAGCTTCATATTTCTCAAGACATCTAAGGAGAACATAATCATAATTCATTCTCAAAAGAACATCATTCACAAGTTGATATTGTTTAGCCTTCAACCTTAGAGCTCTTTTCTTGGTGTAATCGAGATTTGGAGGAGCATATCCATTCTTTAAATAAAATATGATATCAGCATATAATGATTCAACATCGTTTAGGCTTACCTCATACATTTGTATCTCTGCAGATGGTATTTCAGAAATAATCGATGCTCCAGCTAGTATTTTGCAAAAGCCTTGACCTCTTACAATACTCGTTGGTTTGATTTCTACGTCATATTCTTGTAAGGCAGTAACCCAATTGGCTCTTTTCTCACCCACATCTTTCTGTACTAAGAGATTTCTTACTGCTGGGAATGGTACTATGATTTTTGTATGAGTTTTAAGTAGAAAGGATCTAAAATATTCAATTGCTTTGAAAACAGCATAAGCTTGTTTCTCTACATCTGAATAATTCAACTCAGCCCCATGTAAATTTGAACTGAAAAAATAAATTGGGGCTTCTTCCTTGTCTTGATTTTCTTGAGTGAGTATCGTAGCATATGATCTATCAAAGGAAAATGTAAATAAAATAAAAGGATCGGAAAAATTTGCAGTTGCTAAATATGGAGCATTAACAATTTCTTGTTTGATCAGATTAAATGCTTCATATTCATCTTGGCCCCATTTGAAATTTGAGTTCTTTTTAATCATTGCTTGTAAAGGAAATACAATACTTGAAAAATCTGGCACAAATCTCTTTACGAAATTAATCTGGCCAAGGAAAGATTGCATAGCTTTGTTGTTGTGAGGTAGGGATATTTCAGAAATCTCCTTGATTCTGTCAGGATCAATATGAATTCCAGATTTTGACACTATGAATTAGAGAAGTTTCCTCCACTTAATGCAAAAAATGATTTTTTCGGGTTAAGTGAAATTCCATACCTTTGACAACGTTGAAAGATATATTTTAAATCTCTAAGATGATTGTCTCATTTCTTGGAATATACAGTTATATCATCCAAGTAAATTGCCACTGATTTGTTAACTAATCCCTTGAATGCGATGTCCATGACTTTCTGAAATGTGGCACCAGCGTTGACCAGACCAAATGGAATCTTTTGATATGCATAAGTGCCCCATTTGGTTCTGAATGTGGTTTTCAATTGATCATCGAGATGGACCATTACTTGGTTGTAACCAGAGAAACCATCCAAGAAGGAAATTAATTCTGATCCTAAGACTGCCTACAATATTTGCTCCATAGGAGGCAAAGGAAAATTATCTTTTTGGCAGGCTATGTTAAGATTTCGAAAGGCAATAAAAATTCTAATGTCTCTGTTATTCTTTCTAACGGGAACCATATTGGAAACCCATTGAGAATGTCAAACGGGAAAAATGATTTTGGCTTTCAATAACTTATTGAGTTCAGTTTTGATCTGGTTTTCTAAATTGGGATGGATATTTCTCAGCTTTTGCTGGACAGGTTTTTCATCGTTTATCATTGGGATAGTATGTTGGATGATAGAAGTGTCATAAGTTTTGAGTTCATCGTAGTTCCAAGAAAAGACACTTTTGTATTGTTTCAAGTGACGAACATACGCTAATTTCTCTTTAGGAGCTAGGCCAAGGCCTTGGTTGATATTCTGTGGTTTGGTATCAGTTCCTAGATTTACTAATTCATAGTTCAAAGTTGAACTTTGTAGTTTTGAATTGGTAGATATTTTGAATCGATCTTTCAAATCATAAAGGTTTTCTAACTTGACTACTGAATTTGGCATAACATTATTAGTGCTATCTTGTTGCAATTTTTTGTCATGTTGGTCCTCATCAATTATCTGATTGGTGTAAGATCCTTCAAATGTGAGGAAGCTTACAATATCAGGATCATTGTTGAAAATCCTCCAATTGGTAATGTTATTAGCAATCGAGGGTCTAAAGATTAATTCGATTGAAAATCGATCAGGGATATAGTCGTCTGAAGGAATGAGTTTGGAAGCTACGTTAGCTAGGAGGTCTGTACTAGCATTCTAAAGTCTGGGGATTGATGAAATATTAAATTATATAAAGTGTTGAGTCAGATCTTGAACTAAAGATTGATAATTCTTTAAATGACCTTATAAATAATGTATAGTATTGCGTATCTGTCTGATTACAATTTCAAAATCTTCGAAAACTTGTAGATATTTGATGTCTAATCCGATTGCTTTGTATAATCCTTGGACTAAAGCCTTGTATTCTGCAGTATTGTTGGTGCAATCAAACTCGAGTCTGCAAGTTAGCATAATTTTGTTTCCCTCTGGACTAATCAACACGCATCCTGCTCCTGCTCCTTCATTAGACTTAGAACCATCAAAAAATAACTTCCAAAATAAAGATTTATTTATAGGAGCATCTACAAAATTAATACATTTAGAACTATCTATTTGAGAAAAAATTTCTATTTGAGATAAAACAAAATGTTTTAAGTAAGGTGAAGTATGAGCATTAAAATTTCCTAAGAAAGAATCAACTGAGTAGTTGCCAATGATATTATTGATGTATGCTACCGGTTCATTTTCTCCTTCTAGTTCTTTTACTATGTATTTCTGATGTTTTTCTCGCTCAACCTTTATCTGATTTGGCTTACCATTGTAAGGGAGCCACATGTGTGACCAATCAGTTGCAAAGTATCCGTGAAGTTTTTCTGACTAATCTCTGCTAAGAATTAAGCCATAAAATTCTGGATTATCTCCAATTAAAATGTCTATAACTTGACATACCTTTGGATTAGATGACAGCCATATGGTAACCTGATTTAATTCGCCGATCACTTCAACTTGCGATCGATCTAGCTGAACTATGCGCACAACAGATTTTTTCGGTTGAATGTTCAAATTTGCACATATTGATTTTGGTAAAATATTAGATGAAGCTCCAAAATCCACTAAACAATTATGCAAATTTTTATTGAAAACTTCATAAGTAAGAAGAAATGGGGGAGTATGAGATCTCAACCTTCCTCCAATTAAAGCGATATTTTCTAGATAAAATTTATTAATCACATTAGTTGGAGGTCTTCCCATTTCATGGGAAGATTGAGAGATTACAGAGGTAGGCAAAGGTTTTTCTGGTACAACATGTAATTCTTTCAAAAGTACCTTTTGTTGGTGTTTTAACTTGCTCAACTCATAAAAAGTGATGTTAGCCCTAGTATTCTTCATGTCTTTTATGATATTATACTCCATTTCATCCAAAATGATTAGTGTTTTTTATGGAGTTGATGAATCTGTTTGGACTGGGCTAGTTTGAGTCGCTTTAGATGTTGTTTTCTTGGCTGCGACTTTATCCTTAGTCATTGAGCTTGCACTCTTTGGCTTAGGAGTAGGTTGAGGAGCATCAAGTTTATTTCTACTTCGAGTGCTAACCGGAGATACCTCTTGATATTCTTCATCTGGGAAGATGAAATCCCACATACCTTGTACTTCTACAACTTCTTCTTCATCGGTAGTTTCTTTAGTAGCAATCTCATCTTCTTCTTCTTCTGATTCAACACTTGTGATAGCATTTGGCAGCTTTGAATCAGTCAAAGGGTTTATTCTATAAGGCTTGAATGAATTTTTAGAAGATGTTTCTACCACTTGTCTCTTAATGTCAACCATTTCGTTGGACATGGTTTTCAGAACTTTCTGTAATCCTTCTAAATCGAATGGATCTTTTGATTTTTTTTTCTTGGGGTCTTCCTTAAAAGTAACCTTCTTGGATTTTCGTTCCTCTATTGAGTTTTTCTTTTCTAGGGCTATGATTCATTTCTCTACCGCTATTGCTTCCTTCATATCGTCAGCTAAATTTGTTTTGTTAGCCCTGTCAATGAAAATTGCTATGTTTGATGGTAAAGCAGAGATGTACCATTCACTTCGCACTTCTTCGCTAGGCTTGGAAGCAGTAGGAATTTTATTTAACAGTTTATTGAAACGTGAATTAAAATCCTTGATAGGTTCTTTTGACTCGGCCCTAAGGTTAGACAGGTCATTGATCAGTGTTGTTGTAGACCTGTCATCATCGAACTTAGTCAAAAATTGATCTTGGAAGATATCCTAACTAGTGATAGATCCAGATGGTAATGAGAAATACCATGATCCAGCTGCTCCTTGTAGATTATAGGGAAAAAGTCAAACGACAGTGTCTTCATTGGTAACTCAATTGAGATTTATGGACAACATAAAGTTATTTATATGTTCTTCCGCTAGCATGCCTGCTTCAGGATTAAACTTAGGCAGCCATTTTTCAGGATGGGCCAGTAATTGACTCAAGGGCGTAGGCATTAAGACTACCCCTGAGTTATTCCATGGAAATTGGGCCACTACTATACTACCAACAGAGGAAAGCGTAGAAGATGATCCCTGCAGTTGGGAAGATGAGGATATTACGATTCCAGATGCTTGAGAAGGAGATGTGGAAGTTCCAGTGGACTGATGGACAATAATCTGAAGTGGAGGGGTGGATGGTCGACTTCGTGGTGAAGAGGTTGAGATGGATAATGATGATGAAAGAGTCTCTCTATCAGACCCTTTAGGTGATTTCCTTGCTCTCTTCCTTGTAGGTAGAGGTAATTCGGTTGGCTGAACACCAAAATTTTCACTCTGTAATCTGGTGAGAGGATGAGAAATGTTATATTGCGAAGTCACATTGCCTTGAGATTTATCAGATCTTTGAGGTATTATTGAAAATTGCTGAAGTTTATGAATCAAATATTCAACTTTAGGAGGTTCAATAGCAAATTCTTCTAAAAATTCAGGGTTTGTAGCAGTGGTTGTTGTTCTTTCAACTTCTGGCTCTAGATTTAAAGATTCTAAGTGCGATGGAGAAGTCAGGGGAGATGGTGATGGAAATTTACTATCAGAATGGTACTTAGATTTTGAATTACTTTTCATTCATAGTTCGAGCCCTCCTTCTAGCACCAAATATGTTGAAGCCCTGAAAATCGAGTCTACAACAAGGGGGATACCCACCCGGTCTAGACCTTGGTTAGCAGCTCCTTTTCCGTTTGGTATAGTGGGTGCGACTGGGGATAATGGGACCAGTTTCCCAATATGTGTGTGTGTTTTCAGAATTGATATTTTCTTTCTAAAATTTCCTAAGTGAAATTATTTTATTCTAATTCTAATTTAATAACATGCAATTGTATTCTAATAAACATAAATTTCTAATTCTACACTAACCCGGGATGTAATCTTTCCATTATGCGATCTAAAATTATTTCAAATACCAATTGGTAATAAATATCATTCAAATTTTATAAGAAATGAATTCAATAGAGATAAACCACTTTGTATAAAAAGTTAGATGAAACAATTGTGAAAAACATATAGCATAACAAGTTTTTCATATATTAAACATAAATAAATAGCTATGACCGTATAGAAATGCCAAATGATAACTCAAGCATTCAAGCATTAATATATAAATAACTGAACGTGAATATCACTTTAACACAAAGGCAGAAATAGTTAAGAGATAAAATTACCATTTATAACTAGTTCTACTCATGAGCTTCAAGTAATAATGACTTATCTCTTCTTAATCCAACATCCACTAAGAGTACAAAAGTGCAACATCAGTAGTAGATATTAAATGCAGATATCAATAAATCCTGTTCCATTCATTTATCAAAACCTCCTCGGAGGGTGCAAAAGTGCATGTTCTGAGGACAATTTTTTGATAAATTTCAGGACCCTTCTCTAAATGCATGAGAAGGCTTTAAATACTACTAACTAAATCTAAAATAATTTATTACAAAATTGTAGGATACGGTTTAAATGACCGTCCTTATTTCAGGCGAAAATAAAGAAAAATTAATACTAAATCTAAAAATAAAACTAACAACTAACTATTTGTGAATCTGTTCTTTGAAATTGCAAGCGTTCAACATTTGTTTGAGAAGAGTAGGCTGGCCGACTTCAGACTTTAACTGTCCTGTGAAAACGGAATCGGAAAGAGTTGACGCCATCTTCTCGGCAGAATTCATGATACATTTGAGAGTCATGCACTGGCTATGTGGTTTTACCAAACACGCCCAGTAAGTATCTCCATTTAACTGACTTAATCTTCTAATTGATTCTGCCTTTTCTTGAGCCTTCTATCTCCAACCTATCTGTAGTTGTTGTGCTTTCGGTAGATACCCTGGAGTGATTTCTGATATCAGATTTGCCTTGTGCAAATTTTCATTTATGCGATCAATAACATTGTTTGTTGTTGTGGATGCTTCTTCTGCCGCTTGCTCTGCTTTCCCGATTTGTGCATCCCAATTATTAAAGAGCATTTCTTTGTGATTGTCGTTGATTATTGGTGCACCTGCTCTTTTCCCCTCCTCTATTTCTTTCCAAGCCAAATATTCAGTAACTCTTTTATCAATTAAATCATAATCATGTCGTAAGTATATGACTTGATTAGTGATTTTATCACTTTCTTCACAATAAGAGTTCCACTCTGATATTCTTTGGCACAATATTTCCTGTTGATTCAGTAGTTGATCATTTAAGGAAATGGATTCTGTGATGAATTTTGTAAGCTTGGAATCATCCTTGTGCATCTCTTGCATAACCTGTAATTTTTTTTCTTTTTCAGCCAAACTGTTCTAGTACCCTATCTGCATTTGTTGGAAGTCCTACTGTAATTTTTCAAGTTGTTTCTATGCTTCACTATTGGCGTTGGCTTGTTGCAGCTGTTGTTGCAAAACCTGTACTTGATATTCTTTCTCATTCAGTAATTGTCGTACCTTAGATGCTTTATCAATGGATACAGAGGCATATGCTCATGTGATATGAGATAATTTGGTGAGATTTTCAGTGGGACTAGCGATAGGATCTTGCCATGGGATGTCTAATTGCTCTGCATCATGAGAGAGCACGTTTTCAAATTTCATTTTCTTCCTTTGTCTTCTCACTACTACCTTGTGTTTTGGACTATAAAATACATCAAGAGGAGGAATTTCCTCTATTTTGAGCATAAGTTCAAAGGATGGGGTAATGGGAATTTGTTCCATCTCTGAGACTTTGCTAATTGTTCCTGTGATTATATCTTTTGTTGCCTGTACATTACTCACAGGTTTCTATGTGTTCTGTCCTTAAATATTGATTGAATCATTGAATGTCTCCCATTCTTTATCTAGCTCAATTCTGACTGATGGTTGTTGTATGATGAGAGGGCGAAGATTTAGCTGTGGAGAGGTCAAAACTTGTTGTTGTGGGAGCTCCTTTGATTGGGAAATATCCCTTACTGACCCTTCACTTTTATCATGGTCATTTTCAGACCTCTTAGAGTGTTATGAAGTTTCTCTCCCGGACTTAGATTTAGATCTTCCTGTGCCTGAATTTCCACTGAGACTAATACTGGGAGTTGGTTCCCTTAAGGGTTCCAAGCATAATTTATCCAAAGGGATACTAGATAATCTCCTTTCCCTGTACATCTTAAAATATTGAAATTCTACTAGAGGAAATCATATTTGGGACGAATTTAGAACCTCTTTAAGTGTACCTTTCTCTTGGAACATGTCATCAAACATATCACCTTCTTTAGAAAACACCTTTATTTTGACTGCAGTAGTGAAATTTTTAGCAATATCATAAGGGTCGAACGGTCTTCTTGGAAATTTGAACAAACGTAAACATGTTATGTTGTTTAATTCTTTGAATGCATGGCCTACATCAAATAATGAAAAGGCTCCACAGGCCACAGGAAATTGTGGCCAAATAGCCTTCTTTTTATCCTTCAAATATTTAGTCAAACCTCCTTCTCCACAGGTTTGATAAGAAATTTATCGTGCCATGAGTTTATCAAGAACATACAAAGGTAAGACATGAGGGGAAGCGAGACTTCCAAATACCCTGACATATGTAAACAGTTCTTCTCCAAACCATTTCTCGACAGGAAGTATATCTACTTCTGCTTCGGGAGAAAACCTTGGAGCGTCTTTATCATATAACATTTTGTAGAGGGGCAACATGATTCCATGACAAATATTGTAAAAATACGGAGTGAACTTTGAATCCCACAATTCTTTATGATAAATATGAATGGGTAGGGGGTCTTGAGTCGTCCATTTCCAACCCATCAAAGGAAACTTGGAAATATAACAAATTGAATCCATCACATATGCAGATAAGTAAAAAGGGGGATAAATTCTCTGAGAAGCATTTCTTTTAGACTGGTAATTCAAAATGGTTGTGGCTAAGTTATCAGATAATATCTTAGCCCAATCTACAACAGTAGCATTAATAGGAGCATTCAATAATGGTAGCCATTCAGATGAAAATTTATTACTGTCTAGCTTCCCAAAAAGCCTACAGAGCATAGCAGAAGCAAAGCAATACGGCGAGGTGATAGAACCAGTACTATACATACCGTGTTTATCGTTTTTTAGTGGTTCATCCCTCCTTGACCAGTCCTAGGTACATACTGCCAGGTCTTCATTTTCTTTAGCAAACTTCTCAATGAACTGTTTGTTATAAGTCGCCTGTGGCTCTGGTAAATGATACATGAGTCTCAAATTTTGTGGAGTGAATGAGCCAATGAGTTCTTGACTCTGAGTCTTAAACTGTCTATTAGTGATATCAGTGCTGTCCAATACCCATTTAATCATGTCCGTGTATGGAATAATTTTAGGCCTCGCCCCTATCCTGTGCAAGAATGAGCAAGCTAGCTCTGTAATAGATGCCTCAGAAGACCCATGTGAGCCTGCAGTAGCTGTAACCTCCATTACTCTAGGGTTTTCTTCCTCAATTATATTATACATGCCTTCCCAAGTATTTATACCAGCATCTTTGTTACAGGTGTTCTTTGTATACAAGGGCGTCATTTCTTTATCTTCAGAACTCGGAGTCTTGTCTTTCTTTCCCATAATACCCTGAATACTTCTTTGTATAGTTCTTTGTTCTTCGTTTCTACAGTTTTACAAATGAGGTGAGAATAATGATAGGAAAAAGGTGACGGGAAAGCTTTTAAATGCTGAAGATGTATAAAATATACCGCCTTACGTCAAATGGCTCTTCGATTATAAAAAAATCATATTTCATTAATGATTGACAACCAATTAATTTATTAACATTAAAGCGCATAACAAGGCCTCATTTTATGGAATTTTTTTTCGTATAATGAGCCTTAAAGATCTGCGATAAGGCGATCTTCGATTTTCTTCGCAATATCGCAGATCGCAGTATTGCAGATCACAATCTCATGGAATTGCAATATCATAATACCGCGATATCGCAGAATCACAAAATCGCTATATCGCAATATCACAAAATCGTTGGATCATAGCATATGAAAAACATCCGTTAATGTGTTTTTCTGCGAAATATGATTTGCGATATGTGCCATCGCATATAGGTGGTTTAAGGTTTTTAAGGCATGCGATGCGATGAATGTTTTTTTTTTTAGTGCGTAGTTTCGCATTGCGATCTCGCAATCTTAGAATTCCACTTGTAAGGAGATATTCATTACCTTTTCTGCGATGCGATGTTTCTTAAAGAATGATTTTATTCTATCCTATCATAAAAATCAAGTTTTTTTAGATTTTTCAAGGGATATTCTCCTAAGTCTATGATAGTAGGTTTTATTGTAAAAGGAAATAAAAGCACTAATCGATTTTCAAATTTTTTGACTAAGGGCCCCCACTTATTTAGTATTGGTGATAATACTAAATAAGAAGGGGGGTTGTTGCTGGCCACAGGAATTGGCGATTCACTTGGAAGAACCAGTTATCTCTATTTTTCTTTTGAATTTTCTAAACTTTCAAAACTGAAATTTTTTCAGAAAATCAAACTTTATTATAGAAAGACAAAGTACATTATGCTTTTATCTATCAATGATATTTCCTTTCTTCTATATTCAACTTTGATTGTTTACTTCCTCAAGCTAGTCCTTGTATCTACATCAGTCATTACTTGGTTTATAAAGATAAAAACAAAGGATTCTCTTTAAATCAGTTTTAAATATGCTCATTTGTCGTAGGTAGAGCCTCTGCTGCCAGTAGGCGTTTATAGCCTTGACAGGGTTACCTGTTACCTAGTAATGATCCTGTATCCTACTTAGACAAATATACAATTTTCAAAGAGAAATCCATATTCACACTTATTGCTTTCATTTTCTTTTTTACCCTTAAAGAACAATGTCTTGGTTTGGTAGCCAATTTATGACAGTGCCATTCACTTGATTTATAACTTTGCTAAACAAGATGGCTCGTGATGAGACCCCTTGTCTTTTGATTCCAACAATCTTAAGTCATTTCCCTGTTGTGGTATGCAGTATTGGAAAAGTCAGCAAACTATAATATCTATGATCATGATAAGTCGGCTTGTGATGAAACCTCTTACTCTTTAAGTTAAAGTGTATCATTGGATTATTCCCTGAACATTGTAATTTCCTAAGTGGGGAGGAAGTCATTGTTTCCTTAATATAGCTCTGGACGACAATAGTAGCGTTTTTGGAAAGAAATTTTCTACAGAGAATCTTCTTTTTGTTATTGATACCTTTCATTGGACTGATATAAAACAATTTCCCACTAAAGGTTTCTTTTTATCAAAAATTTACAAGGTTGAAACTAGTATCATTTCTAGGCCTAAAGCCTTTAACTGTATCTTTCAACAATAATGATCAATTTTCTAGAAGAATTCTATTTATACAAGTGAAAAAACAAAATCTAAAAGAGAATTTGTATTTTTTTTGTGAATTCCAAATGTAACCATTTACAACTAGTTTTATTATGAAAATAAAGAAAACAAATTTACAAAATAGAAGAATGATCTCCTATGGAAAATATTTTTTGAGGATCTGTCCGTTAACAGGTAAAGACTCTCTTTTTCCTGTTAAATCCTGTAACATAAAAGTAGACGGACCTATGATTTCTGCAATTTGGAAAGGACCAAGCCACATTCATTGAAATTTCGTATGTTTCCCTTTTTCCTCATGAGCCTTGTCCCATTTTAAAACTAGATCTCCCATCTGGAAGTCCTTTCTGGAAATCATGTTTGAATCAAAAGAAGCTTTTACTAATGCTTGGTAATGAGCATGATTTATTTTGGCCTGTTCTCGTTGTTCTTCTAGCTTAATTATTTCCAGCTATCTTAGTTGTAAGGAAGAAGTTGGTGCTTCATCAATATATTGAACTAAGGCTAAAGAGGGAATTGCTAGATGAGTTGGAAGAACCACTTCTTTCCCATAAATTAAAT
The DNA here is from genome assembly GCA_034641835.2 of Pinus albicaulis. Classification (NCBI taxonomy): domain Eukaryota; kingdom Viridiplantae; phylum Streptophyta; class Pinopsida; order Pinales; family Pinaceae; genus Pinus; species Pinus albicaulis. The sequence continues at coordinate 1,454,856,355 of CM076582.1, forward strand.
TAAAGGGATAAGTGCCAATGGAGGCTTTCTGCATTATTTGATCTGCTCATAAAGCATATATTAAAGACTTATGCCAATTTTTGTGATTTTGATCAATGGTTCGCTTAATGATTCTGATTAAGTTTTTATTCGTAGATTCAGCTAATCCATTCCCCTGTGGGTAATAATTGGCAGAGTATTTCAGTTTAAAACCTATTTTGAGTGCAAATTCAGTCATAGCATTATCAGAAAAATACGATGCTTTATCAAACATTAAAGCAGAAGGTAAACCAAACCTGGTGATTATGAACTGATCTATGAACTCGATGATGTGCTCGGCATTATCCGTCTTGAGAGGAACTGATTCCCATTTAGTAAAATAATAAGTTTTTTTAAGAATATACCTCTGATTTTTAGAAGAGTGAGGAACGATCTCACCTATTATGTCCAATACCCATTGATCAAAAGGATGCTCAATGTTGAGTGGTTGCAGCGGCAATGATGGTTTCTTTTATCTCCCAGCAGCGGTTTGACAAACTTGAAATTTACTTACGTAGCTATGTGAGTCTTTGAATAGTGTAGGCTAGTAATATTCTGCGTGGAGGATTTTATATGCAGTAGCGTCTCCAGCATAATGTCTGCCTACTGGCCCATCGTGGAGTTCTTGCAAGACTTTTTCAGCTTCAGATTTCTCAAGACATCCAAGGAGAACAAAATCATAATTCATTCTAAAAAGAACATCATTCATGAGTTGATATTGTTTAGCCTTCAACCTTAGAGCTCTTTTCTTGGTGTAATCGATATTTGGGGGAGAATATCCATTCTTTAAATAAAATATGATATCAGCATATAATGATTCAACATCGTTTAGGCTTACCTCATACATTTGTATCTCTGCAGATGGTATTTCAGAAATAAGCGATGCTCCAGATAGTATTTTTCAAAAGCCTTGACCTCTTACAATACTCGCTGGTTTGATTTCTACGTCATTTTCTTGTAAGGCAATAACCCAATTGGATCTTTTCTCACCCACATCTTTCTGTACTAAGAGATTTCTTACTGCTGGGAACGGTACTATGATTTTTGTATGAGTTTTAAGTAGAAAGGGTCTGAAATATTTAATTGCTTTGAAAATAGCATAAGCTTTTTTCTCTACATCTGAATAATTCAACTCAGCCCCCTGTAAATTTGAACTGAAAAAATCAATTGGGGCTTCTTCCTTGTCTTGATTTTCTTGAGTGAGTATCGCAACATATGATCTATTAGAGGCAAATGTATATAAAATAAAAGGATCGGAAAAATTTGGAGTTGCTAAATATGGAGCATTAACAATTCCTTATTTGATCATATTAAATGCTTCATATTCATCTTGGCCCCATTTGAAATTTGAGTTATTTTTAATCATTGCTTGTAAAGGAAATACAATTCTTGAAAAATCTGGCACAAATCTCTTTACAAAATTAATCTGGCCAAGGAAAGATTCCATTGCTTTGTTGTTGTGAGGTAGGGATATTTCGGAAATCTCCTTGATTCTGTTAGGATCAATATGAAATCCAGATTTTGACACTATGAATCCAAGAAGTTTTCCTTCACTTAATGCAAAAAATGATTTTTCCGGGTTAAGTGAAATTCCATACCTTTGATAACGTTGAAAGATCTGTTTTAAATCTCTAAGATGATTGTCTCGTTTCTTGGAATATACAGTTATATCATCCAAGTAAATTACCACTGATTTGTTAACTAATCCCTTGAATGCGATGTCCATGGCTTTCTGAAATGTGGCACCAGCATTGATCAGACCAAATGGCATCTTTTGATAAGCGTAAGTTCCCCATTTGTTTCTGAATGTGGTTTTCAATTGATCATCGAGATGGACCACTAGTTGGTTGTAACCAGAGAAACCATCCAAGAAGGAAATTAATTCTGATCCTACGACTGCCTACAATATTTTCTCCTTAGGAGGCAAAGGAAAATTATCTTTTTGACAGGCTTTGTTAAGATTTCGAAAGTTAATACAAATTATAATGTCTCTGTTCTTCTTTCTCATGGGAACCATATTGGAAACCCATTTAGAATGTTGAACAGGAAAAATGATTTTGGCTTTAAATAACTTATTGAGTTCAGTTTTGATCAGTTTTACTAAATTGGGATGGATCTTTCTCAGCTTTTGTTGGACATGTTTTTCATCGTTTATCATTGGGATAGTATGTTGGATGATAGAAGTGTCATAAGTTTTGAGTTCATCGTAGTTCCAAGAAAAGACACTTTTGTATTGTTTCAAGAGACGAACATGTGCTTATTTTTCTGCAGGAGATAGCCCAAGGCCTAGGTTGATATTCTGTGGTTTGGTATCAGTTCCTAGATTTACTAATTTATAGTTCAAAGTTGAACTTTGCATTTTTGAATTGGTAGATCTTTTGAATCGATCTTTCAAATCATAAAGGTCTTCTAACTTGACTACTGACTTTGGCATAGCATTATTAGTGCTATCTTGTTGCAATTTTTTGTCATGTTGGTGCTCATCAATCATCTTATTGGTGTAATATCCTTTAGATGTGAGGAAGCTTACAATATTAGGATCATCGTTGAAAATCCTCCAATTGGTAATGTTATCAGGAATCGAGGCTCTAAAGATTAATTCGATTGAAAATCGATTAGGGCTATAGTCTTTTGAAGGAATGATTTTGGAAGCTACATTAGCTAGGAGGTTTGCAATAGCATTCTGAAGTCTGGGGATTGATGAAATATTAAATTCTATAAAGTGTTCGGTCAAATCTTAAACTAAAGATTGATAATTCTTTAAATGACCTGATAAACAATTTATAGTATTGTGTACATGTCTGATTACAATTTCAGAATCTCTGAAAACTTGTAGATATTTGATGTCTAATCCGATTGCTTTGTATAATACTTGGACTAAAGCCTCATATTCTGCGATATTATTGGTGCAATCAAATTCGAGTCTACAAGTTAGCATGATTTTTTTTCCCTCTGGACTAATCAACACACATCCTGCTCCTGCTCCTTCATTAGACGTAGAACAATAAAAAATAACTTCCAAAATAAAGATTTATTTACAGGAGCATCTACAAAATTAATACATTTAGAACTATCTATTTGAGAAAAAAATTCTATTTTAGATAAAACAGAATGTTCTAAGTAACGTGACGTATGAGGATTAAAATTTCCTAAGAAAGAATCAACTGAGTAGTTTCCAATGATATTATTGTTGTATGCTACCGGTTCATTTTCTCCTTCCAGTTCTATTACTATGTATTTCTGATGTTTTTCTCACTCAACCTTCATCTGATTTGGTTTACCATTGTAAGGGAGCCACATTGTTGAACCTTTAATTAGACTGAGAGGGGGGGTGAATCAGTCTAATCCATTCCTGATCTTTTAAAACTTATCATTAAGCTATTTACACCTTCATTTCATATCCAATTTAATGTGCAAGTAATCTTAGAATGCAAGCAGCAAGTATTAGTTTAATCTAGCAGTAGACTTAATATGAGAGTTGCAGGTATTAAGCAGATGATACATATCAGATTCAATACATAACTATCATGCATAGAGACACCAGATATAAGTGGAAACCCATAACGGGAGAAAACCACATCTTATTATTGTTGTGATGCAAAGGCAAGCTCCTACTCCCTCTCACCACTATTTTTCTGTAGGCACCAACCTACAGGAGGCTCCAACCTCAATTCTACAAGCTACAACTTGCAAGGAAGCACCAACTCCCTTCAATTTTCTATAGGCACCAACCTACAGGAGGCTTCAACCTTTGTCAGCTACAACTGACAGCTATTAAGCTAAATGTTTGCTGATTTACTCTAGATATCAGCTCTGTTATGTATCTGCTTTTCTTCTCTTAATCTTCTCTGCTTTATTCTTCTATATTCTACATTCTCTATATCTGCTCTCTCTCTCTCTCTCTCTCTCTCTCACTCTCTCTTCTAACACCCTTTTTCATATCAAAATGATATTACTTATAGAATTTCTTGATGACTGTTTGTTTTCCTCTAGGAATTTGAAATGAATGGTCATACCCCTTAGTCTTCTGCCTCCTCATTTCTTTATCCAACTCAATTTAAAAATCATAATAATATGTACACAATTTCATGCTATAGTGGGATTTTGTCTTTTCTTTAGGATACTTTCCTTTGCATCACAAACATTAAAAATAATTACATCATTTACATTCACATTCTAAATTACATATTTCAATATCACTCAGCTCCTATTCTGAACTTTGGCTTACCGGATTTTGTCTTTTTCTACTGATGTTAAGAAACTGTTCTGCATCATCTTTGTTTACTGTCATCTGTACATTTCACCTGTTCACTGCTCTTCTGAATCCCTGTATTTTTCTTGTTCATTCCAGTTATATAACCGCTGTATGTACAACTATCTTTTACTCAAACTTAAATATAACTCTGCGTTTTTATAAACCCTTTTCAATCACACGGATATATCAATGCTCCCAATCTTTACCATATGCCATAAACTGTATAATCTTTGGTTTCATTTTACAGGAAACGCTTGGCCTTATTAACAAAACAAATATATGCTCTCACTTTTTAATTGCATTCAAAGTTTCGTGTCCAACCATTTTCTCATCCCGAAATCTCTTATATGTACATATGCGCTAACTGTTGGAATGTAATTTCATCTGCCGGATCAGTTGCAGGTGGTAGCATGGATAACCAGCGTGGAGTTAAAATGGGAGCACGTCGAAAGAGATCAACGGATTACGGGAGATCGAACCACTCGACGGTTAACGGGAAGGCACCCCCCGTAGTTCACTGGCTGATTGCGGTTGACCAAGCGATCAACGGTTGTGGTGAACTACGGGGCCTCACCCTAGCTGCTGCGTACAGACAAAGTGGAGCCCCCGTAACCACCACTTTGTGGTGGCTCCACCTATATAACATGGACCTTTGGTGATTAGAACTATATTAATAGACCCTCGACATATTTAATCATATATGCATATTCCATTATATGCACACCATAGTATCTCAACACATATAATATATGAAATTCGTCCATATGAATAACCCGACATCCGCATATTTAAATTATATTATAATTAATCAAATGTCAAGACCGTGGTAATATATAATATAATTACGAGTTCAACTTTATTGTCGAACATGATCACCAAGGTTGTCGCCTTATATTAATACCCAGAGTCCATTGCACATATCTCCGACTTTTATATTACCTCTGTTAGTGTCAGCCTTTGTAGCTTTCCTTCAGTGATCAAACATGCTCTTAAAAAGTGATTTTAAGGTGTCAAGGTCAAATTTTGTCATTTCAAAGAGTCTTCAAGCAAAATTTGCTCACTAGGCATTAGGTCTAGGGTTTGTTTTCACTCTTTTCAAAGTTGTCCAAATGTCGGTCCATGTCACCATTCAGCTGAGTGTACCATCATTTAGATGGTTTTCATTATCATGTCAGGTTCCAATGGATCATTTTACACCTTGTTCATGCTTCAGTTGTGCCTAGGTAAGGTCCATTTCCCTCTCTTAGGGTTTTGGAGGTAATTTCTCTTGGATGGTCAAATCATCATCAAAAATTGTATCCTGATGTTCATACACCTTCCCCTATCCTAAATGTACCTGATTAAACACTTCCCATCACTCAGATCCCCCAAATTCCTCATTTTTGCACAAACCCTAGTTTCTTGCCACAACTTGGCAATTTTCTAGGCTAGGCCTGTGTTTTGCCTTTTGGACCCCTTCCCCTCACTCAATCTATGATATTCCACTTTCCCCTGCTTCCTAACATCCCTCCCTACTTCCCAAAATTTCCCCAAGAATTTAGAAGCCCCTTATCCCCTTCATTTTGTTTCATTTCGACAAATCCCTTGTTTCACACATCGGGATAAGTTTCACTCAAAAGATGTTTCAGAGAAATAAAAGATGAATTTTGGAAAAATGAGAGAGGTTTTTGTCCAAAACATGCCAAGGAAGAAAAAAATCCTTCACTTTTTACCCAAGTATAATGGTTTTGGAGAAATGTCAAGAATACCGTTGCCTCAGGAGAATTCATGCACCTGCAGGAAGTAGTGTTGGGAGATTTGATTTTTGACAGGGTAAATGAACTCCAAATGGAAAAATTCCACTTGGGTTGGAAATTATACTCCAATATATTTCCAACGAGCTATCACATGCTCAATTTGGACACCAGGAAAGCCTCCAGAAGCCTCTTGAAAAATGCACTATGTAGCGCGCTACGCATAGAAAAGTGTGCGCTACGCATTGGGCCAGAACTCAAAATTTTTGTCATTTATTTACCAAAAATCAAATTGACTCAGTCCCCTTTGTTCCAAATAAGTTTATGTGTGTTTTAATTTCTATTTTTCAAGGTTTGGTGTAGTTTGAAAATCGGATATGATAGTTGAATGTCAAAAACCAACTCTATCTTGTTGAAGAAATGCCTCTCCATGGTTTTTGAATTGGTGTTTTAAAATAGTTTTGGTGTCACTTCCCACCTTGTTTTTCCATCTCCCATGATCTCATTATTATATTCTATTTTCCTAATCCCCTTACATCCCCTTACATCCTAAGTGACTTATTCCTAGACCCCTTTTTCCTATCCCCAAGTCACTTCATTCCATATCATTCCCATTTCCCCATCTCATTTGTAAAGTCCTCAAACCCCAAGTTCCCAAACAATAAAGTGAGTTTCCTTGCACTTTAAATCTCACTTGAGTAAATTCCATTTTTCCCATTGCCTTATTTCCCACACTCTCCTCCTACTTAGCATATTTTGGCATTGAGACCAAGACACTAAACTCTTCATATTCACCTCGGGAAACATAGACGAAGAAGGCATTGAGGAGGCGTGAAAAGGAATAATCTTGGCCAAAAATACTTTCAATGAGCATGATACTTGATGATGTACCCTTAGTCCAAATTTCAGAAAATTTGGAGAAAATGTTGTCAATTGTGATTTTTTATGCCTTAACACAGATTTTTCCGCCCAACGCGTAGCGCGTCGATGCACTCGCTTATGATTGGGACACTTGCTGGAGGAAAACATTATATTTTTGGGTTTTTCATGGTAATTTATGCATGCTCCAGTATGGCCAAAGAATTTCATCAAGTTCTGGATGATCAAAAGGGAAAAAAACACCATGAAAATCACCTTTCTGCCACCTTTTGCACCAGCAGGAAGTACTTCTGGGAGAATTAAGTTTTGAAGGGGAAAATTAACTCCAAATTGAAAAATTCCACTTGGGTTGGATAGCCAACATATAGGGATTTCCAACGAACTATCATGATATCAATTTGGACTCCCGGAAGTGCCCCAAAAGCAGGCTGAAAGGCGCGTTATGCATAGAGATTTTTGGTCCATTTTTCATCTTCCAGCTCAGAATTTCGGCCAGTTGGACCAGTTTTGATTGTGGATGTAATTTTTGAGTTATATTGATGTAATTTTGTGGTTGTAATTTAATTTTGACTCACTTTTACCTATTCTAGAATATTCACTCACAAAAAAGTGAAAATCATGTAAATAAATCAGTTTCCTTCCTTTTAGAGGCAAGTGGTTTGACTGCCTAAATTTTAGCTCCTTGTTTAGAATTGGTTGAAACTTCTCCTAGAAGGAGGAATTCGACCCCTAGAGTCATGGAAAGGGGTTAGGATGGTCTATAAGATGTATTTTATCAGTAATTTTCAAAGGTTGGAGAGGTTGGACTCTTGGGAAAACTTTGGCACACTATTGTACATATTTTTCATATTTTGGCTAAGGAAAGATAAGAGGTTTTGCAGCACCTGTTGGGATTCTTGTGGCTTTTAGTTCTTGATGGTTTTTTCTATCAGTTTATTGTAATTTCTTTCATGTTTAATGTATGCCATTACCTTCTTATGCTTCTGAAACTAAATGAATGAGTAAATGAGGTTGAATCCATTGATTTCAGTGCTCTGCCTTTAAATTTGTTTAGTTTTACATGTTTTCGCCAGTTTGGAGAGGATCCATGTTCTCCCTTGCCCTCTTCAGCTCCTTGTCATTCTGATCCATCCATACACATAATCAAAAGCATCAAGACTACTACCTACCTCACCCCAACTCGAATTCTGCAAAGATCTGGCCTCATCCCCGAGCCCAAAATTGTTTTTCCAATTTTTTCAACGAAAACCCAAAAAATCAAAATCAAACTTTCCTATCTCTTTACTAGCCTAAAATCAGTATTCATTATAAGTCATCTCAGCCCCTTTGAAGACCTTTTTCCGAGATAGAACTAGAGAGAGCCCTCTCGTTTCCTCATAGGGCTAGCTACGAGGCTGAGCGTGGTTTGATGTAGCCTTGAGTTTTACCTTATTTCAGCCTAAGGTAGATTTGAGCGCTAAAAACCTCCGGACCTTATATTAAATTAATAACCCAACTTCATTACGTATATTTCTGCCGGGCCCACAATGCCATCAACCGCCAATCGAATGCACACAACATACATGACTTATCATCCACGCACCTTTATTAAACCTTGTGCAAGTCCTGCGATCGCCCACTGTTGGATAGCCTTTGCCCAGATCAACGGATCTTATTCATTTCGCTGGGCGTCTTCCGTCGATCGTTAACACGCAGAATTTCATTTTAATCAAAACTACTTGGGACACGTGGCCAAATCCTAATGGAATCGCTCCGATTCCACAGATACCACCTTCCATATAAAAGTGGTGCAGAAAATACCAGAAACCGTCGTCACTGTTCCCCGTTCCTACTCTTGGTTCTGTTGCTTTACTCCAGGTTCCGGTCCTCCACGATTTCATATACATATAACTTTTCATTGTGTTTCAGTTATATATATGACTATGGTTCCTTTTGCCTTTATTAAAACAAATCGCTCATATTTCAATGTATTGTCGTATTCGATTCCGCTCCAATGCTCCGGGTTCTACTGCCTATTTAATGTACAGAGATTCTATCAAACTGTTAACCCCGAAACTCGTGGGATAATCAATACCATGACATCATTGGCTACCAGAGTTCAGAGATTGAGCCATTACACAGAGATTGAGCCATTGGCTTTGTTAAAAAATGGCGATAATTTCAAACATAATTCAAACAGTGAATGTTAACTGATTCAAACACCCGGAATGTTATATGTAATGCCCGACTATATAAAATATTCTCTGAATTTATATATATATGTACATATTCTTGGAATAATGGCTCTGTCACTCTGCCTCTGCCTCTACTGCTATGAAAACGACTCTGTCTCCGTATTTTCTTCCTCTGCTTATCTCCTTTGCTTCATTCATTTGCTTCTTTGCTTCCATTATCTGTCTTTGTCTCCTTGTAACTGTTCATGTCTCTGCATCTGCTGCCTCCTTTGCCATCAATGACAACATTTCCAACAGTCTCCCCCTTTGGTATTGATGGAAATATATTTTCTCTGTAGCAATACATTTTCTCTGTTTGCCTGCTCTTTCTCCCGTTGCTTTCCCTTCCTCCCCCTTTGACATCAATGGCAAAGGGTTTCTTTTTTCCCTTTGACATCAATTTTTCTCTATTTTCCTGTAGCTTTATCCTATTTCTTGCTCTTCCTCCTCTCTCTGAGTTATGTTTAGGCCCTCTTCTGCATGCTGCTCCATAGTGATGTACAATACTTGTTGAGAGAACACTTTGAATTTGAATATACACTGTAAATTGATACAGTTCTAGGATAATAGCTTGGTGTTCTTTTGCTTTAATCCTTTGATCCTGAGGACCTGATTCATGCTTTCCTTGCTAGCTGTTCTCCCCCTGGAATGATATTTTCGTTTTTTTCTCCCCCTGAAATTGTGCTTTCTCTTTATATCAGAGAGTAGCATCTGCAGATACTACCCCTAGTTTATCTCTCAAGTATTCGAATGGTTCTCTTTCAAGTGGTTTAGTAAATATATCTGCTCTCTGTTCTTTTGTTGGTACATAGTCCAGTTTTACTATCTTCTGAGCCACTTGTTCTCAGAGGAAATGATACTTGATTGGTATATGTTTAGTTTTTGAGTGAAGTACAGGATTTTTAGATATACTTATAGCACTTGTATTATCACATTTGATTGAAATAGGCTCATCAATGCTTACCTTCATGTCTTGAAGAGTTTTCTTCATCCACATGACTTGTGTACAACATGCTGCTGCTGCTATATATTCTGCTTCAGCTGTAGACAGAGAGATAGATGTTTGTTTCTTGCTTAACCATACAACTAGGCTTTCTCCTAGATAGAAAGCACCTCCACTTGTACTCTTCCTGTCATCAACACAACTGGCCCAATCTGCATCTGTGTATGCTAATAAAGTGAAGTTTTTTCTTTTAGGATACCAAAGTCCATACAGTGTTGTTCCTTGTAGATATCTAAATATTCTTTTGACTGCAAGAAGGTGATTTTTTTTAGGTGCTGCTTGATATCTAGCCACTAGTCCTACTGCTAGCATGATGTCTGGTCTTGATGCAGTCATGTACAATAGACTTCCAATCATGGATCTGTAGAGTTTTTGATCTATATCAACAAACCCATCATCAGCACACAGCTTGCAACCTGTGGTCATGGGAGTTGACACAGGTTTGCAATCTTCCATTTTGAATTTTTTTAGCATTTCTTTTAGGTATTTTTCTTGTGAGATGAATGTAACTATGCTCCTTTGCTAAATTTGAAGTCCTAAATAGAAACTGAGCTCTCCAATCATGGACATTTCAAACTCTGATTTCATCTCTTCTGCAAATCCTTTTGCTAGCTCATCTTTGTTGCTTCCAAACATAATGTCATCGACATATACAACAACAATTAGGAGTTCATTTTCATGGGCTTTTATGTATAGATTGCTATCTACTCCACCTCTTTTAAAACCTTGTTTTTGCAAATATTTATCCAGTCTTGAGTACCAAGCACGAGGAGCCTGTTTTAGTCCATATAGGGCCTTTTTCAGTTTGCATACATAGTCTTCTTTATCTGTTAATGAGAAACCTTCTGGTTGTTCCATGTACACTTCTTCTTCTAGATCGCCATTAAGAAAAGAAGATTTTACATCCATTTGATATACCTTGAAATCTTAGTAGCATGCAAATGCCAGGAACATTCTGATAGCTTCCATTCTGGCTACAAGGGAAAATGTTTCATCATAATCAAGTCCTTCTATTTGTGAGTATCCTTTGCAGACCAACCTAGCTTTATTCCTAATTACTTGTCCTTGCTCATTCATTTTGTTTTTGAATACCCATTTTGAGCCTATGACATTTTTCTCAGCAGGTCTAGGAACTAGTTCCTAGGTATTGTTTTTCTCAATTTGGTCCAATTCTTCATTCATTGCATTTACCCAAGACTTGTCCTTGCTGGCTTCTTCAAATTTCTTTGGTTCTATTTGTGACAACATGGCTATGTATACTTCTTCTTTCTGTTCAGTTAGCTGCCTTCTTGTTTGCACTCCTACATTCTTGTCTCCTATGATTTGATCTTCTGGATGGTTCTTTTGAGTGTATCTTGAGGGGGGTTTTGAGTTCAGTCCAACATCTTTTGATGTTTTTTTTGTTTCATCATCATTTTGATCTTCTTCTTCATTGTTGTCTGATGTACTACAACAGTCTGTATCTCTAGTTTGTTTGGAAGTTCTTCATCAAATCTCACATCAATACTTTCAACTATCTTCCGAAGGGTCTTGTTGTAGCACCTGTACCCTTTGCTTTTGGAAGCATATCCTAGAAATATCCCTTCATCTTCTCTTACATCAAATTTGCCAAGATTTTCATCATTATTCTTTATGTAACACTTGCTTCCAAAGATTCTGAAATGTTTGATTGAGGCTGGCTTTCCATGCCATAGTTTATAGGGAGTCTTGTCACTGCTTGGCCTTAAGTGAGCTATATTAAGGATATGTACTGCTGTGTGCACCGCTTCTGCCCAGAAGGTTTGAGCAATATTATTCTCTTGCATCATGGCTCTGGAAATTTGTTGAATAGATATGTTTTGTCTCTCTGCTACTCCATTTTGCTGAGGTGTCCCTGCAATAGTAAATTGTTATTTTATGCCATGTTCATTGCATAGGTCTGCAAAGTCATAATCAGTGAATTCACCTCCTCTGTCTGATATGATGCATTTCAGCTTGCATCCTATCTGATTTTCTGTGAATGCTTTAAATGTTTTGAATTTTTCCAGAGCTTCCGATTTATTCTTGAGAAAAGCAACCCATGTCATTCTGGAGAAATCATCTATTATCAGCATAAAGTAGGACTCTCCACTTGGTGTTTTAGTTCTTGCAGGTCCACACAGATCCATGTGCACAAGTTGCAATGGTCTTCTTGTTGATAACTCTTCTTTAGATTTAAAGGATGTGCAAGTTTGTTTCCCCAACTGACAAGATTTGCATATTGTGTTTGAGGGCCTTTTTATTTCTGGCATATCTCTGACAGCTTTCTTCTTGCTCAGTCTAATGATATGGTCAAAGCTGAGATGTCCCAATCTCCTATGCCATAACCATGACTCCTCGAGTTTGCTAAGATGGCAGGCTTCATCCTCCTCTTTCACTCTGTACACATTACTCTCTGTTCGAACACCTTTGAGTAGATTTTTTCCTGTTGTGCTTGATCTGACTACACAATCTTGTGCTCTAAAGAGAACTTCATAGCCTTTATCACACATCTAACTGACACTTAGTAAATTTTCTTTCAGCCCATCTACATATAATAAATCTTGGGTCTTTCCTCTGCCATTGTCTATGCTGATTGATCCTTTTCCCTTGATCTTTCCTGATTTGTCATTTCCAAAAGTGACATTGCCCGATTTCTTTTCATCAAGAGTTAAAAACTTGTTTTTGTCTCCTGTCATGTGTTTAGAGTAGCCACTGTCCAAATACCAATGACTCTTCAAATCTTGAGCAGTTAAAGCCAAGTCACATTTATTCACCTTCTTTATCCACTGGAGGCCCCCTTTTGTTTGATATCATTTGTGAGGTGATGAATTATATCCTTTTAGAGAACACTTGGAAGATATATGTCCAACTTGATTGCATATACAACATTTGATTATAGTTTTTGCAGAATTGTGAACATGAACAAAATTGCTTTGACTCATAAACTTCCTTGAGGTATTGAACATCAGTCTTTGTCCATACTTTCTACATTCAATAATTCTATGGCCAAAATCCTTACAATAAAAACAATAACCATAGAAATTACTTGGATACCTGATGTAAGGTTGTCTCTTCCATGCTTGCATCTTTTTCTGGTTTGAATTATTCCTCCTTGCATGACAATATGCAGCAATGTGTCCCGGCTTGTGGCAGACATAATAGGTGGCATTCTTCATAGGAGTCAAGAATCTCCTTTGATGGCTTCCAAATTTGATATAATCAGGAATATATCATCCTTTCTCTGTTGTCTTAGTATTTGTTACAATCTTTGTTATTAGAGGTTTCTTCTAGTCTCTGTATTTCTCATTACATGTTTCTTCCTTTGTAGGAATTATTTGAGCTGCTTCATCAGCCTTCTTTTCTTTCACAAAAATTATATTTTTGTTTTCCTTTTCTTTGCCTTTACTTGATTCTCCTTCATAGCCTATCGCATTTTTTATTAGAGGAGATCTTTGAGCATCCAAGATTTCATTCAACTTACCAGAACTTGTCATTTGAGAAGGGTATATAGAAACTTTATGTTGAGCACTTTCTAATTTCCTTCTCAGACACAGAATTTCTTCTTCCAGCTTCTCTTGCTCTCAAGTTTTATCTTTGATTTGCTGAAGTAACATATCTTCTATCTTCTTGGCTTCTTCAAGCTTTACCTTCAGCTGCATGAGGACTTCTGAATTTTTTTCTTCTTTCACACATTTGAGGAGAATCTCTTTTTGTTTTTTTCATTTTAGTTTGAGTCTGTCAATCTCCTCCAGAGCACTTCTTAGCTCCCCCTCAAGATCGACTTCCCCTTCTTCTTCTTCTTCTAGCAAGAGTCCTTCAAGATCTTCTATGGCCATCTGTAAAAATTCCGAGGTTCCCTCTTCTCCTGAGGGTTCATCTGAGTCTTCATATGCACTGTTGTCTTGCTGAGCATAGAAGGATTTTCTGTTGAATTTCTTTCCTTTCTGCCAATTCTTTGATGTGTCTTTCTCTGATTCTTGAGCTTGATTTCTTACTTTCTTGTGAGGACATTTAGCAGCATAATGTCCAACTCTTCCACAGTTAAAGCATTTTAAAGGAAGTTTACCTTTGTATCTACCGTACTAGCATCATTTCTCACCTTCATATGATTCTTGATTGCTTTTATGGCTTTGGGCACCCATTCCTACAGACTTGGACAAATTCACTTAAAAACAGTGTAAAAATCCCCATACGCGGTTATGCCCAGCTTTTTCCGCGTGTATACGCGAGTCCACATGCACTTTTCCACGTATGCCATTAAAATCATTAAAAAATATATAAAAATTCCCTATTTTCGGGCTGGGTTGATGGTTACTCTGGTAGTTCAACCACCCCAGCATGTGGCCAACTGTTTCCAACTGTTGAAACTACTTTGAGGGAGTATAAAAGCACCTCATGTGTATGGCCTAAGGGAGAGAGAGAAATTATTGATATTATACTCTGTTGGTATTTCCTATCCAAGTCTGATTCCCCGTGCCTCCTGCACTTTCCCAGTTCATTATAGGAAACCCTTGTTTCCTTGAGATGTTCATCTCCCTATATGTCATCTCGTATGCACCAGTTCGGAAAGAATCTTAGCGAGGCAAGGGCGAGACAGATCCTGACGACGGTCTGCTCGAAGATCGTGGAAGGATTCAGGTGATCTCTCCACTCGTTATTTTTGTACATGCTATTTATAATACATAAGTACCATCTTGTTTCCGAAATATACATGTTAGTGTCCGCTTGCATATATGAGAATATTGTTATTTAAGCATTAATGATGGTTTATCTAATGTTTCTTATGGATTTCACTAACATTTAGAGTAGATATATGCTGTACAACCAGTTCTTCGTGCTTGTTTCTTCTTGTCTTTCAGGTTAAGAAGGAAGGACATTTGCTGGGGGTTTGGACCCTGCGGGATCTACTTCGACCGTAGGACCTACGGGTAACTTCCTCGATCTACTCTATTTATTTTTTCATGAACATGTATGGTTGTGTGAGTCCTTCTTAAGTAGCATGCCCCTGCTCTGTGGAGGTTGTAACCCAACGAACCTCTAGGGTGATTTTCCCCGAAACAGAACTGGCGACTCCACTGGGGATTGCATTCTTTTGATTCCCCTGTTGGGTGGTTCCAGCTATTTGGTAGGTTTCCAGCAGTTTTAACTTTCATTTGCAGTCCAGTTTACTTTTTCACAGTCAGACTGAAGTCCTGGTTTCTTATCCAATCTTGATCCTTTTGTTTTTTTATTATTTACCTTTTATATATGCGCTTTTTTCTGCACACAGTCGCGTATACACGCAAGTTTGTCTAAACGGAGTCGCGTATACGTAGGTTTCCTTTAGCACAGTCGCATATGCACACTGTTTTCTAAACTGTGAAGTGGCGTATACCTAGGCAAATTTTGAAATTTTGGATTTCTTGACTTTTCAGTCCTTTCTGTCTGTTGAGACCTGTTCCTGCAGTGTCTTTGTACCCTCTGGATTGTAAAGGAAGTGGTTTTTGGTCTTTTCTCTCTTTCGTTTGATTGAAAACTAGTCTTTTTGGCAAAGTGTTGTTTCTGGTGTTGGCACTTCTGGTTTGAGTACCAAGATCTCTTTCTGAGCATTCTTGGCTGTTCTGCTTTATCAGAACAGAGAGCTCCTGCTCATTTACTCTTTCATGTCTTTGTGTTTTGCTTGGCACTACGATTTTTTCTCGTTTCTTGATTGGTTTTCTTGAGTTCAGTTGGCTAGGTCTTGTTGCAGCTTTTGAAGAGTCTTTCTTGGTTTTTTGAAGTTTTTGTTTGCGGCAAGGTTGCACTATCCTTCTAGGTTGTTTGGCTGAGTTTTCTTGTCTTCTTTTGCTCACATTGATCTTGCTACTAGTTAGCCCTATAAGATTTGGAGCATCGTTGAAGTTTGTTCTTGAAATTCAGTGTTGTTTGGCTTGGAATTTTATAGTTTCACTTGGTCTTTTCGAACTCTTTTATAAAATACAAAAGCTCAAAAAACATTTTTCTTTGTTGTTTGCTTTTGTTTTTGCATTTTTGTTTTCATTTTTTTGTATCTTTTGAAGCTTGGTTGAGGTTTCTTGCCTTTGGATTTTGGCTTGATTGTGGAAAGAAGTTTTCATTGATTTCTTCTCCTTGTTTTTTAAAGCGTTTTTGGTGTCTTCATATTAAGAGTTCTTGATTTTGAGAACTAGCTTTCTGGACAACCAAAAAGAGTTAAAACTGAAGGACTTTTTGGGAAATTTCACTCTGCTTTAGGAGATTTTGCATCTTAGGATTTGCATGCTTGTAGTGATTTGCATCAGGTGCACTTCAGCATTTAGTCAGTTTCATAGTTTTTGTAAGTGTGAGTTTGCTATTTGAAAATAAAAATACAATTTTTAATCTCGTAGAACCTGTATAGAGATTGCTTTTCATCGAAAGACAATAACTGCATTTGCATGTAGTTAGGTTTTTATTAATTTCTTTCTGCGTCAAAACACCATAAGTTTCATCTCCATATCCTGGTGACTTAACATAACAGCCCATTAAAATAAGCGATATAATTTAAAATCAACTAGCAAGTTTTCTAAGTGTCATACACCAACTAGCTAGGTTGTAGGGCCTTGGAATAGGTGAGTGGAGAGTTAACTCTCCAAGTCCGCTCAAACAAAACATAGAAGTTGATTAATTGAGCGAAATCCAACTCCGTTAGGTGGACCGGGAAAGCTATCCTCCAAAGAGTCAAGCGCGAGGGGAAGTGAAGGCTGAGAAGAGGGATACCCCCTCTCTGATTAGCTGAATCTGACATCAAGACCGTTCCGCCCGGCTTCTGATACGGATTGGTGCCCATAGTTGCCACTCCTAGGTTCCACATTTGTGACTGCGGGGGGGAATACCCATGGTACTTGAGGCAGACGTCGCATCACTTTCAGCAGTACTTCTGGGGGGTGCCCTTGCGAAGCTTGAGTGCTTGAGCCAGCAAAGGCTATCGTTAGGAGGTCGGCATAACTGTTTCTGATACCTTCGCTAGTAGGCCTGGGCCATAATTATCCCAGACTGCTTTTGGGAGGTCCTATATTTCGCTTTCCTGTATTTTGGTGTCCGGTCCTCATCACTCGGAGCAGAAATACTTGAAGGCTGTTTTCTTGACGGTATCTCAGGGATTTTTCTTTTAGTGAGTGCTCTTTGCTCCTAGCTTGCTTAGCTTTATATTTTTTGAGTCTAATTAAAATTTTCTAAAGTGGCTGATCAAGCGCCTCGTCGATCGAGGAGAATC
This sequence comes from Pinus albicaulis, assembly GCA_034641835.2. Classification (NCBI taxonomy): domain Eukaryota; kingdom Viridiplantae; phylum Streptophyta; class Pinopsida; order Pinales; family Pinaceae; genus Pinus; species Pinus albicaulis. The sequence continues at coordinate 1,454,873,687 of CM076582.1, forward strand.
TGGGGGTTATCTCCCGAGAGTCCAGAGCCTTCTTCGAGAAGGCGTAGGATTGATTTAGCAGGTGGTTACCACCTTGTGGCGTCTGATGTAGTGGAGAGAGATCCTCCACAAAGGTCTGAAGGTTTCATAGCTGATTCTGGTGTCGGTTCCGAGAGGAGCGTTCCGCTCACCTCGCGAGTTTTATTTCCTCAGGAAGAAGATTTTAAAATTGAAGACGTACCTAAACCTCCTGCGTCAGGTCCATCTCCTCTTCCTCCTGATTATCCGTTCGTTGTTCAATACATCAGACCTGAGTTAGAAAGACCGGGAGATCTTCCGTATCATTCTTACCTTTCGATGGCCACGACTGGGAACGCGGCTTCTGCTGTGAGTGCTGCAGGCATTCAGACTCCTGCTTCTGTTGAAGGAGGGGGCACTATTGCTTCATCTTCGATTTCTTCTAGTGTTGCTGTGTTTGGCTCTGGTTTCACCCAAGCACATGATTCTCATTCTGGTCCCTTCTGTTCAGGGATGCCCACTAGTGGGAATCCGTCTTTTTCCTTTTCCGCTAGTGCAGCTGGATCTACACCCATGTCTTCCATGGCTAGTGGATCAGCTTCTTTTCAGGGTTTCCCCTTTGGAACTAGGCACATTCCTAGTTCCAATCCTTCTTTAGGGTCCTTTCCGTTTACGTCCCAGACCTAGAGTTTCAACCCTTGGTCTGGAGGGCAAAGTTCGACTACTTTTACAGGTTGGAACCCTGTATTCACTACAACGGGGGCGGGGAATCAGTTTTACGCAGGTCATCAAGGGAATACTTCTTTCCCTTCATCGAGTGCTTATCAGACCTTTTCTCCTCTTTCTAATGCCTGGAACCCCTATCAGGGGCTCTCCTCTTCATTTAATACTTCAGCGGGGGGAACTGGTGTGGGCTTTGGTAACTCGGCGTGGGGAGGAGGTTCTTATCCTTTTTCTACGAGTCCTTTCTGGCAACCTGGTGCATCATCAAATCTAGGGTATTCTTTTCAGAATGTTGGGAATCCATCCCATCAAGGATGGAATCCTCAGGCTCCTCCTCGCTTACCTTTTCTGGCAACGTTAAACTTGTGAGATCTGTCGAAGTTGACTAATGATCTGATTCGTTATGGTCCGGGGTGGCCTCCGGTTCCCACCAAACTTCCTTCAGACATTCCAAAGTTTGAAGGAAAGAATGGAGAAGATCCGGCTGACCATATCACTACTTTCCATTTATGGTGTTCTTCGAACTCCCTGATCGATGATTCGATTAGGTTGAGATTATTTCAACGCACCCTAACTGGAAACGCTGCCAAATGGTATATCGAGCTAACTCGGGGTAGTTTTGCTACATTTGGAGAACTGGCTGTTACATTTCTGAACCATTTTCAGTTGCCTGTCCGATATGACGCTGGGACTGAACTCCTAGCCAATTTTAAGCAGGACAACGCAACCCACATTTCTGATCACATTCAAGAATGGAGGAGAAGGAAGAGGCTTATAAAAGCTCATATTCCAGGTGAATTCCTTTTGGAATGGTTTCTCAAATCCCTGCAGTCAGATATTTCGAAAGATGTATCCCTTTCTAGGGTATTTTCCGAGGAGCAGGCCATTTTTAGAGCCCAGCAACTGGAACTGATCTATTCTCAGTCTGGGGTCCTCCATAAATATTTGCCCAATGCTCCTCGCTCCAAATTAGATTTATCGAAAAATAAGCCCGGTCCTCGTGGTGACGGACTGATTGGATCGATCAATAGTGGTGCAGCCAGCCTGCTTTCTCAATTGCAGCAGTTGTCTTTACAATCTGCTCCTTCTGGTCAGGTTGTGCCTGCTGAGTCATCACCTTCCCAGTCTTTGTCCATAAATGTTGTCCAAGCTTCTGATCCCAAAGGAAATCAACAATCCGATGGGAAGAAGAAAGGACAAAATAACAAGAAGAAGGGCAAGAATGGGAAGGGTAATGCGAATAAAACCAACGAGCATGTTGGTGAGGGTCAAAAGGAGAAAAAGAAAGTGAAGTTTCCATGCAAGTTGTGTACTGGAGACCATCTCACACACCTTTGCCCTAAAATTCAAGATGCACAACGCTTGTTAGCCCAGCAGGGTTCTTCTAGTTCCCAGGCTGTGTTAACAAACCCTTTTCCCCAAGGGCAACAATTAGTTGTTGGCGCGAACCAAAATCCTGGGGCTTCCTCTGGGGGCACCCAGGAAGGGGAAATTCCATCGAACATTTTTATGAAGAGTGCTCACGCGGATATCACTACGAGATCCCGTGATTATGGCAGAGAAGAGTCTTCGAAAGCTAAGGATACTCCTGATGCTACTGAGTCGCTTCACATTACGAAGCCTACTGTTGAGTCTATGCCTCGGATGCCCAAAGCATCTTCTAAGCGATCAACGATTAATCCGAATGCTAGGGCTGCCCAGAACTACTCGATTGTGGAAGATCTGGTGCAGAGTCCTTGTGCTATGTCAGCTTTAGAGGTACTCCAGTCTTGTCCGGCTCAGCGCAGTGCTTTGCTCACTGCCATTGGGGTTATTGATCCAAAAAATTCTCTTCTGATTACTTTTGATATGACTAATTTTAAGAAGAGACTTCCTCGTCACATGGCTTTTCATATTAGATCATCGTACCAGAAGTGTAACATCTTTCGGACGGTTGTTGATGAGGGCGCTTCCACATGCGTGATGTCTCTCGCATGCTGTAAGACACTTGGATCTCCCAAATTTGTTCCATCTAGCACTATTCTGACTGTGTTCGATGGTCATTCTCACAGACCCCATGGTATTGTCCCAGCTTTGCCCATCTGTGTTGGGGGCAAAACTGTTAATATAGAGGTTGAGGTAGTGGATGCAAGCTTGGACTACAACCTTCTGTTGGAGAGAAATTGGATTTATGAGATGATGCCATTGCATCCTCATTATTTTGAATTATATGTTTCCCCCACAAAGGGAGGATTGTTACAGTGGATCAACTGGACTGTCCTCCTGTAGACCCGAATGCATCTACTGACTCATCTATTCCTAAGTTGGATAATACTAAGGCGCCTGTTGAGAATTTAGGAGTTGGAATGTATTCTTCCTTGATGGGTACTTTTGATATTCCTCCTCCTACGGTTCATATTAATGCTATTTCATCCTCCAAGGCTCCTCTTCGAAGAGAGTTCTTTAGAACTCATTATTTTTCGGACCCTTGGACCTTACCTTCCCCTATTGCCACATTAGCGGAAGGTCAAGTGGGTGGAATGGCATTTCCTATTTCTGCAGCTGAGATTGCTTATCAGTCTATTGTTGACTCTGCAGAATCCATCCCAGCTCCTCTGTCACCGGAAGAGTTGGATGGAGATGTGGCCCCGACTTGGACACTTAGTTCTTCTTCTGCCCAGGATTGCCTTCATACCACTCTTCCATCTAAAGAGGCCATCCTGGAAGCCATGACTAGTATAGATAGACCGTGGGATGACTTGCATCATCAGTCTTACTTTTTACCTGACTTGAGCGAAGTTGAAACTAGTTTCCCAAGTCCTCAGTCTCCTGGTCCTGTTCGCCCAGTGTTGAACCCTTTAGCACCAACACAGGTTTATGCTGAAGGGAACATGGCTGTGATTTCTCCTACTATCCCGGTGAACATTTCCAGGGATCCCAATATTATCGAGAATGTCTTCATCGGAGCTGAATGTTCCCATGAAGAGGTTCAAATTTACACCGAGCTCTTTAAAGAGTATAGGGATGTATTCGCTTGGTCTTATGAGGAAATGCCTGGAATAGACCCATCTATTGTCCAGCATGAGATCAAGACGTATGAAAACGCTAAGCCGGTGAGGCAAAAACTTCGTCCATTCAATCCTAGGAAGGCAGCAGTTATCAAAGCTGAGGTTGAGAAGCTACTTAAGGTGGGATTCATTTTCCCTGTTCCTTTGACTGAATGGGTTTCAAATCCCGTTCCCGTAGATAAAAATCAAGGAACGATTCGAGTGTGCATTGATTTCAGAGACCTAAATAAAGCATGTCCTAAAGATAATTACCCCACACCATTTATCGATCAGATCATTGACGAGTGTGCCGGTAATGAGATTTTCTCCTTCATGGACGGTTTTTCCGGTTATAATCAAATTACTATCCGTCCTGAAGATCAACATAAGACTGCCTTTATTTGTCCCTGGGGTACATTTGCATACAAGAAGATGCCTTTTTGGTCTTAAAAATGCTGGGGCTACCTTTCAGCGGGCCATGTCATATGCCTTCCACGACATCAAAAAGATCATCGAGGCATACTTGGATGATTTAGCTGCTCATTCTCGAAAGAGGATGGATCATCCTGGTCACCTCCGACAAATATTTGAAAGATGTCGTTTTTATAAGATCAGATTGAATCCTTAAAGTGCGTTTTCGCGGTTACATCGTAGGTTATTGGGATTCATTGTTAATACGAAAGGAAGGATAAAAAATTGCTGAATCCCTTCAAGGTTGAGGCAATACTTTGGTTGCCTCCCCCGTCCTCTATCCGTCAGCTTCAAAGTCTACAAGGAAAGTCTAATTTTCTTCGGAGGTTTATCGTCAATTATGCTGAAGTTACAAAGGGATTTATGAGATTGTTGAAGAAGGGAGTTCCTTTTCTTTGGGATGACTACGCTCAATGCTCATTCGATGCTTTGAAGAAAGCACTGACCTCTGCTCCTTTATTGAGTCAACCTGATTATAGCAGGGATTTCCTTTTGTATCTGGCAGCAGCAGAATCTACTATTGGTATGGTTCTGGTTCAGGAGGATGATGCTCTTGCAGAGCATGTTATTTACTACCTTAGTCGAGGCTTGGTAGGACCTGAACTCCGGTACACTCCGATAGAAAAGTTAGCCTTAGCAGCAGTTCATGCTGTGCAACGACTTCGGCATTACATTATTCTTCGCAAAACTTATGTTTTGGTAGCTGCCAATCCATTTCAGTTTGTCCTCAGTAGGCGAGTGATTGGGGGAAAATATAATAGATGGATTGTGATTTTATAGGAATTTGATCTTGAGTTCATGTCTGCCAAGTCCAAGAAATCATTGGTTTTTGCGGAATTGATCTCCGAGTTGCCCTGTAGGGAAGAGATGATCTATGATGAATCCTTTTCGGATGAACATTTGTTTCTTATCTCTTCACAGGATCCTTGGTACGGAGATATCATTGTGTATCTCCAGACTGTGAAGTTTCCCTCTACTTTTTTGAAAGATGAGCGTCGTAAGCTGCGTCACTTGGCCAAGAATTATTTGATTATTGGTGATGCTCTATACCGTCGAGGGGTTGATTCAATGATGAGACGCTGCTTAACTCTCGAAGAAGCTGAGGCTGTGCTGAATGATTCTCACAGTGGAGCTTGTGGGGGTCATTTATCTGGGCTTGCTACAGCCCAAAAGATCTTGCGTGCTGGGTACTTTTGGCCCTGAATTTTCAAAGATTGTATTGAATTGGTCAAAAAGTGTCATCCGTGTCAAGTCTATACTCGAAAAATGCGCGCTCATCCAGCTCCGCTTTTTCCAGTCATTACTATCGGTCCCTTTACAAAGTGGGGTATTGATTATACTACTTGTAACCCGCCTTCGGCTAAATGTCACAAGTACATTATTGTAGCAGTAGACTACTTTACGAAGTGGGTTGAGGCTATGCCTACTTTTGGGAACGATGGTGAGACTGCAGCTCTTTTCCTTTTCAACCAGGTTATCGCTCGTTTTGGTATTCCTCGAGAGATTGTCACTGACCATGGCAGTCATTTTCAGAATAGTATGATGGTTGAGTTGGCTCTCAAATTGGGTTTCCGGCAGGAGCATTCATCTCCGTATTATCCTCAAGCCAATGGGAAAGTGGAAGCCGTGAATAAATCCTTGAAGACAATTCTTCAAAGAAAAATTGATAAAGCCAGATCCAACTGGCATATTATGCTATATCCTGCACTTTGGGCATACAGGACGTCAGTGAAAACTGCAACTGGCTTTACTCCGTTTCAGCTAGTGCATGGGGTGGAATCCGTATTTCCTATTGAATGCGAGATTCCTTCTTTTAAGTTAGCTGTTGAACTTCTTCCTGACACTTCTAGTCTTGAAGAATGGCTCCTTCATCTAGAACATCTCGATGAGCAGCGTCGAGATGCCGCCACGATGAATGAAGCGCATAAAAAACGAGTTAAAGTTCAGTAAGATAAGGCGGTCAAACCCAGGGTTTTTTCGGAAGGTGAGCTTGTTTTGGTCTATGCCCAAGAAAAAGATGCCATGGGGGCAGGAAAGTTTAATTCTATGTGGTATGGCCCCTTTATCGTTAAAAAATTCCTTAAGAAAGGAGCGTATACCTTGGTTGATTTCGAAGGGAACGAGTTGCCGGAGCCCCGAAATGGGCTCTATTTGAATAAGTATTATGCCTAGGCTTCGGCCTGGCATGTTGCTTTTGTATATAGTAGTTTTTTTTGCTTTGTACATATCTGGTTGATTTTCGATTTTTGATGAGTTGGTGATGTTTTTGATCTGCTTTGGCAGGTTGTGTCGGATGTCATGAGTCATTTTGGTTTCGCCGATGGTGCTAGTATACACACCCGGAACTTAGCTTCCACGGCTTGGGTGCTTCATTATCCTTCCGGTCAGCTGTTAGTATCAAGAGGGGTCTGCATTGGTCCTGCTTCCAATAATATAGTAGAATACACTGTAGTTGTTTATCTACTCTTGGAGGCAATATCTTTTGGTGTTGATTCGTTGGCAGTTTTCTTGGACTCTCAGCTGGTGGTGTCGCAGTTGAACAATACTTATCGGGTTTGTGACCCATTTTTATTACGGTTGTTCTTGAGGGTACGTTTGTTACAAAGATCATTTCAATTTTTAACTTTCATTCATATTCCTCGAGCTGACAATTGGTTAGCTGACTCATTAGCTAATCATGAAATTGATTGGCACATTAATCATTCCATACAATAAAATTTAATCATCAAAAACATCATACATTTTGATACATTTATCACATCACATCAAATATCGTTGTATATATATCATCAGAGTGTTCAAAAATTTTACAAAATTTGGATCCATAAGGTCATAGAAAAATTGGGCTTTTGCCCGATCATGTTCAGTCTCAAAAAAGAATATACAGTCATCTAATACATAATATCTGTCTACTCCTAAGGTCCCTGCCTAGAAGTCGTGTTCTTATAGAACCTGACCGCGGTGGCAACTCGGCGGAATAATCGTACCCAGTCTCGGGGCACTCCTACCACCCGTCTCTGGATGGCCTCCGGCAGGTCTTCCACGGCAGCCATAGGTATTTGGCGGGTTAACCCCTCCAAGTTCCTCTGCACAGCCTGGAGGGTCCTGTCGGAATCCACTGTATTTGCTTTGCCCCTGCGATGCTTGTGGCGCGGGAAACCCTCAGGTCGCACTGGTCCAATATCTGTATCATGATCATGTTTACATTGTCAATCATTATGAATCCAATCAAAAACATGTTTATTTTCATTTTTTTCATACATATTTGAAAAAATCCAAAAAAATTATATAAGTAAAAAAAAATTCAAACTTACCGACTGTACCCCATGCTGTGCCTGGTGGAAGAACTAGATCTGGATCTCCACGGAAGTCCATCCCGGCATAGGGATAGTCGTCCACTGCGATGATTTGTTCTCCCCACCAAAGGAAGAACTCATCGTCCCAAGTGGTCCGGGGAACTTCACTTCCCCCTAATCTCTTCATCATGTCCGCCCAACGGGCAATTCTTGGGTCCCGCGGGCTACTGATGGTAGAGATAACTCTGGGTCTCAATGCTGGTATCTTCTTAAAGAAGAATGTCATCAAAATAGTACCGTATCCAAAGTGTTTGGTCTTTGCTTGGCGGATTGAGGTCAACTATTGCTTAATGTTCAGTAATAGGGCTGTGCACCAATCATACACATGAGTCAAGCATTCTACTGCTATGCTCATTTGCATCCTGGACGCCTGATGTAGGGAGGCAGATCCTGCCACTCTGATGATGGTGAAAAGGAGGATTTTCATGTGCAAATCCCGTAAATCTTTAATAGCAATCTGAGTTCCAACTTTCTTGGAACCCTCTACGCAATACACGTGGACATAATCTTCCACGGTTAGCCCTCCTAGGGGCTTCCCGTGCAAGTCTACTGGTTCTCCCCTCCGGGAGAGACCAGTGATAAAATATATGTCTTCCACTTCAATGCGTACTGGCATCTGATCTATAACGAAGCAATATTGGTCTGGTTCCCAATAATTGATGAGCATTTCTAGCAACCGAGCATTGCTTTTCATATTTGGCATTTTGAAAAATTTGAACAATCCGCAATTTCGAAGAATATTTTGCGTTGATCGATCTTGCATGACCTCTTGATCAATTGCGATGTGTTCACGCTCCCTCCATGAGATTGTCATCCTGTCAAATTTCAACAAATCATCCATTAGCCACGCATTTTTTGATTCGGACCTACGCATACGCGACTTTTTCTTTGCACAGTCGCGTGTATACGCGACTTTCCTATTACCAACCCGCGTATGCACAAGTACGAGTTTTTTAGCAAGGGTTTTAATGGTGAAATTCACTAAATTTTAATTTCCAAACGGAAAAAATGATTTGCAAAGATGATTGAGGAGCCTACCTGACAAATTCGGTGCGATTCGACGGTCGGTTGTTCCTGATTTGACGAAAGAAGTTTTTTTCTCCAGAGCACCTTTTTCCAAATCAGCAATGCAATAATGAACCAAATATGAGGTAATTTGTCTATTTATGGCTAAAAAGTTGAAAATTTTCGCAAAAAATTGTTATGCTTAATTTTTCGATCTATCTTAAGCTGCATAACTCGGATGCTTGGAAGTGCCTAGTTTGGTATGTTTTCAGGTACATTTTGACGATTTTGAGATTTTTCCCGGTTTTTGATCCATGATTACCGACTCGTCACGGCAGGTATATGATCTTCACTGGCATATAGGTTAGGGAAATCACTTTCCGCTACATCTTGCATACTAGCCTCCATACTGATCACTTGCCTTAGGGTCGATCCCATCAGGTCATGAGTATTACACCCATTTCACTCGCCGATTATTTAATCATGACTTGATGGTAGAGCCTTCCTTTACATAGGCTTCCTAGTTAGTTCCTCGCTATCACTTGTTGCCCATGCTGCATTTTATGTAGGCTCGGGAGTCCTCTTTAGTCCCGCCATGACTTATGTGTTGAAGCTTCATTCTTCTTCTTCCTCACTATCATTTTTCTGGCTATTACCCTAGAGGCTCCCTGGTGTTGTTGAGTTGTATTATTGCATTGCATATTGGCTACTTGTTTATCCTGGCCTTTAGCCGGCTTCATTTGGACTCGATGTTTAAGCCAAATTTTGACCTTGTCTATTTGTACAAGTTAACCATTGCATGCACTTAGCTATCGCGACTTGACACCCTTTTACCCATGGATGGAACGTTCCTTTGAGTATCGCTTACCAGTTTCCGCCACCTTGCATTGAGCATAGGATTGTTCCAGTCCCAGGAACTAGTGCATCTGATTCTTTGATACTCGTTCTATCCATTGTACCATAGCATTCTTTTATTCTTTTTCAGGCTCATTATATGAAAAAGACAAAAAAATCAAATATAAAAAAAAGAGCGGGAACGGGATGTATTTTCGTTGTTTTGATGGCAGTACAGAGTCAGTTTGTCGCCCTTGAACAAAGCACATATACTTATATATATTTCCTACATTTGGGATGGTTTTAGTTTTTGACCTAGGTTTAGCCTTTACCATGTTTCACTTGTCAGTCCTCCCTTGGTTGGTTATCTCTTCCAATCATATGGAGAGTTTGTTCTGCCTCCTGCATAACAGACTTATACAGTGTCACTTTTTACTGCCATGGTCATCACGAGTCATGCTTTTGTTCAAGGGAAGTCTAACCAGAGTCGGCCATTATGCGGTGTCTCTTGACTCATTATTCAGTCGGCCTTCCCGGTCTTGTCAGTATCTTATTCTATCACATCAGATGTTTTGGTATTCTGCTCGTGCTGGTTTGAGAAGGTCCCCATTGACTTCTTGCTGGCGGGTTTGTCTCTTATCGACTACGACACATTGCTCTGAGAGCAAACCTAGAGCCGCACCCTGGCCCTATTTCCATCATTGATAGGTAACCTTGTGCTTAGCATTTGATCATCATTATGGGTCTTTGACTGAGTGGTTTCCCCTGTGTTCGATGTCAGCATACATTATCACACTTGGGATTCGTGCAGTACCTTGATTTCCATTTGACCCTATCGGTGGATTTCTCACCTCTGTGTCAGCTTTCATTATTGGTTGGTTCAGAGGGTTTCTTCCGTGCGCTAGCTTCATATTGTGCATGTCGGAAACATACTTCGGTTTTGGTTCCATCACTCTACTTCGTCCGATTCCTTCCAAATCTTGGCCTGCGGGTTACACTCGCGCTGGACTAATGTGGGATGCCTTAATGCCTTCCTTCCAGCAGATATTTTCCCATCAACTCCGACTCATTGCTCTGGGAATAAGGTCTAGAGTATTTTTGTCAGTACCTTAGGGTTTGCAGTCATCAGTGACAGACTCTTCGCTATAGATAGTGGGGATTCATCATTGCCTCCTGATTGGTAGATTCTTTCAAGTGTTCGATTTCAACTCATTTATTCGCACTTGTTAGATTGTACTGGGGCACCTTGACACTCATTTTCATTATTGGTGGGTTGTCTCGCGTTGGTTAATGGTATACATCATTGACCAGTAATCCAACGATTTCTCACATGGTCGACTTCAGCTCATTTATTCCCATTGTGTAGAATTGTGCCATAGTGATCGATGAAGACCTCGGGTTGCATCAGCATTTTTCGGTTCACTTTTGACAGTCCATTCAGTTTCTGCCAGTGATGCCGTCCACCCTTATATGTTGCAGTTCAGTACAGCAGCATCTTATATGTTGGCTCCCGAGTTGCGTGATAGTACCGTTTGTTCCACCCCTTATGATTTGGTACTTGGAGATTCAGCTACTTATTTGATCAGACATCTAGTTGCAGCATCTTTGATCAGCTTTCTATATGTGATACTTGGACATTGATTCAGACTTATACTTCTGGGCCATGCTCAGATGATTCATTGTGTACTTTTAGTTCAGTTATACTTGTATACATGTTGGATCTATTCAGCACTTTCTACATGATGTATTTTTGACTGAGCATGGGTATGCCCGCCTCAGCATGAGTTGACTCTTTGTTTTCTTTCATTGGTTTTTGGCAGGCTGAAATCTGGTGAAGTCCTCTCTTGTCCTTGCGAAGTTCTTTCTATGTGCATAATACATTTCGGCCATCATGTACCCCTTTTGACCTCATATATTAGGGGGCATCTGTTATAGCATCATTTCTCACCTTCATATGATTCATGATTTCTTTTATGGCTTTGGGCACCCATTCCTACACACTTGGACAAATTCACTAAAAAACAGTGTAAAAATCCCCATACGCGATTATGCCCAGACTTTTCCACGTGTATACGCGAGTCCACATGAACTTTTCCGCGTATGCCATTTAAATCATTAAAAAATATATAAAATTCCCTATTTTCGGGCTGGGTTGATGGTTACTCTAGTAGTTCAACCACCCCAGCACGTGGCCAACTGTTTCCAACTGTTGAAACTACTTTGAGGGAGTATAAAAGCACCTCATGTGTATGGCCTAAGGGGGAGAGAGAATTATTGATATTATACTCTGTTGGTATTCCCTATCCAAGTCTGAATTCCCGTGCCTCCTGCACTTCCCAGTTCATTATAGGAAACCTTTGTTTCCTAGAGATGCTCATCTCTTTATATGTCATCTCGTTTGCACCAGTTCGGAAGGAATCTTAGCGAGGCAAGGGTGGGACGGATTCGGACGACGGTCTGCTCGAAGATCGTGGAAGGATTCAGGTGATCTCTCCACTCGTTATTTCTGTATATGCTATTTATAATACAGAAGTACCATCTTGTTCCCGAAATATACGTGTTAGTGTCTGCTTACATATATGAGAATATTGTTATTTAAGCATTCGTTATGATTTATCTGATGTTTTATATGGATTTCACTAACATTTAGAGTAGATATATGCTGTACAACCAGTTCTTCGTGCTTGTTTCTTCTTTTTTTTCAGGTTAAGAAGGAAGGACGGTTGCTGGGGGTTTGGACCCCGCGGGATCTGCTTCAACCGTAGGACCTACGGGTAACTTCCTCGATCTAATCTATTTAGTTTTTCATGAACATGTATGGTTGTGTGAGTCCTTCTTAAGTAGCATGCCCCTGCTCTGTGGAGGTTTAAACCCAACAAACCTCTAGGGTGATTTTCCCCGACTCTGTGGAGGTTGTAACCCAACGATCCTCTACGGTGATTTTCCCCGAAACACTACCTGAGCCTCTATCCAATTTCTTGACAAATTTAGCCTCTTCTTCATCAGAGCAGGAGCATATGTCTTCCTTTTCTTCTTTCTTCTTTTCTGTTTTGAATGCTGCTTCCCTTGTACTTGGCTTCTTCTGTGGGAGCCTCATCTCATATGCTGTAAGATTTCCTAGTAGCTAGTTCATGGTCAAGGTCTCCCAATCAGTTGTTTCTTCTATTGTAGACACCTTGGGATTGAATCTAGATGGAAGAGATCTTAGAATATTTTGTACAATTATACCTTCTGGTATTGTTTCTCCAAGAGCTTTCATACTGTTAACAATTTCTGCAACTTTTAAGAAGAAGCTGCCAACACCTTCATCATCATTCATTTTTAAATTTTCAAACTGGGCTCTATATACTTGAATTTTGGCAGTCTTAACCTTTTTATTTCCCTCATGGATATTCTCTAGAGTGTCCCACATATCTTTGGCAGTATTACTGTGCATTATTTTGATAAAATCAGCTTCACATAGTCCATTTAAGATTGCATTCATTGCTTTTGCATTAGCTACAAAGATTTCTTTAGCTTCTTTCTCTGTATCAGTTGACTTTGTGACATATCCAATTTCCACAGCATCCCAAGCTTCTAATCCTAAAGACATTATATAAGCTTTCATTCTTTTTTTCCAAAAGGCATAATTTGCACCTGTAAAGAAAGGGGCTTTATTGCTTGAGCTTCCTTCTTGACTTGCCATCTTGAGAGCCTAGGATCTCCTTTCAGTTGTTAGACTGATATACAAGGAACTTGGCTCTGATACCAATTGTTATACCTTTAATTAGACTGACAGGGGGGGTGAATAAGTATAATGCATTCTTGATCTTTTAAAACTTATCATTAAGCTATTTACACCTTCATTTCATATCCAATTTAATGTGCAAGTAATATTAGAATGCAAGCAGCAAGTATTAGTTTAATATAGCAGTAGAATTAATATGAGAGTTGTAGGTATTAAGCAGATGATACATATCAGATTCAATACATAATTATCATGCACAGAGACACCAGATATAAATGGAAACCCATAACGGGAGAAAACCCCATATTATTATTATTGTGATGCAAAGGCAAGCCCCTATTCCCTCTCACCACTGTTTTTCTACAGGCACCAACCTATATGAGGCTCTAACCTCAATTCTGCAAGCTACAACTTGCAAGGAAGCACCAACTCCCTTCAATTTTTTGTAGGCACCAACCTACAAGAGGCTTCAACCTTTGTCAGCTACAACTGACAGCTATTAAGCTGAATGTTTGCTGATTTACTCTAGATATCAGCTCTATTCTGTATCTACTCTTCTTCTCTTAATCTTCTCTGCTTTATTCTTCTATATTCTTCATTCTCTATATCTTCTCTCTCTCTCTCTCTCTCTCTCTCTCTCTCTCTCACTCTCTCTTCTAACACCATTTTGCATATCAAAATGATATTACTTATAGAATTTCTTGATGACTGTTTGTTTTCCTCTAGGAATTCAAAATGAATGGTCATACCCTTTGGTCTTTTGCCTCCTCATTTCTTTATCCAACTAAATTTAAAAATCATAATAATATGTACACAATTTCATGCTACAGTGGGATTTTTTATTTTCTTTAGGATACTTGCCTTTGCATCACAAACAATAAAAATAATTACATCATTTACATTCACATTCTAAATTACATATTTCAATATCACTCAGCTCCTCTTCTGAACTTTGGCTTACTGGATTTTGTCTTTTTCTACTGCTGTTAAGAAACTATTCTGCATCATTTTTTTTACTGTCATCTATACATTTCACCTGTTCACTGCTCTTCTGAATCCCTGTATTTTTCTTGTTCATTCCAGTTATATAACCGCTGTATGTAAAGTTGTCTTTTAGTCAAACTTAAATATAACTCTGCGTTTTTATAAACCCTTTTTAATCACATGGATATATCAGTGCTCCCAATATTTACCATATGCCATCAACTGTATAATATTTAGTTTCATTTTACAGGAAACGCTTTGCCTTATTAACAAAACAAATATTTGCTCTCACTTTTTAATTGCATTCAAAGTTTCGTGTCCAAGCATTTTCTCATCCGGCAATCTCTTATATGTACATATGCGCTAATTGTTGGAATGTAATTTCATATGTCGGATCAGTTGTAGGCGGCAGCATGGATAACTATCACGGAGTTAAAATGGGAGCACAACGACAGAGATCAACAGATTACAGGAGGTCGAACTGCTCGACGGTTAACGGGAAGGCACCCCCCGTAGTTGACTGGCCGATCGCGGTTGACCAAGCGATCAATGGTAGTGGTGAACTACGGGGCCTCACCCCAGCTGCTGCGTATGGACAAAGTGGAGCCCTCGTAACCACCACTTTGTGGTGGATTCACCTATATAACATGGACCTTTGGTGATTAGAACTATATTAATAGACCCTCGGCATATTTAATCATATATGCATATTCCATTATATGCACACCATAGTATCTCAACACATATAATATATGAAATTCGTCCATATGAATAACCCGACATCCGCATATTTAAATTATATTATAATTGATCAAATGTCAAGACCGTGGTAATATATAATAGAATTACGAGTTCAAATTTATTTTCGAACATGATCACCAAGGTTGCCGCCTTATATTAATACCCAGAGTCCATTTCACGTATCTCTGACTTTTATATTACCTCCAGACCTTATATTAAATTAATAACCCAACTTCATTACGTATATTTCCGTCGGGCCCACAATGCCATCAACCGCCAATTGAATGCACACAACATACATGAATTATCGTCCACAAACCTTTATTAAACCTCGTGCAAGTCCTACGATCGCCCACCGTTGGATAGCCTTTGCCCAGATCAACGGATCTTATTCATTTCGCTGGGCGTCTTCCGCCGATCATTAACGCGCGAAATTTCATTTTAATCAAAATCGCTTGGGGCACGTGGCCAAATCCTAATGGAATCGCTCCGATTCCACAGATAACACCTTACATATAAAAGTGGTGCGGAAAATACCAGAAACCACCGTCACTGTTCCCCGTTCCTACTCGTGGTTCCATTTCTTTACTCCAGGTTCCGGTCCTCCATGAATTCATATACATATAACTTTTCATCGTGTTTTAGTTATATATATGACTATGGTTCCTTCCGCTTTTATTAAAATAAATCGCTCATATTTCAATGTGTTGTCGTATTCGATTCCGCTCCAATGCTCTGGGTTCTGCTGCCTATTTAATGTACCGAGGTTCTATCAAACTGTTAACCCTGAAACTCGTGGGATAATCAATACCACGACATCATTGGCTACCAGAGTTCATAGATTGAGCCATTACACAGATATTGAGCCATTGGCTTTGTTAAAAAATGGCGATAATTTCAAACATAATTCAAACAGTGAATGCTAACTGATTCAAACGCCCGGAATGTTATATGTAATGCTCGACTGTATAAAAGATTCTCTGAATTTATATATATATGTACATATTCTTGGAATAACGGCTCTGTCACTCTGCCTCTGCCTCTACTGCTATGAAAATGGCTCTGTCTCCGTATTTGCTTCCTCTTCTTGTCTCCTTTTCTTCATTCATTTGCTTCTTTGCTTCCATTATCTATCTTTGTCTCCTTGTAACTGTTCCTGTCTCTGCATCTGTTGCCTCCTTTGCCATCAATGACAACATTTCCAACAGTGTGACCAATCAGTTGCAAAGTATCCGTGAAGTTTTTCTGACCAATCTCTGCTAATAATTAAGCCATAAAATTCTGGAATATCTCCAACTAAAATGTCGATAACTTGAAATACCTTTGGATTAGATGACAACCTTATGGTAACCTGATTTAATTCACTGATCA
This sequence comes from Pinus albicaulis, assembly GCA_034641835.2. Lineage (NCBI taxonomy): Eukaryota > Viridiplantae > Streptophyta > Pinopsida > Pinales > Pinaceae > Pinus > Pinus albicaulis. The sequence goes on from CM076582.1 coordinate 1,454,889,922, forward strand.
CTTCAAGTTGCGATCGATCTAGTTGAACTATGTGCACAATATATTTTTGTGGTTGAATGTTCAACTTTTCACAAATTGATTTTGGTAAAATATTAGATGAAGCTCCATAATCCACTAAACAATTAAGAAAATTTCTATTGAAAACTTCATAAGTAAGAATAAATGGGGGAGTATGAGATCTCGACCTTCCTCCAATTAAAGCGATATTTTCTAGATCAACTTTATTAATCACATTAGTTGGAGATCTTCCCATTTCATGGGAAGCTTGAGAGATTACAGGGGTGGGAAATTTTTTTTTTGGTACAACATGTAATTCTTTCAAAAGTACCTTTTGTTGGTGTTTTAACTTGCTCAACTCATAAAATGTGATGTTAGCCCTAGTTTTATTCATGTCTTCTATGATATTATACTCCGTTTCATCCGAAATGATCATCATTTTTGATGGAGTTGATGAATTTGTTTGGACTGGGCTAGTTTAAGTCACTTTAGATGTTGTTTTCTTGGCTGCGGCTTTATCCTTAGTCATTGAGCTTGCCCTCTTTGGCTTAGGAGTAGGTTGAGGAAGATCAAGTTGATTTATACTTTGAGTGCTAACCGGGGATGCCTCTTGATCTTCTTCATCTGGGAGGATGAAATCCCACATACCTTGTACTTCTACAACTTCTTCTTCATTGGTAGTTTCTTCAGTAGAAATCTCCTCTTCTTCTTCTTCTGATTCAGCACTTGTGATAGCATTTGGCGGATTTGAATCAGTCGAAGGGTTTCTTCTATAAGGCTTGAACGAATTTTTAGAAGATGTTTCTGCCACTTGTCTCTTAATGTCAACCATTTCATTGGACATGGTTTTCATAAATTTCTGTAATCCTTCTAAATCGAATGGATCTTTCAATTGTTTTTTCTTAGGGTCTTCCTTAAAAGTAACCTTCTTGGATTTTCGTTCCTCTATCACGTTTTTATTTTCTAGGGCTATGATTCGTTTCTCTACCATTATTTCTTCCTTCATATTGTCAACTAAAGTTGTTTTGTTAGCCTTGTCGACAAAAATTTCTATGTTTGATGGTAAATCAGAGATGTACCATTCACTTCGCACTTCTTTGCTAGGGTTGGAAGCAGTAGGAATTTTATTTAACAGTTTATTGAAACGTGAATTAAAATCCTTGATAGGTTCTTTTGACTCGGCCCTAAGGTTAGACAGGTCATTGATCAGTGTCATTGTAGACCTGTCATCACCGAACTTAGTCAAAAATTGATCTTGGAAGATATCCCAACTAGTGACAGATCCATATGGTAATGAGAAATACCATGATCCAGCTGCTCCTTGTAGAGTATAGGGAAAAATTTGGACGACAACGTCTTCATTGGTAACTCCATTGAGATTTATGGACAACATAAAGTTATTTATATGTTCTTCTGCTAGCATGCCTGCTTCAAGATTAAACTTAGGCATCCATTTTTCAGGATGGGCCGGTAATTGACTCAAGGATGTAGGCATTAAGACTGCCCCTGGGTTATTCCATGGAAATTGGGCCATTACTAAACTACCAATAAAGGAAAGCACAGATGATGATCCATGCGGTTGGGAAGATGAGGATATTACGATTCCAAGTTCTTGAGAAGGAGATGTGGAAGTTCCAGTGGACTGATGGACAATAATCAGAAGTGGAGGGGTGGATGGTTGACATCGTGGTGAAGAGGATGAGATGGATAATGATGATGAAAGAGTCTCGCTATCAGACCCTTTAGGTGATTTCCTTTCTCTCTTCCATGTAGGTAGAGGTAATTCGGTTGGTTGAACGCCAAAATTTTCACTCTATAATTTGGTGAGAGGATGAGCAAGGTTATATTGCGAAGTCACACTGCCTTGAGATTTATCAAATATTTGAGGTGATATTTAAAATCACTAAAGTTTATGAATCAAAGATTCAACTTTAGGAGGTTCAATAGTAGATTCTTCTGAAAAGTTAGGGTTTGTAGTAGTGGTTGTTGTTCTTTCGACTTCTGGCTCTAGATTTAAAGATTATAAGTGTGATGGAGAAGTTGGGGGAGATGGTGAAGGCGATTTACTCTCAGAATTGTATTTATATTTTGACTTACTTTCCATTCATATTTCGGGCCCTCCTTCTAGCGCCAAATATGCTGAAGCCCCGAAAATCGGGTCTACAACAAGGGGGATAACCACCTGGTCCGAACCTTGGTTAACAACTCCGTTTCCGTTTGGTATAGTGGGACCGACTAGGGATAATGGGACCAGTTTCCCAATATGTGTGTGTGTTTTGAGAATTTATATTTCCTTTCTAAAATTTCCTTAGTGAAATGATTTTATTATAATTCTAATTTAATAACATGCAATTGTATTCTAATAAATAGAAATGTCTAATTCTACACTAACCCGAGATGTAATATTTCCGTTATGCGATCTAAAATGATCTCAAATAACAATTGGTAATAAAGATCATTCAAATGTTATAAGAAATGAATTCAATAGAGATAAACGACTTCGTATAAAAATTTAGACGAAACAATTGTGAAAAACATATCGCATAATAAGCTACACATATATTAAGCATAAATAAATAGCTATCACCGTACAGAAATGCCAAATGATAACTCAATCATTCAAGCATTAATATATAAACAACTGAACATGAATATCACTTTAACACAAAGGCGGAAATAGTTAAGGGTAAAAGTACCATTTATAACTAGTTCTACTCATGAGCTTCAAGTTATAATGACTTATCTCTTCTTAATCAAATATCCACTAAGAGTACAAAAGTGCAACATCAGTAGTAGATATTAAACACAGATATCAATAAATCCTGTTCCATTCATTTATGAAAACCTCCTCATAGGGTGCAAAAGTGCATGTTCCGAGGACAAGTTTTTGACAAATTTCAGGACCCTTCTCTAAATGCATGAGAAGGGTTTAAATAATACTAACTAAATCTAAAAATAATTTATTACAAAAATGTAGGATACAGTTTAAATGACCATCCTTATTTCAGGCGAAAATAAAGCAAAATTAATACTAAATCTAAAAATAAAACTAACAACTAACTATTTGTGAATCTGCTCTTTGAAATTGCAAGCATTTAGCATTTGTTTGAGAAGAGTAGGCTGGCCGACTTCAGACTTTAACTGTCCTATGAAAACGGAATCGGCAAGAGCTGGCGCCATCTTCTTGGCAGAATTGATGATACATTTGAGAGTCATGCACTAGCTGTGTGGTTTTAAAAAACACGCCCAGTAAGAATTCCAATTTAACTGAGTTAATATTTTAATTGATTCTGCATTTTCTTGAGCCTTCTGTCTCTAGCCTGTCTGTAGTTGCTGTGCTTTCGGTAGATACCCTGGAGTGATTTCTGATATCAGATTTGCCTTGTGAAAATTTTCATTTATGAAATCAATAAAAAATTTTGCTGTTGTGGCTGCTTCTTCTGCTGCTTACTCTTCTTTCCTGATTTGTGCATCCCAATTATTAAAGAGAATTTCTTTATGATTGTCGTTGATTATTGGTGCACATGCTCTTTTCCCCTCCTCTGTTTCTTGCCAAGCCAAATATTCGGTAACTCTTTTATCAATTAAATCATAATCATGTCGTAAGTCTACGACTTGATTAGTGATTTTATCACTTTCTTCACAATAAGAGTTCCACTGTGATATTCTTTGGCACAATATTTCTTGTTGTTGTAGTAGTTGATCATTTAAGGAAATGGATTCTATGATGAATTCTGTAAGCTTGGGATCATCCTTGTGCATCTCTTGCATAAACTGTAACTTTTTTTATTTTTCATCAAAATTGTTCTGGTACCCTATCTACATTTTTTGGAAGTCTTGCTATAATTTTTCAAACTGTTTCTGTGCTTCATTGTTGGCGTTGGCTTGTTGCAGCAGTTGTTGCAAAACCTGTACTTGATCTTCTTTCTCATTCAGTAATTGTCGTACCTCAGATGCTTTATCAATGGCTACAGAGGCATATGCTCCTGTGATCTGAGATAATTTGGTGAGATTTTCAGTGGGATCAGCGATAAGATCTTGCCATAGGATGTCTAATTTCTCTACATCATGAAAGAGAATGTTTTCCAATTTCCTTTTCTTCCTTTGTCTTCTCACTACTTCCTTGTGTTGTGGACTATAAAATACATCAAGAGGAGGAATTTCCTCTATTTTGAGCATAATTTCAGAGGATGGGGTAATGGGAATATGTTCCATTTCTAAGACATTGCTAATTGATCTTGTGATTATATCTTTTCTTGCATGTACATTACTCACAGGTGTCTGTGTGTTCTGTCCTTCAATATTGATTAAATCATTGAATGTCTCCCATTATTTATCTAGCTCAGTTCTGACTGATGGTTTCTGTATGATAAGAGGGGGAAGATTTAGCTGTGGAGAAGTCAAAACCTGTTGCTATGGGAGCTCCTTTGATTGGGCAGTATCCCTTACTGACCCTTCACTTTTATCATGGTCATTTTCAGACCTCTTAGAGTGTTCTGACATTTCTCTCTCAGACTTAGATTTATATCTGCCTGTGCCTGAACTTCCACTGAGACTAATACTGGGAGTTGGTTCCCTTAAGGGTTCCAAGCGTAATTTATCCAAAGGGATACTAGATAATCTCCTTTCCCTGTACATCTTGAAATATTGAAATTATGCTGGAGGAAATCGTATTTGGGCCGAATGTATAACCTCTTTAAGTGTACCTTTCTCTTGGAACATGTCATAAAAAATATCACCTTCTTTAGAAAAAACCTTTATTTTGACTACAGTAGTGAAATTTTTAGCAATATCATAAGGGTCGAACGGTCTTCTTCTAAATTTGAACAAACGTAAACATGTTATGTTGTTTACTTATTTGAATGCATGGCCTACATAAAATAATGAAAAGGCTCCAAGGGCCATAGGAAATTGTGGCCAAATAGCCTTCTTTTTATCCTTCAAAAATTTAGTCAAACCTCCTTCTCCACAGGTTTGATAAGAAATTTCTCGTGCCATGAGTTTATTAGGAACATACAAAGGTAAATACCCTGACATATGTAAATAGTTCTTCTCCAAACCATCTCATGATAGGAAGTATATCTACTTCTGCTTCGGGAGAAAACCTTGGAGCATCTTTATCATATAACATTTTGTACAGGGGCAACATGATTCCATGACAAATCTTGTAAAAATACGGAGTGAAATTTGAATCCAACAATTCTTTATGATAAATATGAATGGGTAGGGGGTCTTGAGTCGTCCATTTCCAACCCATCAAAGGAAACTTGGAAATATAACAAATTGAATCCATCACATATGCAGATAAGTAAAAAGGGGGATAAATTCTCTGAGAAACAGTTCTTTGAGACCAGTAGTTCAAAATGGTTGTGCATAAGTTATCAGATAATATCTTAGCCCAATCTACAACAGTAGCATTAACAACAACATTCAATAATGGTTTCCATTCATATGAAAATTTATTAATGTCTGGCTTCCGAAAAATCCTACAGAGCATAGCAACAACAAAGCAATACAGGGAGGTGAGAGAACCATTACTATACATACCGTGTTTATCCTTGTTTAGTGGTTCATCCCTCCTTGACGAGTCCTTGGTACATACTGCCAGGTCTTCATTTTATTTAGCAAACTTCTCCATGAACTGTTTGTTATAAGTCGTCTGTGGCTCTGGTAAATGATACATGAGTCTCAAATTTTGTGGAGTGAATGAGCCAATGAGTTCTTGACTCTGAGTCTTAAACTGTTTGTTATTGATATCAGTGTTGTCCAATACCCATTTAATCATGTCCATGTATGGAATAATTTTAGGCCTCGCTGCTATCCGGTGCAAGAATGAGCAAGCTAGCTCTGTAATAGATGCCTCATAAGACCCATGTGAGCCTGCAGTAGCTGTAACGTCCATTGATCTAGGGTTTTCTTCCTCAAGTAGATTATACATGCCTTCCCAAGTAGTAATACCACCATCTTTGTTACAGGCGGTGTCTGTATACAAGGGTGTCATTTCTTTATCTTCAGAACTTAGAGTCTTGTCGTTCTTTCCCATAATACCCTGAATACTGCTTTGTATATTTCTCTATTCTTCATTCCTGCAGTTTTACAAATGAGGTGAGAATAATAATAAGAAAAAGGTGACGGGAAAGCTTTTAAATGCTGAAGATGTATAAAAGATACCACCTTATGTGAAATGGCTCTTCGATCACAACAAAACCATATTTCATTAATGATTGACAACCAATTCATTGATTAACATTAAAGCGCATAACAAGGCCTCGGTTTATGGAAAATATTTTTCGTACAATCAGCCTTAAAGATCTGCGATAAGGTAATCTATGATTTGCTTTGCAATATCGCAGATCGCAGTACTGCAGATTGCAATCTCATGGAATTGCAATATCACAATACCACGATATCGGAGAATCGCAAAATCGCTGGATCGTAGCATATGACAAACATCCGTTAATGTGTTTTTCTGCGAAATGTGATATGTGCCATTGCATATCGGCGGTTTAAGGTTTTTAAGGCATGCGATGCGAGTCTTCAGATGCATAAATTTAGCCTCTTCTTCATTAGAGAAAGAGAATATATCCTCCTTTTCTTCTTTCTTCTTATTTTTCTTAAAGGCTGCCTCCCTTACATTTCACTTTCTTTGTGGCAGTCTCATCTCATAGGCTGTTAGTTTTCCAAGTAGTTGGTTCATGGTCAAAGTTTCCCAATCAGCTATTTCTTCTATGGCAGAGACCATGGGATTAAAGCAGGATGGTAAAGATCTTAGGATCTTTTGAACAATAACACATTCTTGTATGGTTTCTCTTAAAGCTTTCATATTATTAACAATTTCTGCAACCCTTAAAAAGAAGCTGGCAATGTCTTCATTATCATTCATTTTTAAATTTTCAAACTGGGCTCTATAGACTTGAAGTTTGGTTGTATTCACCTTTTTGTCTCCCTTAGGGATGTTTTCTAGTGTATCCAACATTTCTTTGGTAGTATTTCTATGCATTACTTTGATAAAGTCTACCTCACACAGTCCATTTAAGATTCCAGTCATGGCCTTTGCATTAGCTACAAAATATTGTTTGGCTTCTTTCTCTGAGTCAGTTGCCTTTGGGGCATATCCAAATTCCACAGCAGCCAAAACTTCTATTCCTAGAGACATTATGTATGTTCTAATTCTTATTTTCCAGAAGGCATAATTTGCACCAGTGAAAAAAGGGGCTTTATTGGTTGAGCATCCTTCTTGACTAGCCATCATGGAATTCTAGGATCTCCTTTCAGTTGTTAAACTGATACAGAAGGAACCTGCTATGATACCGATTGTTGGACACTTGATTAAACTAAGGGGGGGGGGGGAGGTTGAATCATTTTAACTCAATCATGTTCTTATTTCAACATTTCTTTTATACTCATGCACATCAGCATTTTGTGTTCTACTTAACATACAATGGAACAACATTGTTAATTAATGAGCAGTAGGTATTAAGCAGAATAAAACTGAGTATCAACACACTATCATCATACGTATAGACAACAGGTATAAGTGGAAACCCATAAGGGAGAAAACCACATCTTATTATTGTTGTGATGCAAAGGCAAGCTCCAACTCCCTCTCACCACTGATTTTCTGTAGGCACCAACCTATAGGAGGCTCCTACCTCAATTCTGCAAGCTACAACTTGCAAGGAAGCTCCAAATCCCTCACTCTCTTCATAAGAAAAACACTTGCTGATTTACCTTGGATATCAGCTCTATTATGTACTTTCTTCACTGCTATCCTCTAGTTTTCTTACTTGTCTTATATCATCTTTGACTCTTCATTGCTTCTCTTTCAGCTCCTCCTTCTTCTTATCTTCTCTGCCTCAATTCTAGATTCTCTAACCTCTCTATGCATATCTATTAGATATTATTTATAGAAATTTCCTTATGACTATTAGCATTCCTCAGGGAATTTGAAATGGACAACCCTGACTCTTTGCTTTCTGCCTTCTCATTTCTTTGTCTAGCTCATTCAGAAAAAACTATAACAATATGTACAAATTTCAATATTACAGTGGGATATTTATTTTCCTTCTGAGACTTGCCAATGAATCACAAACAATATAAAAACAATTAAAACATTTACATTTTTAGTTATAATAAAATTTTCAATTCAATCCATTCAACTTTTGGCTCTCTGTGAGTTTGTCTTTACTGCTACTGTAGTGTAACTGTTCGGCATATTCTCCTGCATTTTGGTGCCTGTAAAATGCCCTGTGCCTTTATTAGTTTCTGCATACTTTCCCCTTAAATTTTGTTTCTACTGTATATATACCTGTTTCACAAATTTAGCTCCCCAATAACTCTCAAATTCTCATTGTATATAAAAATGCAGCTTCTTCTTATCATCAGCTGGAAAATTAAATAAATGCGGAGGCTTCTTATAATCAAGGTTATAGAACCATAAATCATATAATACGCTTTTATAATAAACCCATAAAGCATTTTATTTCACTTCGGAATAATAGTGCAACCCACAAATACATACACAGCTCAACATACAAACAGCTGGACCCCATAACATATCATTTTTCCTTTTGTAACACTCATTTGACCCATATCAAACATAATATATAAACCACCATATATATTCCCCAATCAACGGTTCAGAAGTACACCTTGGACTTTGTATTAACCTCAAATTGTAATGTGGCCCAACGACATGTATTATATCCAATTTAATCTTCGCCCTCGGTTATAATATAATACAATGTACATGTCTTACTTCCCATTAGTCCGCGCTCAATACAAACCTATAATTTGCAACATAATCAGGGTCCCACATCTTATATATATATATATATATATATATATATATATATCGACCATTCAACATTTATTTCAATGGTTAATAACCAAATGATAACATATATCACCTTTGATTTTATCACAAATGATTAACTTCCGACTTCCAAACAAACCATCGCATCATGTTATAAAGCATCTGGGCCCATAGCAACCTATTACGTACCTTGCTTAACGTGTACGCAACTCCGCTTGGATCCAATGATCCACCTAATATCGTGCTCCTTACAATCAATCCGACGGTAATCATGTTACACACTTGCACGAGATGTAATTCTTAAACCCACGCGATGAAACTGGCTCCCAATTTTAACCTACCCATCTCATCTAATGGCTAATAAACTATCACGCTCCTCCTAACAATCTAACGGTGGTCATATAATATCGCACAAATTAGATGCAAGGATGTTTTTTCTCCAAAGTTGCACGATAAACCCGGTTTTGTAATACCACCTTTGGACACATGGCGAGTGAAGAATCATATTGTGTTATTTCACAAAAAACCTCTTACCTTTTTTAAAAAACGCAACACTGCTCGTTTTGAATACGGAAACTGCCATTACTGTTTAGGTCACGGTTCCACCTTATCTTAGCTCATAGTTCTGCTTTCGATTCTATTTCATCTCCGCTTCAAATGTTCTTAGTTTTCTATGCCTTTAATATTCTAAATAGGTTTAACTAGATTCCAACATTTAACTAATTCTTGGTTAAATTGTTATGCCCAACATTTAGCCAATGCACGGTTAATTGAATTGCATTCGACTTATGTGAATTCCCTTCATACAGATTTTAACGCCACCACATATAAATATCCATCCATATATAACCTGGGCTTTAATAAAAGACAAACGCCAACATATAATCAAGTTTGGGCCCCAAAAATTGACTCACCTTTCCTTTTCTTTCACTGTTCATTAAATCAAAGTTCCGTATCTCAAGGTTCGGTCTCAGTTTATAATTACGCCTTCCTTTCCTTCGATAATGTTGTGGCTTCAACTGATATACAAAAACAAGGATTTAATGCAATTACCTACCATTTCAACCCTATTCAGCATGACCATTTATTTGCATTTAGTTAGTGTGCATGACAATGCACAGGCGGTACATGTCAGTGCAGGACAAATGCGACAGATATTTGCTACCGTTTCTCTGTTTCTCTGTACGCTTTTTTCTACAGCCTGGGCTGCTTCTTTTTGCTGCCGTGCTCCTTCAAATGGCCCTGCCTCTGCTGAGTTACTCGGCCCTCTACATCCTCTTCAGATCTTTGCTGCCTCTCTGCTACCTCTCTACATCTTTGCTTCCTCTTTTTCTTTCTTTGCCTTTCTTCATGTCTAATGTTCTCCTTGTCAACATTTCCAACAATATTCTTTTTCTATCTCTCTACGTCTATGTTGTCCCCTTTGCCATCTCCTTTTCCATCGATGACAACATTTCCAACACTCAGTTCCATATTCCTCATGAAAGGCCATCAAATTTTCATATCTGATTATTGATGGTGGATAATTGTCAGACATATGAAGGTTGTATCATTCACCTAGCAACTCAAATCAAGTTTCGACCTGATCTTAAGATTCCACTAGCAACAGGACTCTATTGCCCACAAACGAATTCAACTCCGAGATATGCGCCTAAGAATAATTCTCATATACCTTTCTTTATAAATCATATGTCTTTCATAGATTGGAATACTTATCTAACGAGATTAAAATTTCAGGAAAGAGATGATGTTGCTCTTCACTTGATTAAATTTCACATGCATGTGCGTAAGATAAAGGTTGACTTTCATGAAGATTGTCTCATGAAGACGTTCATGGTATCCTTGGAGGGAAAAGAAAAATCATGGTATGGAAATTTTCCAATTACAATTATATATTTTTTAAAATATTTTCATGCAATATTATCTAAAAAATTTAAACAATCTTATCCATATTTATTGCTAGTTCAAAAATTTTGTGGACATTTTGAGAGTTTCATTGAAAATTCAGAAAAATTTTATGAAGATAATGAGTTCATGGATGAGGAAATTTTATATTCCCTTCATGAAAATCCTTTTCAACACCAAGAATAAATGCTAGAGGATAGCTCCCATAACACTCAAGAAAATATTCCCCGAATGCGGGGGATTGGTGATTTTCGGGTTCGGAACCTCAGCACAATGATGCATGAAAGGTCTGGAAAGTGGCGCAGCCACTTTGAAGCCCGTAACACTGTATTAAATGGCCATCTTAACTGGCCTTCAAAGCGGCTCTGCATTCAAGTATTCACCGTCTACTTGCTCCATAACTCGACGATGGCATCTCTAGAAGCCTCCATAACTGTAAATTCCCCTCTCGCGAATGTTCCTCTACCTCTTCAGCTTTGCTACCCTCTGCTTGCAGAGCATTCATCTCTCCGCACCACCACTGGTAAGAACTTCCCCATTCTCAGTTGCATTGAGTTTGGGACAGGCTTACACTTGTCGCAGTGTGTTAATTGTCGTCTTTGCATCAATTCCATCTCGACTGCTCTTGGTTTCGACCAGCATTCTCCGCTCTCCACCCCCAGCATCGCCATGCCCTGGTTGTGCCATCGTATGAGATGTCGATGTGGTGGCAGTCGTGGGAGACTGCCTCGCCCTTCACCTTCGAGCCCCTCGCCTTCGAGCCCCTCATCTATGAGTCCCTCATCGCCTTCGTCTGAGTTTTTCTCCCCCTGCTACCCCGACACACACAAAGGCAGAGGCAGAGCCCGCTTCTCCAGCTTCCAATCCTTGCATTCAGGCCCTTCTATTCCTTCCAACTCGTCCAGATCTCAATCCTCTATTTACTCTGCCCAATTCACCTATCAGTGCACCTTTGACAGGCCCACTATCCCCACCACCATCTATCTCAAGTTTCAGGAGGAGACACCTGATGCTTCTTTGGGTGAGGCTCATGCTGAGCCTCAAGATAAGGTTCAAAGAGAGCCTCTGGCATGCAAGTGTATTTGGGCTCAATTTAATGAACGCACTGCTATTGCAAACAATGTGGAACCGACTTGGATGACTGGTATTGGTCTGGAGAAGGTTGACACAGATGCTGCTCATGCCGCAATGGAGGACTTCAAAGCCTACAGCTGTCGAATCGTGGAAGAACGCCCAACTCCACCTCATGACAACTAAGCCTGCCAACTTCTTTTGGAATTAGGTTCTCAGCACCCATTCTCATGGATGCATTTTAGTTTTTTCGAAATATTTTTCTAGATCTGCAATGACTATAAACAAAACTATGTTTTTTGAGTTGGTTTCCCCTATGAGGGCAGCACTCATCTTTTGGATTCAAATGGTTTCCCATTCTTGGGCAGTAAATAACTTGTTTTGGATGTTATATACCACGAATTATGGCTAGGAACTGCTGAGGCCAGAGCCTCATTGTACATTATGTTACAGTAATAGAAATTAGCTAAATATAGAAAAAAAACACTCAAGAAAATCTTCAGGAGAATACAATTTCTCCTTTGATTATAAATCATAATTTCAATACTCAAATTCATACTTTTGTCCTTTATATTCAATGAAGAGTTGATACCTACATACAACAACTATGATTGAGAGCTTCAAATAAGATATGAAAAAAAAATGTTTCTCTTGGACTTTTCGATAACCAAAATGAGATTATTTTTGAGTTAAAAAATGAATTTTTTGATATTTTAGCTCATCAAGAAGAGGTTTATCAAAGGAAAACTTTTGAAGTTGTATATGATACTTTTCAATCTAGGATACAGGAAGAAAAGAAGAACGTAGTTTTTATTTTTTATTCCTCTGATGACCAGGGTGATACTTTTATTGAAGTACATGAAATATTTTGTTTATATTTTCCTAAAAATAATGCCATGGATATTATTTGAGAATGTACAAATATTATCCCTAATATGCATGATAGGATAGATGAAAAATTGGCACCTTTATCACTCAAGCATGGTCATAAGACCATTGAATCTGAAGTAAAGCATCTAGTAAAAAATCATCAAATGCGATGATCAGCAAAAGAATAAGTATTATATTCATTGCTTATATGACCCTTTTGGCAGGTTATTATAGTCATTAAAACATAAAAACATTGACTTATTTATGGATCATCAATAGGTTTTCAATGGCAAGTTTGAGTTGCCATTTTCTGAGTTTATTTTTCTGCCCAAAGAAGGTTAATGCAGGCTTTAGTCAGGTAGCCATTTTTTTTACTACTTTCATTGGAAATTTGTTATCGCTTGATATTGCAGTCATTTCAGCAGGTTAAAGTAGGAAATGATGTGATAAATAAAATTTCTACGAAAGAACTTGTCCTATTTTTATTTTCAGTTTTCAACAAGTTTTTCTAAGTGATTCTTAATTTTGAAACTTCACTATAGGTTTGCAGTGTCATTATTTTCATATCTTTTTTGTGTGCAGTACTAAATTGATTTCAGTAAGCAGTTAGAAAGGGTCACATTGTATAGCAGGTTGTATTTTTCAAGTCAAGATTATTCCAATGGTAATAATACTAGTCTACGGTGTTATTGGCACCTCAGAGGGAGGATATTATCCCCATTTGAGCCAATGTTATTTTCCTGTAGTAATAGTAATCAAAAAAAAAAAATTGTCTTTCAATTTTATTTGAGAAATGTGTGAAGGTTTGCTATGATCTTGCAGAGATCAAGCCATTTGTCCTATTATATAATAAATTTTTCATTATTTATTTTAATCATGTCAATGTGTGTCAAGGGTCATTAAAATAGTCATTGATGTCTCGAGAGGTCAAGTTAGCTAGGTCTATAGATCAAGTTACATCAAGAAGTATTGAATATTATTGTGTTGCCATGCCTTGTCATCATGGGCACAAATGTTTCAGTGCCTTGAGTTAGTTAAAATTTCATATCTTGATTAGTTATGACATCAGAATTGGTAAGATGGTCAAGAGGTAGATGTTGTGCTTTTCTAAGTGTTGTGCTTTGATTTTAAAGTTCAAATTATAATGAAATCCCACCATTTCCCATCAACTTATCTCTCATCGATTTTTGGATGTTTAATTGCATGGTTATTTTCACATAATATCTCCCAGCTCTCCATTTCTTACATAATACGCTCGGTGTGTGGTCATTCTTGTTCGTCGTGAAAAGGAGGCAAAGGAGGCATTTCACTTTTGTTGTGAGAAGTAATTTTGAATAATGGAGGTCTTTTCTTCGATTAGAAGTATTTTGAAAAGTTCACAATGTTGTGTGATTCATTTTCCACGTGCCTAATAATTTCAGAAGTTCATAGGATGACCGGAAGCATAAGAACTTTGGGGTGCTACTCTTTAACCAAGGAAACCAATTTTGATGAATAAATCATGGTTTTGGAATTTTTTAAGTGAATGAAAATATAGATATGTTATTATGAATATTAATATCATCTCCAAGTAATTTCTCTCAATCATAAGATCAATGTTTGGTCAAGTCATGAGGATCGATGTGCATCACGCAACTAGGTTTTGATTTTGTTGCAATAATATTTTTAGGGGTTTAAAGGTTGACATTTGGACTCGGAGTATTCTCGCATGTTTAAAACTTTGAGTGGGCCATTCCATGTCAACCCAGTACCCTCAGCGTGTCAGATGATGGTCGGAGATAGTATAAGCTTGGGGCACTGTGCTTTCACACTCTCATCAAGTTTTCACCATATCTCTTTAACACTATACATATTTTACCTAAAATTTGATGGGAAATGTATGGAGTGTATTTCAATAAAACCACTTAATTTAATGTTAAAAGGCTTCACAATTTTTGAGAAATAAACCACCGTCATCTACAACAATTTTCAGATTTTCTCGAAATACGTGGTTTAGATTTAAATCATAGTTTTTTTGGAGAAGGGTTATGATGATATTAACCTTCTCAAAAAAATTAATTTTAAATTGATTTACCATTTAGGAGATATTAAAAAAATATCAGTCATTGTGCTTATGGTAAAATGTAAAAGTTGAAGGTTTTTTTTGGTAAAGTGAATCTTCAAAAGAGGAAAAAATACATATGCAAGTTTTTTTACATGTGCTAGAGCCATCAATCATCTCAAGAACAAACTGGAAGCATATCAACCATCAAATATTCCTCTTTTGCATTGTGTTTCTACATTTCTCAAAACTTAGGACGTTTCATAGCACTAGGCGTTGCGCTTCCAGATAGACTTCTTGCGCATTTGAGAAATCAACATTTTTTACTTGAAATTATACTACCATGCTTCCAAAACCGTTTTTATTGTTATGACACATGTATTAGAGCCTTAGGATGATGAAGTTATGCATTGTTGTGAAAATTAAATATTGTGATGGTCTATCAAGCTTGAAATTATAGTTGTTTCACAAACCATCAATGACTCTAAGATTGCCCAGCTCAGCAACTCCAACCTATTTTGAGTTCCAACAGATCTTCTAGTTCACAGATGTGAAGATCAATATTCTTCCCACCTATTATGGAAGATGATTGTACTGATATGTTAGTCAATGATTGGATCCTAGTTTTAAGATAACATGCATAGTTCAACAATCTAATTTAATACTATAATTAATATTTGATGGACTTTGATCCCTTGATAAAATTAGTTTTGCATTGTATATATTTTATTAAATTTCATAACCAAAGGTTTGATTAGTGTGTAAGGGGAATACAATTTTGTGTTGCACAAATTTGAATTGAATTTTTAGTGAATTAATGAAGGCAAAACACTATATGTTACAGGAATTCAAGTGTCAAAAATTATGGTGATGTGATCCCTTGTCATTGTTTCAATTTCTTGTGTAATTTACACATTTTAATGTTAATTATTCATGTTCAATTAAGTATAAATCAATTTCAAAATTCATTTTGAATGATTTGTCTTGGATTATTGAAAATTTGTGTGGTTACTCCTCATTTATAAATAGAAAACTCACCCTATGTCAACTGCTTTAGGTGTCATCAGGTTCATTTCTCTTCTACCCACCCTTAGACATTGAAATTTATTAAAAAAAAACCATAAAATTATTTATCTTTCTCTTGTTTCAGGGATCCTTGATTACCCCACATATTCATTGAGATCATCAGCTTAGGGCGACTCCATGCCCAATGTATTCTTCCTTGCACCAGTCATTGAATCCTTAAAACAGGTTCATTCCTTTCTATCCTTAATAACTATCCTAAGATCGAAAAACATATAGTCAGCTAGTGGACTAAGAAAACCTAAGCGAGAGAGCCCTCTCGAAGGCTAGTAGGGCTACATTCTAGCTGAAAAGTAGTATGTGGTTACCTTTGTTATCCTTTTTCATTATAAAGGAAATTATAAAGTGATAAAATTATTCACATGTAAGTTGGAGCAAAAATTTATGGAGAAATACAAGATGAAACATCAAAAATCCACTCCCTATCATCCTCAAGAAAATGGTAAAGTGGAATCTACCAACAAGGTACTTGAACTATACTCACTAATATTGTACATATGAAAAAGAGATGCTGAGTAGAAATTATTCCAAAGTAACTTTAGGCATATTGTACGATATGGAGAAACACCACCAGGGATACTCCTTATGAGCTTATCTATGAGAAACAATCTTTTATTTCAATTGAATTACAGGTGGATACATACGAGAAAATAGAAAATTTGGGGCTTGATCTATCTAAATCCCCCCAAAAAAAATATATTAGCACACATGAATGAGCTAGGTGAGATCCAACAAGATTCCATAAAATAGAAAGAAAAAAATCCAACAACAAAGAACCATATGGCATGATAAATTCATCAGAGCCATAAATTTCAAGCTAGGTGACTCAGCTCTTCTTTTTTATTCTAATTTTAAGGATTTTCAAGAAAATGTTTAGACACATTGGCTTGGTCCTTATGAAATAGACACTATTTTTTATAACGGGGAAGTTAAAATCGGGGCCACTGATCAATGGTCATAATTTGAAATTATATCATAGGCCCTTGACAAGAGAAGAATTTGTTATACATATGCAAGAGAATTCTGATCTGAAGTTTCTGAGGAAGGGATATTATCCTTCTCTACCTCCGGAGAAGTTGTAATTTCCTTTTCTTTAGAGGAAAAATAAATAAATAGAATAAGAAAATGAAAATAATAATAATAATAGTAGTAATAATAATAATAATAATAATAATAATAATAATAGAATAGTTATGGAAACTACCATTGCTATCATTCCTATGTAGAAAATCCTAGTTCAAAACCAAGCGAACCTTGATAGAATAGATTTTGATATTTTCCTTTTCTTTTTCCCATTTTCTTTTGTTCCCCTTCCTTCTTTAAAACAATAAATATATATTTTTTTAATTTATAATAATTTTTTTGAAGAATTTTTTTCTCTTTCAGAAGAGAATTCCTATCATACATTAGCATCATAAAAATTCATCAACATTTAACAACAAATTTCATAGAAAATATTCATGTTGAAGACAAAGCTACAAAATCTACAACATTCCTTAGCTAATTTCACATTGTGCACACAAAATTTACAAAGCCTCATGAACCTACAAGAAAATAAACGTTAGTAGATAAAAAAGTTATCAATATAGGAAGTTAAGTCAATTTTCATTAAAGGAATCAATACATTATGACAAGAGAACTTCCATAATCCAAGCCAAGTAATTTTTGACAAAATTAAAATGGATCTCTTCTTAAAGAATTTAAAAATCTTGACTTATAAGGATAACATCAAAAACCTTTATCATATATTTACTGCAATCCTCTCCTCTTCCATTATTAAGTTGTCTATCAATGTGTCATGTAAAAAAATAATAGAAGTACCAATTATTGGTATGATTGGGATTGTAAAATTGGTCAAAAAAGTGATCAGGGATACTCTTAGTGAATCTTTAAAGCCTGAAAAGATAAATCCCAAGCCCAAAAATTTTCATATCTAGTTTATCTTCTTAACTTATGATTACTCATGATTGTAAATTATCATTGCTATCTTTTTTCATAATGCCAGGCTATTATCTTAAATGTTGAGCGTGACTAGGTAATTGCTCATTATTTGATATATTCCCTTTCTTTCAATAAGATTTACACTAAAATTGTTATTAATGATGATTATTTGTGTTATTTTAATTATGAATGGGTTTTAATACATCAGAACATTTTAAAAGGATCGAAAAATAACTTGAAATACATATTTTTCCAATTCCTACACCAGTATTTCATTCTTGCACAAATTTGGGGGTTCGATGTGTTGGCATGGTTTGGTGTGAAACCCAATATAGGTTTTGTCCAAAATGATGTTTTAACCCCTCCAGATGAGTTATAATGAACCCAGGTTACATGGATCAATTTTTATCAATTAATTAATGCTACAAACCCAAATTCACAACAGTTTTCAAAATGCCAGCTTTCTCCTCGATTTGCTTGCAGATGAGGGTGAATCCCATAATTATGAAACATGGGTTTTGTTTTGAAGGTTATTGGAGTATCTCTCCGGAATTTCTAGTGTTGTTTCAAAGATTCCACATGCCTCATATTCACATTAAATGTTGGTCCTTTAATCCATCATATCCTACACCCGACATTTTGGCGTCGTTGTCGGGGAGAAACATAGGGGATTAACCTTGGTAACCTGTTGGAATTTGATATGCTCCTTACCTAGTTTTTCTTGAAATATTTTATTTATTTATTGTACACTTATTTTTCATTTTTTAGGTGTTGAAAGGACCTCTCTATATATACTTATCCATGTGCTTACAAAATATACCAATCGTCTTGTCGAATATAAAAATGGTATTTCAAGGAAATTTTCAATGAGTAGTCTAAGGTTAAAATTGTTGGGTATACGACCAAAGTCCCACATTGACTAGAAGTGGGGAGGATCATGGGTATATAAGGATGGAAAAATATCTCCATTGGTATGAGGCCTTTTGGGGTAAAGCCCATAAGCAAAGCCATGAGGGCTTAGGCCCAGAGTGGACAATATCATACCATTGTGGAGATATGTGGTGTCCTAATCCTTGAATGTGTTATATTATTTCCACGTGACCAAGCACGCGCCTGGCACAAGGGTGTGCCTCCTCCGTTCTAGAGCAACCGAGGTCACTCGGCGAAAATTTTGTTCCATAATTTCCATTGGGTAGTCTAAGGTCTGCTGGTTTTGTGCATGGTTTGGCACATGGTTTTGGGGTTCGATGGTTTTCGGCCCCTGGTATTTTTGTAGATCCGGTCAAGGGAACTACGGTTATGTTCTAATCCAGGGTTAATGGATTGGGGTTTATGTATGTTTCGGCATGTATATATATGTGTTGTAACACTAAAAGGAATATAATGAAAAATCAAGCTGGTCGTCCTGATTTGGGATCCATGGGAAAATCTCTCTCAGAAGTTTAACTGCTGATGTTTTATGCTCTCGCAATTGTTTATTTTTGTTATAAGATTCGTGTGTAGATAATTTCTGTTCAGGGTTAAAACCTACAAAAATATCAGTCATCCAATGTGCCCATTTCACTAATCATTTGGAAAGTGTATTTGAACGATAAGTCTTGAAGTAGTACATGTAGAACCTCTTCCATTGTAATATTCCCAATTAGCCATGAGCTAGTTGGAATATTAATTTTTGTTTTGCTACTTTGTTTTATGAATGAAAGGAAAATGGAGGTCCATAAGTCTCCTTAATAATGAATAAATCAATGCGAATGTAAAAGGAAAACATCTTGGAAGCTTAATTGATCACCCTGAGGTGTGAAAATTGACTGGAACATCTTGACTTGGTAAACTTTGACCAAATCAACAACGTTGTCATAAAGGAGTGGCAATCAATGAGGGACAACATATTTTTAGATGGAGACACTTTGGATGGAAGTAGGGTCATAAATTAATGGGGTTTAGAGTTTGGAAGCTCTTATATTATAAAAGAAAGAGGATGGAAGCCATATGGACTACGTTGATGTATATGATATTTTTGAATATATGGTTTGTTTAGACATATAGCTTTCTTTGGTTATTTAGCTAAGATTGCAAGTGTTGCTTAACACTAGGTGTCCCTGATGGGGAATCCCACCTCTTCCATTAAGAATCTCTTGGAGGATTCTTCGACTTCGCTTACACTATTAGAAATTTTGCCAAAGCTTCGTCTTACATGTACAGCGCAGACCCTGTTGAGGGTTGAATTGTTTTGCAGGTTGCAGTAGTGGAGACCGCATTTGGGTCACTTCAGTACTTATATTATGTGGAGAACGGTTGCTTTCCATTTGGAGGGTAGTAAGGATGGACCTTGAGCAAAATTAAGACCTTGGCATCAAGCCCCAAATTTATTTTCCCCTAGAATGCAGTTTCATTCCATATCTGCGTTATTTTGAGGGAGGAGTTGGAGGGTGGTTTCAACACACCATTTGGGGAGGAGGTTTTGCAGTGAAGGGGATATTCCTTTAATATAGGAGGTATATTGAAGGGGGATACATTATTTCTTATATTAGATCAGCCACACTTTCCAGATCTATATATTGCAGTGAATCTTCAGCCCTAGGGCCTTGATTCCTATTTTATACATGGTGTATTTCTGAAAACCCTTGTGGGGTTCTTCATTGGAGGTTGTATAGTGCCTAGATCTATATTAGATCTATATTTTTTGGCATATATCGACCCTTGTTATTTTTTGTATTCATTTTCTGTATTAGTGCCTTTTAAAAAGCTCTGTATCAGTCTTCTAGCTCTTTCATATATAGTAGCAGCACCTCTTTTGAGGGTTTCGTCTATTGGAAGTTTGTTCTATATTATTGTAGATCTTATGGTCCATTTCCTATTCATATTTTGCTACTATTATAATTATTATAAGGTATCCATACTAGCCTCTTGCTTTTATATGATGTTAAAAACTGCTATTCTAAACTTTTGCACTATATTCATTCTTTTCCCATTTAGGAATATCACAGTGGTATCAGAGCATA
Source organism: Pinus albicaulis (assembly GCA_034641835.2). Classification (NCBI taxonomy): domain Eukaryota; kingdom Viridiplantae; phylum Streptophyta; class Pinopsida; order Pinales; family Pinaceae; genus Pinus; species Pinus albicaulis. Next base: position 1,454,910,647 of record CM076582.1, read on the forward strand.
ATCTTGGCATAGCTTGTGCATCTTGAAAAGCCAATATGTCATCAGAAGAATGAGATCCTCTCACAGATATAGAGAAGAGGTATCTTAGAAGAAACTAAAAGTATGATTATAGAGATGAAAAAGAAGACAAGGGTAAAACCCATTTATTAGGAGGAATGAAAAGGAAGGAGTTATCAAGACTTCTTTTCCAAACTATTCAAGGAATTAACAAAAACATCATAGAAATGAGGAGGGAGAGATGTAGAAATTTTACAAAGGATATTGTGCATAGAGAAAGCTCCAGATTTTCTTATTATGGGCATGAGAATTAATCCACACAATCAGATCTACAACCCTCTACCATGCCTATGTTCATAGAAAAAAATGGAGGAAGGAGATGTGCCAAAGGAGGAGACTCTTGGTGATTGTCTTCAAGAATATGAATCTCAATCATAGAGGTGCAAATATCATCTAAAATTCCAACATTTTTGCAAGATCAAGGAGAATAGAAGACCTAGAAACCATGATAGAAGCAAAAGGTTCAAGCAGCATGATTTGGGTAGATTATTTCTATCTACTTTTGATGGCTCACCTAGATGCACAGTTAGGTCTTGGGTGAAGGATCTAAACACCTATTTGCAGCAACACCATGTTTCAGAAGATTAAGCCACTAGAGTAACAACGCTGCATCTTGAAGATAAGGCTTATGTCTGGTGGTTTTATGAAACTTCTTCCTTGAAACATGTAAATGTATCTACTTATGAAAAGCTCACTATGATGTTAGTGAGAAGATTTGATGAAAAAAATTATGAAATATCCTTGGTTGAGCTAGCCAAGAATAAACAAACAAAACCTTTGCATGATATAGAAGGATATATAAACCCAACTCCATTCCAGAATGCTATTGAGGGGGTTAAAAACTTGCATAATACCTTGCTACAGGAAAGATCCCCACTTTAGAAATAGATCTCTTCTCAAAAGGAAGACTTGGAGATCTCTTTTTCAAGAGAGGAACTGAACAAAGAGCCCGTTAATGATGATGAGGCAACCTCCATTCATGATGAAGGGGAAGAGAAGGTAAGAGGTAACAACACTGTCACATCAGGAGCAGATCTATTACCTCATAGAGAGGATGATGGAGAAATTTCTCCAATGAGAGGAATTCTTGTACCCTTGCAATAATTTCCAAAGAATCTCACCTGTGAATATCAAGGCATGGTCCATGAGGAGCATGTGGCATCATTGATATATTGTGAGACCTTGAAGATGAAAGAATAGGATAGGGAGGAGGACCAACATCATATGATTGGGAGCACACACCCCTATCTATTTTATGAGGTTTATGCACAGAAGAGGCAAACTGATTTGGATAGTGGAAGGAAGGACCTGACAGTTCCATCTATTATTCATATGAGATTGGCCCATGAGACATCATTTTGTTGTGGAAAATCACCTGGGAGGCCACCTGATCTAGATTTGGTGAGACATGTCTCACGTCATGATAAACCATTCATAAATCCAAGAGGAATGGGAGCATTAGAAGGCCATGATACAACACTAAGAGTCTTGGATAGACTCAAGAAGAAGGGATGCATTCTTCCAACATCATATTTATCCACTCTCATTTCAGATTCTACGTTGTGGGAGGAGAAGCATGGGAAGGATATAAGCCTTCCAACATATACCTTTGGCATGAGATATTTCAAGGAGAAGGGCATCCATATAATGAATTTTCTTTGTGATATAGCATTAGTGTTGTCACTATGGAAGATTGATCCATATTGGAAATACCAACTCTTGGTGGATTATTCCAAGGATATTTCTACATGCATGATACTTGATGAAAAACTTAATAAAGAGGGCTATTCAGTCCAAGATTAAGTCATCTATTATTATGGTAGAATATTATTATCTAGAGCCTCCAATCTCCTGGAGAATTTTCTAAAAAGATCTCATGAAGAATTCCTTTTTAGCCATACTTATTCCATGAGAGCCTACAACACTCTCATGGAGAGCTACACTTGGGAAGGCTTTGAAGAGGAACTATATCAGAATTTTCAAAGACGCATGAACCATGTGGAGTTGGAAGAGATATATAACTCAATGAAGTAGTTATCACAACCACCTCTTTCCTCTTTTGGAATGAGAGGGGATCTATCTATGGACCACTCCATTTGTATGAGAATAAATTTTGGTGAGGAACATGCTTATGTACATAATGTTTTATTTGATGAATATTTGCATTAATTTATCATGTATATGCAGGCCATTTCTCCAAGGAAGAGCATTATTCCATATAAAATTCATGGCTAACTTTGGG